>OZ024707.1:23982941-24697177 GCA_964016945.1 Microplitis deprimator
ACTATACATTTTACATTTAATTGAATACGTACACGTTTAGCATTAGTTTCAACAAGTTTGTTTGAAATGAGAGATCCTCTCACCTGAAGCTACAACCTGCCCAGTAAATTTAGCTGATTCACAACACTACCAGTTGCTATATTCATTCGAGCTCTAAATTCTGCATTCGTTATATTTAATTACAAAAACTCAGTGTCTTGTTTCGCAACAAAAAAAGTCGTTGATAATTGTAAGAATTAATTTAGTCTAGAAATTTTTTACTCATCAGATCGCAGCGTAAATTTGCCGGCATTAAAGTCCTTTGATTATGCAAATCACAAGATTTGATATTTGGTACTTATAGAAATAAATAGAGCAAGGTTGAGTTTAATCCGAGAACTCGGCTCGTAACCGAAGGCTTGGGTTCGAATCCCGGTCTAGGATTTCTGAATAAATTTTATATTTGTAATCTTCATACTGAGGGTCCTTTCTAATCCGCCCTTATCTTAATCCTCATTACTTCCTCAGAAATGTTGGTTGTCTTATTCAGATTTTAAAAATTAATTATTTAAGCAGATTATTATTGTTTTAGTTTATATCGTGGATTGTAACATTTCACTTAAACGATCATTAATAATTGACAAAATAAATTATATAGGGGAGGGAGGGGCAAAAGGGGGTACCTATGGAAATACTGTTTTCGATGACTAAAATACGCCAAATCTTTTTGTTTTTAATGGTATCCAAGATAAATAGACAAAATTTTTAGCTGCCGTTAAGAAATAAAATTTATACTTTTGGCGGGCAAAATGGGGTACCCTTTAAAAAAGTTGAAAAAAAAAAAAATTTCTGAAAGTTGATCAAATTTCATTAAATTAAATTTTTTTTTATGTAAAATACATACAGAAAAATTACATTTCACATCATTGGTGGATACGAAGGGAGAAAAAATTTTTTTTGTGGGGCAGAGAGGCCCCACTCCAAAAAATGATAATTTTTTTTTTTTTTTTTTTTTCGATTGAATTCTTATCAATTAAAAAATAAAATATTATTTTCGAATATTTTTAGTGGCAAAATTTGCCGCAACTACAGAAAATCAGCCGAAAAATGAATTAACATTTTAATTTTTTTTTAATTTGACGATAAAAATATGAAAGAATCATTTTTCAAAACTTGCGGCTGGTCCATTTTGCCCCAGGTGTTATGGGTAGGGCTAAAAATGCGGAAATATATTACATTTTTTTTAATTTGACGATAAAAATTTGATAGAATCATTTTTTCGATTTTTGGGCTGGTCCATTTTGCCCCAGGTATCATGCGTAGGGCTGAAAATGCTCAAAAATATCGGATATACAGTAATTAGACGAAAAAATAAAATTTTTTTTTCCACCAAATTTTGGGGGTACCCCGTTTTGCCTACCCTGCCCCCTTTAGCCCCCCCCCCCCTTCCCCTATATAATTCATTTTTTTAATTAGAAATAAAATTTCCTCTATCGGGCAGTAGCTAAAGCTTTAATTAAATTTTCTAATCAGTTAAATTATTCAAAATGATTTAAAAATAGGCTTCAATTTGATACCCAACCTTTCACCTTAGTAGAAAAAAAACCATATCAAGTATATGGCCAAATCTCCCCCCCCCCTATTTTTTCCAAAAAAATGAGAAAAAAGTCCGTCTACTGCCACGCATTCCGTAACTTTGATTCCCAAAATTTCAACCCTCTCGTTGTCAAAATTAAAAAAATTCCACATCTGACCCAATTACTAATTTATAATTTTATTTGCAACTCTCATACATATATCGTTATCTAAACAATTAAAAATTGTCATTGATTACAATATCAATTTTTTTTCTCGAGTGCTAGAGAATATTCAGTAAAAAAATAATGAATGCAAGGTGTTTATTACTCAAGCGCATACATAACTTTAATCCGACATGCAAGCACACATGTGCTGTGCACTGCGTACACTGAAGCTCAGTAGGTTTTGCTGACAACATACAAAGGAATAATCGAAGCGTTCCAACAATACCAGATTGGGAAATTGTCTAAGTGTATAGAAGAGAATGTGATATGCATCAAGCATCCCACTCTCTATCTCTCATCTCTATTCTACGATCTCCAGTTTCGGTTTCCAGTCTTCAGTCTTCAGTCTGCAGTCTCTAGTACTCATTGGTATGCTACAAATTAATACCCTCTCTCGATTCTTCATCTTTTGCCTCCTCATCTCCTCTACTCTGTCATTGTTTTCTATTTTTTTTTTTTTTTCATTCTTCCACCAAAACTCACATGCTCCGATTGCTGCAAATCTCTTCGTGCTAAGTGCACTCAGAGCTCTTCTGATTATCGATTATTTTTAATCAATAACAAAAAATTAATAATTTTTTATCACAGATTAATTTTTTCGCTCTAATTACTCGTACTCAGTACTCATTAGCATCGTTATTATTAAACTTTAATTACTACGCGACAGGGATTTTTTAAATTTTTTTAAATGAAAAATTGGATTCTTAAAATATTTAAATGTCATTAATATTTAATAAGGTTTTAATGATAATAAAAAGTAATTTGTGGCAAAAGTTAGTTGGCTCCGTAATAAAATTCTTGGTAACTCATTGAGAAGATGAATTATTTATGAGAACAGTTGTTGCAAGTAAACAACTTAAAATTTTTAAATTTACTTGTAAGAAAAATGTTAATGGAGTTGGTTGGGTTTGATTTTAAATGAAATTTAAACTTATATTTAATTAACATATTTTTGGGATTTAATGAGCTGGAGCGATTGTATAGGGAAAGAAGGGGCGGGAAAGGGGAAGGAAAAGGAAGAAGAGAATGAGGGTGGCATGTTACCAATTTAACGTAAAGTTTGGAAGATGAGATTGTCCGAGTGCAGTCAGAGAGGACTTTGAAATTTTCCAGAGCGGGCTCATGTGGATCATTAAAAGTTAATTTTAGTGAGTTTCGGATTCGTTGTTCTCTTGATGCATGAATTCTAGAAACAGAGGCTCCGTCAAGTGTTTTTTGACTTTTTGATGATGTAACTTTTGAGCCCTAGTTTATATTTTTTTTGTAGTTTAATTTGATCGAGTTTACTAATTTTGTGTTTTCTAATTCTTTCGAAATTAATTTTTTTTAAATTATTTGATTACTTTCCAATTTTTTTTTTCCAAAATTAAAAAATAAAAAAGTATTATAATTTGTAGAGCTTATATCATATATTTTAAATATGTAATAATAATTAATAGCTGGTAATTGATATAGTAATTGAACATAAGGTTAATTGCCCCAGAATAGAGAATTAATCGTTGGTTTATTCGTGACAGTTTAAACCGAATAAAATATCCATGTTACTAAAGAGTCATTAGTATAATTTAATTAGTAACTTGACATTTTATTTAATTGTAATATTTCAATTTAATTACTCCCCAGAGTGGGGCTCGTAGCAGTTTTGCTCATAAATTATTTCTTTGGGTTTTTTATCTCACGGGCAAATTAATGAGAAAAATTATAAGATCTTACAGTAGCCTCAAGTTTATATGTATTAATAATTACCTCGTTTAAATAATTACGAAATTTTTTTTTAATTAATCTTCCCTTATAAATCGCTTAATTAGTGTTGCACGCAAGTAAAAAATTAAATTTTTGACACGACTTTGAATTGAAATTGAGCCTTAACAATTAAATTTACGGACAAAGTCATAGAATACTTTTTTATAGAGAATTTAATTTCCTATAAAAAAGTACTGAGATATATTTGTCATATTTTCAATAGTTTACTCAGAATTTAAGTTTAAAGGTACAAAAATATGAATTGAATTAAATTTAAAATTTATTTATAAACCGGAAGCTTTAACTTAAAATTACGAGTTAATTATTGAAGATCCGTCAAAAATGTATGAGACCGAATTTATGTAGAATTAAATTTGCTACAAAAAAGTATTCTTTAATTATTTTTGTATACTCAATAGTTAATGAGTTATTTCAGTTTGAAAATCTAGTAATATTTTATCGAAAAAAAAAAAAAAAATAGTAATAATAATAATTATTATTAAAATAAAATGTATGAAAAAATTCGTATACAAAAGATAAAGCAAGAATTAGCAATTAAAATTTTAATTAAAAATTCTTTACACAATAAATTATTTTTCCTCGTTATAAAAATATAAAAAAATACCTGTTGAATAAAAAATACCCATTAACTTTTTTTTTCACCAAATAAAAATAAAAAAAAAATACAACGTAAGCTCTTTATCGTCTCACATATCTATCAAAATATATATTCATCCAAATTTGCTTTGTATGAATTTTTATCTCGACTTATCATTCACGACAATCCAATTCTTCGCGTGAGCTTCACTGTAGTATACTTTCTTCTCCCAGTTTCAATCTCCTCCCACTCTTAAATTTTTCCCAAAATCTATATCCCCCTCTCTCCCCTCTACCCCTTTCCAAACAGTAACAAAGGGAATAATTCCGTCCTCACGCGGCATTGGAAATCCGTTAAATTTCTGATGAAAAAAATTTTAATAATTTTTTTTTTTATCGAAACAGTGATAAAAAAAAATATTTATTTAACTTTGATCTCTTTCCTTTGTCTTCTTTTACAAATCAAAAAGAATCTTTTATTAAAAAAATTTTTTTGTCAAAAGAAAATTTCATTTTTCAAATTTTTTTTTTTTTTTTTTCTCTGGCTAATGAAACTTATAGTAGACACATGATAGTAACAGTGTTGTACATCACGTTATCAGTAGCCTAGAGTACAGATGACAAAGTTATGTTTGGAGTACGAGTTTACGCGCGAAACAATAAAGTTCCTGAGTATTTTGTCAAACATTGTTTGGACGAGAGGAGCGAAAAGGTGGAAACAAAAGTTTTTTTTTTTTTTTTTTTTTACTACATATGAGTAGGGAAAATAATAATTTAATAATAGTACATATAAATGTATGTATATAGAGCATACAGACGTTTAAAATAAATATATGACAAAGGCAAATATTATATTTTCACATTGCGGCTTAAATATTTAACGTAAATTGGGGGGAAAAAATTTATTGTGTTGACAAAATTACTCCGGTATTTAGTATTTTTCATTCATATATTTATATTTATATTTGCAGTTGAAGTAGACATATCTTGTACTCCATAGAGAATTTTAAAAAACATCTCGGATATTTTATGCAGCCGCGACGGCGCTTCTGAAGATAAATCATACCTTTGAGGTTTATTTATATATTAATGATGAAAATAAATATTGCAGCTTGAGATGACCTGAATAATAAGTATTTTAAATATTTTTATGAGGATAAATTTTTTTGTCGGATTAGCGAAGAATTTTAGTTCAAGTTTGAGATGGAAAATTTTTTCATTTTCGTAATTTGATGATTTTTTGGTAGGTTTTTCAAGTAAGGGAATATTTGAGGTGGTCGTTGGAAAGGTTATTTTATTCTAGACAATTTTAGTCTCTGTAAAAATTACCATAAGATTGATAGTTTTGAAGATATAGTGATTAATAGTTCAAAAAACGGAGCCGGTTTGTAAAAAGTGAGAGATTCAAAAAACGCCTAATTACTTTAAATGCTGTAACTCCAAAGCTATCAATCTTACAGACTTTTTTATGAGGACCAAAGTTGTAAGAAATTTAATTTCCAACAATTTTTGTTGAGATGAAAATCTCGTTTCAATCAATAGTTTAAGAGGAAAAGTCAGTTAAAGTTTTAGAAAAAAATGGTATCAAAAATAAATTTATTAATTTTTGTAATTTGATGTAACTTCCAAAATATCAATTTTACGGATTTTATGAAAGAAACCGAAATTGTAGAGAATTAAATTTACTTTTCAATGACCACCTATGACATCTATTTGTCATAAATATTGACAAAGATACCGCCAATAAAATTAAATGATTATTATTTTTGAAAATCGAGTTATTGGGAAATGAAAAATATCAATAAAAATGGTAATAAAAAATATGACATGAGATTGAAACATAAAAAAATTAAAGGGTTTACCTGTAAAGTCGCGGTTAATAACCCTGTCGAGACGGTTTTTTGTCTGAGCACTGGGTTGTATACAAAGTGAGGGAGAAAAAGGAACGAAGGATATTCCCGTGTTGACACCGACTCCCGAGGGCTCGCCCGGTCCTCGGTATGCTACTCAACCGACACTTGAACCACAGTCCTGAATCCATTTCTCCACAGCAGCCCTTTTTATTATGTGGCTTAGACGCAGCTCGTGCCTGTGCCTACTTCGCCACACAGCGCACAGCAAACCGCTGGTAGTTATAATTTACGGCACTGACACGTACCGATGAATGCCCGAATTTTTTCGGCGGAAACACTTTTCAACCTTCACTACTACCAACAAGACCAGCACTAGTATACCTCTAACTGAACTCCGGTATCCCGTATCCCAGAACACAGCAGCTCGAGGGCTTGAATCATTTATAAACCATTTTTCTTGTGTGCTCAAACACCCTCGTTACATTTCATCCTTCATTCATACTAAACCTCTTTAAATTTTATTTTCTTTCGTCCTACATTTTTATTACCACATTCATTTTACTTTTTCTCTTCATCACTCGTTGTACTCCATTTCAAATTACTCCGAGGATTTTACTTTTCTATCTGTTTTTTTTTTTTTTTACTTTTAATTTTCATAATAACAATAATAATATATAACATATTTTTTTAAAAACTTTACTTTTAATTAAAATATAATTAATTTAGTTACCTATCATACTATTGAATTTACCAAAAAAAAAATTACTCATGATTTTTAGGTGAGCTTTAATTGAAAACTCAATTAATTAAGAAATAATAATAAAATTTTTGATAGTTTACTTTAAAATTAAAAATCTTGGAAACTATTGAATTTATGAGAAAAACTAAAGAAACCTTTTTTGTAGGAAATTTAATTTCCTACAAAAATGGTTCTTATGAAATTTCCCATAAACTCGATATTTTATGACTTATTTCAGTTTGCGCTTCAATTAAAAAATCAATTTATAAAAAAATAATAAAAATTTTTGTAGCTGAGTTTAAATTTAAAAATCTTGGAAACCATCAAGTTTATGGGAAAAATTAAGGAGACCTTTTTTATGGAAAATTTAATTTCCTACAAAAATGGTTTTTATTAAATTTCTCATAAACTCAATATTTTATGACTTATTTCAGTTTTCGCTTCAATTAAAAAATCAATTTATAAAAAAATAATAAAAATTTTTGTAGCTGAGTTTAAATTTAAAAATCTTGAAAACCATCAAGTTTATGGGAAAAATTAAGGAGACCTTTTTTATGGAAAATTTAATTTCGTACAAAAATGGTTTTTATTAAATTTCTCATAAACTCAATATTTTTATGACTTATTTCAGTTTGCGCTTCAATTAAAAAATCAATTTATAATAAAATAATAAAAATTTTTGTAGCTGAGTTTAAATTTAAAAATCTTGGAAACCATCAAGTTTACGGGAAAAATTAAAGAGACCTTTTTTATGGAAAATTTAATTTCCTACAAAAAACATACATATGAATTTTCGCGTAAAGTCAATATTTTGCAGGTAAATGACATTTGAACTGTAACTAAAAACGAATTTACAAAAAAAAAATAAAAATCAATAATAACAATAACAGTTAAGATGATAAGATTGTGAAGGTATTAAAGAAGGATAAAAATAAAAGATTTAAGACGTGAAGATGGAAAGCTTATTGGGACGTATGGCGGAAGAAATGTAATAGGTTTACGTAGAAATCCTGAAGAAGGATGCAATTGCATTTGTGCACTCGAGCATTTACTCGATTGCCTCGACTATCTCCACCGACATTGTCGTGTTCGCACATGTGTAGGAGCGCAAGTACACGGAGAGGTACCTCTCCAAGATACCCGCCCACGCCACTCACTACTCACTTGTGACGTGTTACTTGCTCCTGATTACAACTTAACTCATTCCGCAACTCTATATCCTCACGTGTAGCCTGTCTTTATACAGAACCACTTCTATCTCTCTATCACTTCGACAAGTACTCGCTAATAGCTCAAATGATTTCCATCGATAACTCGCAATCAATCATTTTTTTTTACTTCAGAAAATTAAAAAAAAAATCTATTTTCGAAAGTTCAGAGTTGAATTTCAAATTGCAGACAATTAAAATCGAAATATCTCTAAAACTATTGAGTTAACGAAAAAAATAAAAGAGACCTTTTTTGTAGGAAATTTAATTGTCTTTAAAAAAGATATCTGTTAATTTTTATGTAAAGTCAATAGGTTCGAAGTTATTTAATTAATAAGCTTTGAAAATAATTTAGTTGTCATGAGACCGGAAAATTTTCTGGTTTAAGATAAAATTTATGCTTATACTTGAAAAGTTTATTGAAATTTGGTTTAGTTAAAACATAAAGGATAGTGGTAATGAATAATAAATAACGAAAATTAATATTGAAATAAAGTTTAAATAAATTAAAATTGAAAAATAATAATTAAATAATGTACTCTAAGAGTTGGCGTGTATTACGCGAGTTAACGCAGTCTGTATTTAATAATAGCAACGCCTCTGCACTTTATCCTCAACCCCCGCGTAATCCTTGTGCAATTTAATCCACGTACATACTCACATACACACACTAAATAATGGATTATATAATGACCAAGTATAGCTCTGTTTTAAATTCAGATATAAACATTTATTGCCGCCATTAAATTACTCATTTATTTATATAAATAAAGTAAATACAAAAATCGATAAACTTCATGTTCACTAGTCATAAATATATACGATAAATAATTGACGAAATTACTGACGTGATAAAAATACTTAATGGTCATCATAAAATGAGTTTATTTTTCCCAATTATCTTCTTCCGACTTTTAACTAAAATATCTTGGAAACTATTGAATTTACGCGAATAATTATTAGAACCTTTTTTGTAGAGAATTAAATTTCCTATCAAAAATATTCTCATCAATTTTTACATAAACTCAATAGTTAATGAGTTATCGTAAATTAAAGCGGTAATAAAATTAATTAACTAAAGCATAACGATAAGAATTTTTGAATCCAAACTAAAATTTGAAAAATCTTGGAAACTATTGAATTTACGCGAATAAGTTATCAGATCTTTTTTGTAGAGAATTAAATTTCTAGAGAAAAGATTCTTATCAATTTTCACATAAACTCAATAGTTAATGAGTTATCGTAAATTAAAGCGGTAATAAAATTAATTAACTAAAGCATAACGATAAGAATTTTTGAATCCAAACTAAAACTTGAAAAATCTTGGAAACTATTGAATTTACGCGAATAAGTTATCAGACCTTTTTTGTAGAGAATCAAATTTCCTAGAGAAAAGATTCCTATCAATTTTCACATAAACTCAATAGTTAATGAGTTATGGTAATTTAAAGCGGCTATAAAATTAATTAACTGAAGCATAACGATAAGAATTTTCGCAGGGACTTTAAAAATAAAAAAATCAGAAAACTATTGAATTTATGCAAATAATTATAAAAAAGATTGTCGTAAATAAAGTAGTAATGAAAATGTTAAATGTTAATGAAGGAGCTAAGTGGTACAAGCCGGGTTAATTACCGGGAAAGCCCTTCGCGAAGTGAATGAAATGGAGAAAAGTAAAATTTTTATCTCTGTTGTTGTTAAAAGTATAATTTATTGGATTCTTAGGGGAATTAATTAAATTCATAACAGAATAACCCCTTGAGCTTTAAACCTTTCATTCTCTCATGTGCATAAGCCGCACGTCGTTGAAGTTTAGTCAGTAAAGCCACGAAAATCCCGAGCAGAGGCGACGCCGCTCAGAATCCTTTCGAGCGTCTATTTAAATTCATTCAACTCTCAACGATAAATGCGCCAAAACTATTATTATTTTACCTCCCATAAAGACATTTTATACATACATTTACTCTCTATTACCATTATAATTATCGTCATAAATATATATACATATTTATTATATTTCTTTGTCATTTAATCATTCAAACTCTTTTATTATTTAATTGTACAAATTTATTTCCCCATAAATATTTATACTCCATTAAATTATTCATTGATGCGTCGACTGAATATATATATATCATCATATAAAAAAGTATATGATAAATATCTAAAACAAAGTATCCATTTAGTTGAAAATATATAAATGGTGTAGTCGTAAAAGAGCAATAATCATTATGGTTGATGATGCTGCCGTAAAATAGGAGCTATTTGATAAATATAGTAAAAAATAAATAGTAATAATGATAAGTAACGTATCGTATAATCCTCAGGGTATTCAAACACGCAAATGGATTGTATTTATTCATTCCGTAAAAACAAAAGTACCACTGAACTACTGTTTTTTTAAACTATTCCAGTGAGAGCTGATATTTGAAATTTTTTATTTCAATGCTGCTCGAAAATTTACTCTGGTATAAATACTTATTTTTTTTTTTTTTCGTGTACAAATTATTTTAATATACAATATATGGATTTACACATATGGACTGTGTCCTTGTGTTCAACCACAAATCCTATATATATAGATATATATGTAAATTGCCACCCTATTAACAAGATGTCACATATGAATAGATAGTGGTTGTGGTTATATATATATATATATATAAATATATATGTATGTATGAATACTTTCCATATGCAAATTCTATTATAAATTTATTAATGCGGTATTTATTAGCAGAAGATAATTAGAATGCAGTATATATGCATAGACGAATGTACAAAAGATCTAGTAGATAATTTTATTGTCTATAGTAACTAATTTGTTAATAATTTCTACAGAAATAATTTTAAATTCTAGTGTTATTATAAAAGATTCATTAATTTATTTTTCCAAGTATGCACAGTAATTATTATCGATTAGTTTAATTATTCTCGGAAAAAAAAATGATTAACGAGACGGAATTACACTAGCAGTTGTACTTTTTTCAAATTTTGCATGTGTTGATATCAAATGATCTATAAAAATTTATGTAGATCTCAGATCTATTTTTTTTGAGATCGCGGAATTTTGTTTTTTGTGAACTAGATTTTAGTTACAGCTTGAATTATAATAACTCGTAAAGTATTGAGTTTACGTAAAAATTTATAGAGACTTTTTTTGTAGAGAATTTAATTCTCTACAAAAAAGTTATCTTTCATTTTTTCCATAAATCTGATAGTTTAGAAGATATTCAAGTGCAAGTGAAATAGTTAATTATTTTGTCGTGGATTAGTTCTAAGTTTTGAAATTTGAACTCTCCAATGGCCATCAGTCTCATCTGATATTATTTCAAGTGAAATTAAATTCATAATCAACAAGTTGATTTTCAATCAACTCCGTAATTACTCCCACGAAATAATTTAAATCGACGGTTTATTGTTCGTAGCCCCGACGACAAAGGAGTGAAATGAACTCTCGATTTTCCCGAGGTTGAAAATAAAGAATCTAAATAGTGGATAGTTAAGATGGAGAAGATAAATGTGCGAGAGGTATTTCGAATTTAATAGATTTAAAAGCTCCATCAAGTGTATTAATTAATAAAATTTAAAGTGACTATTAACCTCGGGCATTTAACAACCGGGAGATAATTCACCAATTCTAAATGACTTTTCTTAACCCATGACTTCTTGTCTCGACTATCAGTCTCGCGATTTATTCTCATCCTTTTTTTTTTATCAGCGACTCCTTGCTTCGAGTTCGCCGACTCGTCGTACAACCACCGGTTAATCCGACAATAATTTACTACGGTTTAAATAAACCGCGAATTTATCAAAAATATCACAATCTCCTTTCGTCCTCTATAATTATTATTATTATTATTTTTTAAAGCCACAAAATAAAGCAGATTAACTATTTTTTTATTTTATTTTTGTTCATATATTCATTTATTTTTAATTATTAATATCAACTATCAAGTAAATATAATTAGAAATATATAGCACAGCAACTAGAGTAATTAATTTTGCTACGAGAATTAGTATTTAACGGAAAATACGCCCCGAGCAATTCGTATTTTCAATAAAAAAAAAATCACTAATTTTTTTTTTTAATGAGATTATTATTTTTTTCACGTTAATTTGTAATTAAAAAATTTTTTGTATCAATAAATATTTAAATGTAAAAAAAAAAAAAAAACAATAATAATTAAAATGTCTGTGCGTACAATGTTATTTTTAATTTTAAAAATTCTTTATGACTTTGATAAGGCATTCTTGGGTTTTTTTATTTTTTATTTTTATAATTCATGCATTCTCTTCATTTCAAAGTGAATGAGATATTAAAAATAACAAAAAAATTTACATATCACTGAAACGAAAGAATGGTTGGAAAAAAAATTTTTGTTTATCAACTGGAATTAATTTTTTTTTAACAAAGGATCTACATTTTCATAAGTTTTTTTTTTTATTTGAAAAAAAAAATTAGATAAAACTATAAATAAAAATTTACATTTCCCTCCGGTTATTTTTGAATACAAATAAAAATTTATTGACTCAGAAACTAAATATTTAAAATAATTCTGAGTTAATCATAAAACAAAAAAATTAGTATTCATATTTTTCAAGAATTTCAATGAAAATATATTTTGCATTCACAGAAATTTTATTTAGCGGACTCGAGAATTCGAAAAAATCTCGGAATAAGAATTTTGAATTTCCCGCCATTAAAATTTGAAATAATTTTTGTAATTGAGCTCGAAGGCGGGGGTAGAAGTTTCTATAGAGGTCTTTTCTTATTTATTTACTCAAATTTACTTGGATTACTTGTAATTATCTTTGTAAGAATAGTTAACACAAGTAAAATTTCTCGTACCTATCGCAATTACATAAACTGTAAACTCAGTTAATAGTACAGAGTTAATTTACATAATGGCGATGTTCTCGTAATGATATTCAAATTAGTCTCATATTTTTTTTTTACTTTAACTATTATGATAATTTAGTATTTAATTACGATAATAAATATAACAGAAATTATCATAACAATTTTATAATCATTTCAGATCATATCTAAAAAGAAAAAAAAAATTAAATTTATTAGTAGACTGAATAAGAATTTTCATTAATTTTTTTTTTTTTCAGTTAATTCATTAAAGAAAAAAAAAATTTAATTTGATACGTCATATATTAAAAATATTTTCCCTGCGTTAAATTCAGTTGACTTTGAAAATGCCCAAAAATTTTCCAAAAGGAAATTATCGATTAAACTTCAAATACTTTGACATTAACGTTTAAAAAAAAAATTACGTCACTCAATATTTTATGTTCGGATATAAAATATTTTATAACAACGGATGAAAGCAAAAAAAAATAAATAAAAATAATAATAATAAAATAAATTACGCAAACGAATGAAATACATGATAATTGTGCGATAGAATTACAGTTGGTTATATTCGAACAATAAAATTTTTTCCTCAGGGCGTTTATATTTTCCGCGAATTTAATTTAAACCATTTTACTTTACATACTATTTTTAGTTTATTTTTATTTTTTTCGTAATTTTTAGTTGTTTATTTTCACAAAGCCGAGTCATGCTGAAAGCGAAGTATGAAGCAAAAGCTGATAGAAATGCGGATATCAAATTACCCAGTTCCGCTGGCACGAAATCTACGTTCGTAGGATAGGATAGATGTGAATGCTACGGAAAAATAAAAAAAAATTATGAGCAAAATAAAAAAAAAGCGAAAAAAAAGGTAATCGACACATCTACTTTTATTTTCCCCTACGGGGATGAATGAATTCTCATTTTTACACTAGAGTATAATTAAGAATGCTCTGTTATTTGTTTGTTGCTCTACAATAGCGCCCTCATAAATTTATTTTTCTTTATAGCTAACAAATATTTCAATCGATTTATTTATTTACTCCTAATTTATGACCTTTTGATGTCTATCATTTATAACACAAAAATGAGCTGCTAAAGATTTTTTTTAACTAAAAAGAAATTCGCGGCAGAGAATGTGAACTGGGCAGATTTCATGGTACAAAATTTTCACGCGAAATGGCGGGTAAAAAATTGATTTTCTCGAAGTTTTATTGTTTACCCGTCGAAATTTTGGAAAAAGAAAAAAATATGACAGAATCTTTGAAACTTTATTGGGTTCTTAGTTTAGAGGAAGTCTTTAGAAATTTTCTGAGACCTGGCGGAAGCGCTTGGCTTTTTTAGTTCACGAGAAAAGTTGGCGGGAAATGAACGCGATAGATTTTATGCATAAATTTAGGAGTATTCTTACTATCAGATTAAATTATAAGGTTTTTCTTTAAAAGAGACATAGAAAGTGCAAAAAGATCTGAGTTTAAGTTTTTGAAACAAAATGGCGGGTAGAAAAAAAAAGCTATTGAAATTTCTTCCATTTTCGGTATCTGGCATTGGAAAATCTTTAGAAAAATGAATAAAAAATAAAATTGATGAAATTTGATTGAGTGTACGGTCTACAGAAACTTTTCCATTAGTTTTTGAGACCTACAAAAATAAAATGGCGGACGAAGATCGAAAAGTTCTTGAAATTTTAAAAATTTTCGGTATTCGATATTTGAAAACTCCCGAAAAAGGAACAAAAAACCACAAAATTGATGAAATTTTATAGAAAGAAAGTCTAAAGGAAGTTTCTGAACATTTTTTAAGAACTGGAAAAATAAAATGACCGACCGAAAAAAAAACTTTTTTGGAATTTCTAAAATTTTTATACTCCAATGGTTTCGAAATTCACAAAAAATTTTCCGAATTAAAATAGTGAGCCATCGTAAATTATAAATAATTACTGTACCTGTTGTCGATATAAATAATGAATTCACCCACTACTCAAAAAATAAAAAATAAAAATGAATTTTGTTGCAGGATACTTTCCATTGCCTCCAATTTACTGCCTGGCGTGGATATGTCTGGATGTACTGTTTTGCACAGCAAGTATCATGCACTTGTGCACAATAAGCGTGGATCGTTACCTGAGTCTCCGCTACCCGATGAAATTCGGGCGCAACAAAACACGAAAACGCGTGGTCTTAAAAATAGTCTTCGTCTGGCTTCTAAGCATCGCCATGAGTCTCCCGCTGAGTCTCATGTACTCACAGGTAATTTAACGATCACAGCAACACTACTGCACTCATATTAATTAGTAAATTAAAATTTAATTAAATAATTAAATACTATCATTGTCATCCTCCACCTCACTAATTAATTTACACAGATAACAGATAATAGATACGCGATATATCATTCAAATAAGCTTTCATTCCCTGGTATAAGTTTATGCCCCTCGTTCAATTAATTACCGGCATTGCGGTCTAAATAATAAATTAAAATCACCACTCATTTTATTTATTAATGAGTTATCCCTTCCGCTGCACTGATCGACCGAAGCAGGAGAAAATCATTCAGGATAACAGGAAGTGCGTTCGGATAAATGTATTTTATTCCATTGGAATACATTTAAAAAAAGTACAATTACAATTTAAATCATATCAATAATAATAATAATAAATTGGTTATATATTTTTATGCGAATATCGGAGTCCTGGCGCGGAATCACCTACTGGTTTTTTTAGTCCTCGGTGTATTCGAATGGCTCTGGTGGGTCAGCTTCTTTTTCTTCATCCGGTTTTGGACCAAATGCTATATTTTACAACAATAACAACAATAATAATAAATATTGTTCATTTAAAATAAATAATTTGAAAAATTGAAGGGTTTGCTAAAATTTTCGGGTTTCAGTAAAAATAAATAACTTGAGGAAGAAGTTTTTCTGATTGGATAATTAAAATTTTTACGTTAATTTTTACTGAAAAATGACTTCCGAAGCTGATTCACAGAAAATTAAATAAATTAGTCGTATTTCCGGACGTACAAATATGGAAAAAAATCACCGGAAAACCGGAAAATAGGCTTCAAAATTAATTTTCATGGCTCGGGTATCAAGTAAAACATTTCGAGCAACATTTGCTTGGAGTAAATCGTAAGATTTTAAAACAAATAAATAAAATAATTGAATGGACTCACCGGCAACTGGTTCAACCAACTCCTCCTCAGTTTCCGGCTTGATGTGTTTCAGCATAATAATCCCCCCGATTTGAACATCCTTGACAGGAACATACTGGCTGCCTTCCACCAGCTGTATGACCTTTAGCTGCTGACGCAAAACGCGGGCTGGGTTTTGCAGAATTTCAAAAGACGGCTCGGGTTCTTTTTTCTCTTCATCTTTGCTTTTTTTATCCTTCGTATCCTTGGTATCTTTGTCTTTGTCCTCCTTTTCTTTCTTATCTTTGTCATCTTTATCTTTTTTCTTGTCGTCTTTAACTGCCGATGAGGATGAAGACGCGGATGTAGAGGGCGTGTCTTTAGACTCAGCTTCTTTTCCCTCAACCACTGGGGGATCCTGTTTTGAGTAGAAAAAAAAAACAAATAAAATTTACATACTCGAAGCTCTCTTGACAGTTCAATCAATCAGAGCTTTAAAATTTTCTAATTCAGATCCGCTGAAATACTCACGACTTCCATCATTTCGTGGGAGAGACGAGCGCGTCGCTCAGACTCACGACGTCTTGCTCTCGCAGCGATACTCAGCACCGCGGTTTGAACTTTTTCACGTTCCTCGCGTTTCTTTTCCTCAAGTGGAGCCGGGTAAGCATAAATACTTGGCCTTGCATTTGAACGCAATTCAAGTTTTGGCATTTTTAATTGCGCATTCAAACCTATCACACAAGTCGGCGTAAATGCGAGCGCTAATGCGTGAGTCAGAGGGAACCAGTACCAGTATTGGGTGAATACTAGAGTCCCGACTACTGCCAGCATGTTTGTGTGTCCGGTACGCGATTGTAGGGACACTGTTACGTTACGTCCACCTTGAATAAATTAATTAAATAATAATAATTAATTAGTCATCAAAATTAACCAACAGAAAATTGTACTACTGGCTTTGACTGGCGATATATTAGTAAGTATTTAAGAAAAATAGACATTATGGATGGTCATTAGAAAGGAAATTTAATTTACTACAACTTTAGTCTCATTGGAAAAATTCGTAGGATCGATAGTTAAAAAGTTATGAGCGTTTGAAAAAAAAAAAATTTTTTTTTTGAAAATTTTTCATATTTTTCTAAGACTTAAAATAGAAATATCTTTGAAAATACCAAATTTATGGAATTTTTATAAGAGACAAAAGTTGTGGAGAGTTAAATTTTCTTTCTAGTGACTATAGATGATGTTCGTTTTTGATGAAAATTCGCAGAGAAATTGGTGAATAAAAAATATTTATGTAATTATTCAAGTTCTCCAATTAAAAGTTTGATGAATATAAGTTTAAACCGGAAGTAATTACCTGCATCAATGATTCCTTGAGCTAGAATGGCACCGAATTTAGCCATAACGTCTTCGTGTTTATCGACAACGACTTTGGCATAAAGCGCACGGAAATCTTTGACACGAGGACAAGTTGCTTCGGTTTGCTGAATGAGGATCATAGCGGATGCTATCAGGGCTCCCTGACGTACAAAGTTTACTGGGTCGTTGGTCATAGGATCCAGCAACGCAATAGCTTCTTTGAGACCCGTACCCGCACACGCTATTCCCAATGCCATCGCCGCCCCGTACCTCACATGTGGGTTGTAGCTTTCTGCCAGCAATGAAACGACACTCGGGCACTGCTCTGGTGTCCTGATAAAAAAAATATTATTTACAATTTTATTTAATACCAGCAACAAATAATACCTAAATTACCATAAAACTTTTCATTTTTTTAAATATTCAGTAATTATTTTTATTAAAATTTAGTCAGATTTCACTCGTAATTCATTTTGAAAGCTGTCGTAAAAAAATCCATTCAATATTTCAAGAGTTATCGCATTTCCGTACAAACAAAAAAAACGAAAAATCTCCCGAATTAGTTGATTTTTTCCGGAAATACGGGAATAAATCATCGAGAAATGAATTTATTGGTATTTAAATTAATGAATAAATAAAAAAGAAGGTTACAAAATACTATAAATAGGGTTGTTTTGTGTTATTAAAGGATGATGCGTCAGTATTAGTCGACGGCGCCTGCCAAATCCCCGACCCGCTTTACAAGTTGATCGGCAGCATAATCTGCTTTTACATCCCGTTAGGCGTTATGCTGCTCACGTACGCTCTGACGGTTCGACTCTTGGCTGAGCAACGTCAGAATATTGGTGGGACACCAGGTGAGTTATTATTATTATCATTATTATTATATGAGTAGACATGTTTGCATGCATGAACTGAGTTAATACCAAATGAGTAAAACTTAAATTGTCGAGCAGACAGTCTCGAAATGTCTTTGAAAACTCGGTCTGCAGTAGTCAGTGGTGTCTATTAGTTCCGAAAGTGGATCTAGACAGATATAATAAAAGTGTTGTTATTTCCCACGCAACCCACTCTCATGAATTGGAAAGAGTTTTATTGAACGGCAAATAAGGGCCGGCTATTTACATTTCGTTGACGTACACATTTCGGGCTCGACTGAAACTACGTCAGCCATTATTCCCACTGGTGACGAAGTTTATCAACATAAACTCTTCACCGGCAATGTCGCGATGTCGGATTCGTCTGGATGTAATCCTGAGAGGCTGTTGCTGCCAGACGTTACGTCCTAATCCGATTAGCAGCTCCAATGTTTCATAATTTAGTTAATGTGTTTGCTTGTTCTTTTTTTTTTAAACTTCCCGCTAAAAAAATTTAAAATTCAAACAAAAAAAGGAAATTATTGTTTTGGCGCGATTTTCAAAAACCGAATTTTGAACAGATTCTGAGATTTTCTAAGCAGCCTAAATAATTAGTCCGAGACCGGTCCGCAGAGTCAACAGTTTTCTAGTTTTTTTTTTTTGAGTCTTTTAAAATGTTAATTAAATAATTACTTGATAATTAAAATTTTTAAATGTTGATTATTTTTATATTTATTTGAATTAATTCGAAACTCTGGTCTTTATATTTGTATGAATGTTGATTAAATTTAGATATAGGGTATACGGAATTTAAATAAAGGAGAGGGAAATAAGATAACTTTGATGGGCATCAGAGATGTTAAATTCACGTGACCACTGAGCCAAAGTTTTAGTTTAAATTTGCGGCAAAGTATTTACTATCTGAGAGACTACTAATGAAAACTTTAATCTCGTCATTTTATGAGTGCGGAACTGGTTAAATTATAAGCGAATGAGAGCCACTCATCCAGTTGAGATACTTTTCTTGCTTTTTGGTAATTAACTAAAATTGCTCGCTAGAATTAGGGCTGGAAATATTGATTTTATTAAAAATAGTTTCATTTATCGTGTTGCTGAGTGGACTGAATAATTAAAAATAAAAATTGATTTTATTTGTCGTCGAGTTCTTGGTGAGTTTATATTTCTGGGAGCATAAATAATATTTAATGACTGATAAAGGGGAATCAGTGAGAGGATTTAGTCTGGACGTACATGGGCTGTTACTACTGGCTTGAGCTTTCACTCCTCAGTCACTTACTACTCACTAATTTACTGAGGTCACAAGTACATACGTGTTATGTTATATTACACAATAGGTCAGGTAACTTCAGTTAAAATGATTCAAGCTGATTTTTAATTTTACCATTAATGATTATAACAGTTGTTTTTTTTTGTTTTTGATAAAAAATTTTAATTAAAAATTTGGATTTTGAATTTATGATAAAAAACTTTGATTTTTAATTTTTAGTAAAGAAATTTATTTTGAATTTTTGATAAAAGATTTGAATTACAAAATTTCATTTTGAATTTTTAATAAAAGATTTGAATAAAAAATTTGAATTTTGAATTTTTGATAAAAAATTTTAATTAAAAATTTGGATTTTGAATTTATGATAAAACTGTGATTTTTAATTTTTAGTAAAGAAATTTATTTTGAATTTTTGATAAAAGATTTGAATTACAAGATTTGATTTTGAATTTTTGATAAGAGATTTGAATAAAAAATTTGAATTTTGAATTTTTGATAAAAAATTTGGATTTTGAATTTATGATAAAAAAACTTTGATTTTGAATTTTTAGTAAAGAAATTTATTTTGAATTTTTGATAAAAGATTTGAATAAGAAATTTTGATTTTTAATTTTTGATAAAAGATTTGAATTACAAAATTTGATTTTGAATTTTTGATAAGAGATTTGAATAAAAAATTTGAATTTTGAATTTTTGATAAAAAATTTTAATTAAAAATTTGGATTTTGAATTTATGATAAAAAAACTTTGATTTTGAATTTTTAGTAAAGAAATTTATTTTGAATTTTTGATAAAAGATTTGAATAAGAAATTTTGATTTTTAATTTTTGATAAAAGATTTGAATTACAAAATTTGATTTTGAATTTTTGATAAGAGATTTGAATAAAAAATTTGAATTTCGAATTTTTGATAAGAAATTAAAATTAAAAAAAAAAAAAGTAAAATATTAAATATAAAAAATAAATATCAAGAGACTTTGAAATTTATATTATAATTAAAAGTGTGTATTCTCATAAATTAAATGTAATGAATCTTTTCAAGCCTCCTCAGTTTTTTTAAAAATAATTATAATTACAAAAGCTTTCATATAATACTTTAAATAGACGAACATCATTAAAAAAACTCTCATTACTTTTATTTATAACACTGAGGTATCTAATATCTGTGAAATCGTCGACAACTCGAAAAAAATAAAATAAAATACTTGTATTCTTTTTTTCCCATTAAAATATTTAAAATAAATGGCAAGCTAGCGTGAATGTTTTAAGATAAAAATAAAAATAGAGATTAGTATCGAGTAATTTGCTGTTTGTAAAGTTCAACTCAAAAAGTTAAAAGCATGACTGGGTTAAATTTTAAAAGCACGTCACTTTCTGCTACAATTCAACTGCAGTTGTCGGAGTAAGAGTAAGACTCAGACTAAGAGTAAGGCGGAGGCTAAAAGTCTGTGAAAATAACACTCGGATTTGCTAACATCGACTGGCCAGAAAAAAAGAGGTCGAGGGATAAACCTGCAGTTACGCCCCAATTCGTTATCTCGCGTGCACATGAACTTGCATTTTATTTTCTGACGCCGCCGTCATCGCCGCTCCTATCACCAAAAAAAAGTAAAAATTTCAAGAAAAGTACATCATCGTAACCGCCTTCATAAAATTTAATTTCGCGGTTTTTTTTCATAATTTAAATTACAATAAAATCGAGTCTTGGAAAGCTGACTAATTAATGGGAAATGAATTGCAGGTTTCGACAGACACGGAACTTGGCGACGTTTGCTGGTGAGTAAAGGAAGTGCCGGAAGTAGTGGTACGCCACAGCACACATCGGCAGCGTCTACAGACACGGAACCGACTACTTTGGATACCCAAGAGCTATGGATGCCTGAGAGTAAACCGCCACCGTCCGCGGTATTGGCATTGCAAGCTTTTGGCGCCGAAATGCTAAAGTTGTCAAAGGGTCTTGAAGGAATGGGTAATTTTACCGCTGACCAGTCACCCATTGTTACGCCAAAATCAACTTCGCATCAACAACAGCAACTGAGTCTTGAATCTAATCGCTCTCGAAATGGGTATGATTTATTCATTTATTTTTAATTTAGTGGTAAAAAATTTATCAGCTTAAATTAGACCTCGCTGATATTAAATTTAGTTTCGCGGTTTCAAATAAAATAGAAACTGCATTTAATAACTTTTTTTTCTCCGGTCGAATTTCACTCCTCTGAGTTGCGACTTGAGGCTAAAACTTTTTAAATGAAAAAGTAATGACTAAGTAAATAAATAAATGAAATCATTAATAATTGTAAAAGTATTCAGTACTTTTATAAATATTGATCACATGGAATTTTATTTATATATTTCTAGGGCGGGAAATTTAAATTACAAAACTGTCCAAAGTAAAATAAATTATTCCTCCGGGTAACTATTTTTATAACTCTTTTTCTCGGTGATCCAGAGTAAGATAAATAGAAGAACCCGATGAAGTGAAATTCGCCGACTAGAAAATTACAAGTTGACTATTTCATCAACCAGAGATCGATGTTGTGCCTTCTGCTGTTGTCTTGTCTTTTATTTACCACAATTTTACAATTTCCTTATACTTATATATACATATACCGTAGACTCGAGACTTTCCACCGGAATTTAATCCAAACTCTGAAACTCTGTCGACTGACAGTCGATGTTTATTGCAAAATCAAAGTGTTTATAGATTAAAAAAACTGTCTGTCTCCTCCATGATAAATTCACAAGATTGAGTTTTTTCATTTTAATAGTGACATTTATACAAATATTGAGCTTTTTTTCATCTGAATATGACACTTTAATGCCGGTAGAACTGAAATAAGCACGTTGAAAATAAAAGAACTAGATAAAGTTTCAAATAAAATAACTAAAAAAAAAAAAATAATAATAATAAAATAT
Organism: Microplitis deprimator; assembly: GCA_964016945.1. Classification (NCBI taxonomy): domain Eukaryota; kingdom Metazoa; phylum Arthropoda; class Insecta; order Hymenoptera; family Braconidae; genus Microplitis; species Microplitis deprimator. The sequence continues at coordinate 24,005,282 of OZ024707.1, forward strand.
CTGTATACAAAAAAAATAGATTAAACTTCTGAAAAAGATTATATCGTTTGAAAGAAACTAGAACACATTCAATATCTAAAACTCGTCCTCAATAGTATTAAGTTTGATAAGAAAAATCTTAAGCAACAAACTACTAAAGTATCCCTTTATTTTTTTTTATCAAGAAAAAAAAAAAAAAGTAAAGTAAAATTTTTAAAAAACTAAACAAGTAATTTTAAAAATTTTCATTAAATTTTTTTATTAATTCTGACATGCGTTATAAAATAAAACACGTGTACAATATTTTAAATAATTTTAACCATTTAAATTTAATGTTTTTTTTATCGCGATCTGCAATCACGAGGACTCGCTCGAGTTGCACGCGAATTCTGGGTATTTGTGTTACTTGTTTAGTAGGTCGTAATTTTCGAAACAGCAATAAACTTTATGCGTTTGTACAAGGAGTACAAAGGGGTGGGGGTGAGGTTTTATTACAAATATGTACTTAGCAATAAAGATAAAAAAAAAATAAAAAGTATATAAAAATGAAGATTGAGAAGCAAAGACTGATGAGAAATGGCAACTGCCGTAAGTGCAAGTGGTCCATTATGCAAATGCGTCAGACAGAGCGTGCAGTAGCTCTTAGCTCAGAGCCTGGCTTGTTAAAGGAGTAGTTTGGATGTTCAAAGTCGTTTACTTAATCGTGACCGCTGCACTTCTCCGTCATAAGTGACCCTTTGAATTTAAACTTTAAATAGTGTGTGTTCTTGCAAGTGAACTGCATGTTAGTCTCTTTGGGTCTCCTCTAGCTTTTGAGGACTAGAGACACTTGTGTAATCTTTAATGCGCCCTTAAGCTCTCCGCGAACCCTGAGAGTCTTTAAAAGCATCCAAATAGCTCGAGGATCTCTATTTTTTTTACTTATTTTACATCCGACTTTTTCTCTTCACGAATTTAGTTTTTTTTGTGCTAACAGTTGATAAATATTCTGTAAAAATTTTGGTTTCCAATTTTTCTAAATTTCAAAATTTAATTTTGCAGTAAATCTCATTTTTCAAACGCTTATTTGATTCAAGCTGATAGAACATTTTTTAAATTTATTAAAAGTAATCAATTTCTGAAATTGAAAGGTGAGAAGAAATGGAGCCGGACTTCGGTATATTTATCAAAATTTTTTTTTAATTTCAGACTTGACCTGAGAATAAAAAAAACAATCAAGTATGAAATTTGTATAAAAAAAAACTGTGTACAAACTTTTAAATATTTTTATTAGAAAACTAATTTCACTTTGGAATAAAAAAAAATTAATTTAATAAAACGATAATCCTCGATATGATAAAGTTTGTTTATAATGTCAGAAAAAAAATATTCAAGGGTAACTCGTTAAAAAGTTGCGGGCCGTTAAAAAGTTTACGAAATTATTGATAATCTAAAAAATATGAATACCGGATCGGGGATGATAAGAAAGAACAAAAGAGCGAAAAAACCTCCCGAAGACATGATTTTTATTTCCGGGCGTAAGATGAACGTTCCATTAACGAGAACTGTAAATGCCAGGTTCCTTCCGGCGGTACTCCGCCGACGATCATTAATATCGCGCAATGTGTCTGCTCACGGCGGGGCAGGTCTCCGAGCGACCTGGAAAATGGATCGCCGTTATGATGTTACGTTAACTGTACGTACGTTGCTCACCCTTACACCTACTACTCACTACCACCTTTATCACAGGAGGATAGTCATCCGCCTACATATATATACATATATATACAGAGATTTTAGAGTACTAAAGTGAGAAAGGCTCGAGCATACAACACAAAGTTCAAGTCTCACAACTCACTACTATCTTGTACTTTGAGTTCTCGAGCACCATCACAAGGGACCGGATGGATGATGATATAACGATCCATTCTATCGTGTTTAAGGGCTTTAATGCAAAGGAAACTCACAAATATGAAAAGGTTTCTAGTTGTTAACTCTATATACACCAATAAACATAAATGTATATACATTTGGTTCCGTAAAAAGTCTTCGCTTTAGTGTACATCAGACATCAGACTTGGTTGCAGTTTACATCCCAGTGAATTTACCGCAATCGTGAGCTCGCTTGTGGATCAAATATCCTTTGATGTATCCGAGACATTATTTTGTGTAAAAGACATTATTTTTTATAGACATTTTCCTTTTAGGGATTATAGTAACAACCTATTCGAATTTAATAAATACAAATTTTGGGACAGGGTAGGGTCAGATATTAACGGTATTAAAAAAGTGAATCCATGGATAGCCCAACTTGTACGAGTTCATCTTTCTCAGAAAACTGAAAAAAAAAGAGAGTAAAATGTAGGGCTAGCTTTTGATTTTTATTTACAGAGCACTCGGTTTCCTCTTGGGTGTTTTATTTGTTTTGTGAAGCTGAAGCTTTTTCAATTTGTCGAGGATATTCTGGCACTCAGGGCAACCCAATAAGTCTGCCAGCGCGATCTTGGTTCGCTCGACGGGAGCTTTTGTGTCTCACTTGCTGCTGTGTAGTCTGTAGGTTATACAATTGAACGAGTCTCAGGAGTGCCCTCTAGACACTGAAGATCGTGCAGTGATAAAGGTCTCAAGTCGAGTCTTGTCGTCCACTTAAAGTCATTAAAATTTAGTATTAATTGTGTTTTAGAGGCGGGGAGAGCGCCGGCAGCAGCGAAACAGGATCAAGGGCCAGTTTGTCGCAGGACGAATCGCCCCAGCCATGGAGACATCGCAGAAGAGCTTCCACATACAACGAGGCTTATCTGCAGCGTCTGGAGAGCTCCCCGAAAATGCGCAAACGCGCTTTCAGCTTCCACGAGAGCAATCTGCCAGGAAGGGTCGCGTCCAGGTCCTTCAGGGAGCATAATCACGCCCTCAAGACCGAACCCGATCCGGGTCTTCCGCCTCCCTGCACGTGTCCTTACTTCGGGGAGTCTTCCAAGAAGCCGCCAGCGAGGTCCGGAGAGGTAGTTATCGTCTCTAGTGACAGTCTCAAACCTATCGCCAGCAAAAATCTCAATATCGGGCCATCGGGGAAAAACCTGAGGGGCGAGACCATCAATAAAACTTTCGAAGGATCCAATTCTGTTGTCACGTGGAGAGGCAATAGGAGAGGCTCTAGTGTTGGTAAGTTATTAAAACTTTTTTCTTAAATTGCCCAGAAAGTTCTTTCAGCCGACCGAAAATTTTCTTTAGCAGTCTTTTTAATTAATCTTTTTATGGCTTAATTTACCAAGATGTTCTTTATAAATATCCCTTTATAGCTTGTAACTTTACCGAAAATTTGTCTCCTTTTAAATTTACATAGAAATGCTCCTTTTTAAACTTTCTTTAAAGTCATCTAATCTTACTATGGATTTTTTTCTGTTGATTTTTTAAAAAGTAATTTAATAAATTCCGTTAAAGTTTCCATTTAAAGTTTTCCAATAGATTTTTTTTTTATAAACAATTTTATTGAAATTTTTTTTCAAAGAAGCTAAAAATATTTTTTTAAAATTGAACTTCAAGTACCTTTTTAGAGGCATAGAAGTCTGTATTTAAAACTTTAAGTAACAATTCCTCTCGACACATCATTAGTATCCATTGAAAAAAACTAGAATACCCTCAAGTATTTCCTGTAAAAAAAAGAACCTATTGTTTTCCAGCCATTAAACCTATTGTTTAAATTGTAGGAAGCACAAGGACTGTCCTGACCTCGTCGTGCCCGACACCTCTAAGACGCGCAGTGACCATGAGAGCGCACAATGGGGCAACATCGCTCTCCAGAAGCTCCAATTCTTCATCGCCCTGCTTGCTCAAGTACCCGGGAGTAAGAACACCCCATTCGCGCAACAGCAGCGTCATGTCACGAAACAGTTCCGGTCGGGGACAAGTGATCCGGCTCGAGCAGAAGGCCACCAAAGTCCTCGGTGTCGTTTTCTTCACTTTCGTGATCCTCTGGTCCCCTTTCTTCGTCCTGAACCTCGTGCCCGCGATCTGTCCCGACTGCGAGAAGCAGATCGACCGCAAGATATTCGACCTCGTGACCTGGCTCGGGTACTCGAGCTCGATGGTCAATCCCATATTCTACACCATCTTCAACAAAGTATTTCGGCAGGCCTTCAAGCGCGTGTTGCTTTGCCAATATCGTAAGCCCGTCTGGCGACCCGTCAGGTAGGCCCAGCCTCGGCGACCTGAGCTCGTCGTTACTCACGTGTGACAAACTCGGTTGCCCCTACAGATAATTACTTTTATTTTTTTATTATTTTCAAATCGACCTAGTCCGCATAAAATTACTCAACACTCTTGCGAACTCGTGAACTCGTTACTGACAGCTCACGTGATCGTTAAAGACAGGAAGTAGGCGATATGTTTCCTGTCGACCCTTTCCTGCTTTCTTGATTTTACTTATCGACTTTTTCGTATCCGAGTCATATTTGCATCTGCATCTTTTATGAACTTGGTTATTTTTTTTTTTAAACTCATTTGGTTGTGGGTTTAAATTAAAAAAAAGTTAAAAAGATTAGAAAAAAACAAAAATGGAGAATTTCAGATGTGGAGTTTAAAAGCACTGAACAATCGTTAGTTTATTAGAGTTAGATTACTAGATGTGTGATATATATTTGATATAGTTGTAAAATATGTTCAATAAATAAAACTAGTCGTGTTTTATTTAAAATTTTTTATATAAATAATTGATATAAAAAAAAAAAAGTCTGAATGAATTTAAATGTCTTCGAATTTTAATATTTTACTGTTGATGTAAATACATTCTGTTATATTTGTATTGTTGTTATTATTAAATAACAATAAAACCGTTGGTTAAATAAAATTTTTATTTAGCATTATCTAGATAATTTAGAATTTGGGAATTGCGGATATGCCGAACTGGCGCTCAATTTTTATTTTTATTCTTAGAATTCACATAAATAATTTATTTATTTATTTCCTTATTTATTTATAAGACGCTAATGTATTTATAAATTTTTAATTCATTTTGTACATAAATAATTTTATAAATTACTGTACATAAATTTTGTTCGAATGTTGGATATTTTTCAAAGAGTTATTGGACTTTTTATAGAAAGTGTAACAAAAAATAAGTTTTTTGCGGCAGGAGCTACTGATAAGCCGATTAATAAACTACGGACATTTAACTGAGGAAACTAAAAATATAAATATGAATAAAAATATAAATAAAAATATAAACCGGCGACGCTTTTAAATGGAATACAAAAATAAAATATTAACACCTTTAATCCTTTAGTGTTTATCCTGTCAAAGGAAATACTTTATGCATACGTTTTTACTACTACTATTTTTTTTATTAAATATTTATGGCAAAAAAAAACCAATGGCGCGAATATTTTATTTTTAAATTTTTTAAAAATAAAATTACGAATTTTATTTTAGATTTAAAGATTTAATTGCTTTGAATAATTAATTATCTGAAGTATAACTTGGTATAACAAGATAAAAATAAATAATAATTATATATATATGGAGCATGTGCAGATGAAATGAAAAGGAGTCAAGAGTTGTCGAAAGCAAGAGAAAATAATTTAGCGTATTATGAATTTATATCAACACTTGACAATATTTTGCGTAAAATAAAACTTGTTGATATAAAAAATTAATAAATTAATTAATTAAACTGCTTGTTTAACAATAAATTAAAAAAAAATGTGTGTGTTCTATAAATATCTCATAACAAAATAAATATATCGATATTGATAAAAATAAATATTTTAGTGGGAGTAATTGGGGAGTGTACGCTTAAAATACACGAAATATGTAAAAATATAAAACGTATACGTAATTCAAATGTAAATTATAAATTATAAATATTTAATTTGTCAACTGAGCAAATAAATTATGGAAATTTTTTATAAAATCTGTTTCCTTTTATTTTTAGTATTTTTAATTATTGATAATAATAATAAATATTGTTGTTTAATAGGGATGATTAATCAGGTAATTTGTCACGAGATTTGTGGGAGAGATTTATCTTTGATAGTAATAATGCTGGCGCCTCGGGCCATTCCCATCCGAGCACCGGCAACAACCAAGAAGCTATTTGACCGCGAGTCGTACTCATATCCTCTGTATATATAGACAATTTATGAATATATACATGTAATATATGATGAAACATACATCAGAGCAAATATAGACATACATCATAATCAGGCAGAATTATAATATGAATATGTCAGGAGCGATCGTGTTAATTTACTGTGAAAAATATATTTTTATTTTATATATTTCCCAACAAAATGTTTAAGTATTTTTATTTTTTGATTGACACTTTTAATTAACTAAAATTAGCTAATGTCACTAGCAGAATTTTAAATATTTTTTTTTTTTATAGGTTCTGCATTTCGCTCGTTCGTTTTCGCCGAAACTATTATTGGTTATTTATATTCTCTTTCGATTTCTTATTTATAAACTTACGGGAGGATGAAAAAAAATTAGGATGTCAATTACACGAGTTGATAAATAAAATATCAAGAGAAAATTGAGGAAAATATTTAATTTGAATATTGAGGTCTGCAATAAAAAACCTCCGAAATATATAAATATATATATATTTTTAATTTTACAGAAGAGGCAACAAACAGAATTTTTTCGTGGCAAACAGAGCAGATTTTCGCGACTTTTGACAACAATTTGAAATAAACGTCATCTATTTTCTTCTTAATAATTAAAAAAAAAATAAATTGAACTCTTTTGTTGTTGTGACGTAAAATAAATTATAATTTTTAAAAAATCCTTCAACTAAGATGTCACTGCAAAGTTTTCAGCAGCAATTTTTAAGCGCAAAAAAAATAAATTGAGATTTGGAGATGATTTTGTTGTGGAACAAACGAGAGTGGAATAAAATTAATTAACGGAACTCAAAGTGTCTGATAATGAACGGAGGGAATCGATTCGCAATTAAACGTAAGTAGATTATAGATGGATTTGATGTTTATAACTGATAGAGAAATGTCATCATCAGTTGAATCCTCTGAGAAAAGCAGGTGCACTATTACCGGGTCTACGCCTCGGGAGTACGTACATGTCACATAAACATGACGTATCATCTCATAAACTCATTAATCATATTTAACCGATTGTTCGGCAAACTCTCAATGAAATACTTGATGTGATTTATTAATAATATAAACATTGTTTAATTTTCGCAACCCATATTAAACTACTTGGCTTTCTGCAGAGTAGAATACGATTGGAATGCCGTGAAATGGAATACCGGGTAGCGGATAGTGGGTGAAAAACCGTCAGGGGAATTAAGTTGCGAATAGGGAAAATTAATGAGCGGTGAGCTGAGCTTTTTATTCAATTTAAAAAACTAACCTAGGTATGATTGCAAATGATTTCACGTAATCTGAGCATAAAATCACGGGTGAGATTTATCGCGCGAATAACGAGGGTTAAATGGAATGCGGTGGCAGACAAAAAATAAGACACTCGATAGTAACTGAGGTGAGTAATCTAATCTTTAGATAATAAAATTACGCTCTAGATTATTCAGTTTCGGTCGCAACTTTCTTATCACCTCTTTGTTTCTCATCATTAGTTTATTAGCGGAGTAAAAAGCCGCCCGAAAATTGTTACTGTCATAATTTGTGGATAAAAAAAGATGAGAAAACGGCTGACCCTACAAACCCAACTATAAAATCTTATGACAAAAAACAAATTGATGTCAAAATAGATAAAATCTGACTTTTATCATAATCAAGTTATTCAAAAATTTTTTTGTCTAGTATATAATCGTAATCATAAAAATTTATAAATTGTAATGAACTTCATTTTAATACTTATAAAAAAAGTATAAAAATATTTTTATGATTTACGTTAAAAAATTTCATTTTACACGAAACAATATAATTTTATTTTAACACAAAGGACGTAATTTTTTTTATTAAGATCCTTCATTAAACAGAATTATTAAAGTTATTTAAATAAAAAAATCCAATTTACGTTGGGTTTTATATTTTTTCGTGATATGTATCTAAACTTAAAAACAATTCACCCCTCGATATTTCAAAAGTCTTTATCAAGAAAAATTTCTTCTTACTCTGCCCATTATCCGTTTCTTAATTCCCGACATCTATCACTTTTTTTGCCAACTATTTTTTCTAAAACCCAACAAAAGTTGAGAATCTAAGACCCGAATTCCTCTTCTCTGAAAAGAAAAACTTTTAAACGTATTTTCTTTAGTTATTTTTAAAAGTTTCCTGGCAAAAAAAAAAATCAATCGACCGAAAACGTGTTATTAGAAGAATGTTATCGTAAATTTTGTGTTTTCCCGTTGAGGGAACAAAAACCAAAGATAATAATAGCAAGCGTCGAAGATATTACTGTAAACATAAAAATTATAATAAAAAAAAATATAATGAAATGAAACGTACTTTTTATTTTTTTTATTTTTCCGTCATTTTGTTCTCTATCGTGCTTGCGTTGGTTCAATTATAAACGAGAAAATGCAATTAATGCTCGGACGCTAACTATCCGTCCTGTGCTCTTGTTAAATTCAGGTATCGAAAAAATATATAAAACAAGTGCAATAAAAATGAATGGAAAAAAAAAAAAATAGAGAAATGGAGTTAGGGTAGACCTGAAAGCACTTAGAAACTCCAACAATGTACTTTGTTTCATGTGTACACGAGAATCAATTAATAAAAATGTATTTCCCGCGGATTATCGACAGCTCCCAAGTCGTCCGACACTCGAGAACCGGATGGAAGTAATAACGAAAAATAACTTTCATTTATTTTTAGACCGAGTTTACTTTTTAAATCCAACTAGTGATATTTTTATTGGACACCCGAGTGTGCCTTTAAAATTTACAAAATTTCTGTCCACCGGCAGTTTAATATTATGAGACCTAAACAGAGGAAAGTTTAGATCTAGCGCCGGTTAAAAGGTTTTTCCAATTCTATTTGTCGCGAATCTCATCTCTGTCGCAGGGAATAGAGGGTAAAATAAAAAAAATAAAAACGAAAACAAAGCGCGCAACATAACGGAGATAATAAGAATGAAAATAGTGTAGTGAAATGTAGTACATGTTGGCTTACAACTGCACACATGCATTTTAAATGTAGAGCAGCCGACTGTCCCGCCGAGGGAGGAAATAAAAATATTTAAATGAGAATGAGAATAAAAAATATTAAGCCGGATAAAACAAATACTGTCTTGTTGAAGTGAAATTTAAGTTTCAACGGTTTTAAATGTCGGATATTTTTTCACTCGACATGAAATAGAAATTTCGATACTATTTTATTCTTCATAGACTTCTATTGCACTAATCAAAGTTATATTTCACAATATTTGTCTTTACACTATTGCTAAACTTTTTTTCCAAGAATCGCACGTCGGTAATTGAATCGAACATATTCGACTTTAATTTTCATCCCTGCTGAGTTACCTGCTGTCGGAAGTTGAAGCTTAGTTAGAAAAACGGATTAACTTCCAAGTATAAAGAATTTGCAGCCTTAACAATAAGAATAATCGGTTCTTTTTTAACCTCTGGCTTGCAGAATATCGGAAATCGATTTAATTGCCGGCTTTGGAATGTCCGTCATTGAAACTGATGGAGAAAAATGAAAATGGATATGAAACTCTGAAGTAATTGATAAAGCAGCCAATTTGTATGATATAATTGACCGGACGTCTGTCCAGAGCCTGGTCATTCAAGATTTTTTAATACGAGTTTGCTCCGTAATCGAGAAGTGGACATTAATGTCGATTCGACTAGACATCGCTGGCGGATCTTCAGAGTAAATTCATTTTCCGAGCGAGCCACTGGAGATTATAACGTGATCCCCTATATGTGATGGCTGATTCTATATTTAAGTGCTACTCGATTCTACAGAAACTCAGCCACTGGGAATTTTTCCCGTCCCTTCGTATTTTCACGCTTTCATTTTGTTGGTTATTTTCCAGATATTGCAAAGTGAGAATTCCTTTGGCAAGTTTGTTGTCAAAGCGAATAACTTGCGGCTTCAGAAGTCCTACTAGGGACGTGGGTGACGATTCCTGATAAATTTAGATCGAATTCAGTAAATATAACGGTATCGAAGTTTATAAAAGTTTTATAGCACATGGCGATACTTTTTATACGCCCTAGCTGATTTATCATTTTTTTTATACTCTGTGTTATAAAAATGACAATTCAAAAAGTGGAAAATGAAAAACGGCGCGATTTCGCGGGTTGATTAATTCATTGCGCCAATAGGATATAATTAAACGCGCGCGAGTATTTTTTTAATAATTGACTCCACAAGTACCCAAATAAATTTCCCGATAAAAAATAAACTTTTTTCTCAAAGTCTTTCACATGACACTGTAATTACAAGTGACTGAAAATTATGCCGTTAAATCGACAACGTTTTCAATCATTCATAAGTTTCTTTATTGAATTTAAAGCTCAGCAAATACCACTTTATTAACTTTTCTTTTTACTTTTTCTCCCGAGTCAAATTTAAACCGTTCCCGTTAAGTCCTTTGCACTTCCACACCGTATTAAAAAGCTTAATTTGCAGAAAGTTACTCAATATCAGCAAAAATATTTTGTGAAAAAAAAATTAATCTCTATTTTATATTAAAATACATTAGTCAATTAAGAATTTATGGAAAAACTGTTAATGTTATTTGTTTTTAAATATTCAGATAAATTTAAAACAAAAAAACTTAATAATTTTATTTTTTAAACTAATTTATTTATAAAGTTTTAAACTTTTGCATTAATAACCAAACAAAAACTTTAACGTTACGAAAAAAAGTACTTTTATGGACATAATTCAAAGTTTTATTTAAATTTTAATATTATAATGTAGAATTTAATTAATCCACAAATTAAAGAGTTCGGTAATGAGAAATTTATATTTTATGTCCAGATTCCAAAAACTAGACTACGAAAATTTTTTTTTAACAAAAATTTAGAAAATTGATGAGCTCGCAGGCCAGTCCCATAATTTCTGCTCCAGAAAATGAAAAAATTTCTGTTTTTATACGTTTTCGAGCCCTAACTGCATTACAAAACATCAACATTTACAAAAAATCGTTTTTCGAAAGTCAGACTGAAAAATTTTTCGAAAACTTTTCTTAGTAGAAATTTGGAAATTACAAATTAAAAATAAACCAAGACTTTATTATCCAAACTAATCTAAAAATAATGAGTGAAAAAAAGCATGAAATAAATCTGATGCTTATTATGGAAGTTATCGCGTTTCCGTACATACGAACATTAAACTGCGAACGTGGGACTTTGATTTATTCTCATGACTACCCAAGAAATGGATCGCAAACTGCATCAGTCATGTTTATTATTATATTCCCTTTGTAACAGCGAGCTCCTCATACCAATTCATCATTCTGTATAAATTGTGTATAAAAAAAAATGCGTCAGCAAAAAATGGTTTTTTTTTTATAGCAATAACTTTTGCATTTGACATGTGTAATGCCTTTAAACAGTCATCGTTTCCATGTTAAATAACTCCATAAAGTTATTTATTTCAAGAAGTAGGTGAAAAAACATTATCCATTTAAAAAGCCGAATAAATTATAACTCGTAAAAAAGTTAAAGGGTGAAACTTGAGATATCAAATATTTAACAAAAAATATCAAAAGTTCTTTCATAACTTTGTAATTTGATTACGCGAATCCATTTATTAAATTATTTTTTACTTTTATTTTGAATTATTAATGCAGAAATTGAATATGCAGCAACTTTAAGAACAAGTTCCCCAAGTTTTTAATTAGCAGCTAAACTCCTAATGATTTCTGTTAAGCAGAAAAAGAATTTTGATTTTTTTTTCTTTATTTCAGTCACTCGGGTTTTATTCAAAGAAAACGGAAAATTATTTGTTTTGTAAAATAAAAATGCGGTTACTGCTGTCAAACAAGATGTGAGTGCAATATTAAGCGGCATAAATGTCATGAGTATGAAAAGCTCAAATAAATATGAATAAGGTTTAGAAAGATAAAGCTCGAAAATATAAATAATTTCCATGTGCATATAAATTTTTTATCGTTTAATTTTTTTCAGAGTATAAAGTTTAAAAAATTTTATATTTAATACTTTTTTCAGTATTTTATTTTTTCTTTATCAACAGTTGTTGAAAAGGATCTTGAATCTATTTTTCATGCATTCGCGATACCTTTACTTGGCATAAACGCGAATATACATGTGTCTAAATTGTATGATATATACTTCCCTCGGGTTATATTAAATTTTAAACTCAACGAAATATATTCTAGTGAGACACGAATATGTGCGCCAGAGAGAGAAAAAAAAATCCCGGGAACAAAATATTTTTTTTTTACCCAATTCTTTTTTTCTTTCTTTATTCATTTCCTATTTATTTTCATTTATTATAAATACAAATTTTATTTGTTTGTTATTATTGTTGTTATTGTTTTTAAATTGAATTTTATTTGCCTACGCGACGCAAGATTTTTCAGCGTTTGTTTCTTTTGTTTGAGGAAGATTACAATAGGAAATTTAACATTTTAATTTTTTCGTTACACGTGAGGAGGGACAGCTGGTGCCGTGGGAAAATTTTCGCGGACTGCTTTCCAGAAAAATAAAGATAAAAATTTTAAAATAAAGAAAAAAAAGTTTATATATGAGTGTGTTAAAACGGAAATTCTTTTGTCATTCAAGACTCTGTCATAATATGGACGACGGATGTGAACAAAGAGAAATAACGAAAGAAAGAAAGAATAATGTCGGCGGCTTTTTATTAAAATGATAAATGTATGTGTAGTTTTGCTGAAAAAATTATTATTATTATTATGATTATTCAGAGTTATCATTATTGTTATTCCGCGAATTCAAAGGATTTACAACGATCAATACTTCGCGATTATTGACCTAGAATTTCTAATAATTCAAGAGTTTTTGTAATTTACTCGTGTTTCTTATTCAGTCAGTTATTATTTCCGCTGCTGTGTTAATTTTAATAATAAGTTGAAATTTTTTACTGTGGAAATTCAATTTTCCTCTAGAAAACGAAATTTTTCTATTCATAGTCTCCTTTTTCACCGAGTTATAAAATTCTTTTTCCGAACTTTACAATGCGTTTATTGAAATTTTTATTCAATAAATTTTCCGACTCACTGGAAAATTTTATTTTGAAAACCGCCATAATACTAAATGCTGTTTGAAAAATTGCAAACAATTATTTCAACTGACGATCCGAACATTTTGAAAACTTGAACAGATTTGTATTTTTCTCTCAAAAATAAAAGAAAACACATTAGTCTTTATGACAAACCATTGAAAAGTTTCAAATTTCCCGTTTCTGTAAGTTTTTAAGGCAACGAAACAAAACGAACTGAAAAAAATGAATTTCAGCTCCAAAAACTATAGAAAATTTAATTCTTCCATTCATCAAAGCTTTAGGTCTCAAAAAAACATTATCCGTAAAAAGAAAAGCACAATTCGAGCGAATCGATAAACAAGTTTTCGAAACGTCCGTTCTACTTTCCGAAAAGGCAAAGCCGATTTGATTGAAAAATGTATCCTTCGGAGATAAAACTCAAAGGAAATTTAAAAACCGGATATTCAATGCCAGTAAAGAATCAAAAGAGTGTTTAGATGGTAAATTAAATAATTTTTGTAAAGAATCGAATAATGTGTAATCTGTTGGTGGCAAGTAATTCCACTTTGGATGGTTTAAGTCACGGTAGAGTATTCGGTTAGGAGAAACTTGAGTCACGAAAGGTAGATTACATTTGCCCGGCGGCGTTTACTGACTATTTAAATAGAATTTACCCCCTAGTTTACATTCATCCTTCAATTAAAGTGTTGATTAAAACTCTGGAAGCAACTAGATACCTAGATCCTTCTCCTTTTTCCCTTCCTTGGTTTCTTACTCGTCTATATAAAGCTTTACGAGATCTTATCTCATTTAAATCTTGCTTACATAATATTATATACACGGGTTCCGTAACTAGGAACTTATTACGCGACACAGATTGCCGCATTAATATCATCAACGTCTTTATTAAATAATATTTTTATCAGCTCACTTTTTATTACTTTACTAAGTGGCTCTATAATTAACATGCTGACTTATTAAACTCACCGGAAAAGCAGGAAACCGAGGCCAGTAACTGCAGCACGACGAACATCGTCGTTAACATCCGAGACCTGTGACGATTAAAAATTTATTAAACTTCCTCTGTTTGGTGTTTTATTTTTTATCGAGTGTTGGAAGAAGTCAGAAGTGAAAAATAAAAATTATTTGCCGTGTAAATATTTAACTTACAGCAACGTGAAGAAGTTTCCGGATCGCCTGATTATTGCCAGTTCCACAGTAAGCCATTGCCAGAGTGTACATTCCACTTCGACGTAGAATTGGATCCTTGTCAGCGCAGAGTGACGTTACGAGGGGATCTGCTTCCTCCAGCCGCCCGTACATTGTGAAGGCGATGCCCACTGCCAGTCCTCGGAGAATTTTTTCGTGCTGAGTTTCTTGGGCGTACTAAAAATTATTTTATTATTCAACAATAAAATTATAATTCAAGTTCATTTAATTTCTTTAAATATTCTTGAAAGGTAACGAGTTCCAATTTTCTATAGATTTTTGGAAGGTTTTCTCATACGGTGACGAGTTCTGGTTTTCCATGGATTTTCTCTCAATTTTTTTTAACTTCCTGCTAAGAAAATCGAAGATTTTCGAAAAATTCTGCAAGTTATTATTTTGATAGGGGACACATTAAATTCAAAATTCTTCTATAAAAATTTTGAATAATTGTGACTATGAAATATTTCTAAAGCATTCGATATCGAATTGAATAACTAAAAAGCATTCAAGTGCACAAAACTATAAATAAAAAACTGAAATCCTAATCACTTAGAAAAAATATATCGACAGACAAAGTGGCAATAAAAAAAATTTTCTTTGTATGAAAAATACATGTTTTTTCATATATCACTACAATATCAATAAATCCTGCCTCTTTACGTTTTGCTATCAGCGACCAGCTAAAAAATATTCTTACTAATAAGCGCCAATTGCCAAGATAAAAAAAAAATACAATTCATTTATCATTTTTATTTTACTAAAACTCAATTACCCTGTAATTATCTATTGTGATAAAAACAATGAAATGAAAAAGAGTGAAAATAAAAATGAAAATAAAATAAAGCAGTAGCAATAAACGGAGCAATAATAATCATTTTGTATTCCCTTTAGTGGACTTTTTATAACCAGTAAATGTAAAGGCAGCACTGAAGCACTTGGTACCTCATTTATTCTTACATACTCTCAATAACTCGAGGGCATTACCATTAAATATCTACGTCATTTTATATTTTTTTCCATCTATCGATCGATATAATTTTTATTGTACTCGAGTTCTGAGTAAGATGAAAAATGAAACTGGCACAAGCCATCAATTCAACTTTGCAAATTCAAGAGGCTTCATATCAGTTTGATTAAAATTTACTTTCATCAGTATTTCAATTTTAAAAATTAATAACTTACAGCAACCATGTCTTCGATAGCTTGAGTAGATTTCGAACCTAACATGACCATTCCCATAGAGATACCGGCGGCTTCTCCGGTGACTGCGTCGTCTTGGTACAAATTAAACTTCAGCTGCTCATAAACGTCCTGACGGTGAGAGCCCATCGCGGCGAGACCCAGACCTAGACATCCTCCATGACGGACCATCTGAAACAAATATTATTATTTAGATTTTAATTGAAACATTGAATTAAATCGTAATTTGAAACGTCACTAATTAAATTTTATCCAAACATCAAACCCAATGTATCAGCACATATATTTAATTCAATATATTGAGATACATATTCTATTATTATTATTTCGTTTAAATAACAATGAATATCAAGTTTTGATATCAATTATACCTCGTTCTGTGCATCCTTGAGCTGTCCAAGTAAATAATCAGTGATGGTCGCTCCATGATTTGCATGAATAAGTCCCAGGGCGTAGAGTCCACCTCCTTCGGAATATCCAGCACCGGCTCCTTGGTCCCTTGGTAAGTAGGACTGCATTAAAGCGAGGGCCTCTTGCTCGTGGCCACGATGAATAACACCAAGGGAGGCAGTGGCAGTCAACTTGGCCCAGTTGGTGGCCCTGGCCAACCAGTCGAGGTTGTCTCTCAAGAACTGGTCGCTGGTGGTACCTGAGTGCATGAAGGCGTTGGCGATAACCGTCGCGGTGTGACAAATGGAAACTCTGATCGCGTCCTTGGTGTTCTTGAGAATCAGCATGTCGGTGTGGTTGCTCCTGATGAGGAACTGGAGGTGCAGGTCTATGGAAACTTCTCCTCCCAGGATACTCGACAGAGCGTCGACGCGTTCCTGCTGCTCGCGCTCTTCCTTCGTCAGACTCTCGACGCTCCTCTCGGTTTTTTCTTCAACAGCTGGCTCTTCCACTGCAGGAGTCTCGGCATCTTTAGAGGTTCCAGAAGTAGAGGCGTCGGAGCTGGCAGCAGGTGTTTCAGCAGCTTTCGCTGGTTTGACGATAGGCTTGACCATCAGGGCACTAGGAATAGGCGCAGTTGCACGAAGCGCTTGGAGAACTCGGCCCAAAAACTGCTGGGTTGCTGATTCGTAGAGATCGAAAGCTATCTGGTAAGACATCAGCACGCACTCTTGGGTTCCTCTACTCAGTCGGTCCAGTAACTCCGCGACGGCGAGAGGATCGTCAAGGAAAATCAAGCACTGGCACATGTTGACGTAGTCCGGAGTCCCCAGGTTGCGGTAAAGATTCACCAGACAGCGCAAGACCGTGTTGCGGAATCCGCGGTTCTGGATCAGACTCATCGCGACTTGGAACGCATATGAAAGCATTCCCGCGACATCATCCGATTGCATGATCGCAGCCTCGAAGATGTCCATGCGCCGGGTCTCCAGTGCGAGACCCAGCGCTTGTCGGTACTGGTTGTCATCCAGACACCGCTGGAACATCCGGTTTACTATTCCCTCCAATCGCGGATCAATTGCCTTAGCATTAGCTGGCAACTTTCCCTCGGCTTCGAGCTGACGCTGCTGCGTGTAGAAGTCGATGCACTTGGCGATCGTCGTGTCCACGTACTCGTTGCGCGCATTAACGTCAAACAATTCTCCTGCACCCAACGCGTACGTCAACGAGTCCTCGAAACTTCCAAGATGGTAGTAGACTTTGCTGGCAACCAGCGCTGCCAGTTCATGCTGATTGAATGTCTTGTCTTCATGGAGGATTTCTCTGTAATTTTAATTTTTTTATTGACCATTAAAAATAATTGTATTTTTATGAAGTACTTCGAGAAATGATTTTGAAAAATATTTACATCTTTTCGATGGCTTCAGATATTTCGGGCCAGAACTCGTCGACGATCATGTCCAACTTTTTCAATGCAAATACTTTTAGTTCTGGCATTGGCTCCTCTAACAAAGAGATTATCCCAGCTGAAAAATTTAAATTCCACGTCAGTAATTTGCACCTCAATAAATTCATAGAAATATTAAATATCAATAAATATCTACACATAATAAAAAATATGATCCTGATGTTAGAAGACAATTAACAACATTCGGATTTTTTTTTCCAAGTTGAAAATATAAAAAAAAAAATAAAACTAAAAATATGCAGAGAATTTAAAAAACTAGAGGCAATTTTTTTGAATTTTGTTTTGATTATAATTTATCGTTTAAAAAATTCAAAAATTTTGAAAGGTCAGCTGACTTTAGTCATACAAAAAATTCAATTAATTAGTTTGTGATATTTATGATTTTTAAATTCAAGTTTTCAAATTAATGAGGTTAGGGTTTGCATGATATGCAATTCATGATTCAGAGCAATGATAAAATTAATAATAAACTTAAAGAATTAACAATTTACCTGCTGAAGTGATATTCATCTTCATAGTTTTGCAGTTGGCAGTTTAGTTAATAATTAAATTAGCAACAAATGCGGCAACAAACAAATATTTCACGGTTATAAAATTGACAACTCACGGATGTCTAACAGTTCTTGTAAACTGGGTACAGAATACAACGTCGAAGTGAGGGGAAGAAAATGGAAGGATGGACTGTCGGTACTGTTGAGTATTGAGTGTGGAGATAGTTCTCCGGCGATTCAGAGATGGCGCCGAAAAAGCGCGAGGTTGTAAAATTTCGAATGAGGAAAAGTCTTAAAGTAAAATGCGGCATCGATTGTAAATGTATATTTGTGTATTCGTATGGCAAGTGACCGTAGATTGAATCCTATAAGAGGTAACTCTAGGTGAAATTAATAATTCAGGTTCGAGTATGACCGGGAATTAACAAGGAAGTCATGCAAAGGATCTTCAGGTGGTAAAAATCCTGATTTCGGCTACTGAAATCGACGTAGAAAATCTAATTATTGCTCTAGATGGCTAAAAATCGGTTTGGAAGTAGATTTCGATCCCCTGAATAGAAATCAGGTGGAGTATGAACTAAGAATCCATAAGAAAGCCATGAGGAGGGTCTCCAGGGGTTAAAAATGGCCGAAATCCGTGCTCCCGGCCACTAAAATCGACGTAGAAAATCTAATTATTGCTCTAGATGGCTAAAAATTGGTTTGGAAGTAGATTTTGATCCCCTGAATAGAAATCAGGCGGAGTATGAACTAAGAATCCATAAGAAAGCCATGCAGAGGGTCTCTAGGTGGTAAAAATGGGTAAAAATCTTCAGAGTTGAATTCTACCTACTTTTGTTTCAAATCACTTCAGACAAGAGTTACGTTTACCCTTTATTTTCACGTTTTCTAATAGAAATAAAAAAAAGAAATCTTCTGGCGAGTTTAAGTTGATTACGATTAGAGATCGAAACTACCCTGATAGCACGAGTTGATCGTGAAAAAGTTGGTCATTCATTAGTTTCCGACCAACTTGACGACAAGTTGTCGACAACTTTAGCTTTTGCAACTTTTGGCTACAAGTTACCGCCAACTTTCTCAGAAAGTTGGCGCCAGTATGGAGCTGCAACTGGAATGCAAGTTTCTGAGAAAATTGAAAGGAAACTTACCGTCAACTTATGATTGCCAACTTTTGCAAACAACTTTTGCCACCAACTTTATCAGAAAGTGACCGTCAATTTATTGGATTCCCAACTTTTGCCACCAACTTTATCAGAAAGTGACCGTCAATTTATTGGATTCCCAACTTTTGCCACCAACTTTCTCAGAAAATTTCTATCAACTTTGAAGGGATCAACTGTTGGCGGCCAACTTAGTGTCCAGTTGCGGCTGCAAGTTTCTCGTCAGTTTCTCGCCAACTTGGCTATCAGGGTACATTTATTTGATTTCAGTCGAAATAAAATGTTTCCATGTTACCGGTGTTTGTTACTGCCATCATTTCCCGCAGTAGACCATCTAGTGCCACCTGACGGTTATCGTTCCTCTCCTAATCATCTCTCCGATGGTAAATTTCATATATATCTTCAATTTAATTGTCAGATTCAAAAATTTCAAACTTCGTTTTCAAAATTAACTTTAAAGTATCTATCGTCAATTCAACTTCACTTCTATCCATTTTCTCCATTTCCTAATAATATCTAAAAATTTTCGCAATCATTTTTTCCTTTTTCTCTAAATCTATCAATTACTGCCAAAGTAATTTCTACACTATCAAGTCCATTACTCTCAAACTTTTCTATCAAAATCTATAAACTTTATTTCCTCCAACAATATCAACAAGTCAATAGGTCTACCTCAATCCGACAGATACCGCTCCCTCGCGAGTTCTCCGCGAATTTCTTCCCACCCCAGCCCAGCATCAGAGCAATGGCGTAGGCGGTGATCTCGCGATAAATTAATTTTTATCGCTTCGTGGGTGGCGGCTCTCTCCATTGGCCGGCTATCAAGCGCCTCCCATTTTATTCCTCACTCTCCTAAATATTTATTCTCATCCCCAATCCTCGTTTCACATCTTCCCCTTCGCAATCAAGTTCTCATCCCCCCAACTACCCTCAACAATTTTTTCATACTTTTCGTCCTACAAAACATCAAATCTCCCATTACTCCAACACAGAAAATCAGACCCTATCCACTCATCTAAGTCTCCCGAGCATTCAAGTCTCCACAACCCAGCGATTTCTGCTCCATAAGTCCAGTAAATGAAACTATAAGTAATTAATTACTTTAGATAATGAACAGACGTTACAAATTAATATGAAACATTTAAAATATTCCATAAATTCTCTGAATATTGAACCTGCATCTATAGACATCCAGGTACCAGCCTCTCGTGTCAGAGCTCCAGCAAAAGCGGGGATTAAGAATCATCCTCTCACTCGCTCCTCGTACTGAGTTCTCTTCTATCTGCATACTCTTCTACTCTTTACCTGCATGCTCACAAGTCAGTACCAAGTGAAGTGCATGAGTACCAAGTAAGAGCGACAAAGACAGGAGTGAAAGGAAGTGGTAAATTGAGGAGAGCGAGTGAGTAAAAGGATTCTCAAGAAAAGAGAGAACAAGTAAGAGAAGTAAGAGATGTTTAAGAACGGGGAGAACCGCACAAGTACTCTTATGTGTTTTTCAAGTAGGTATAGGTGAGATAAGGAAGAACCGAGCAAACCAACTGACTGACGATGTAGTTAAGGTAGGGGATTCAGTCTTGCTGCCACGTGCTTCACGAGCGCACGCCCCGCGCTACGCCGGCCGGTCTGCGAATTCCATTTTCTGTCAATCGAATTTCAATTTAGTGATCAAAAATTATTTATCGCCCCCGCTATCTTCCTTCGCGCTCAGTAATTATGTTTCTTTTTTATGGATATTTTTACGTGACATTCCATTAGTATGTGACATTTTTTTGTGTTATTTTATAGGCATGTGAGTATTTATTTATTAATTTCGAAAATATTTTATGTGCCCCAGTGACGTTGTGTTGGATTTTAAAATTTAATGACGTGAACTTTATTTTATTATTATTTTTTTTATGGGAGTGCGAGTGTGAAGCGACGGTTTTTTCTAGTGATTTAATGAAATTTATTTTTCGTGAACTAATGAGTAATTTTTCTGATAAAAATGGATAAAATTAAAACTAGTAGATACAGATCATTTTAATCAGACAGTAGGATAAATAAAAATAATTTTGAGTAATGGAGTAAATTTCTCAGGCTAAAGGGAACGAAATAAATTTTTATCTTAAAAGTAAAATAATAAATAAATAATATATGTGAAAGTGACGTTAAAAAAGGAGTAAATAATCTTACGATAATTATAAATATAATAATAAAAAGGAAAGATTAAGATGAAGATGGTATCAAACTCTTGGCAGCGAAAGAGGGTGGGAAGGGTGGGGGGA
This sequence comes from Microplitis deprimator, assembly GCA_964016945.1. Classification (NCBI taxonomy): domain Eukaryota; kingdom Metazoa; phylum Arthropoda; class Insecta; order Hymenoptera; family Braconidae; genus Microplitis; species Microplitis deprimator. Next base: position 24,026,549 of record OZ024707.1, read on the forward strand.
AACCGTGTGTCTGAACCGGTATGGGTATATAACATAAACGACTCTTAATTAATTTGTCATTAGTTAATTAGGATCGCGGTCGTAATGGGTAATGAAATATACCGGATGCCGAGCGTTGCCGAGAGATATTTCCATGTACACATTTGATTTAGGTGGTAGGCCGAGGTATCAGAAGAACGACCAGAGACACACGTCCTCGGCGGCCTCTGCATCTGAGAGACTTCTTGTACTGATAAACTCGCCAGATGCACTGACAAAAAAATATTTATTATTATTATTATTATTATTATTATAAAATACACATTGATTTATAATTCAATTAAATGTTTATTTATTTAGATATTACTTGATTTAATATTTCTCACGTGCTGTATATCACGGCAACGGCTTCTGCCTCCGTTCTGAGAAGAAAATTTTATGTTGTTATTATCGTTATTTTTTTTTAGAATTATATTTTTTTAAACGTTAGTCCCAACTCTTAACGCCTTTGAAATCTTTCTCCACCCCCTGCCTCTACATAAGACACGCGGTTTAAATTAATATGCACTCGACACTGCAATTAACCGTGATATTTTTTACGCCTTCACCGTGAGATATAAAAATATATTAAAACGTGACAAAAGGTCACTAACCTTCCATTTTTTTTTTAATTAATTATTTATTACTTTTTTTTAACTAATTCGCTTAATTTTCCGCAGTTTTTAGATTAAAACTCAAATAATTCGCAAACTATTGGATTTACATAAAAATACAAAGAATACTTTTTTGTAGGAAATTTAATTCTCTATAAATTTGTTTATGTGCATTTTTGACGTATCTTCGATAGTTTAGTCAGAAATAGGAAAATTATGAAAAAACAGAATTTCATAGAAAGCAGTCTTAAAAAATTTTTCGAATTTTTGCAAATAATTTTAACCGTTAAATCTTTTTCTAATGGTATATAAACATTGAAAAAAAAAATGAGAGTGTGCTATTTATATTGAAATATTTACAGAGCAAAGTGGACATTGGAGTGGACGTCCCGGAGAATAAATAATAAGGCTCATAAAGGACGCGCAAGAGTTTGAGTAACGGAGAAGCTTAACGAGGACGAGGAAGAAGTCGAATTAAAATGCGAAGGAAGTGGATGATGGGAGTGACAAACGGAAGGGCTCTCGGTGGCCCAACGTCTCGAAGATAAACGCGGCTCCGGATGGACGTGGGCGATCTGTCGAATGCGCCAGGATTGGCTGCCAGTGGAGCAGCCGTTCTCGGTCCACCCGGTGGCTTCGCGCCCACTACTTCTGGATTCACTTCCATCAATATCAATAACAATAACAATAACATTAATAATAACAATAACAATAATAATAATAATAGTAGCAGTACTCAAATCGGGGGCAGCTTACACCCGAATGCTGGATGGTGGACTTCAAGCTCGACGCTCGTTACGGCCCCCGCAAACGCCGACGTGGTAAAAATATTTGTTAACAAACTCTTATTTGCTCATAATCCATCCTCATCGAGATTCTTTGTAAGATTACAGGTCTTTAAAGCTCATTGTCGGTTTATAGAATAATTTCACCGCCGATAATGAGTAATAACTGTGCGAGAATTATTGTGATTATGATTATGATTGTGATTGCAATTGTGATTGTAATATTGTATATAAAAAGTTTCGAGTCTGTTGTTGCTTCACGACTGGTGATTATCGTTTCTACGTTTCCTCTTCGTCATTTCCCTTTACTCGTGATTTGTAAGTTACCGAATGACCGAGCAAGAGAGCAACTGAGTGAGTCCGTGAATGAGTGAGTGAATGAGCGAGTGAATGAGCAAGCGAGCGAAAGAACGAATGAGTGAATGTGTGTAGAGATTTTATGCCTGTGTATGGCTATTATTACCTAATGAGACGTTACCCGACGGTACGGGTGCGATCAGAGTATACTGAGGGTGTCTTGGCCCCAGAGAATTATTGAGCCAGGTCACGGTTTATCTCCCCACGGGTACTTATTATTTATTTTATCATTTACCAGTCCGTCATCTGTTTTATTATTTTTATTTTTACTTTTCTTTATTTATATTAAACTTTATTGTTTTTAAATTATTAACCCTCTTCTGAATAATAAACACCTGTAATTAAAATTTTTTCACCTATTTCACGATAATCGAATTAAAAAATCCTGTATTCTAATATTATAATATTAAAAAAAAAAAAAGTAAATAATAATCTGTTATTTATTGTAATTTTAAGATGAATCAGCTGTGCCGAGTATGCGGCGAGCCGGCGGCAGGTTTCCACTTCGGAGCATTCACATGTGAGGGTTGTAAGGTCAGTAATATGAGAAATACTTACATAATATAGTAGCAATATAAAAAAAAACTGATAATCAATTTAAATTTCAATTTAAATCTTCAGTGTAATTTAATCTAATAAATTGTTTCAGTCATTTTTCGGGCGAACCTACAACAATCTGGGCAGCATATCCGAGTGTAAAAATGGCGGAGTCTGCGTGATAAACAAGAAAAATCGCACGGCATGCAAAGCGTGTCGTTTGCGCAAGTGTCTGATGGTCGGGATGTCGAAATCAGGATCCCGGTACGGGCGGCGCTCTAATTGGTTCAAAATCCACTGTCTTCTACAGGAACAGTCGCACCAGGCGCAGCAACGGCTCAAAGACTCGACCAAGTTACCCTTTGACAAAGTCCTGACTTCGTTGGATGCCGCCAATAACAACAACAACAACAGCAGCAGCAACAACAACAGCACGAATTTCGCAGCAGCCTCAGGTCAGGGGATACCTGACCGCAAAGAAGATCCAATTCTGTCACCAAGACTACCCCCGCGTCCTGATCTGCTGCCCCAAGACCTGCTGAGACCCGAAATAACCCGGTTTCCATTGTGGCGGGGCCCTCCCTTCTTCCACCCCCTCTCGCCGATGCAGCTTCTCAACACGCCGTTTTTTCCGTTCCAACAGCGCTTCATGGTCCCCTACATCAACAGCCAAGTGAACCAGCAGGTCCCCGTCACGAGCTTGTCCAGCTCCTCTAGCGAAAGCGTCTCGCCGCGGTCCACCCCTTCCCCAAAAGGATTTCTACACCTCGAAAAGTCTGAAACGAGCAGCCCTCCGATCGGGGGTGACAAAAGTCTCGCCTTTCTGAGATCTCTTGGCCCAGAGCAAGAAGAGCCGATGGACCTGAGCAGGAAAAGTGCGGATGTTAAAGATCTGATAGACGATAGCTGTGATTCTGATGATAGCGTTGAAGAAAAACCTGAAATCGTTGATAATGTGGAAGATAGAGTTGAAAACGATGCTAATCCACCTCTAGATCTTAGTTGGAAGACATGACACCTAATTATTAAATATTCTTGGTATAAACAATTGAATTTAATGAGTTTCTATTTAAAAAATAAACAAAGTGACTTTACAACAAAACTCATTTCAGTATTTAAGAGGCATTGAGTGTTAAAAATTGTGATCAGTTGTTCGACAAAATGGCCGACGGTGTAACTAAAATGGCAGACTCAAGTGATTTAAATAAATTGGTGGTAAAAATAGTATTTTCCACAAAAAAACAATAATTGTAAGATAAATATTATCTGGTAATTTTGTATTGTATATGCTCAAGTGTTTATAATTAATGTCTAGGAAACGAGGCCAGTGTGTAAATAATAAAATGTTTAATAAATAATATTTAAATGATCTTTAGCCATTTTATCAAATATTTATTTTATGTCCGATGTCTTAACATTTGTTTTAAGGATCTGTTACGAGTGTAAGGATGTACGGTATGTTTGTAGTTAATTTTTCGCTTTAATATGTCAATACCTCGAGTTTATTTTGTTCAAGATCCGCGTATTATGTTGAGGATGGGATCTCGCGACGTCGTTTCTCTAGCGAGCCACTTGTTGTAAGAGCCAAGCTGATGCTGACTCGGTACTTAAACATCGGTCGTACATCTATCTAGCACCTATATCTACAAATACCTTACAGCTAAAATCTTACTCCAAAGATATTGCCAAAGGATACAGATAATGAATAATAACTTATTACTTATTATTATTATTGCCTTTGACTCAACACCGTTCGTTCGCGGCTTGTCGACATTCTTCATCCAATCCAGTCCACTTTGCCGCATAAATTAATTTTCCCATTACTCAACTACCGCCTGAAATTAAATTACCGCCGCCCACACAATCGATTTCCTGTTCTCCTGGTTCCCTAGTCTCCTGTTCACCTGTTCGACGTTGGCGAATATAAAAGTTTATTATTTAAAATTTCATTAGAGAGAGAATAGAAATAGCCGGAAGAAAAGGTTGTTAATCGGAAAGTCCGAGGTGTTGCCGGGTCGTGGGACCAGGCATGAATCTTTTACCAGTATATCTCTCGTATCGGCATTCAATCGATCCTATCACCGATACGATGAATGAACATTTTTCGTTGGGCCTGGCTGCTTGTAACCGTGTATACGTACACACTTTACACCATAGATCTATAGATCTATCGATACTAATACCACTCATACACTCACACATGCATTAATCCTCACACACGAGTATTTTAAAATAAAGTGTACAGTCTACTAAAACATACAAGTTTAGATTCTAAAGATGGTGCATGGCGTGTACTAAAACTCAAAGATTACACTTTTATGTCCTGAGATCAAAGTGCCTCCGTTATTCGACGCTGCGTGGCGCTTTCACCGATCGTCTGAGGTACTGATCATCATCATCAGCATCATCAGCATGAGGATCATGAAGATCATGAGCATGACCGTCATCAAAAGTTCGGGATATGCGGGGTTTATAACCGAGGTTAAGTAAAAAATCCGTTTATGTTTATATTTATATTTATGTGTGTGGAAGTTATGGAAGTCGAGTCAAGTGAAGTGGAGAGAAAGAGAGAGGAAATGGGCATTGGTAGAGTGTGGGCGTCGAAGGCGTGCGTGGACATGAGCAAACGCATTGCAGTTGAGTATAAAACCTCGGTATCGAGTAGTATGGATGGGAATGTATGCACCAAGTCACGGGGGTTAGGCGCAGAGGTGTAGAGGTGTAGAGCGAGATGACCGTCTATTAGTGTAGAGTGAGGAACGAGGAGTGAGGAGCCAGAGAGTGTAAGGTGAGGCTGCACCTGCGTCGTCTATTTCCTCTGTTGTGGAGCCAGGTTGACAGTCCGGGGTCACAGTCGCCATCAGTCGACGTCCAACAGCCGATTCGCCAATGGAAATTCATAATTGTCGAGGTTTTTCACGCGACGTTTACGATCGGCACGACTAACTTTACTCGCTGGCTATTTCATTTCGTATTTAGATTTTTTTCTTACATGATTACTTTGCACGCTTGTTCCAATAGAATTTTTATTACCGTTTTTTATAATTATTTATGATAACTTTTAAATTATTGAGTTGACAAAAAAATTTACAGAGATAATTTTTTTTTAAATTCAATTTTCAACAAAAAAGATCTCGATAATTTTTCCATAAACTCAATAGTTTAAATAAAAAAAAAGGTAAACAAAATATAAATTTAATTGGCAAACGATATTCCCGAGAGAAAAGCCCTTCTAAGGGATCAGCGAATTGTCGATTGATCGTTTTGATCCTTGTTCGCAAACGAGACGCGCTGTCCAGTCATCACTGCGCGGGAGTTTGTAAATCCAAGTCACGTATGTCCCCATTTTTATTCCTGCAAAATAAACTTTACTTAGTTCCCTTCTATCTGCCTGTCAAAAATATTTCACCCTCACTCGGGCACTTTGCCCGCATATTCACCTAAAAATTTATATGCATCGATATATTTTTTAAACTTCTCGACTTATCATTATTGTAATTCTTTACTTCCCACTGATGTCACGAATCAAGACAAGACGAATCGAGACGAGCAATATTGCGTAATTTATTCACGTTATTTAATTCTCAACGTTCCGTTTTATTGGGGGACATTACACTTGCTAGTGATGTTTATAACGTTAAAACGTTGGGAAGAATTTAATTCGTATGTTTACGATCACTTGGAAATTATCATGAGGATTTGAATGCCCATGGCTACACCACTTACAGAAATTAACCACAAAAAAATATTTTTTTATCTTTATATATTTTAATTATTATTATTATTTTTTTTTTTTCGAAGACTCAAGATACTTTATGTCATAAATGTTTTATAAATTTACTATTTGAGGATAGCGAGTCAAATATCACCCAAGTACATTCAACATTCAACATTCAACACTCGACACTCTTCGATCTGCTGGTCTCGATGAGATGCTCGATATGATGATACGGACACACGGGAATTAACACCAAAAAGATATAAATATGACGCGAAGAGGATGAGTAAGAGGGAATATTATTAAAAATTTATGTATGATTAAATCAATATAAGACCACTGGATTGATGTAATACATCGATATGAATTTTTTAAACTCCGTTGACAATATTAACATTTTTATAGACATTGATTGACCTCTCGACGGAGACTTTGCCTATTTTTGACACATCCGTAATGTCTTTCTGTCATATAACACCGATATATGATCATTTAATAGCTGATACGTTAATCATTTGCGGTTACCCGGGTTATAAAATTATTTTTATAAGTAATTAATATTCGGATTTTATTAAAATTTTACAGGCTTTAAGTCTTTTCGTGAGTTTACGTTTTTAGTGTGGCCGTAATGGATCAGTTATGAAAGTTTTATCTTTTATGATTATCACTTTAATTCCGATATCAAATTTTGTCAACCCGGGGTCCAAATTTTGATGAAATTTTTTTTTCACACATGTAATTTTGTCCAGAACTACTTATAGTATAAATATATATCAGGTCAGAAAAATATATGTCTGCATAAATACAAACGTCTTTATTCATAAATAAATAAAATTCCACAATTTCACGACTTGAAAGCCGTACGACTTATATCACCCATTTATTATTGTGGTCCTTCGAGCCTTTTCATTTCTGATAGGGTTAAGTGGGTGCGACCTCATGACGCTAAATAATATCGAGGCTGCACTCTGCCCGACATGAGAGTTTGCTTCAGTGTCATACGAGTTGGCATGGACTTTAAATATTATTCATCGCATTATATCCCGTCCATACTTCGCCGAGCACACAAACTCGCCTTCACTTATAATATCCCGGCCACTTTTCGTCCCATTTTACTTATTGCTAAAAAAAATATAAATAAAAATCGAGATTCGAGTGCATGTTAATCATTGGGTTCTGCTGAAATTTGTCACACAGTCAGCAAATAAAAAAATAATGCAGTTCGTTAATTGCGCTAACAGTTAAAATAAATGCGTTTTAATGGAAAAAAAAAAAAAAACATAAAACATAAAATGTCATTGAGAATTTCTGAGGTTAACAATTTCTACAACGTAGTAACCTTGTGAAATAAAATATAATTTTAATAATATTGTTATTATTTATTCTGTTATTATCACTGTAAAATAATGGCCTGAGAACTGTCAAGAAAAATAACCAATGTACGATATTATAAATAACTTTAAATTATCCTTAATTAATAAGACATACACATGTTGGCAGGGGGGCTACGACATGGATTCAACAGTTGAAGATTAAAATATATATACATGTGTATGTATATAAAGTATATGAGGTGGGGTATATGCTTCAAATTCGATGTACGCGGGAATCCCCGCGGTCTTTCTCGGTATATTACACGGAAAGACGGGATGATACACCTTACCAGGACTGTAAAGCTCTGGACTTTATCGTCCACGCGCCCATATAATGGCACTTTCATTACCGTTCTTTCTAATTGCCCGGCATTCGAAGATACCGCCGCGCCGGGACATATCGTAATTATATATGTTTGCATGTATAAAGACAGAAATCACTCCTTCATAACATGATTTTCATCTACCTATTTGCAATATTTATGCCGACATTATTTTTTGAAAAATTTTAAAACCAATCCGCAACTCTCTACGTGACATTTTGACATTTTACCTCTGACATCATTTTCATTTTATTTTCATTTGCACATATAAAGACACTTTTTATTATATATATATTATTTTATTGACAAAAATTATTTGCTAATTAATTACTTTAAAATATAAAACTTTTTTTTCATAGTTTTAGAAATTCGCCTCAAGCTATTTTCAGTAAAATTACTAAAAATCGTTTAAAAAAAAAAAAAACGATAAGTTGCAATATATCGATTTAGTGTAACGTGTATTGAATGAGAATATTTAAAAATATATAAAAGTAAATGGAGTTTTATTTGATATTTTCGATATTCAGTAGCGTCTACACTATCGATTTACCCGTAAATATCATGATGTATATAAATGTATTCGGTGTCCTCTTACACAGTTGTTGTCCTGGTACATACGTACTGAACCCCAGCAATATAACATCCAGTATATATGTTTAACCAGAAAGCGAACGACAACTCTTAACTTACGATTTGTTTCGCGAGCAAATGCTTGGCTGCCGTCTCCGATCGCGTCCTCGTCCTCGGTACAACTCCTCTAGCAGCAGCAGCAGATCTTCGGCCAATAATTCTCCCGGCGGATAAGATCGACATTAAAAGCACCCGTGAAACGTTTCCGAAGTTGTTATCGTGAATTGAGCGAGTATCCGAATGCAAAAGCAAAACCAAAAGTAAAAAATAAAAAAAACAACCCCACATATAAACCCCGTACACCTGTAACTCTTTTCTCAGCACACATCTTCTCGCGGTCATCTCACTTTTATTCTTTCTCTCTCTCATGTTCACTCTCTGGGTATCAGTTGCTGATCGATTCAGCCCGTGGGTGGTCTCTGAACCGCACGTACTCGAGCCGGTAACCTTACTCCTGCGTACCTGGTGTCTCAAAGCGCCTGAATAGGCTAGTTGTCTATCAGCAACAGAGGCCTAAATTCACCCGAGCCCCCTGGAGCTCTGGACCCTGGCTCCGCCTCCGTCCCCAAGCTGCAAAGAGTCCGCAGTCCTAGACAATCCGCGCCCCGATAGGAGTCTCCGACACTCTTTTAAAATCCTTTGTCTTAAATTATGACGATTTCAATTTTAAATAGATTGTTACCACCCGGTACGTGGAATTGTGGCCCCCAGGACCTCTTGTAAGATACAGTGTAAAGGATCCAGAGACAAATGACGTACAGGAGTGGTAACCAACAGCCTTCCGGTGATATCGGATCTACCGAGGCGTCGGTTTAAGAATCACTTCGACCCTTTCTACTTACTCTCTCTTCGTTTCCATCCCTCTCTAACTCACATCAATAATTCTGCAGGCCCGAGCACGAGCCTCTTCTTCGTCTCTTTCTATTCACTTCTTGCCGTAGATATTTTTCTTCGGCAAAGAGAAAAAAAATATTTCCAAGTTATTCTTTGGTACGTGGGCTTTTGACGCCTATCCCACAATGTCCTCAAGTCAAAGCTCCCTTTCATTAAAAAAAAAAAAAAATAGGATTTATTCATGAGCATTTGCCACATTTCCTTCAATTATACGAGCATCAGCTTTTAAAAAAATAATTAATGAGTAAGAAGCCCTTTGAGTTTATTAAAACCGATAAAATTGAATGAAGGCTTATTATTAATAAGAAAAAAAAATGAAGAATGATAGGTGTTTATACGTGACAAGAGGGCAGCACTTAAGTAATAATATAACCTACATTATGTATTCATACATCGGAGATCCGAGTGAAGTACATCGCGAGTGGCACCGCGACGAGGGTGGTCCCTCTCCTCTGTGTTGAGTAAAAAAACAAACATATATATCTTTCATAAATCTGGAAAATATCTAGCACAGCACCATAACAATAACCATAATGCTGGTATATGTCCGAGTAGAAGAACGAGGAGGAGGATAAAAAAGTAAGCGTGTGGCTACGGTACTCGAAAAGATCTCAATCGAAGATACGAGCCAGAAATATAAATAAAAAGATGTTAAGATAAATTCACATTATAATAAGGATAAATAGTAATCCTCTGGACAAACTGCTGTCAATTAATAAAAAGATGATCCCTGTCAAAATATAGGCGGTTATATTAGCGCGAGGTAATCTTGACTAATAAGTGTCGTTGGCATATTTACCTACACACTAAAATATAATAATGTAGCCTACAACAGACCACTCGGAGACCAGAGACTGCCAGAGATTGCCAGAGACTGGAGACCAGAGACATAACCTCCCTCGACAACAAGAATATATATTTATTGTGTAAAAAGGACATGAAAGACCGGGTGTAATATGTTACTACTCGAGTTATCCCAGCCGGATCTTTAAACTTTATGCTCTTCTGAATGCAGGCCTGGTTGCTCTAACCGTGATGCAGCCAAAGAGACCCTGCTAAATACAAAATACTATACATTTATATTTGTATATATATGCACATTTAAAATGTATGTATAGCAATTGACTGAGTATGAGAGATGTAATTTAGCAGGTTGGTAATGCTCCTGGGAAAGAAACGACCAAAAGACCTAGACTCTATATCTAAGCTCGTTAAAAAATAAGGCTGATATTAATACAAGAGGTTATTTTATTAATGCCCGGCTGCACTAAGAGTCGGAACCTCTGGTTGGTGAATAGCAATAATATCCCGACACTTTGGTGTTACAAATATATTTTCTCGCTTAAAATCGTGGCGGTGATTTAGCTTGCTTGGTCATTACTCGATTGATGTTAACATCGGGGGATTAGACGGCTGTGAAGATCAAAGAACTTGATGACTATGCAGCGGCTTTGGCCCGCGAGGCATCAGGAATCTGAGGAAAACTCTTAAATTGCAGAGTGAGGTTCGATTGTGTTCTAAATTCGGAATTGAACACTTAGCCGACGGAGGTGTCGGTATTGAAGGAAATTTTATTGTTACGTGACTGGATTAGACAGACAGTGAAGAAGCATGGAGGACAAATGACATGCGGCGAGGAGCCAGGGGCTGCAGTTATGCTGGATGGTCGTGTGTCAGGATCCGTCATTACCATCATGATGATGATCATCCTCGTAATCGTAATTCCCAGGACCTTTTCGACAGGATCCGAGGTAATCGATTCTATCGGAGTAGTGTAAAAGGCGCGATATATTGTGGTTGTATTTATAGAGATATAGATATACGGATATGGATAGAGGAACAACTTTAAGATGAGGAATAATGTAAGCGGTGGATCGGGAGGCGTTCGCGGAACAATCATCACTAACTGCGCATACGGTATCATTCGCGATATATCCATGACGATATCTTGTTACGTGATAGTCGTTTGTAACTGACTTATGGTCCGTGCACGTATCAACCCTACGGTTTAGAATAGACCATGACCCTAGCAATTTATTTATTTATTTATATATATACAGATATAGATATAGATATAGTCTGACTGAGAGTCTTTTGGAATTTCGTTATTAAATTTTTTTTATTGAATTTTCTTCTAACGGAGACAAATAAATGGTGAATATTCTGAAAATTACTGTCAATAATAATAATAATAATGTAATAGTATTTTATGAATAGACATGTGTGCTAAATAAAATCGCTGCTGCCTGAATTAACGGACGAGTACTATATAGGATACAAAGATTGTGTTGAAGGAAAATATTTTCACGTGCATCCTAAAAGCCAAACAACGGGAGATGTAGAGTGTCTTAGGATACTGTAAAGTGTTAAGGGATGCTAAAGAAGGTGTGTCGGTTGTTTAGCAGAAGTGACAGAAAATACGCGAGACAAGAAAAATTGAAACAGTCAATGTCGCCGAGAGGTCTAAGTGGCGACGGCATTCAGCCGAGCACCGCCTCGCTAATTTTCCGTCACAAAGTCCTTCCACGAGGATCCGAATAAATAAAACTAAACGGACTGACGGTATTGCAGAGAGTCTGTGTGCGTAACGCGAAGGCAGACGGCGTATTAATTCCATTGGTAGTGGCAGCGGACTCGGGGAGCTGGGCACTAAGTGCAAGGAGTTCAAAAGAGTGTGGAGGTGCAAAGTGGGGCTACACGAGGTACGCATGCTGCCTCGCGACTGCAATGCTACTATATACGTAAATGCAAATTTACGCCGGTTTGTTATAAACGATAATTCATTTTGCGCGTGCGTTAACGCTGCTAACTTTCAAAACAACTTGTCTATTGTTTTATGTTTATTTAGTTTTCGCGTTTTAAATTATTTTAAGTACACTAGGCTATTTATATATTTCTTTTTTTTACATCAAGTATTCTCTGCTATTAATTACGAAATCAATATTTTTATCTCAAATTAATATCGAGCCAATTAAAATTGATGATTACCGAGAGTTTAATTTACAACCAAATGATTCTTATAAAGATTGACAACAAATCTCTGCCAGCGAAAAAAAAATACGCTCACCACCTGGCGGCCAATTTTGCAACCGCGCGAAAATTAAAAGTTTTCTACAAATTCATAAAAATTAATGACTTAAAAAATAAATGAATTTTTAGTTACATCTAATTTAAGATTTTCAGGATGAAACTTTTCTTACGTTAGGTCGTAGGTCGTAGGTCATGAATTTACAGAATACAAGAGAATAAAAAGGGTGGGAGTTTAGCGATAGTGCGGGAACACGAGACGATGGGCGTAGCTGAGATTTGATGTAGATCCGAGCCTCCACCTCTTCCTCTTTCAGCTCCGTACCAAATAAAACGCTAAGGGATAAGTAAAGATACTCTTGTCCAGATCCCACTTAATACCTTATCCTTTTTATCCTTTTCTCCTTGCCAGTTTTATTATTATTTTAAATCCGTTTTTTATCTCCCTCGCGCACGTACGCCCAGCGTGTGCGGAAATCTCATTTTGTGTATCCACTAAAAATCCGACAAGTTTCTACATACATGCATACATACATGCAGATATTTATACTCCCTATGGGTTTATAGATATCTATATATACATATATACAGATACATAGAGGCGACTTCTCAGCGGGGGAGAGATATACCCCGGTTAGCAGATCGGATCAAGTCTCCAACTCATGTGTGCGACAGCGTGGAAACACACATCTCACAAATATACACAAACCAAATAATCGTAAATTATTTTTATTTTTTTTTATATTATATATTTAATTATTTTTTAACAATTTTTATCTTTCAAATAATCAATTCATAACTTTATTTTATTTTATCTCATTTTATTTACTTATAATTCGACCATTAAATTTAGTTTAATTTTTTATTTATTCCAAATGCTCACTGGCGTCCGCATGCTCAACACGAGCTGGAGGAGGCCAAAGTTTGCCCCCCACGGCGCCTTAAAATTTTTCTCTCTTCCTCGGCTGAAAAACCGCGAATTAATGGGGCGTAGCCGCGGTCCTCGACGGCTTTAATTAACTGTATTCAGCGAGAAAATTTCAGTTATTGCCATTCGTCAGCGCATTAATTTTATTTATCAAAAAGTTACCCAAGAATTTACTTTATTTTTTACCGTTAATTATTATTATTATCCATTTTTTCTTTTTTTTTTTTGCTGGAATCCCGACCGAGTGATAATTTATTTAATTAATTAATTAATAAATTTGATATCAATGATAATTATGCAAATAAGTAAATAAATATATATGTTATGTATAAATATATACTTGAACTTTAGTGAGTGAAGGATAAAAATGTCAAGATGTTAATAAATAATATCCTGCGCACTAAAGAGATGTCAATACTTTCTTATATTTTAAGTCTTGTGCAGATCAATTGATTATTATTATTTTTTTTTATTTATGGCTTTGAATTGTACGTGTGTATGTATAAATATATATATTAAAGAGATATAGGATCAAAGTGTTGACGAGTGGTCATAAGCGTGTTGACGTGTCGGCGTTCAAGGAACGCAAGCGCACGTCAATTACCCAGGTGTGGATGTGAAAAAAAAAATTTTAAGATACAGTGAAAGAGAACTGAAATGAAGGCGTGGATTTATATATATACATATATATGTTGAGGATCTGTATTATGTGTAATGTATATAATAGACGCAGCATTGTTTCTTCTTTTGAAAGCGGTCTAACGTTTTTAGTGAGGATATTCTCGGTGGTGAGAGATGATAAGTATTGGAGAAAAAAAATAATAGCTGACATGCTGCAACGTGTTTGCCGTGTCATCGTTCTCAATTGGACTGATTGATCCAGAAGAACTAATTGGCAAACTAATGCGTTTCATCTTGCCCGACAAAAGACCCTGGGTTATGATTTTTCGTTCGTTTTATTAAATTATCATTTGAGAGTTCGACAAAAAGTCATTTATTTAATAGGATTTATTATGAATTATTTTTTTATTTATCATTATAAATATTTATTCATTTATTTATCATAAATTTTGATTGGCTAATTAGAGTTACACTCAAAAAAACGAAACGAGGCACTGGCTAGCACCTCGCTAGAATTCATGCTAACGGTAAATAGACAACGAGGCGGCCCTCGGTTCTCTTTACTTAAGTAGAGGTTATTATATTATTTTATTCAAGTTATAGGGCGATCTCCTGCACAAAAAAAATGATAATAGCAATTAACTGAAGCCGCGAAGTCTTAGCAGGAGAGCGATTGGCCTCAAAAATGGACAAAAATGCAAATTCTGGCCACTGAATCTTAGAAAAAAGTATCAAAATATAAAGTTATAGGGCGACAACTGCTCAGACGCGTTTAGGGCAACCCCCTGCACAAAAAAAATGATAACAGCAATTAACTGAAGCCATAACATTATCGCAGTAGAACTATTGGCCTCGAAAAAGGACTAAAATGGGCCAAATCGCTGATTTCAGCGACATAATCTCAGAAAAAATATCAAATTAGTTATTTTATAGTTAGACTCGAGTCTATTTTGCTAGAGGATATTAGACTCAGAGTTTATAAATAGTTCTGGTATTAATCCGCAGCCTATCCAAAAAATATTCTCTCAATGAATACGATGAAAAGAAAAAAAGTAAAACATAAAAGATAGAATTAACCATAAAATATTAAGTGATAAAAATAAATGAAAGGCTCAATCAATAATTCCTGGATGTGAGTGTTGTCTCGCGTGGGCTTTCTATCCCATACATAACAACGGCAACAGCAACAGCACCAACAACAACAACCAGTATGCGTGCCAATACCACGCACTGAAGAATCGCGGTAACCCTTGAACCTCAGGCAGGTGAGGCTCAATATTTTTATTTCGGTTTATTATTTCCCTTTTTATTTGCCAACACTGTGCGCTGCATTGTACGACCCTTTGCGACTGCAGCAGACTCTTGGCGAGGAAGAAAGAGAGGAAAAGAAAGAGTGAGCCAGTGCAGAAGTAAATAATACGGAGGATAAAATCCTGAGAGATATTCACATTCACTTAGTATTGCGAGGGTTAAGATTGTCGGTGTCAGAACCAGGGAATCGTGCTTTCGATTGGCCGAACTGTACTTCTATGCACATAAATATACATATATATAAGTGATGTGAATAATTCTATTGCTACTTTAAAACTTCAATCTTATTTGTACAAAAATCACTGAATATTATTTATTATTATAATTTTTAAATTTAATTTCCTTACACCAAAATTTTTTTTATTGCGATGCAAAGAATTATTGGAGAAAATTTTTTACTTTAATTATAAAAATATTAAAAATAAAAATTATAATTAGGGAATTTCCAATTATTATTTCCAGTAATTAAAAATTAATTAACAATTTTTCTCATAAAGAAATTGATATTATTGGTAATTAATTATTAAGTGTACTATTAAAAATAATATTAAATATTATTTATTATGTAATGATTATTATTACACTTACTTAGTTCTCATTGGCAAAGATAACCAAGTCCACATATGAGATACATTGAAGATGTGGTTTTGCGAAAGTTCGTAATCCGAGCGGTGGCAGTATCGGTGCCGGAGAAGTTGAGCCGCTGGGGGACTGCACGGAACATTAATTGCCGCAATCGTATTGCGTGTTGCTGATTGCCGCAATTCAGTACAGTACAGCCCGAACCCCGAGTAGGAGTAAAGCCGCTGGAAACGTGGAAAACCGTGTACGCGAATGTCGAGCGCCCAACGGTCTCTGGAGATTACAAGAGTTCTTCGGATACGTAAACGCTACAATTATTAATCGTTAGTTATTCTCATCCAGAGCCCAGCGTCTTCGTAATATATATCAGCCTGACGTCCTTCCCCGTGAGAAATATACATTTACTTTGTAGCATTTTATCCGAGCCCCATAATTATTCTCATACTCAATAATAATTTCAATTTAAAATATTTACCTGGATTTATTTAATTTTCGCATCGTCATTCATTTTATTCAGTTATGAAATCATCATTTATTATCATTAGGTCGCGAAGGGGCAAAATGAACTCCCAATAATTTTATTTCATGCGGCAAAAAATTATTTTTTCTATCTACAGAAATATTTATTGAAATCAAATAAATCGAAAGTTATCGAACATAAAATTTGTTGATATGACTCGGAATTACCCAGATTTAATTTAATATAAATTTATCGATATCGAAGACTATAAAACTTTACGTTAATAGAATTTTAATTATCATTTTATTGGCGTTACTCTAAATAAAAAAACCAAAATTGGAAATATATATACGGCGTCATTCATTATATGCTTTGCTACATCAAGAAGCAGTTAAATAATTTTCCATTACTACAGACAACTACCTAGTGATCAAATAAGTTGGCTGTTAGTATCTAGTGCGTTAATATGTCAAAGATTTACATATTTATTATTGTTATCATTATTGTCGTTATGACAAAAATTACTTTCGTGGCTAATTTTGATCTGAATATGTGCAAAATACATGGACCGGTACGTAACGAATGACAAAAAAAAATAATTAATTATATTTATAGGATATATATTTATATATTTTTTTTTCTCTTAGTGCTCAGACCATGTGCAATGTTGCTCAAATTATTGTCGGAAGTACATGGATATCAGTGGGATGATACTTCCTATATGTGAACCACCATACTCTCTAAAAATGAATTAGTGAAATTCTCGCGAATCAGTGGATAGTAACTATTTCTACAGCTATAAGTATACCACTAATTCAACCAGTGGTATACTTATAGCTGGTTCCCAGTGAATATTCACTAATTTCAAAAAATTTCACTGATTCATTTTTAGAGAGTACGCTTAAAGTACTAACAGTAATTAATTTAAAAAATTAACCAATTACAATTAATATTTGAATCTAATTTTATAAATTCAAGTGTAAAAAATTAATAAGTGGTAGAAAAAAAAAAAAACTACGAATGTAAAATATTTTTTGTTGTTTTTTGCTATTTATAAATTACTGGTTGACATAAAATCGATGGCGAGGATGTTTTTGTCCTTGGATAAGTAATATAATATACTTGCATCAGAAAATGAATTACATGACCTAAGACCTGACTTAGACTTGGGCCAGTGTCACGTGGCCGGCATAAACGTGACGTGCCGTGAAATACCCAGGTAATGGCCGAGTGGACATTTCCAGCCACCGAGAGCTATCGAGGCACCGTCTCGCGAATGTATGGGTATGGACTGCGAACAAAGTCGATAGGGAACACGATGAGTAAAAATATTAAATAGAAAATGTCGACGTCAAAGGCG
Source organism: Microplitis deprimator (assembly GCA_964016945.1). Taxonomy (NCBI): domain Eukaryota; kingdom Metazoa; phylum Arthropoda; class Insecta; order Hymenoptera; family Braconidae; genus Microplitis; species Microplitis deprimator. Next base: position 24,044,087 of record OZ024707.1, read on the forward strand.
ACACTTCTTACCACTGAACCCCATTATTCTCTTCTACTAATACTTATTATTGTACGCGATGATTTTTAAATATTTGTTTTTGATGTCGGATAAATAAATTTTTACTCGCGTGGAATTTCATTTTGAAAAAAAAATTTACAATACTGGAAATTTAAATATCTTATAAACTATTGGATTTACCCAAAAATTCAATCAGACCTTTTTTGTAGACGATTAAATTTCCTACAAAAATGGTATTTACATATTTTGTCGTAAAGTCAATAATTAAAAAATTATCTGAGTTTGAAATTGAATAAAGGTAATTTGTTGGTGAAAAAAATAAAATATGTAAAAGTTTATTGGAGGTCGATCGTGTGTGGTCGTTGGTGAATAGGGGATAGATTAGTACGATCAATCTGCGTCGATCTGGGTTCATCTTAATGCCCTCATTCGGACCCTTTTGCCTTAGCCTTAGCCTTTATACTCACTCCTCTTCCTCTTTTTCTCATAAGCTCCCTCCTCGCAGGCAGAACCATCACCCACCGGAGGAATAATATGTATATATATGTAAGTATAATATATAAGTATGTATTATAATATAGTTTTTCCCAGTATCACGCCCCCGTAAAACGTTATGCTCTTGCGTGGTCTGGTGTTTAGTTCTCGCGGTAGGTTATCCCGTGATATAATAACGCGGGGCCAGGATCCATGTGGATAGGACTCGCGGTATGTAGTGCTTCGGAGCGTGTGTGTGAACATTAAGATGTCGTAATCGGCGGGCGAGTGAGTATGAGCGAGGGGAGTAATATCTCTATTAATAATGTAATTGCTGGGCGCCCGAGAAGAGATCGTGCATGCTCGCACGACCATTAGGCGGCTAAACTTACTCTCGCCTCTTCTCTTCTATCCCTTATATTTCATCTCTTTCTATCAAGTCCTCACATGCACACACGCACACACACACATGCTCATATATGTGTCTTGTAATACTTATCTGTGTACGATCTTGATCCTTAACATTAAAATCACGCCCCCAAAATGCATTTACTATCGCATCATAACCGTAACGAATTTTATACGATCACGCAAATTGACTGTTAACTTTTTTTCTTTAATTATTTAAATTATTTATAAATAATACACGAGATTATGTTCATTATAATTATATTTAAATAAATAATTTTATTAACTCCCAATTATTTCAATCACCACAATGTTAATAATTTACCCGCGTAAAGAAAAAAGTTCGAAATATAGAACTTTTAAATTTATGACAATTCAAATCTAGTAAATTTTGATAATTTCTGCGGCTCAAAATTTTTTTTTTTTTTTACGCGAGTAATAAATAAGTAAATATGTTGTTATTTATTATTATTATCAATAATTGAGGTTTGTTTAATTATATATATGAAAGGGATACATTGAACTTGTGGTGATTATTTTGTGCATTAAAGTAAAATTTTTTCGTAAACGTTAACGGCTAGCCGGCAATAATTCCGCTTAACAATTTTACAATGGCACGTCAGAGAGTTTACCAACAGAACGGGGCTCAGTGCATACACCTTTATAGTACTCACCTTTTATAATACATTACATTCTTTATGACCAGGGACAATTTCTCGAGAGTTACCTGCGTCGTTTCACACCGGGCCGTTATCCATCCTCTCTAGTCCTCCAGCTCCAGCTCCAGCAACAGCAACAGCAATAGCAAGAGCTATCAGCAAATCATAGTCCTGAGAACACACTTCACCCATCAGCTAATTTTTTACTTCCCGAGCATTAGACATTACTCATACACACATTACTACATTTACCGCTAATAAAAACATAAATACAAATAAATAAAAATTTAAATATAAATATATATATAAATGTTTGCAAACTCTCTTACTTCTTACATATCTACGGCTTCTTCAGCTCCTTTATTACCGCGACTAAAAATATCACTATTAATATTTCTGACCACCCACGATTTTTGTATATTTATTTATTTATTTATTTATTTATTAATCGAGCCTCTCAATCTCAGATGTTAACTAATAAATTAAATAAATATATAAATTCAGGTAATTGTGAGGATTACAAGAGTTAATTATTACGATTCATTAATTCATTAGCGCTGGGCTTTCTCTTCCAGATGTCGATCGATTGATCAACTCAAGTCAAGTGGACTGTTAATAGCAATCTAATAATAAACATAATAATCTTTATATATTTACATACATTTACATTAGATGTGTGAGCACATTGATTGGGTTGTTTCATGTAGGATATGGTATATATATATATACATATATGGGATGTATGGTGTGCGATGTCAGACGAGAGTCACTGCCACCCAGTTGATCTCGGGGTCAATGAAGCCGTTTAATGATGAGCATTGACAGGTGGGTTCTTATTCAAGGGGTTACTCAAGAGGGCTGTCTATCTTTACCATACAATCGTTAATTTACCATAGAAATTTGTATACAAATGCATTATTATTTGCAGTCTTCATTTTTTTTGATAAACCGGAAATTTGATAATTTTTTTAATCTGATTTTTTAAAAGAGAAACTAGAGGAGATAAGCAAAAAATTTATAAAGACTTTTTTTAGAAAATTTAATTTCCTACAAATTTGGATTCTTATGTTTTTATTGTATCTCTGATAGTTTAATGGGAATTTTGATTCAAAGTTTGGTAAAATAAAAATTGTTACTAATTATCATGAAAATTTTTATGGTTTACTTTAAATTATAATATCTTCTGAACTATTGGAGTTAAATGAAAAAGTGATAAAAGTTTTTTTTAGAAAATTTAATTTTCTACAAATTTTTATTATTTTATTTTTGTCGTATTTTTGATATTTTATTCAGAATTTGAATTTTAAGTTCGACAAAAATGTAAAATTCTATTAAATTGCTATTTATAATTAATATTCAAACAAAATCATTGAACTCACATAAAATAAATTACAAATTACATATTTTTTATCAATACCCAGGTATACAAATCTAAAAAATGTATTTTATCTCCACGCCAATTTGAATGGTGATAAAAAATGTCGACTTAAATTTCGACAGCGATCTCTTGAGTCAATACCTGTAATTAATTCAAAATTTAACTACCAATAAAACATAATCGGGATATAAATATATGTATACTTTGTGATGAAAAAAATATCTGGTTATTTATGCGATTAAAAAAAAAAAAAATAGGAAGCGGAAGACTCCACGCAGTGACGACTTGAAAGAGCAAATTGACGCAGACGATTCACACCCGCCGGGCGTTCTGCGCACCGTTAAATGCAGTCGATTCATCATGAAATCATTCGCGCCAAGAGGAACCATTTATATTAATGAATGACTTATTAATCATGCCACGTAGTGTGTATCCTCGGTTATACACACGAGTATCAATTATTTTCTCGTTGGCTGATGGCTTTTACGTCCGTTTATACGTCCAACTACAATTTCGTTAAATCACCTGTATCTACTCAGACACCAAGGGTAAATACTCACATTATACTTATATTACATCCATGCCCACATCCACCCGTCATTATACTCGTACCCAGTACCCAGTGTACCCATGGGCACTCCCAACAAAGACACGCTTTTATTTTTTCAATTTGTCACTCTGATAATTTTTTTCATTATTATTTACATGCTTATCTTATATTATTACTTATATATTTGATTAATCATACAATTGACTAATTCCACAACTCATTATTGTTAATTTTAATCTGACAATCCGGATCTTAATTAAGTATTCATGTTTTCATACACTCGTAAAAAACTGACAGCTGCGCATTCAATTCAAATAAATTTTTAACTTCCCGCCAAAAAAGTTTAAAATTTTCAAAAATTCGGGAAGTTATTGGAGATGTAAATCAAGTCAAATTTTATTATCTATTGGCATCAGTAAATATTTTCTTTAAATTTAGTGTAGGGTGGGGTAAATAGGTCACTTGGCATAAAATGTTCATCCAGTAGAATTTAACGAAATTTTAAAATTGATAAAAAAAAATTGACAAGTAGAAAAGTCCATTTATGATCAGACGCAATAAAAATTAAAAGAAAACATGAGAATATTAAAATTCTCCGGATAAACTCGTCCTAAATATAAAGAAAGCATCTGCATCTCGGGTATCACGTTACCGGGATCAAGATAATTTAGCATTCGTGACTCAGCAATTGCTTGGTGCCACCAAAAATGACGAAATTATTATGATAATTAACCCTAACCCCCCTAATTCCACAGCAGCCCTTCCCCATACATGAGCACAGCAAAAAAAAATAATTCGGCGGACAATACAACGAACGATTGTATCAGGATCGTTTTATTATGTTTGTCGACCACACGTCGAGCACACGCACACGATTGATTGCGCACTGGAGAGAGAAGAAAAAAGAATTATAAGTTTGTGGGAGTAAAGAGAGAGTTTTTAAATGTTACAAAAGAGAGAAGAGCACAAGTACAAGTACAAGTTTAAGTATGAGCATGAGAGTCTAAATAAAAATAAGAGACATGAGTTTTACGAGAGCGGAATGGTGACACCTTGATTGTAACACGATACTTTAGATTCCGGGTCTCTTATTATTTTCAAGACACAAATACTTACGACTATATATTTTTCACTTCTTTATATATATATATTTATATACACATAAAAAGGTCGACGACCAGTCTTAAATATTTGCCGTCATTTAATATCTAATTAACCGACAACTTTTAAAAGTTAATTATTTAATTGTCCTATTATTTATAATTCCAGCTCTCGTCTAATGTACACACGTTTTTTATGTCTTATTTTTTATTATTTATACTCATATTTATTTCTACATCTCTGTTTACTATAAATTACTATTATTATTGACCATTTGAATTTATTTTGTCATTACAATATTTTTTTTTTGATAAAACCAAGTCGAGTTACTTTGTATCGTGTAATTATCGACGACTTTGATAACACGCTATGCCATTGTCAAAGCTCACGGTCAAATTATCTAGCAATTTATCTCAATAAAAATTTATTAATTTATAAAAAAAATTACAGAGTTCAAAAACATTAAAAAAATTTGTACTATAATCGAGGATAACCCGGTTTACCCTCCCTATTTTAACTGAAACATAAATATTTGCTATTACTTGTTATTATTTATGTCGTCCGTAACTTATCAACCCACAAGTCGCATGGATTACAAAAGAGATTTTATTTTATAAATATCCAAGTACACTGATAAAGATGTCATATTTTTTTAAAATGGAGCAGACATTCCAAGAGTATAAATGCAGCGAGCAAATCCATCAAATTCAAATCGTTTGCACAATTAAATAATTCATTTACCAACCGACTTTTTTTTCTCTTTACAAAATAATGTTGAAAATAATAATTTTCGTTTTGATTATCGTATGTTTGGCATCCGTTACTTGCGAGATATGTGGCGGCCGATGGGTAAGTTGTTATTATATATAATTGTCGCTATCATAATGGATAATTAATTATTGGACAATTTTAATTCAAGTGTCACCCTATCATGGGCTACACATGCTGCAAGTACTATGCCTGTGGAAATGGTTGGTTTGTCCAAGGCTATTGTGTATTATCCGTACACGGGTAACTTTAAGGATAATTGTGGCATCAACAATATTTTGTGTCATGCAGTATCAGCTTTGATCAATTTTAGCTCGGCAAGATAAAAATAAATCTTCATATCTAAAAAAAAAAAGTTCTACTGTAAAATATTTTAAATCATTTTTGCACCGATAACTTTTAAAAGTTTATTATTTAATTGTCCTATTATTGATAGTTCCAGCTCTCGTCTAATATACACACATTTTTTATGTCTTATTTTTTATTATTTATACTCATATTTATTTCTACATCTCTGTTTACTATAAATAATTATTATTATTGACCATTTGAATTTATTTTGTCATTACAATATTTTTTTTTTTGATAAAACCAAGTCGAGTTACTTTGTATCGCGTACTTATCGACGACTTTGATACGACGCTACGCCATTGTCAAAGTTCACGATCAAATTATCTAAAAATTTATCTCAATACATATTTATTAATTTATAAAAAAAAAATTAGTAGAGTAGTTGAGTAAAGTCTTATTTTACCCTCTCCTTAATTGTAATTTGAGATAAAAAATAAAAAATAAATCAGCGTTCATTAACTGGCTCAGTCATAATTTTAATAACGAATACTAATTTATTTTTGAGTAAAATCAACTTTAACTGGAATATAGATATTTGCAATCACTTGTTATCGTTTATGTCGAGTCAAATTTCGAAAGACAGATTTTTATTTTGTTTATCAATCGGCAAGTACGCGGATAATGACGTCATATGTTTTTAAAATGTAGCAGAGATTCCAAGAGTATAAATCCAGCTAGCAGATCCATCAGATTCAAATCGTGCGCACAATTAAATAATTCATCGGCCTTTGATTTTTGTTCTTCTTTATAAAATAATGTCGAAAATAACTATTTTTGTTTTGATTGTTGTATGTTTGGTATCCGCTACTTGCCAGTTATGTGAGGGCGATTGGGTAAGTTGTTTTTATTACAATTATTACTATATTACTATAATCAACTAATTGCTGTACAATTTGAATTAAAGTGTTACCCTATCGGGGGCGATAGTTGCTGTCATGGCTATGTCTGTGGAAGAGGTTGGCTTCATCTCGGAAAATGTGTCACCGCACCCGATGATTCTGGAGAAAAATGATTGATGTATCAATAATTTATAATGTCTGTATCAGTCATTATCAATTGTAACTCGACAGGATGGAAATAAATCTTCATGTTTTAAAAAACTTATTCTATTGTATATTATTTTAAAATACTGTTGCTTAACGTGTCATTAAATATTAATTGTGATAATTAAATTATTCATTCATTAAATGATAAATACAGTCATTACTTATAAAATCAGTTGTGGATTCGGAGTGAATAGGAAATTTTTTTTTACCAGAGTTATGTAATGTCCGTGACCTTGCAATCTATACGAGTCGCAAAAATCCCGAGAGCTACATATTTATAAATTTTATCAGCGTCCAAGTACACTGATAAAGATGTCATATATTTTTAAAATGTTGCCGATATTCCGAGAGTATAAAGCCAGCCAGCAAATCCATCAAATTCAAATGGTTTGCGCAATTGAGTAATTCACTTACCAGCCATTTTTTTTTCTCTTTACAAAATAATGTCGAAAATAATTATTCTTGTTCTGATTATCGTATGCTTAGTATCCGTTACTTACCAGACATGTGAAGGTCAGCGGGTAAGTAATTATCATTATAATTATAATTACTATCATAATTGTTTAATTGTTTGGTAATTTAGATTTAAGTGTCACCCTATCGTGGGCTCTATATGCTGCGACGGCTATGACTGTTCAAGTGGTTGGTTTACTCAAGGATATTGTATATACTTACCCCCGACATTACGATAGTCATTGCATTAATGATATTTAATCTCAGTATCAGTCATTATCAATTTTGGCTCGGCAAGATGAAAATATATAAATATTTTGAACAACTAATTCTATTGTAAAATATTCTGAAACACTTTTACTTAATTGTCATTGAAAATAAATAATAATAATTATAATTATTTTTGCCTGCATTCAATTTTCATTACAGTCATTATTTAAAAAATAAGTTGAGGATTCTTATCCCTACTGAATAGGAAGTTTTTTTTTAGTAGGGTAATTTTGGAGTGACGCGGATTTTATTTTCCAATTCACATTCGACCCGATCTGATGTTTTAATGTTAAATTGAACTCTTAGGATCGAATTTAACTCCAAGGGGATTAAATAAATAAAACATCAGCGCAGCATTCAATCTGCACACTGATAAAAAAGTTGACTTGATTCAAGAGCGAAAATTTTGAACCAAGAATTCCATTTTGAAGAAAATGATTTTCTTGAGTCAAGAGAAACAATTCTTGAGCCAAGAAATTATTCTTGAGTCAAGTAAATTTCTCTTGGTTCAAGAATTTTTTCTCTTGACTCAAGAAAATCATTTTCTTCAAAATGGAATTCTTGGTTCAAAATTTTCGCTCTTGAATCAAGTCAACTTTTTTATCAGTGCATTTACTCCGCAAAATTTTTACAGTGTAAGTTCAACTAGAATATAAATATTGTTATTAATCATCAACTATATCAAGTCCGACTTTCGCAACCTACAAGTCGCATAGATCATGGAAGCCACAGATTCATATATTTTTTTAATATCCAAGTACGGAGATAAACTCATATATTTTTAAACTATAACAGACTCTTCGAGTATAAATCCAGTTATTAGATACATTAGATTATAATTGTGTGTACATGTAAGTAATCAATGTCGAAAATAATTTATTTTGTTTCAATTATCGGATACTTAGCATCCGCCATTCAGGCTTGTCAAGATAAAGGCAATTGGGTAAGTTGTTATTATTATAATTATAAATATATCATGATAATAAATTAATTGTTGGAGAATTTTGATTTAAGTGTCACCCAATCTCGGGCTATGGATGCTGTGACGAATGGTGGAGTTGTTCAAACGGTTGGTTTTCTTATGGAGTCTGTACGTACACACTTGGGAATATTTTCGGATAATTATTTCCCAATAAATATATGACTATATCAGTTATCGTTAATTTAAATTCAACACAACACAAATTAATCTTGACTGATAAGTCACCGCCACTTCATCTCCGAGTCTTGTACCCAAAACTCTCATCATACATTTATAACTAATTTCTTTTAAATTTAATACTCGTTCTTTAATTACTTTGATTTTTATTCTATTGATATATTTATATAATAATTAATTAACTCATGTGAGGATTTTTCTTCAGAAAATAAATTTTTAAAAAATATCAAAAATTTTTTCTTTTTATTCAACTCGATTATAATTGTAGAGTAGATGGAATTATATAAGTCGGAATATTACATTACTGCTTAAGAAAGGGTCTTAAAGAAATTATCTCACATTATCGTGGCCTATCGCGCACGATCCAAAGATTTGACTCGTCGATAGCGAGAAAGGTATCAAGAAATCGAATCATTGGAAATCTTAACGATCCATTGATTTTTTAAAAATTTTACCTCTATTATAAAACGACTACTGATTTTTTACTAGATCAAAATTAATGGGTCATTAAATAATATATCTATGATATATAATAATAACAATTATTAGTACTGTCGCCGTATTTGATGGTTGCTTTAAAGATGTATGTTATGGAAAAGAGAATTAGGTAAAAATAAATGTAAACAGTCGAAGAATGAAGCTCTCGGTTACATCTAAGCTCATGTAACCAGTAAAATACATGAGGTTCGATATATATTTGATAAGCTGAGTACACGAGCTGGACTGCTGACAAATCCTCAGATCGGTCGCTTGATATTCCGGGTCGTGGAGCCAATAAAATGACCCGATACTCCCTGGATATTTTTTTAAAAATAGTTACAGCAAAAACAATTTCAGTCCTGAAAATTAGACAAAAATTTTTTGAAAACTTCACGAATTGATAAATTTATTTGAAGTAAAAATTGACCGCGAGTTCAAAAAAAGTCATGATCTATTTAATAAATCTGCTGTAACTTTTAAACTATCAGAGTTACAAGTTTTTTCAAAGACACCGAAATTACAGGAAATTAAATTCCCTTTCCAATGGACATAAACAAGATCTATTTATCTTATATATTTTTCGAGATATTGATAAATAATCGCAGAATTGAAAATGAAAATTTTCGTCGATATCAAAATTTCTGATTTTCATTGTAAGTATTGTTATTATTTGAAGTAAAAAATGTATTGAATAGTGAAATGTAGTGATGGTAATACGAAGGAACATAAAATAAATGAAAATGATAAAAAAAATCGATAATAATCCAATAGTTGGTAATATAAGGTCCAAGGTCCTTGAGTAGGTTCGCACGGTCGATCTCGATAAGGACCCTATCAACACAACTGCACGTCCATGCATGTACACAACTTTAATGCCTAACTGTGTATAAACTCATGGGTTCTAAATACTGGTAATGGCGCTTAATATATCGCCAGAAGATAACAATCGTCGGAAAGAAAACGACGGCGATACTACGCGCCTCTGGACTTTTACTCACTCTCCTCACAATCTTCTCTCCCGCTATTTTTTAATTTTTTTTTTAAGTACCTACTTCTTTCTCACTGCGCGCGAGACTGAGAGAACAAGAATAAGAAGAATAAAAATTTTATCTTCAGAGACTTGGCAACAGAAGATCGCGTAATAATTTTTTAATTCTTCCACATCCACAAGAAAATAATACAAGTTAACACTCGATGAGGTTCACTTGCATGCGTTCTTTTAATTCGATAGATCGCCACTCGATCGACTGCTAAATATTTACGATCGACTGACTCTATACTCATTTCCGGTGGTATTTAAATCTTTATCGCCTCCGCTGAAATCTTAACACTGTCCAATTAATTTATTTTACAAGCAAACAACTCAAATTTATTTATTTTTATAATTTTATCTACACAATCAAATTATTATTTTTTAGTTTTTATTTAAAATTTTAAAAATTTTCTATCAACAGGCCCGCGAACTCTCAAATTTTGACAATAAAATTATTAGATTTTTCTATCATAGTCAGACCTCCAAATTGTAATTTTTCCCAAAACACAAACTTCGAAAAATCTCAAAAATATTTTTTTTTAAACAAAAAATAAATTAAAAAATGAATTTATTTCGATTAATATCGTCGTCTGACGCACACGTCTTCATTTTCAATTTTTTTACAATGATAATTTTCGCAACAATCCTTGTCAACGAAGCACTGAAAAATAATGTTTATTATTATCATTAGCTATTACCCCTACTCCTTTTTATATTTTTTATTTGCGCACTTACATGTCCGACGAGAGTGCAAGATCCTGGTGACTCCTCATCAACTAGCATACGCTCACAGGAAATAATTCCGATCATACATCCAATAATAATGATCATAAGTAATTTTGACATTTTTCCCTTAATTACGATCAGAATTTAAAATCAATTAACAAAATAAAAATTAATTAAAATTTAGTAATTAAATAAAACTTACTTTCTTCAATTGATCTCCATGTACTATACAGATAAATATTTCATCATGTGTATTTATATGAATACATAAATATCTATATATAGATTTTTTTTGAGTCATGCGCATCGTAATTATAATGACTGCATTGACGTCTGATCGTCTTATCAGACACTTGATGTTTTTTCAATAAAAGATAAGGAATATTAAGTTTTAAAATTATCAATTATGTTTTCGTAATTAATAATAATTATTATTTTAAATTAATTACAAGAGCAGAATAAAGATAGGCGGGAATAGAAAAAATAAATATATGTTTTTATGAGTGTTGAGTAAAAATAAATAGATAGGAAGAGGCCGAGTTTGACAGTTAAATATAATGATTAATGATTAATGATGTAATGAGCATTTGGTGAGTACACGGACGACACAAAATTTCTATGATACGTTATAAGGTCTTTTAATGACACGGCACTTGTTGCCACGGAGCTGCAATTATTTTGCCGAGCACGTTGGACGGCCAGAGTGACGTCATTACTGTGCATTACCTTCTCACGCTCTGTACACTCTACAGATCATTCTACTCATATAAATATATATATATACATTTATATATAGAGGATAACTCGGAGCAAAATGAGACACCATTAAAGCGAAGGAAAATTTTTTTTATTCACGGTATCGAGGAGGCGATGGGGCAATTCGGCCACTTCATAAAAAAAAAAATTTTATGTCATAATTTTGGAGCCGCTAAACTACAGGCGATCATTTTGCCTCGTCGTCTTTTGGACTGTAAAAAATGATTTTTGAATAAACTTAAAAATTTCCTCAGATTTCTCTATCTCTTTCTATATATATATGTATATAACATTATTATAGTCAGTAAAAATATTTATTTGATTTAATAAAAATAAAAAATGTATTTTTATAACCATTAAAATATATAAAAAATTAAATTATTCAGGGAATACAATACTCTAATTCCAGTTTCACCAAATTATCATAACGATCCTCCACCTTGCCATGTATATATATATATATATATATAAATATAAGAATAAGATTGAGGTCGATTTCTAATTCCCGCAGAGTCCCCTGGTGTGTCTTCATAAATTCTGGGCTTTACGTGCGTTTGCTTAGTTTTTACGACCTATGCCCATTTATATACATATACACATACATATACATATCTATATATGTGCTCAGGAGATAGACTAGAAGATCAGAAGATGTTTTTGAAGACGATACGAGATTTAAAAAAATATACGAATCAGAATATTTTTAAGTTAAAATAAAAAAAGTAAAGAGAATATAAGTGGAGAGGTGTATATTTATTTTTGAGATTGAGAAAAAGAAGTGAATGGATGAATGAATGTGACCAGAAGCAATCCTATTTAGTAAGCTTTTAATTTATTACACTTGGACATTTACATTTTTATGTTTTTATTTATGGGGTTTCATTTTTTTTTTTTTTTTCGATAATTACGCAACAGTCGAAGTCAGTCGAGCAACGTTAGTTCATTATTCATTATTTTAATTAAAATGTTTTTCATTCTTTATTGTATTTTATTTATAAATTTAATCAATAAATTTTTGAAATCAACAATTTGAAATTCTTTACGATGCGTTTGAAGGCTTCTAGAGTGTGAAATATCAAACCTATGTACATATTGATATAAATATTTTTTGTGGGAAATTTAAAGGGCTACAAAAAAGGTCCAGTTCAATTTTTCAAAATTCCCCATAGTTACCGAGATAAATTCGAAATTCCATACCAACTTTTGTCGAAATTTGTACCGCCAACTCGCACCTAGAAAAAAAAAAGAAACTGTCTCTGTGAGCTGAATACGGGTCATAAAAGCTCTCAATCTTCACGGGTCGGTGAATGAAAGACTTCACGCCTCTTGCGACTAATTCCCGCCCGCGATCCTTTTTCCTGTCACCCAACGTCTCAATACTCAAATAATTCCCCCGAACTTGCCACCTGAAAAAAATAAACCTCCATTTAATTTCCGTCAGTTTGAATTTTACAGCCTCAGCAATCTAACGGCTTGGGTTCGCTTTATTTTATATTTTTAAAAAATAACCAAAGATATAAAGATAATAAAAAATAGAGAGTAAAAGAGGATAAAAAATGTGGATTTGAAAGGCCGATGGGGAACCTCTTGATATGCGGGTCAAGCTAATTTACGAGGAACACAACAACGTTTCGAGGGAAATCGATTAATACGTTTGATCTGATCGATACCAACATTTCTTTATATTTTACATTATATAACATAATATATATATGTGTATGCAACTCGTTGAAAAAAATTTTCTCAGCCGATAAAGCGAAAAAATAAAAATTATCTTTATTAAAAATAAATCAGAGTTTTAATTAACAAAATTATTTTTCCAGTTTCAGGCATTAAAATAAAAATAAAAATTAATTTAAAAGTAATAAACAGGCAATGTGGGTAATTATCATATTAATTATTGTAATAATATAATTAGCGGTATGTTTCAATAATAACAATATTTAATAATCGTTTAACCGAGCGAGAGTAAAGCTTTCACGCAAGAAAGGAGGAAGAGTTCTGTGATGGTGAGTAATAAGTAAGAGTATTAGTATATTATATTTATTTATTTATAACCACATACATTTAAGAGAATCGATGACATTCTATTAGCTTAGAGGTCTCTTCTTAGAACTTACATACATGTATATTTATCTCTAATGCAGTGATTGAGGTTTTAGCGGCAGGTTCACTTGGTCTTTAGATCTAAAATCTATAACTCTTTACTATGGACTGGTACGTGTGCTCTCTGTGGGGTCGCGGCCAAGTCAACACCCAAAGACCTAATGTATACATACATACATATATATTTATATAGCTAAGCTAAATTTCACTCATATAGAAACGCTGGTATGTCACGTTAGTAATCATTTTTTAAATTAACTAATTAATTAATTTCTTGGGAAAAAAAATTACAAATATTTTATTCCAAGATAACATAAAAAATATTCGATTAAAAAAATGTTTATTGTTTGCAGATAAATAAATTTTATTAGCGGAATATTTTAAAAAGAATTAAAAAATTTATTGAAGTGTCATGAGTATCAACGCGTAAAAAATGTGTAGATTGATATCTGGAATGCATAAAATCAAATTTTTTTTTATCACTAGAAAAAAAAATATAAAATTTGATAATGGAAAAAAAAAAATTTGTGTCATGACTATTTTTACGTGGAAAAATTGATATTTGAAAAAAATAGAAATTAAAAAATCTAAAGACATAAAATTTAATATTTCTTATCAGTAATGAAAACTATTAAATTTGATATATAAAAAAATCTTTAATTAAATTGACTTTACTTGTTTTTTATTTTTTAATTATTTTAGATTTTTGGAATTTCCGTAGTTCAAGGCGAGTCACAACTTTTTTCGAGCTCTTCGAGAGAAACATTTTGGGGCTCGCCCGCAGATTTTACATAAATCCATACACTCCTATATTAATTCCTATGGTTCCCATGCAATTCTATATAGATTTTATTTTATAGGGTATTAAAATATAAAAAAAAAAATAAATATATTTAAATGTTTACAGGAGGTCGGGTCATCTTACAAGTTATGATACTTAGTGGGACATTTTCTTATCAATATTAAGATCGAGCTGCTTCAAGAGCCCGGAGTTAACTCCACTCATTTAAGACAATAACTCCAGGCTATTTAATAAATTTATTTATTTAATGCCTCGCTCTGCCAGGGATCTCGGGCATAACACGAAATAAAACTCCGTCAACCCGAGAATGAAATGAGAATGAGAGGAGTATTTTTATTTCAAGAGCGGGCTCGCGCCACGGGATGTCTAATTTCTCTGCGCCCTTTTAGATGACCTCCTCACACGCTTACTTTTATATATATTTATATAAATAAGATACGTGTTAACTAAAAATCTAAGAAACTAGCTCTCTAGTTGTAGCTGGGTTACCATCGCGTTATAATTTGACAAAACGGTCGTAATAAATAAAATAAAAGATCGGAATTTTTTTCATCCGTCTCTATTAATAAAAATAGTAATAAATATATTTTAAAATTTACTGTCATTGATATTGAATATCAAAAACAACGGTATTGAAATATTATGTGAAGATATAAAGGTGAATTTTCCATTTAGCATTTTGGCGTGATTTACAGCTCAGTTTCTTGAGGTTTCGATCGCATAATGCCGAGTATCCGAGTACACCGAGGAGTTTTTGCTTGTCGTCGATCCATCGCCGATAGGGTAATCACGGGGTGGCATCTACCTGCCCGATGATCATCATATAATGATAATACACACACCAACACCTTACATTTTATGCACACAAATCTACCATTAGCATTTTCCTTTTAGTTTTATTATTTATTTAATACCAGCTTATTGAGCATCTATTATTTTTTGCACACCTCGAACGCGAAGCGGATAGATTATCTTCCATTTTCTTCCACTATTAAAAATGAGCGCTGACTAAATTTAATTTTTTGGTGGAACAAAAAAAGAGGTTTTAGCTGAATAAATTGCACAACAATAATTACAAAGCTAAAATGCGTTTGTGCATCTTTCCCACCTATTTATGCAGGTATATATATCCATGGCAATCGGTTATAGGTCTGGGATACGCTCGGCGTCTTACAGAGGTCAGGTCGGCCAATAAATCCAATACGCCACGGTCGGTTCGTCGGAGCACCAGTTTTACAATTCATGAATTTATTATGGGCACGGGGATACCGGAGTGTCTTTCCTATTGATTTATCGTTACGCCCCGGCATTGGATCACTCTCGATACTCTCCTCTATCCTCCTTTCTTATACAGACACAGATACACGGCATGCTAGTGTAGGCCGCGTAAGAGGCTTATGGTATTTAAATGTTTCGCGTTCCTCGATCCTCGACGACGGATAAATTGTTGCGTTCCTACGATCCTACCGAGGAAAAAATTTTAAAAACTCTTTTAATAAATTATTATTATTATTAATGAGATGAATTAATTTGCCTAATATTTATTGAGTGTTTCGATATTATTTATTGGGTGTTTTGGAAGTTGGGAAAAATGTTTTGATACTTTGGTTACACCCCCCAAGGTGCTATATTTTTATTTCATCCCATAATTTTAAAGTATTTAATATACTGTTAATTATTTTTATTCCCATTATAAGTTATATTTCTTTACATGTGTTTTAGAAAAAATTGACTTTTTCAGCTACCGACAAAACGACAAGATGGTGCATCATTTTTCATATTTTGTGAGTCAGAAAAGAAAAAACATTAAATCAATTGCGTATTTTTATTTTTCAATCACGACATAAACATAAAAAATAAAGGAAAAATTCAATGCACACTTGACTGATATGAGGACTATAAATACTCGAAGCTGAGTACACTTGTCACCAGTTACTGAAAGTATTTTAGTCAAATATATTTGTCTCTAATTATATTTTTCAATATAAAAATAAAAAAAAGTCAAAATGTTGACGCGTTTATTTGGAATTTTTCTGATTGTCTTGATGGTTGGACTGGTCCATCTTCTAAACATTAGAAGTGGATGTGTGAGTTGGGGACAAGAAAGTATAAAAATAAAATCAAAATCAGTTCGAAATAATTAACAATCATATTTTTTATATACTTGACTCCCTCCCCTGTAGAAAAAAAATAGCAAATAAATGTTTGCAACATAAATGTTGACAATTATAAGCTTTTAATACAGCCAAAAAAACAGTTGACCTGCGTTTAATATAAAATAAAAGGACCTGCATTAAACGCGAACCGAAGAAATGGATTTTGCAGTTCATTAATCAAGTGAGAGCGCATACGCCCGTGGTAAGAATGCTGGAGTATTTCGAGCTCGGAGTCCATTTATCACTCGAGTTGGAACACGTATTTGTAGGTAGGTAGGTAGGCAGTGCTTGGGCTCGCTAACAAGTGGATGTGTGCTGTCCCCATGGATGATGTAGCACCAGCCAACCTGGACCCCCTACCAAGACCGACACCTTCAACCTTCGAACTCGGAATCGCATCCTCCTCCCCCTCTTCTCCCAGCCCACTATCGACAGTAAATGCATTTAGGAAAAACTTGACACTTGACACTTAAAAATTTTTTTTTTCTCCAAGTAAATCATGTAAAAATATTTTTTACTCCACGTGACATTTGAAAAAATTCAATTTATTTTTCATTTTAAACTTTTTTTTTTTTTCAATCACATTTAAAATTTAGTATAGAAATTCAGCAGTAGTTCAAATGTCTAATTAGTTCAGGAGTTGTCACTAGACGGCGCATGGAAAAAATTTATTTCCACTGCAGAAAAATTCATTTTTTTTAAACTGGATTTATAAAATTCTCATATTTAAAAAAAAAATTTTTAAATTCACTTACAAGAAAGTTCACGACCCCGAGCACCAGTAAACTCGGATTATACTTCACCGACATATTTAATATATATATATGTAGATAGTAATACGTGTCAGGAGACTGCAATTACTGAATTAAAGGCGAGACCGAGTCGTGGCAAAAGTACTCAATGCCCGCCCTCTTTCTCGCGCTTGGCATCACGTTTCGAGAAACCCATGCTCTGTTAACCACAGAATAGCCAAAGCTGGGTTAAATTAAACGGCATCGGCCCGCGAGGGTAGTTCGTATGAACCTCCTTGAGTTGAAACGTCCGCCAGGAGTCACTAGTAATTACACGGCTGTCGCTCCCCAGGTCTCTAGCCCCAGTCTCGGCGCCCTTACATTATATTACTTAGACTACTCAGTCTACCCGTCACTGGGAGCACGTGAACCAGCCGAGAATCAGTTAATCCCGAGCGGACAGCAGCCGATAATTAAAAGGTAAGCTTTTTAAAATATTTTTTAGTGGGTGGATTTTTTTATCCCGCCTCCGGCGAGCTTTATTAATTTTCACGCAATCTATTCATTAATTTATTAAGTAACTCCTTTCTCATCAATAAAATTGTTTAAATAAATTAAATTAAATATTTAAAGATAAAAAAAAATAATTGGGTGGCATTCGCGTGGCTCGAGTCCTCGTGAGATGGGAGTCAAGAAGGTCATACGTCTCTTTCCTTCCTCAGGCAAATATATATGTATATATATGCATGGGTTAACTGAAGAATAAATAAGAAGAATACGCAGCGTGGAATGCCGCGGAACGGCGGCTCGAATTAATAGATCGGAGACCCGGGCGAATTTATCCGCTTCGGAAGCGGCGAGTTTAAAGCAACCGACTCGTTTGCATCTCGATCTCGTCGTCGGACACGAGCCGGCCGGTCGACCGGCCTGCCACTGGAGCTGTGTAAGTACCTGCACATAAATACGCTGGGGAAAGGGGGTAGAACCGCGAGACCGCGAGCACGATCAAGGAAAAAGAGTTGTGAGTAGTCCTCTTGCGCTTGCGGGAATAATTCGCCTCGGGAAAATCTAACATGCCTCTTTATTTATCCCCACGATAAACTATCACTCCTTACACGCTTATAAATGACCGTCAGACAAATTCAATAGACTACACTTTAATCACTTGTTTATTTTCATTATTTTATTTAAATTTAATTGTGTAAACGTCTCATACTCTTGTCGAACAAAATACCTCGCGGTTTTTTAAAATCATTTTAAATCTCAATTAAACATTCAAATTCCTGTACTTTAATTGCATTACTAATTTACCGATAAATGTTCATTTTAATTTCTCTATTAGATTTTTTCTTAATTTACGATGGGAAAAAAAAAAATTTTAAGTAAAACATGATGAATGCGAGTGACATTATGACGGATGTCTATACACTTAAATATCAGGATTTTCTTGTTTGTCAGAACGTTGACATATTGCTCTGATAAACCACCGAGGTCCCAAGGCATTAAATAATTTTTTCGAGCCTCGAAAAGACTCTTTTTCCCGTATCAGCAGAGTCGACGTTCTCCCAAAATCAATCTCAGCGACAGGCCGACATTTTAAGTGAAAAAAAATTATTTAACATCTTATTCGTACGAAATTCTAAAACCTCTATTAATTTAACGTTTCTCTATAAAAAGATTAAATTTTTTTTCGAGACGAGAAGGTGAGTCGAGCCTGACTGAAGCTGGGTGATAGCTCAGAGATACGAGGACAAACGCGCTTGAAACATTAGACGGCACGGGTCGAGTCCGAGCATTGAGTAATGCGGTGCGGAGAGCCGATGATGAGGTACATTAATAACCTATGAAAACGTCGCCGTACCGGCTTTCAATAGATACGTGTGTGTGTGTATGTGTGAGTTGTGTGTTATAAGGACAGAGTAAAAATAATTTGCCTTATTCGAAACGCTGCATGTTCGAACCAGGTGCGTGGGGTTGCTCGGGTGTTGAGAAGCGATAGTGTCCGTTGATCAGACTTACCTGACAATATTAATAGCCTAGTCCTTTATTCATTATTATTACCCCTGTCTTACTAAACAATACCGATTTGGTATGAAACTCTATTTTTTTTACTACACGGAGAGAAAATTATGGTAACCGTTCCCATTACGTTTATGAAATATCATCCGAAACCGTTATTGTAATGATTACTTGAAATTATGGGATATAGACCCATAATTTCTGGGAAAAGTTCCTATCATTATGGTAACAGTTCCCATATCACATGTAAAAAAATCATGGTAATGATTACCATACTCATAAGAATAGTTTGCATGAGCAAATAGGAACCAATCCTATAACCACATTGTAACAGTTCCTAAGTGTATATGGGAGTAAACCCTATAAATTATGGTAACTATTCCCATGATATTATGGTAATCAATACCTGAAAATCCTAGACTCATCCAAGAGTCACCCGAGAGAAAACTTAGGAAAATTTTTTTCCTTTACTTCTATGTGCCAGCGTTATGATAGAAGTTTTCTCTGAAAATCCTAGACTCACCCGAGAATCACCCGAGAGAAAACTTGGGGAGTAATTTTATTTCCCAACACCAAGCCCCGAGTCCCGATTGTTTACGTATTGAGTGTGCATTTTCTGTAGAAGCTTTAAGAGAAGGCTTCTGAAATGGCGCAGGCACATAGAAGTGAAGGAAAATCATTTTTTTTCCAACACCGAGCCCCGAGTATGGATTGTTTATGTATTGAGTATGTATTTTCTATGAGTACCGATTGTTTATGTATTGAGTGTGTATTTTCTATGGAAGCTTTAGGAGAGAGCTTCTGAAATAGTGCCAGCACATAGAAGTGAAGGAAAATAATTTTATCAGGGAGCTCAAGGAGCTCGAAAACGGCGGGAAGATTTAGGGCTGGCCCGCAGGGTCAACCGATAGGCAGATTTTTTTCCTTTACTTTTACGTGCCAGCGTTATTATAGAAGACTTCTCGATAAAAGCTCGAAGAGCTGGAAAATATATCACAACAATCTTCTCGAGCTCAAGGAGCTGGAAAGAGACAAAAATTGTATAAAATTAAATTTACTTTTCAAAAACCATATGTTTAATGTGATACTGATAAAAGAGTCTGTGACACCTGAATATTATTTTCTCGAAAAAAATTAACACCAAGAAATAAAAAATCTTCCAAGTTACGGTCCAATGAATAAATAATATACAGACTAGGGCTTAAGTAAAATGTGTGTACAGTAATAAGACTAAAGAAGGAAGTAATTCCCATTGTTTTCATCTCACAATGTTGAATTGCGTACACACTCACTCGGTTATTCTGCTACGCACATACAGCAGTAACACTTTTCTTTTATGCTCATACACTTGTTATTCTCCGAGTAATAATAAATATAAACATAAACATAAATATAAACATAAATATACATATAAATAAAGTAACTCGGTCCTTTTTATTTTCTAGCCGGTTCCAAACAATGGAATTAATAAATAAACTAATGTAACACATGCATAATTTAAAAACCGCTAAAAATATCTTTAGCCTCAGTCTCAGTTTCTATTCGCAACTAAATATTTATTTTTCTAAAGTTATGACCGAGTTAACAACGATATGAGCTAAAGCTCACACTCTCAACTTTCTTACTTTTTAGTCCTTCTCTACTAAATTTTAGCTCACAATTTTTTTTTTTGTTTCCGTGACAAGTCTAGAAAGCACTTGAGTTCGTAGTCGACATATCCGGGTGTGCGCATGTATGCTAAAACGTATTTTACAACAGACATTATTAATACAAGAGAGAAAACCCTTTTGAACACCGTTACGACAACTCAACATTGTTTGAACAGCATGTGACTGATCCTCAATCCTCAATCCTCAATACTTATTATTATTTTCATTTCTTTTTTTTTACCTATTGGCTGTTACGCTGTAAATAATCGGGAGTGAATTCGCAATAATTACAAATTTTATTTAAATCCAAATTCACTCCGTCATTCAGAGGGATCTGGATTTCATTCAAATCTGCATTTACTCTGAAACAGAGTTTCAATATTACAATAAACTCCTTCAGAGTAAATTCCGCATTCACCCCAAAAATTTTTGACAGTGTAATTATTTAATTTTTTTTGTTTACCAAAAAATTAATTAAAATAAAATCAAAGTGACGGTGCACTGAGACGATGAATAAAATAATATATTAGGTATACATACATTTAAAACTGAAGGGGGTAAAAAATATGTTAAATGTTATAACGGCATTAAATGTCAGTGAATATATCACCGGCGATTAAAAACATTCAATCTGAATTGATAAATACCAGGACAAAGGCGATAAATCCCGCGTTATATGCGTGCATGGACGGGGAACGAGTTGCGAAATAAAAAGACCCGAGCGAGCCCAGGTGGTGAACGGGCAATCGATTAATCGATCGAGATCGCGAACGCTCGATGGAAGAAGAGCAGTTGGGTATGCCGATGCGAGAGATTAAATGTTTCAGGATGGATATTCAATAGATATATATGTATATGAATATACAAACAAGTTGAGTTGCGTCCCAACAATTAGCCTGAGAACGTAACATCAGAGCTCGATTTGTCCCTTAAGATTTATTACTTCATACAATACTCTTGCATTCATTTTATTTTTATTTGCGTACATACTTTTTTTTTGCTTTCGTAGCGAATAAATAACAAGTAAAAGCCAGAGATTTTTTTTTATTAATAATGAATCCAAAAAAAAAAAAGAAGAATCGGGACACTCAAAATTTTTTTTATGAAAAGTTATATTTATTTTTTATTTAGACAATTAAATATCAATCATATAAAAATTTTAGTCATATAGAATCGAGTAATGAATAATCAAATTTATAAATAAAATAAGTCAACATATATGTACTTTGTATGAAAAATAATTAGGACTGATGGAGTTGACGGTGGAGTCTCATGACAGGAAATGGGCCTACTTATAGACCGGCGCTTAACTATCACATTTGGGCGTACCGTTTCACGATCCCGTGGCTGTCGGAGCTCACGACTCGATCGTTCGCTCGGTTGGCTCTCTAAACTTTAGCCTGGATGGTGGTTGCTGCCCGGGTCACAGCTCACCTTGCCTCATACACCTTTTGCCAGCTTATCCCGGGTGATTCGTGACCCGCACGACGTCACGTATCGGCTGCCTGTGCCAATGATAGTGTTTACAGTTTCCGCGAAAGCACCTACTACGGCGCAAACGTGCGCATTATAATATACCGGCCTCACATTCGCTCTTCTGCCTCTCCCCCTCCCCACCCACCCACCTCCCGCAACAGGAAAATATCGCGTGATTTCACTCGTGGCCAATTTGCGCGTCGTCGCCTCAAGATCTACTCTCACACATCCTCACATCCCCACATATATACATACATGTATATATATCCACATACATATTATCATAAATACATAAACCTATATTATATATTGTAACTTCCCTAGCCGGCATTTAGGATCTCTTAAGAGATTCATCATCAATCACGTCCTTTCCCATCATCCAGTTTTTCAAAATGTTTATTCTTATAATTACTTCATTATTATAATTATTGTTATCATCACAATAATAATCATAATAATACAATTTATTTTATCATTATTATTACAACTTTTTTTTTTGCTGCAGTGAAAATAAAATAAAAAGGTAATGCGGAGATATAATTGCCTGATTTCGATGGACTCGTGATCTCCGCAAAAGTAACAACCGGTGGATTTATTCACGTGTAACGAGGAACGCATTTCCATGCCGACTCACGTATTTGGGTCCTACTAAGTCACTCGTGTCTCTACTCGAGTCTCGTGTCCTTTGGCCATCTTCAGACTCTGAGGATGTTAACCCACCGGCTATATAAGCTATATAAGCCTTAATGTTAAAGTACCAACCACCTTTGGTGACCTGATAGCTTACGCAGTCTCTTTTAAATATATATGCCTGCATCCATAAATTGACATAATAAAAATACTTTATTTATTAACATTTCATTTTATTTAAACCAACCGTTATTAATAAAAAAAAGTAACGCGTATTTATAATTTTTTGTGTAAAATGATACCCGGAGATGAAAGCAAATGACAATAACGTGTGCAGCATTTAAATTTTTTCTTTTCAGGTAAAAATAATTACTTTTGTAAAAGAGATTGTCTGGTTTCGTTACCGTATTTTTTAAAATATAAGTATTTTTTATTAGTCAGTTTAATTCTGTTTTTGTTGCTTCCTTATTCCGCGATTGTGGTGCGCATGTGTGTGTGTGGGTATGGAGACTGTACGGGAGTAAATAAGGCGGAATCTGCACGTCGCATTGTTTGACTTCCCGGACGGACGTCTAGGGCGACGGTAAAGGGACCGACCGGTGCAACGACAAGACCGCGAGAGACAGCAGCCGCTGATTTGCCAGGAGCCACTTGCGTCCGCGATCACTCTGACGCGTACACGCGGAAACTTCTTCCTCAATACTTTTTTTAGTGGCTTTAAAAATAAATTTTTATTTTTTTTTACTAAATAAATTAAAATAAAAATGAAAGTAAAATTTTTGAAAAATTTTACTTTTATCTTCAATTTTAAATATTTCACTTTATGTACGTCATATATGGCCACTGAATGCAACATTGGTCTCGAATTTCTCGAAAGTTTTAAAAAATATATTCATATTATTTTTAAAAATAATAATAATAATTTAAAAAAAGTTATTTAAGAGTAAACGGTATTTCAAATGGTAGCAGTCTGCAATCATCATAATTTTGTCATGACATCTATTGCCCAGTGTCTTTTAAACGACAGCACTCTTGTCTTTACCACAAATCGTTTCCTCAGACAATTGGACTCCTGACAAACATTTTCAAGGACTTAAATTACCATTTATTATTTACTATCTAGCGTAGCTACTGGTTTAAAAATTAAAAACTCCTTTCATTTATTTTATCCAGCATAAAGTATAAAAAAATATTGGATCGAATGTTAGATAAATAAAAAAATGAAAGATTAAATGGTTTCGGGGGCCATTAAGAGAGACAGAGAACACGTTTTTTGGCAAACAATGCAATTTGTAGGCGTTCAGGTGGTCTTTGAGGAGTCACGATGCTTGAACAGAAACATATCCGAGGTGACTTCAAGCGACAACGGCCTCAGGAGCCAAAGAAACTGCCGAGGATCACTGCAGCAGCTAAAAATACACCGGCAAGATTGCGCGAGAAATACTATACACGCGCCCTTTACTGTCTTCAGCTACCAAACAACTACTCCTCTTTTTTCATCTCCGCTACTCGGTATTATTTTATTTTTGTTTCAATTCCAGAGTCGAGCTACCAGCGATTTTAAATTTATAAGAGTTTCGTTCTGACTGGTCCTGTAATCCGATGACTTCCACAATACGTGGGAACTTTTTTTTACCGAAAACCTCTACAATAAAAACAATTAAATTTTTTATTATTTTTTTCTTTATTCAAAAATCACGAGATAATAAAATTAAATTTTTAGTATCATCGAATTGGCGGCAAAAATTATGAGGAAGTGAATGAGTCAAGTGTGAGGAGGAAAAAAAAAATCCGTAGGAACTCTGCCGAGTTTAAAGAAGCATCTACATATTAAGTGTGTGTGTGGATATTCAAAGCTCAGAAGACATCCGTGCTTGTATTTTCGTAAGCGATAAATCATCGCGTGCCACCTCCGTGCTCGCACAATACCGGACTAATCTTCCATCACGCACGCACGATATAACTACGCCCGCATGCCGTCCCGTGATTTACCATCCTGCGGCTAACCTCTATTATGTATGGCGTACATACGACGCACAGTGGAAACTGTTGAGAATATACCACCGTGCACCTTGCGCTCTACTCTCTCCTACTTTTTCTTCACTTTTTTATTATTGTTTATGTAAATACAGCCTTTGTTTTATTTTCAAATTACGTACTGGCGTTTGATTTTGGAGCGACTTTGAATATTTCAATCGAGCCGCAAGTTTAATTGCAAATTACCTCTGTGGCATTCATATATACGGAAAAATTTATACATAACTTTTTTGTTGGAAATTTAATTCTCTACAAAAAAGATCTCTATGATTTTTCACTCGAGTTCGCTATTTTAGAAGATATTTTAATTAAACTCCGAAAACTCTTGATTGATAATTTCACTCGAATTAATTTTTTATTAAAACTAAAATAGAAATAATTCATAAAGGATTAAGTTTACGCAAAAATTGAATAGGAGCTTTTTTGTAGGAAATTAAATTTTCTACAAAAAAGATATCAATAATTTTTTACGTAAGTTCAGTAGTTCAGAAGATATTCTAATTTAAATGCAATGACTAAGGCAGTTTTTCAATAGAACTCCATAATTATTTTTCATGGTATAAATTTGAATAATAAAGCGATAAGAGTTGATAAACTGTGGATTTAAATGAATAGAGCAATAAAAAAGAACGATAAGACGGTAGAAAATGTATTAAGCAAGGTCTTGAAAGAGAGTAGAGTGCAATAGATTTAACAAATACGATCTCAGTAGAGTATAAAATAATAGTAGACTCGTATTGGACAGCAGAAGTTGTACAAGTAGCGACCGTTAATGTAATGCAAGAGTAGAAAGAGATCTTGAAAGCCTGAATAATGACATGGAGAAGCGAACCGGCGATTACTCTTTCATCTGAATCATTTGAATGAATCCGCCGGATTATTTACTTTGTTTGTTATTTATTCAGCAAAAGGGCGGGATTATTCAAAAGTAATGAGAAGGAGTAATGCGAAGAGCAATAATATCAGAAGTAAATAAAAGCTCAGTGTGTCTTATTTCGAGACGGTGAATTTGTCGCTCCATATCTCGCTAGGGAATTTATGAAACTCGAGTTCCAGCCATAATTTACGCGGTCCCCGTGGCCCCAAGTGGCCCAGCCAGTAAATAATTCCCGGACAAAGGGCGGACGTCGTGTAGTGGTAGAGGATACAAGAACGACCGGAATTCGAGGATGCGATTCTCGACGTCGCTGCAACGAGTCTGGTGTGTATGAGGCAATCGGTTAAAACTCAACAATCTTGTCCTCACTTCATATATCCATACATACTCATAAACTTTTTTTTTATTTACTTAAAAAATAAATTTATTATTAATATTAATTATTATAATTTTCGCTTGTAATAAAAAAATATAAAATTTCGATAAATAAAATTTTGACCAAATTTCGATAAATCAGATTTTGACGAAATTTCGAATGTAAATTAATTTTAAATATTTTATGTGATTATAATTAAAGTATAGACAATTAAAAAAAAAAAAAAAATTTATATAACGAAATTAAAAAAAAAAAAACCAATATATTTAGAGAATATAATTATGCAAATAAGTAAGTATAAAAATGATTAAATTAAAAGTACAGGGAACAGATTAAAATATATACATATATAACAACATGAACTGATGATGTCGAGGTTAAAATCAAGCTCTCAAAACTAATTAGGACGATCGTGTATCAGCCCTAAAGATCACATCGATCTACCGCGAAGATTTCAATCCAGATGTATATATATATACATATATATCCTCTCATCTCAGTTGAACTATCGTGACTAATGCCCACATAATTATGCAAAGTTAATTACCAATCATTAAATCGTGTTACTACTTTTTGTTTGCTCATTACCTTTTTTCATCGGCTCTCCCACCGACAGACTCTGTCTTAACCTACTAACTATTTTCCCGCCAAAACAAACAAAAGTGTTGCATGCGACGTGCAGCCACGTATTCCGTACACTCGTAGACAGCAAAAAGATAAGAAACCGCAACAAAAAAATGTTAAAAATTCAAATGGATCGGCAGCGAGTGAGCCGAGTTAAAGTCACTTGATGAGGATGTTAATTGATATATTTGAGGTGACATAGGTGCAGTCTTACCACACGTATCTCTTATTAACATAAGCAAACGTTTGCGCGTTTACAAGTGTTAATTTTCCGCTAGCTCGCCCTCGGCATTACCGCCGCAAAACGCAAAACGCACAACGCACACATTCTTCTAGGATTAAGTCGCGAATAAGGTTATGCTAAAATATTAAAATTTAAAAATTCATAAAGGCGGTTTATGAGCTCGGTATGTTATGTGAGTAAGAGTGTAACCGAGGAACGCAGGAAGCTGAGTTGCAAAAAGAAGACGGGGAAATAAATAAATAAATAAATAAATAAATAAATAGTCAGAGAGTGTAGCAAGAGAGTTATGGGTTATGCGTATGTGTGTATTCCTAATGCGAGTCGAGAGCTTGGCAAATACGCGCATTAGCGAGCATAAGATCCATTAATGAAATCAAAGCTAACCGGTATATATATGAGGTGCGTCATATACTCTTCTTAGACACTTGACTTGTTCAAAACTATTGACCTCTTATTCGAAAAAATTTTTATTTTCGACTAGTCTGATTTTATTTATTTTAAAAAAATAGTTGGATTAATTTTTTGAATGAATTTTGAAATGGGAATTTAATCGATAAATTTTGCTTGAAAATATTATGGCTGAGCTATTTTTATTTCGAGTGTTATGTGGAAGATGCGATACGAAGCGTGTGGAGGAGAGTTCGAATAACAAAAGTAACAAAACAATGAGCAGAGAGCAATAAGAAAAGGTTCGAACATTCAGTTTAACCTTTGAGGTCGAGGAGCGACATCTTTGGGTGTAAGGTAGCGCGAATTTATCGGTTTTCAAGAACGCCTTGGATAGGAGCCGAGGACTACAATGACACGCGGTATAGGATCTTCTGCGATCGGTCGACGTTAAGGAGAATGAGAATAAAAGTAACAAAGTAAGCGGAGAGGAAATAAAATAAAGTACGAGATGAGGCAAGAAGACCTGGAGAAGAATGAAAGAATTTTTAGTCCTGCTGACCATCCGCTCATTCGAGATGTGCCAACTCTGACCCGAGTAACTTTCACCCGCGTTTTACTCGACCTCACGCACCCACGTCGCTATTTTCTTTCTGCGTTTTAATTTTACAGCCGGATTCTTACTCCGACAATTCTCGACCTTTTTTTTTCTTAATCACAACTTTAATTAAACTCCAGACCAGCCTTTAAATTCAACAAATTTTTTACTTTTAACTGCATTCAATAAATTACCATCTTCACTTCGGACAAACTTTCGAAGCATCTCAAAATTTTTTTTTCGTTTCTTATTCGAATCAAAAACTCGAATTTTCAAATTTCCATAATTTGAGCCTGCCCATTTTACCTCTCTACTATTTAAAAGTCCACTGGCCTAAGTAATTAAATTGATAAAAAGGGCAAGAAGATTGATGCCCGTAAATTTATTTATATATATTTACAAATATTTATTTATAAAGGATACAAAGTTTTAAAACCAGTGAAAATACGATGTCGAGGATTAATTGAGATAAACTCGGCATGTGGTTTAGGCACACTGCAAACTCACTTTAACTGTGGTTACAAGATTGATTGTTATTGATTAATGATCATAAGATGCCAGACAAAGAATTCAATACTGCATACATAAATTTATATAAATAAATAAGAAAAGAGAAGAGACAGGATTTTAGGGATTAAGAAGAAGACAGAATATATATGTATAATATTGGATAAATATTAATATATATATTTTCTAACGAGTCAATTTCACACGAGAAATATTGTAGATCGCGAAATCGGGATTAATTTCCCCGTGATCAAGTTTTATAATCAGCTGCATTATGATTATTGTAATTTAAGAATTATTTAACTTATTATATTTCATTTCTGCTTTATGCCCAATAAATAAATTTCATATAGAGAACACATACGTATGTATATAATATTAGTCATTAATTTGAATAAACTTGTAACATTATTAATATAATGATCTTGTTGCGATAACATCACGGGAGTATTTTCAACATATAACTCCATCATTGTAGCAATTATATCCCGAGGTCCTTTTGCTCTGTGTGATAAATTTTTTTAAATATTTATTGTTATTGATAATTAAAAAATTTATGTTGGGAAAGATTAAAAGGTGATTTTTAAAATTATTATACTGAATTAAATAATAATTTAAAAGGCATTAAATTTTGTCGTTAGTTTCATTAATTTTTCCAAGCAAGTTTTCCGAAATGTCTTTCTAGAATTTTTAACTCGACCCTCCGAGATTTTATGGACAACTCACGCTGACTTTTTGTACTTAAGTTTATTCATTATTATTAAATTTTTAACTTTTGGTTTAATGGTCAGAGATACGACAAAATTCGACCTTTTTTCTGGAAAATTTCATTTCCTATAAAAAAATCTCATATATTTGTACCGCATTTTCGATAGTTTAGCCGGAAATTGAATATTAATCACAAGATTCAAATTTTGTAGATCCAAAATTATGTCCAGCATATATATGACTATTAAACTTCAAATTCTGGCTAAACGGTTAAAGATACGATAAAATTGAAAATAAACTTTTTTATAGTAAATTTAATTTTCTTCAAAAATGATTTCATACAATTTTTCCGTATCTTTAATAATTCAGCCACAAAATCATCTCAAAGATATTTCCCAAAACCTCATGGCAAAAAAACCAAAAAAATTAATCAATAGTAATTAAAAATAAAGAAAAAAAATAATAAGATTACATTAAGTGTCTTAGTACATAAGTTTAAAACCGGACAAAACTTAAACTGCGGGAGGCAGAAGCAAAGTGCAGCTCATAAAGCACGTGGCATAAATCAGGTGAATATCTTTCTCTTTTTATTTCTCGATTCTTGTTTTTCACTTTTAAATTTTTTCCTCACATATAACCCGATGGCTCCTTGCGCCACACATCCACCTTCTCCTTTCTCAACTAAAATTCCCCTTCTCACTCACTCTCTTTCTCTATTTAAATATTTTTAACAAACTTACGTCGTCGTATCTTCGTCGCTGCACCTTCACCACCACATAGCCCCCGAGTTCCATTCCACACACAAACTCTCCTGTGTACTATTTACTATATACTAGCAATATCATACGTCAGTACCATTAAATACTCTCTCAGATGATTTAAGTGTGTGTGCATGAACCGCTCGCCCTATTCGAAGCTTTAACTTTAACCCCAGGCGAGCAACTCGCGGTAATTACGTTAGGACGCTTACCGATCCGTCGTTGCCGGTTTCTAAATTATCTCGTCGTCGGTGAGGCCGCTCCTATCCTACCAGCCAACAGCCAACACTCATCTCTAACTCGACGACATTCGATCTCTCTTCTAAGATTACCCACCAGACACTTATTTTTTTTATTTATTCATAAAACAAATTAATAATATTATTTATTTATTGGCTAATGAATTTTATTTGATCACGATATTATATTTACTATTTAATATTAATTAATTAAATCAATTATTTAATTAAAAATAAATTAACGACTTTGAGTGGACGAGTTTCGTTAGAGATTTTCGCGACTAGATTATTAATAAATCTTTACTAACAGCATGAGGTTGTTCCTCAGTGTTGAGGTAAAGGCGTAAGGTGCACGAGAATAACAAGTACAAGAGTACGAATGAAAGAAACAAGGAGTAAAAATAAAAATAATAATAATGATAATAAAGAAAAAAGAAAAAAAAACGATATTGCGTTCTGTTTCATCTCAGCACGAATAAATACCGAATAAAATGACTGGAGAAAGGTCAACTGAGGCTACGCTGCATTAATTAATAAACACTAGCCATGTATTCAACATTTTATTTTTTTCATTTTTTACTCGGTATTTTTTCTCTGCTGTCTTATACTTTTTGTATTCTTATTTATGCTCCATGTGGACCAAAACGTTCAATTTTTGACTGGAAAAAAGTAATTTGACTTAGTCATCCTTTTTTTATAAGATTTTGAGCAAAAAGATTCATATAATTTTTTGGTCATTATACAATTGCGTGGCACATTTCCAGCTGAAAAAAATGCTGCTCTAGGTTTTTTTGAATTATTTTTGTTTTCAATCCCTTCTATAGGCTTACAAGTAGAGGGAAAAAATTACTAGAAGTCACTAGACATTTTGGTAGTCAA
This sequence comes from Microplitis deprimator, assembly GCA_964016945.1. NCBI lineage: Eukaryota > Metazoa > Arthropoda > Insecta > Hymenoptera > Braconidae > Microplitis > Microplitis deprimator. The sequence goes on from OZ024707.1 coordinate 24,075,502, forward strand.
AGAAAAAAAATAATAAACAAGAATAAGTTCTGAGCTCAAAAATTCAATATCTCCCATTTATGATTTCTAATAGTTTTCGTGGATAATTTATTAAATAAGCGGCTTCTGAAACTTGTTTACATCAATCTGCAAGTGTGTAGATGGGATTTAAAAATAAAAAATTCCGACAATACCAAAATGAAGATTTTTTACGACCGAAATTAGGTTGAAGCAAAATTATAAAATTTTAATAGAATTCCTAATTAATTTTTTTTAATAACTAGATCACAATCTAAATAAAACCCTCCATAAAATTCCTGCATATAGAATAGTGTCTGAAAAAAAAAAAAAAAAAAAACAGAAATCAGCGAGTAAGTAAAGGTGAGAAAGATCGAAGGTGTTTAGCTTGAGAATGTGGGTTTTGCTCTTATTTGCCACCGGCTGCGTGTAATTTCTTAGCAAAGGCGTTAATGAGGGGCTTGCCCGAGGACGGTAGATCACCCGGGGAACCCTCTCAGCATAACCCTGGAACAAGCGAGAAAAGCAGCTCGTCCTTCTCGATGCCACTTTACACAGAACCTTAACTCTTGGTGTTCTCTACTCTCTTCTCCTCTGAGCAGCAGTCTCCCTTTTTCCACCCACCTCGACTCCATTTCTCGCTCCCTCTCGTCCACATATTGCGCTATTCCCGGTTTGCTCAAGCCACTGGCTACCGTGTACCTGAATTCCGATCTACGGCAAGATATCCTCAAGAAACTCTGGCAATGGTGCCCATCTAGATGCTGTAGTATTCAGGATACTTTAAGCCTTTTTTCATCCTAACAAAAATAAAAAATTTTCATCACATGCACGGCCTTTTATTTTAAATTCATCCGACTCTCTATCAATTTTTTTTTCTGACAAAAAAATAAGTTTTATATCAGTAGACATGTGATGGAATAATAGACGAGATATCGTGGGAAAATATATCAAAAACAAAAACAATAACGATCTCAGAGTTAAGTGATTGAAGAGGACTTGACAATCATCTAAATTCTTCGTCATCGTTGAGTAGAGATTTATGAATTAATATATATACGTATATGTATATGTATATGTATACATGTATATTTGTCGGATATGAAGAGTAAGAGCAAGGCGCGGCGAACGTCGTTGTACCAACAATCAAATTGAGTGACGTACCGATGTGAAACATGCTGACCCCCTGCTGTAAAATGTCGTCGCTAAGACGACCCCTATATAATAATAAGAAAGTGACTGATGTGGGTGAATTTATTTCCTCGCTTCGCCAACTCTCTCATCTCAACTCAACTCGATACTTTTTAAATATAAATATATATGTATATTTACATATGTGTGCATGTGTGCACGAGATAAAAAGACCGAGACAACGGTGGAAACACAGAACTATAAAATGTCGGAGACACAGAATGAATTAAATAAGACTCGTCCGATCTACCGGCTGGGATTTTGTCGAGATTGTTTCAACGAGTTGTACACGAATGCTCGTAACTTCTGGGTGACACGCGTATCTGAATATAGAATCACTTACGATCAAAACGTTTTTCTGACTTTTAAATTATTTACTAAGATATTAACGCTGGGTTTTTATTCATTCTGCATAATAATATTTATCATGCATTATATTCCCTACTATCATTTCAAAATACCAAATGTCAATAAATAATTTTTAATATCAACAATTTATTAATAAGGCTCAAGATTAAAATTATTTATAAATTAAAATTTAAAAAAATCCTTGTAGACATAATCTTATTAAATGGATATTTATTACTCGTTGTAGCTTGTCAACATTTAGACACATGTCAGACCGCTCCATTAAGCTCTCCATATAAACATACTCACAATAGCCCTCGTCGTGCGCCTACGCAGGAATTAAAGGCTCTCAGACTGCACGTCGTACTACAGATAATTCGCAACTAACACTTGACTCTCTCCCACAGCCCTCACCGAGCCGCCCCACCACCTAATTTTCTATTTACGCGCGTGCGTGAGAACTCGCCCAAGTGGAAACGTCCTTAGCAGTCAGACTTCTTCCGTCAAGCCGAAGTATTTTTACACATAATTGCTCATAAATATTTTATTTCCACCAAAACGACTCAAAAATTTATTTATTTTTTATTACAAATAAAGTTTAAGAATCCGTCTATTGGATATTTATAAATATTGCAGAGATTAAAAGTGAGCTTTCTCCCTTCTCCCTTGGTCCCCCTCTATTTCATATACTCATTTATCGATCGTAACGCGACACCGCGTCCTCGCTCGATGATCCCGTGGAATCTCGCTTCTCGTTTCATTTGCATAGACAACGTGACCCCCGAGTGCACGCCTTTGCCACAGAATATTCTCTTTTACAAAGACACACTAACTCGCACACACGTTCATGTAAATGTGAGGGTAAATATAAAAGAGAATAAAGTTTAAGTTAACCAAGCAACTTGTGAACTCTTTTTATCTCCAGTAGGCCCACCCAGAATTTATGCTCTCGCAAATAATCGGGAATCGCCACCGCGCGACTTTCAGCACGTCGAGCAATTCCCCTCCGGGGACAGATTTATAAAATCGATGGGACAAAACATGCCCCTTACACTCGTATACACTCATGTGAATAAACTTTTTACGACATTTATGTTTGTGCAAGTATAAAGAAGGCTCTGATGCTTTTTTACGATCGCCTATATCTTCTTAATCTTTTTTAAACTCACTCGCTACTAAAATATCCTTAATAACAAATAAATTACCGTATTTATAATTTTATCCTTTAATCATTAAATTAACATAATTTTTTTACCAACATTATTATTAACAATAAATATATAAATAAAATAAGGGGCAAAGCCTCACCTCGATTTTATTTTTTTCTAAAGAGTTTGCTAGTACAGAGCCTGGGTCGCTGCGCGGGTGTGGCGTATACGTGCCGAGGTCAGGGGTCGAACTCTGCTGGACCCGAAGGCCCCGGCACTCCCCTCTACTGGTATATTTAGTCGACTAAGGCCCCCGACAGAACGCACGCAACACAGACTCGCGCGACGGCGCGCGCGGGGCCTCAGATTCACACAGAGATATTACTCGGGGTCCGTTGCAGGCCCGAAGAGTGGGGACAGCATTCAGGGGCCTATTGCCTCCTTTTCCGTCGCCCCCTCCCCCGCTCTATTCTACTACACTTGATTCTCAGCCTCATTTTATTATTTTTATTCTCTCTGTACACACTCAGACGAGACACTAAACTTTTTGAACTCTACACACTTTTATTTAGTCAAGAGAATTACTGGGGGCGCGGGTTGCGGGTTAAGGGAAAGGGGAGAGAGTCAACGGGTGGGGATATGGCCGCTGAAGAGCCGGGTCCATAGGCGTGGGAGAGTTCATTGAGGAGAGATACTATCGGCGATTTTATTTCAAGGCGGATATGCCCGTTACGAACAAGAGGAAGAAAATACAAGAGAACACGCTCGCTTTGGTGGTTGCTGTTGTTGTTGTTGTAGTTGATGCTGTGCCTCTAGAAGCTTTTAGTTCTGCTAGGGAATATACTACTCGACGGATTATCATTTTATATCCGCTTTATTTTATTATCACTCGCCCAAGTCTTTATTTTTAATTACGATAATTAATCAAGTTTTCTAAAATTTATTTTCCATAGAAAACATTTTTTTCTTCTCACAAACTAGACTCTGCAAACGATCCATTGAGGTTTTTGAAACCCCGTGTTCACTTTCTGCCCGATAGTCAGATCCTGCGATATAAGCCTATATAACGGCCTTTATATACGTAAAAATTAATAAAAACTGATTACAACGTTGTAGATAAATTTGATATTCTTTAGAATCAAATTATAACAGTAGATTGTTGTTTTATTCATTTATTCCCAGATCAAAAGTAAAATTTGGCCGTGACTTGATTTAGCAAATCGAAATTAAAATAAATTTTGACAAGACAGACTTTAGATTCATTTTATCGATTTGACTAGGGACAACTAGATCTGGTCAGATCTTTAAATTGTCTATATTGGGTTCAATATGGACAGATCGTAAGGATAGCAAACTAGACCGAACACATTTATTGTAAAGTTTTCTATACATCGCGTATTTATACCCATTGATTTCCGTCTTAATTTAATAAATTATTTATTTTTCTTGTTTTCGTTAATTTAAATACCGGTATGTTGATTACTTAGACACTAATTACTCAATAAATAATTCTTTGAATTAAATATATATTAATCAAGGCTAACAGTATAATCATTTTTAATAATTTGTTGCGAGTAATTATTTTTATAAAACAATAAATATTTAGATATTTAAATAAAATGTCATAGATAATATGACCATGAACTTTGACAATAACATAGAGACTTATCAAAGTCGTCTAATCATTATACGAATTAAAATAACTCGCTTTGGTTTCGTCAAAACAAATATTATAATCACCAATTAAATTTTAATTATCAAAATAATTTATAAATAGAGCTAAAGAAATAAATAATAAAAAATATAAATTATCCATATGAAAAGTTAACAAAACAGAAATTAATTTTTTTTTTAATTTTCTACGACGATTTATGATCCTGAAGTTAGCAGACAATTAAAAATTTTTGGATTTTATTTTCAAACAATTTAAATAAAAAAAAAAAAAAACTAAAAATATGCACAAGTAGAAAATTTAAAAAACTATAAGTGCAATTTTTTCAAATATTTTTTTTTTTATAATTTACTGTTTAAAAAAAAAATCCAAAAATTATTAGACGTCGGCTAATTTCAGTATCACGACGATTTTTCTCCATCCTACAAAACTTAAAAGATGAGGATTTTTAATTTCTTTAAAAATAAAAATATCAAGATACCGGATTAATGAGACATGATTGCTCGCGTAATTGCCCGGTAATTAGGGGCCCATTAATCAACTGAATTGATTTGTTAGTTCATTAGATATAACCACTCAAATTACGGGAAAATAGAGAAATTAAACGTCCGAGATAAAAAAAGGAAAAGCAGATGTACAGTTTAAATACTAGGTGTCCTCGTATCTCAGAATTCGATGCAATAAACAAATTCTCCTTAGAGGAATTCGTCGGCAAGGAAAACTCCAATGAGCTGTACGTTAGTGCGTCCTCTAATTGGACTGCATTCCATCGGAATCTACTCTGGCCTCTGTACCAACGTTACGTATACTCTTTACCGGAATTTTCATTAGCGCGCGAGTTTGTCGTCACGGAAGAAACTTAACTCCAAATGAGAAACTACACAACACTTCGCCACTAGAGATATCACAACTACTCTACTCCTATAAACTTTAACTCACCCAACTTGATAACGCTCATACCTCCATAAACTTTTATTTCTTCTCTCCAGCTCTCTATATTTTAATTACACCTCTGATAGTTTTATCAACAAAAAAAATACATAAGAATTTTTTTTCAGTCTCAATTAATTAAATTAATTAACAAAATTTCGATCGAAATTTGTTAAATAAATTTTGAAATATTCCAATAGCCTCATTAATCGATTTAAAAAAGAAAAAAAAGGTAATAATAAACTGGCTCTACTGGGATCATATTAAAGATCTTACGGCACAATATTCAGTATATATCGATCGTCGATGATGAACATGATCGTAGCCTTTTAAGTATGTTAAACCATTTATAATAAAACCCAGCGAGCTAATTGTACGATATTGTTGCACCAACAATAATCTAATGAAGCATTGTTGTCCACAGCCCGTCAAGCCGTGAGAAAATGTCATCAACCTCCAGCCAGACTCGCAAACTCATCAGTTAAAAATAAATAAAAATAATTATTTAAAATATTTCACATTACGAGGGATTCTGTTGGACTATAAATTGAATTAAAATAAAAAGTGAGTGAAAGATGTGTGGCAGGTGGGGTGAGGTGTCTCGGGCCTCTCGGGAGTAGAGGGACTGGGCCTGACTGGCGCCCGAACGCCGCCGACGGGCCATCAGATAAGACACGGCGTGTTTGTCTAACCTCTCACCTCTTTCTCTACTTCCCTTTCTGCTCCCACATCACTTATTTCCTTTTTTATTATTACATTATCCTCGCGGACCCACTGGACCTCTTTCCTCTTCCCTCTTACCTCTTGCCTCCCCTCTTTCCTCTTGACTCTTATTTACTACTAAGTTCAGAGCCGAGACTTTAAGTACAGCATTCAGCGGGTGCTCCAGCTCTCCACATGACTGACAGGTCGACGAGTCCTCCATTATCCTCTAAAAGCTTTTCACTAAAACTCAAAGTACTTTTTATTGTTTGCAGATTTTTAAACGATTTCGCTATTCAATCCGCACTAATGAGAGCAAACTTTTACATTCCATCCACTCGTATATATTTTTACAGATATATACTCAAGTGAAGATCGGATATCGCCGATCGATTTACTAAGCCCGTCGATCACTTCAGTCCTATCCTTACATTAGTTTAACCCACGCTCGGATATCTGCTCGCCGCTTATGAAGACATAAATCAAATGCTTTCGTTAACTCTCTACTCTCATGTTGCCAGTCTCCTCCGTAATGTAAACACGCAATTACACACGCACGTATAACCATAACGCAGTATATAAACTCAGCCTCTTACCCTAATTTACTTTTTTTATCAACTAAAAAAGACCAAATTTCGACTGGGTGTCACTCCTAGATTTCTTCGACCCTGCACGAAGAAAAAATTTCTTTTCTCCAAAATGGTGTCCCATTTACCCTGGATCTCTCTGAATTTCGTAGCTGGCAAACCCATTGAATATAAAAATAAAAAAATACCAAAAAAGGCTACACAAACATTTTTAACATCGAGATGTCGATTTTAGTAGCAAGCCGCTAATCCATTTCTTTCGCAAATTTATGGAAACATATTTCGCACATTTTTCGGCTATTCATAAAAAATATGAATTTGCTAATTAAATCTTTGACTTTTAGCTAAAATTTGCATTTTAAACTCAAACTTGTAAAACTCGAGGCTTCACAATCCTATAACACACATGCTATATATATATACTGAATAATTTTTAGTTTGTGGATAGACAACGGTGCATACGAACAATGTCGTTGTCTCAGCTCTTAAATATTTGTTTTATTTTATTTTAATATCCAATCAGCTCGGCCTCGAGCTCGAGCTCTGTGTACAGTAAGCCGAAGACAGTCAACGTTTACTCGGCAATTATGTAACTCCGTCAAACTATTTCACCAAACATAGCCAGCGTTCACACGCCAGTCGCTCGTTCTCTTAATCTTGGATATGTACCGACTAGTACAAAACGTACTTACACACAAACGTGTGTGGTAACAAGAGACAAAAGACTCCGGACACGTTACAGATCTCATCTTCAGAGCTAATTTTATGTTTAACTATCTCACGATCTTACAAAAAGTTTGTCAAACATATTTCTGGCCTTATATCATATATTATATATATTTGTGTGGTTAATTTATTATCAGCCATAAGTGGGCCAAAATCGTGTGTCCACACTCCCAGAAAATAAAACACGAGTTAATTTTTTATTTCAAATCTATCTTCCGAGTTATCAAATTATTTTTTATCAACTTTATGGTCGAGGCGTATCGCGATGCGCACATAAGACATTAATTTAATGACAGATAAAAAAGATAACTATTTAAATGGGCAATAAAAAATTTTTAAAAATGTACGTCTAGGTACAGATGACAAACTTTATTTTAATTTAATTTATTTAAATTATAAATTATTGAGCTCTAAAAAGTGACGATTATTTTGTTTTATGCTAGCGAGCGTTTAATGGAATATCTGTGTTTAATTTATGACCCGAGGTCAATATTTATTTTTCATACATATTGAAGCTTTTTCTGTTAACCCCAGTACTTGTTATTTATTATTATTATTAATATGATTATTAAATATATTTTTTATTATTTACATCGGATTCCTTTTGTCTCGAGGTCTGATAGCCAGTTAACAAGATGAAAATTGCGGGGGCGCATGCGTGCCATGTGGCTGTAAATCATCTTAAAACGATTGTTATACAGCCCGGGATAAAAGTAACGCCTTAAACAAATTTTACAACCGATTTTTATATTATTAAACAAACAATCTTCACTTTTCCCTCTCATTCATAAAATTGATTACTTCGGAAATAAACTTAAATTACAGTAATAAATATTTATTGTTCATTTTCGGCCCATCTATTCCATCCTACTTTTTTTAAAACAATTCCGTTAAAAAAAAAAAAAAAAAAAATGTTTAAACTTTTAAATGTCTCATTTTGCTCTCTCTTAAATATTTAAAAAGTTTTTAATGAATGTAGAGTCTAGTCTCAAAAGCCTTAACGGCCCAGTGAGGGGTCTCCAAGAATTATCACCTGTATAATATTCGCGTTACAAAATACAAAATTGGCAGCATTTGTTCCAGCCAGACTAACACTCAGACTCACGCGTTGGCCCGCGGGGGCGCACTCCCATTCTCTCAAACTTAAATTTAATATTTTTTATTTCAACCATTTAATTTAAAAGCTTAAATATAAATAACTAATTCAGCGCAACAAACTGACCATTTAGTTGACTCCAATATCATAAATCTATCCAGGTGTTAATGCGTTCCTATGCGTTTTGCTAAACCATATATTTACTTTTTTTTATCCCCATTACTTTTGGTAACCATCCAATTCTGTCTTTGTCAAATAAGACAAAAAAGGAATAAACTATTCAAATAAAAAGTAAAGAGGGTAGAGGAGTGTGTGTTTACGAGGAAGGAGGATAAGAGGTCACTGCAGGTGCGCGGGGATGAGGATGATGAAGACGATGAGTAGAGGAAAGACGGGGGTTAGATCGTCGTGAGAACACGGTCGCTCCACGGTAATGAGGTATAGCTCTATTAGACCATCAACTTGCTGGTTTCCACTCCACTACCAGCTCACCTCAGTGCAACTCGACTCAGCTTCTTGCTCCTTTTCCATCCTCTATCCCTTGAGAATATATATATATTCATATACATTTACATCATACGCCACTTGTTTGTACATAGTACCACTTTAAACCTTACGGACAAATATCATCATCCTTATCCTCATCAGTCTTTAGTCTGTATATATATTATATATATTCATGAGTCGGTGTAAGTGTGCGTGATACTGTGCAGCAAATAACTTAACTCCTATTCGTCAATACTAATGCTAACAATCCGGCAAATAGACTTAATCTCGATCCTAGGATCAGCAGAGCCAAAGAAGTAAAAATATATATAGCGGGTAGTTGAAGGTAGAAATGAGGATTGGGATTGACATCAGGGTACTTTGGCTCGAATTAACGATAATAAAAATATTTAAAATATAATTGAATACCTGAGGATTATTATTTAGTATGCTAAGGAAGAACAAGTGCCCGCTGGGCAGTTTCAATGCCTGAGCACGTGCGTAGAAAATTTTATTCACTGTGAATATTATCAAATATCGAGTACATGTATCAAGATTATATTCCACATATATGTCCTTGTATAACGGATTCAAAATTTTTTGTCAATTAAATGCTTATTTCTTTCATAGATATCATCTTCCGGAAGGACAAAAATTTTTATTTCATTTTTTTCTGAGTTGAATTATTATCACAATTTTATTTCAAATTATTATATAAATATATATGATGCAAATACATCAGGAAAATTACCACAGTCACTTTAGTCTCAGAAAAAATGAATTTATTCGTCAACGAATTTTTAAAAATAATAATTAGAGTCGTACATTTATTATAAATGCTGGCAATTAAAACAACAATAGAAAAACCATAAAGGCGTAGCTGAATAAAAAAAATTTTAAGTGTTAGTGTGACGCTCTGTAGCTTATTGCCTATGCATTTTAAGTAGTCTGGGCAACAAAACGTCCACACATTACATATTTCATCCGGTATCTGTGTCTGTGACATAAAACCGATTTTCGCTCTAAAAAATAACGCAATAGGGCAATAACATCCCCGGTGTCGTGGCTGGAATACTAGTCCACTGGTCTACTACGACAGAAGCAGCAGCCACTGGCAGGATTTTTGCACATATATATATATATACTTTGGCTGAGGCAATGATGATCGTTGGGTTCTTTTATGTCTTGGCCGCACTTTAAAGCCATACTGGAGTATGGAGTATATATAAAATATAAATATAAATAGGTATATGCATCTGTGTATATGTATGGGTATGGGTATGGATATGGGTATGGGTAAGTACAAGTACAAGTAGTTAAGCCCGAGGCACAAAGAGACGCGAGGGTAATTCCAGGAGGCATCTTGGCTATTATTTTACAGACGGTAAACGATTTTTTACAAGAGTCAATGCGCTCAATGGTTCTTCGCCATCAGTAAGATGGGTATAGAGGTTGATGGTGCAGTGCATCAGTGCTAGCCACTGGACTGATTTATTTCGCCGGACTCAAGACGAATAGTCCAATCACTCACTAACAAATATAATCATCTGTTTTACTCAAGATCGGAGGTACATATGTAGGTTCTTAAATAAACGTCACACCGCTTTCACCTCAGCCGGGATCTCGCGATTTAGTAGCCGGTGCATGCTAAATGTGGGGACGGAATAATGAGGATGAGCTGGAGGTTGAGGCAGCCAGAGACAGAGGAAGAACAAGAACAAGAGGATGAGGATAAGGATGAATATAGATAATATAATAAATGAAATGAGGAAAAATGAGCGAGGGAAAAAAGCAAATAAACAAGAGATTAAATAATTTAATCTTTATCTCTGGTTTATAAATTACATTTCCATCTAGCTAACCGAAGAATGCACATTATCTCTGTTCTACGCTGTTATGTTGCTGACTAGAATCAGGATGACCGCGAGATCTCGGCCGTGGAGTCTTGCTTCGGCTACGAGTTCCCAGCATCATCGGTTATACGTGCGGTCGACACTAAGAATCCATATGTCACACAATTTTTTAAAAAACCAGACGGTTTTCCTTTTTATTTTTTTACTTAATTAGACTAATTATCCGTCCATTACTTAACCAGTAATCAACAATAGTCGCTCTGAAAAATTCCTGCACCTGTTAAAAAAAATAAGTTTCATTCTCAATTTAAAATTTTCATAGCGGGAAGTTTAAATTATTGTGTGCAGTGGAATAAATAAAAAATGCCGTCGAAAAAAAAGTAATATACTTTATTATTAACAAACGTATACAGATCCCAATGGCATTATAAATATAATAGTCTACGGACAATTGCGCGTGTAACGTGTGAAATTACTCCGGGCATTTCTACGCGTTTTCTTACTCACGTGTGAGATATATCCACAATATGATAGCCTCCCTTTCTCTCCCCGACGGTAATCTCTCACTCGGACTCGTTGTCTATGCCCATGCACTAACGGGTGTTCGATGGACTGCGTTGCGAATCGGCAAGCTGCGAAATCGATTCCCCGATCCACTTGCCGTACGTCCAAGAGCGAGCTTTCTTAGCTAATTCCATCTGCGATACTTACATCCAACGTGGGATACTTTTGATAGGATCTTCGACTTCAATCCAACAGCTCGCACAAACGCTATTCAAACAAATACATTATTTTGTTGCCTCTGGAGCGATCATTTTGTTTTTTTCGTGTTTATGCTTCGAAATAAAACGAATGTATAAGTAATAAAAACTTAAAATGTGTGTATAGATATATAGGATTATTGTGTACCTGCGGATACTAAAGGAGAGTAGAGGACGATAAAAAATAAAAAACAAGTGAGAAAAGTACTTGCACAGCATCTATAGAGTTGGGAATAGCCCATAAACACCATTACGGCTTGCTCGGACGACTTACTGCGCACTTTGCCGGAATTATGACACGGTCGTGCTTGAATTAGGTACTCGTTACCGGTATTACGTTTCATACCCTCTCACTATCCCTATTACACTATTACTATCACTAAAATATTTATATATATTTTTATTATTGTTATTATACTACATACATATTTAGAATATATCCGCGACTCTTATGAACTCAGTCGTGACCAATAAATTTTTAATCGACGGCTAATATTCTACAATTATTTATATTTTATTGGTTGTTTTATACTTAAATATTAAATCAAGTTAATTTAATCACGAGCCTTAAGTTTATTTTTTTTTTAATAATAATATTTATTTGGTCACCGAGTTAGCAACAAATCAATGAAAAATATCTAGGCTACAGATCACCTGAATTTTTTTTCTGACTTGAACTAGTTCAGTTAAAAAAAATATAGATAAATTTTACAAGCTCGAGTTACAAAATTACGCTGCTAATTTTTTCCCTAATTTCGAAAAAATTTTTATGAGACTCCGAAACATGGAGTGACATTGACATAAAAATTTCTTATCAGTATTTTAAAATACAGACATTTTTTTATCATAAATAAAAATAAAAAAAAAAGTTTAATAAATTATGTGATTTAACCTCTGGTAAGTCGGTTTTAAAAAGTAATTCAAGAGCAAAGTGGCGGATATGAGATGAGCATGTAAAAGGATGAGACAAACGCTGAGAAGTTTCCGTGTATAAAGTTATACATCTATACGGATGTAAATATATATATGTACAAATGAATGTAATGTGTAATCGCAGACGTGGATATAGCGGTAGACCGCTGGCTGGGACCAAGAACCCATTATATCCAGCAAGAGTAAAAGAGTCCTCGAGACAGGTGAGATAATCAACCTGCGGCCATACAGTCTCATCCTTATACATAAATATACATACAAACGGTCTAACAATTATTTTACATACTTTAATGTCACTCTCATTAATAATTTTTTTCTTTTTTTTTTTTTTTTCAAATTAATTAATATTTAATTTTTCGAAAATCTTGTTTTACATCAGTCCGTTGGCATTTATTCCCAAGTAGTAGGTTAGAGTTAAGTTTTATGTAAATAAAGATGATGATTGTCGGTTGATGATTCAACAGTAAATTCATAATATAAGGCGTCCAAATAACGTTAACGCGGATAGTAGAGAGGAGATGAAAGAGAGAAGAGTAAGCGTGAGACATTGCCCTAGGCTGTAGTTCCAACTAAGCTACTACTACTTTACTATATATATTTATATATATATGGTAGATATATCTTATGGCAAGAAAACACTGACAAGAAACACTTACAACTGTGTCCATCTTCTTTCTTTACTCGGTGACTTTCGCACGACTCTCCATTTGCCAATTTTCTTCCGTAACAAATTGTAGGCCCGATAAAAACGAATATATATTATATATATTTTTCAACTCATTATATTTACTTTTACAATAATTATCCTATTTTTTGATCATCTATTTTTTACTCATAAATTTACCTAATTAGCAGGCTCGAATATTTTTTTCCATGATACTGGAGATGTGTAGATGCAATTAAAAAAAAAGGCTTTGGAAAAAAGGTAAATGACGATTTTTTATGCCTAAAAGACGGGGGTAAAAAGTATCGGAAGTAATGGACGGTAAATATTTGAAATTGATTGTTGATAAGTCCCGATGAATAATAATAATTATGATTAATATTGCAATAATAATGAGCAAAGTGAAGATGAAAGAGACCAGGTAATACGGAAGAATATCATAAATGACGTTATAGGAAGGTGGCAGCTCTTGAGCACCTGTTACTGTCATTATCATCAGCTGGCCAGTTCAGAAATCACGGAGTCAGAGAGCGCAACTATTATATCCTCTGCAGTCCGAGCTTTCTCACAGATGAGGGATGGCTGTGAATCTCGTAAATTAGTACCTACTGGCATACACATTATGACTGATAATCCACCCAGCTTTAACGCTTTATATCCCCATCAAATTTAGTATTAAATACAATCAACTGCTCCGACACTTATTAATTCCATAAAACCTAGAGCTCAACTGTCCTTCCCACGCCGGCACTTGATTCTTCCATCAATAATTATAACAACAATTAAAAATATAAGTATTGATTTAATTGTAAACTGTAACTCAATGATCCTTAATTGGCAGCGTAAATATTTAGCCGCGTGCACGAGACGAAACTCGGTCTCAGGTCCAGCAAAAAAATAAATTCACACAATGTGAGTCGGGATGTGGAATCGAGCGGCATTGAAAGCGTCTGTTCAGCCTCTTCTCTTGCTCTTTACTCTTGCTGCTGCTCTTTTCTCTCAATTCCTCGGCGTCTTCCTGGAGCCTGAGATTCTGCCTGACGCTCGCCCACTTGCACGTCTGCTGGGCGACAAAAACCTCCTGATTTACGATCTCGATCTCAAACTAATCCGTCGATGGTGAAATTCATGACTCCGCTCTTGCTATTCCCGATCCTCTTTTCACAAACTTCAGCTACTTTATTCCCCTGATTGATGTTTAACCAGTAGCATTAAAGTCATTTCGATTTATAGCCTTCTTATTCAATTAACGACTTAAATAATACCAATCATTTTTTATTTAATATTTTTACTTGACCGTCAGTAGTCACAGGGTATTTCTGACCCTTTCAGCCTTTTTTTAAGCCAACAGAAGTGACAGCTAAATATTGAACCAAAACTAAAACTAAAAAAAAGCCATTAATTTGCCGGACATGCGCAAGCAAATATTTCCACCACAGATGCAGTAGCTCGTAAGGAAAATTTTAAATTATAAAGTTGTAATAAATGCCCTCAGGGTTGCGGGCAGCATATCAGCGGCCGGATTACAAATATCTCGGTATTATAATGTACTTATATTGTGTGACAGGTTGGAGGCTAATTAGAGGAGTCGGTTGATCAGGACTCAGACTAGACCCGGTTTCCTGTAACGCCACCGACAAGTGTCCAGCGTCACAGCGAACCTTTTCCTGGAGATGCTGATTATCAAATACTGGCTTGACCCAGACCCCCGTTAATTTCCTTTCTTTTAATGAGCACGTATATATTTATTGCACTCGCACTTAGATTATTATTATTATTATATTTTATTTTAACAGCAACGCGGTTTTAAAATTACCTGAGCTAGAACTAGAGAGGATTTTTTGTTTCTATTGAACTATAATTAGAAACGATGAATCTCCTGGACTTTAATTGCGATTATTTGTCAGATGTACATGTGAAAGGACTACTAAGGAGGTATATATATTTTATTATATATATATTTATATAAATGTGTGTAAGTGTGTGTGCTGTATGGGATGGAGTTAATACGGGCGTGCATTACCCGTTAGACATGGCCACTGTACTGATATATTGACTTGCGCAAAAAATTATAACCATGTGTTTCTATACAAGAAATAATATATATTTTTTACTGCGCTGGAGGTAACAGTAACAAATAATTACTTGAAAAAATTACCCACTGAAATTCTATTTGCTTATAAATTATTTCGGAAAATATTTATAGAAAGCTATAAAATACTCGATTATTTACTTTTTTTTGTACTTTTACATTACTATTGATCACTGTGGGCCAATCAGAGAGGGTGCAAAGAGCTCTGGTGACGTCATAGGGTCCCAGAGTCGAATCTAAGCTCTGCAAAGATTAGAAAAGCTTGTAAAATATTTTAAACGAAATTAGGTTTTTGGAAACACTGGTAGGAAAATAGTTGAATTTTCCATGATTAATTTTCCTGAGAGGAAATAAATGAATTGTAATGATATTTTTGATATATCGACTGATGTCTGATGGAAAAAAAAGCTGACAAATATAAAATTTTCATGGGAGTATTTATAAATGTGCAACTACTGTAAAAGCCGCTAATATCTATAGCGAGAGAAGTAACGGGCCATAATTCACGTCCAGAAGTTAGCGTCGTGTATATGACCCAGCACCAGAGAATTAGCTCCAAGAAGAAGACTAGGAACGGAGCTTGAGCAGGTCTTCGGCCATCAATGGCTACCAGCGGACAGAAAAAGACGGGAAGGAAAATAAGAGAATGAAATGCTTCGGCTAACGACATATGTTTATGTATATGTATATATAAATGCAGCAGTAGCTGGATGATAAAAAAGTGGTTGTACGCGCCAACGAACAAGAGAGATCGTAAAGACTTGCCGGCATTTGAATATGAATAAATCGGTGATGGTTGCTGGTTGCCGGTTGCCGGGTCGGAGTGAGAATAGTGCTCATTGTGACCGTGGGGTATGCAGGTATTTTTTAATACTTTTCTTACAAGCTGAGCTGAGTATGGAGTTTCGGTATTTGATGCTGGTCTAGGGTAGTAAACCCAGTACTCTGCTCTCTTGAGTCTCGGGTCTCGAGTAGTCTAGAGTGGTACTGATGTACTGCTATGGAGCAATTCGCTCATTTTGCACCGAGTCTTTTACGCGCGGTGCCTTTATGGATTGTTTAATGGCGCCCGCCTACAAATTAGACGAGCGGTAAATCAGTATCGAGTCGGACCACCGCATGAGAGCTCCTCAACTTATTCAGACTCTTTCCTTCACTTGGGCTCTAGTCCTGACCACCGGAATGAGGGATATTATTTTATTGACTACTGCTTTAAATATATTTATTATTCATTATTTATGTAGACTGGCTATTAATTATTCTGCAATTAAAAAAAAAAATTACAGAATTTCTCGTCAGAATTTTGTAAAAAAATTTTCCAATGACCATTTCAACAAAATTACTCTAATTATGCATCCACATAATTTTTGTGAGCTACAGAAATAGTAATAGTAATTTTTTCCATCAGTAAATATTATTATTTCTCAATAAAAATGATATTTATTCATTATTTTCCAGTATAATGTATTCAAATGAGAATAAAAAAATTTTTCACGGGGTTTCCTCAACTCACGTCTAAGCAATACGCGAAAAATACTTTCAATCCACTATAATACACACCGCGGAGAGAGTACAGCACAACTCGAGGTGATGAGGTATCGCTCGAGGCTTCTAATATTTTCATTTCATTTGCAGTTACTACGAGACCGGGTTCAGAGGTCGTGAGACTTCAATGCTAGGGCGCGGCTTTCTTCTTCTTCTTCTCCTTCTCCTTCTCCCTCTTCTTCTTGTTCTTGGTCTTGGTCTTGGTCTGGCAAAGCTTCCACAGGATCGAAGACGGCACACTTTTCACCCTTCAATAATGACCCAGGATTCGAGGCACCGTTATGACTAGGTACTTATTCTATCTCTACACTTCTCGACTTCTATTCTCTTCTCCATGTACCTCTCATACATATACGTATTATATATATACATATATATATAAATAAATATAATACATCGCCTGGGGCTCACTACACACTTGTGCGTGTGTTTGCGTCTCGACTCATTGCGCCCTCAAACATATCACATATAAATTATTATAATTGTACATATATATAAATATATGTATACATATGTATATAAATTATTTCCACCCACGTTTACCCGGTAGTCATAATTACAGAGTATGACTGTACAAAATCTTGGATAATTTGTTTATTATTCGATTAAATATATTTATTTATTCACATCCTTATAAATCGGATTTTTTAAAACCGTAATCTTTTTTTTTAACCGATAAAAAAATATTCTGTTACTTTAAGAGAATTAGTGATGAGTAAAAAAATTTTTTTTACTGAGATTGGTGATTTATTGCAAAATTACGAGTTAGATTATTATATCTGATACTATTATTACGTACGCTGTGTCGACGTTATCTTCTCACATATATGCGGGGCGTTGTTGGTATTACGGGAATTCGAACGGAACGTGCGGAATCACAGGTGAAGATATAACATAAAGAAAATCATTCCGGGAATTTCTCAATCGATATATCGACTTATATTTTTATCACTTATTATTATTATCATTATTATTATTTTTATTTTTATTATAAAATTTCAATTGATTTTCGACTCAGTTGAGTTTTAAATAAAAATATCTCGTGAACCATTGAGTTTATGAAAAAATGTGCAAGATGTTTTTTATAGAGAATTTAATTTCCTACAAAAAAAACTATGAGTAATTTTTTTTGCAAAGTTCATAGATTCGGAGTTATTTGAATTTAAAGTAAACTGTAAAAAATAAAAATTTTTATTTCAAATTTTTAACGAAGAATTTTTAAAAAAATTGATTGATAATAATTATTAAATAATAATAGAAAGGATATAAATAATAATAACAATGACAATATTACATCACAGAATCATTCAATTAGTCGCGTCTCTCATGCGTTGATCGCACGTGCGATTTTCTGTGGGCCGTCCTCCAGCAAGTTAGAGCCACAACTCATACAATATGACTACAATACATATTTATCTGTACATATATATGTGTGTAAGTATATTCTGTCCCAGTCTTACATCGTAGCGAAGCTCTCGCGTACGGTCCGAGCGGCAAATTGTTATTAACTGGCGTTCGTGCGCGACGAAAGTACGCGTAGCGGCGGTCCGTCTCAACTCACCCGTGGATCGGGCGATCGGTGACGAGCGCGCGCGCGTCGATAACTTTTTAAAAGGTGCCGCATTTGCGCCCGCTTACCTTTTTATTTAGTTCCCTTTACTTACCTCTGATATTAATTCTCCTTAGAGTCCTTAGACCCGTTCCCGCTCCGGCTCGAAGGACCATCTCGTCCCTCGTGGGCGAAAATACCGTGAAACACTTGCTGTTATGCTGTATACTTGTATAGTTGGGACTTGAGAAATGAATTTTAAAATAAAAATACAATTTCCATCGGTTATTTCGACACTAATAGGCCTCAACGCTGGCTCGAGACACTGGCAATTATAATCCCGCCTTTCGCTCGTTTCAATTTGATGCAGATTAGGGCCAAGTGCACATACATACTATTTTATTATCATTATTACTTTATACTCAGACAATTATTATTACATATAATGAATCACGTTTGAATGTTTCCCAATAATTTTTTTTTTTTTTCAAGTATCAATTAATTATTTTTGAAATTAATTAGAAATAAATTATTTTTCTGATGCAAAAAAAATTTATCCCAGTCAGTGAGTGGTCGCCGGTTCGATCCCAGCTCTCAGTGATTTTTTAGTAATCCAACTAATTAATTATTGTAATTAAATAATAGCGAGACTTCAAAAAAAAAACTGATTCCAAGATGTCGCCGGTCGAAGATTAAAGAGGAAAAAAATTTGTAACCCGTCATACAGATTAAAGGTCGCGACCTCCGTCGGTTGAGATAATAAAATATTTGCTGCAGAGAGCACATCACAGAAGGAAAGAGAAAATATCAATAGGGGCGTCACGATAGACCGGATGCAAGGTTTGTAATACCACCCAGCGAAAAATTAATAAATCCAGCTCTTAAACAAACAAACTCCACCCACGGCTGATCGGATAAGGCTGCCATTGATTTATTAATTTAGAGCTGCCCATATTCTAAGACCGTCTTCTCTCGTTTTTTCTCCCTCCAGCCTCCCCTCCCCCGAGTTCGGACCCGTCCCGTCCCAATCCACGTTCTCCTGGACAGAATGCAGCTCGACGCCAAAGTTAAGGGATCCTTTTACTCGCTATCCAACGTGGTATCGGTAATTATAGCCCTCGTCACGTTTGCTTACCTTCATTACTGAATTATCGGCCGAGACGGCAAACAATGCCGGTAAAATATTTTTCCTTCTCTCTTGGGCTCTCATCCTCTGCCACTTTCAGCCCAACATGCTCCTCTTTTCTCTAAAGAAAACGAGCGCCTGCGCTATCAGATGAGCCACAGGCCACTTAATTTCACATCAAGTCACGCGTCTGTCATAAAAAAAAATTAATTCCACGGCGAGACCAAAAAACTAGACGCCGTTTTCGTAATCCGTGTATTTATTTATTTAAAAATATACTTTACGAGGTTACTTATTTTTTTATAATTATTTTTACGGTACTGCCGGTGGTAGTAATTTTTACTTTGTTGCAATATACAGTGTAATATAGTGTATGTAAGCCCGAGAAAGATGCTGTATTATGCTCGCCTCGTTGCGTCGGCGTATAATTTATGCCGTGGCTTCGCGCCCGCCCTGTTCGCCCTAAAAATTATTTATTTGATTGAGGCTTTCGCTTCGAGGAACGGGAATAAGTATAAAATAAAGGTTACATGCGGTGTAGAATAACCCGAGAGAACTCATTTTTATCCTGAGCTTCACCCAATGACTTCTGAGTTAACGCAGCTCATTTTTAATATTCGCCCTCTTTAATTAATTGCCACCCAATAGAATTATTTTTGCTCACAGATTTTTTCGACTTTCCCATCAGGCGTCTAGTCAACTTCCAGTCACTTTTCC
Source organism: Microplitis deprimator (assembly GCA_964016945.1). Taxonomy (NCBI): domain Eukaryota; kingdom Metazoa; phylum Arthropoda; class Insecta; order Hymenoptera; family Braconidae; genus Microplitis; species Microplitis deprimator. Next base: position 24,095,625 of record OZ024707.1, read on the forward strand.
CCTAAAATAAAATTACTGACTAATTCCATTTTCTAATTCAGGTGTAAAATAATAATAATAATTATTATTAAATTGACATCGAAAAATTAATGACTAATTTTTATTATTAAATGTAAATGTATGTATGTATTGTGTGTAATTTTTTTCAAATGACTCCGATATTAATTTAATTACGAAACTGATAAATAATAAAATAAACACAACATTAATTGCCGATAGAAAGCATAAAAGTTGCAACTTGTAAAGAGGTAATAAAATTAAAATAAAAAAAAAAAAAAAAAAAACGTTAAAAATAAAATTGTGTATGAGGAGGTTGCGAGAAGTGAGGACATACGAGATTCGTTACGGTGATAACTACCGTGTACCAGCTTATAGGCTTACAATCGAGCTCTGAGAAGTGACGATTGACGTGAGGACACGCGTTTAAAATACGCGTCGGTAATTATTCTCTGGATAACAGCAAATATCTCGTGACTATCGTGCACACGTGTTTCGTTTCGCTACTCTATCGCTCGACAAAAAATAACGACAGGCGTAAAAAAATTAAGCAAATAAATAGAAAAAAAAAATATTTTTATTATTTAAAAATATTCGTGGACTTTCTAGCAATTAAGACTTCCCACACTTGACTCTAATAATTATTTATATTTTGTATCTTGTTTACTCGACCGAACAATACAAAGCATTGTCTAGCCAAGTCGTAATTCGTAATTAGCCTTCTGATTAATTATCGATTCATCGTTTAATTATTATAATTATAGTTTTGAAACTCGTGCGGGGTTTATCGGATGAACCCGTGAGGTCGCTCTATCTATCGGCGCTCTGTACGTTTCTTCTCTGGCTTTGTTTGTCTAGCGCGCAAACATAATCGTGCTCTCACATTTTTTGATAATGATGATGGCTGTGCCAATGGGCGATGGGGCTGCTGAGGAAAAAACCTCGGGGTTAAATTATTTAACTGGATTTGAAGAAAAGGGCGGACAACAATGCACACGGGGTTTATTTTATTAAATAAATTCTTATTGAGCAAGTAGACTCTTCAGGAGATACTTTATTGTGGGAGTGGTAGATTACAGATTAACCAAAGGGTTCAGGTTAATTATTTTTTCTGTTATTAATTATTTATTGGACTTCGACTTTTTCGAGCTACAAAATTTTTTTATAATACTCCCATTAGCCATTTAATTTTTATATGTTTAAATTATAAATTATTTAATTAATTAATCAAAACTTTATCACTTGCAGTAAATTCGTCATAAAAATTTTTTTACTTCCAATGCTGATTGATGACAATAACTAATTAATTTTTTATTAAATTAAAATGATTTATTTTTTATACAAAATAATTAAACAAATATCTACTACACATTTGATAAAAATTTACCGATCCTAAATACAATTATTTTGATCAAAATTAAATTTAAAAAAAACAAATGACTAAATTGTCCATAGAAATTATTTACAAAATAATAAATAAAATTATATAATATAATCGTTGACGTAAAATGCATCGGCAAGTGCTGCCACCCTTTGATAAAATTTGAAAATAAACTACCCTGCCCTCCGTTGACTCGGTCCCCCAAAAATGTTTGTTTCTCTGGATAAAATAAAAAATTCCTCCACTACAAAGCAAACTCAATAAAAAATATTTTTCTAGACAATAAAAAAAAAATTTCGATGAAGTGTCAGCTGTAAGAAAATAAAAGACCCACCACGTCGTCCTATAACAAACATCCATTTGAAGGCATACCTCGGAAGCGTTATCATTAGCCAGTATTTAAGGCAAAAGTTAAGTACTCGGTCTTATGTACACTATATTACATTAGAGTGGATAGGAATATACTCAACTGTGGTGCGAGGATCGCCCAGTAGAATTAATAAGAGACTCCTCTCATCTCATCTCATCTCGTCTCGACTCGACTCGACTCAACTTGACTCTATATCTCGGCGTACTCTAGTCCCATCAGAAAATATCTCTCGGACTGATGCCTGTGCTGTGTCTTGTCTCGAGTCGAGTGTATAACGACTGGACAAGAGTGAGAAAATAAAGAGACAAGAGACGAGAGATGGTGATACATACTGGATACCGGGTACTGGGTATCCGAGTGTTATGTGTAAGTAAGTGGAAAAAAGTCTTAACCAAAGGCAAAGGCAAAGGCAGAGGCAGAGGCAACCCAAGGCGCTCTTATGATGTTATTTTACTTTTTTATTTATTTTTTATCCGAGATGGTCTTTAAACCCATTCTATTCTATAACCCACATGAAATGGGCGTTAAAAAGACCCACTGGGATGAGTGCAAGTCATGAGTGTGTTACCGTATCGTGAGAAAGATAAACATTTGGTAACGTCAAGGCGGGAACGTGACTCTCTTGTACTCTAGAGAAATCTTAACAAGTCACCTCATCTTTCTCTTTGTCACTTTTTTCATATATTTATATGAACAACACACACACGTTTACATTTTTTTTTATTTTTTATTTTAAAAGTTTCATTTATTTAGCTTTGTTTTTAAAATTAGTGATCGGGTGGGAGGCAAGTGAAATCGATGTAAAAAAATTTTCAGGTAATGGATATGCTGGTGAATTTTTCCGATGATTACTTTTTTATGGTACAGTTTTGATCATGGTTTTTTTTGCCCGCGGTTCTCGACGACTGCGTAGATCTGCGGCGGGGGCCCACGTGCCAGCTTTGTGTTTTTGTAAATATCATTGCGTTCAAAGTGATGTTTGAAACGAGCGACTTTCCGGAATTTTCTGAACTGACTTACAATATATTCCTGCCGTAGAGCGAATTCTTTGCTCGAAATTTCACGCATATTTTCTGGAAAAAAAAAAGTTACATATCAAATATTAATAATTTGAAAAAATTACTTTTATAATTATTCATAAAAAATTTCATGCACTCAATAATTCTTAAGATTAATTTTCTTAATTTAATTTACACATCAATTATTATTCCGGAAGTATGAATAAAATTTTATTTATGTCTTTGAGGCTGCGCCATTTTGTCAAAAAGTTAAAGAAAATTTAAAATAAATCTAGTTTTTTAAATACCAAATTAAGGCTGCCCCATTTCGCCCCGTAAAATAATAAATAAAAATAATAATAATAATAAAACTTACTTTGATATCTTTCATTGTTTAGAATAAATTCAGTCAAAGTGTTAATCCACAGCAAAGTAAAATTACTCGTAGGTAATTGCGATAATTCCGCTGGCCTTAAAGTATGCGTTGGTAAAAAAAAATAAAATATAAATATAACAATACAAGTAACGCTTAAATGCATAATTACTTATAAAATATATGTTGTGAATTAAAGTATTAAATTCGGCAAACGACTAATGTAACGGAAGAGACTAACGCACTTGCTGCTTATATGTAAAGTTCGTTAATCGATAAGATAAAAGCATAAACTGTCTCTCTATTGTTCTCAGTGAATATTCATGATCCAATATTTGGTATGAATATTAATGATATTAAATACTCCATCGTAGTGATATTTACTCAATTTATTTCCAGTTGGTTCTATATCGAGACCCAGTTTCATAATTGGTATTTCAATTATTCTCCGAATGTGAGTGAAATAGACAAGACGTCAGTGTGCTGCAGACTAAAATCATCTGAATAAAAAAATTTACGAATATATCTGTTTTATATTTGCCTTAAATTCAATTTATAGCCTCGCTGACACTTACAGCTGTTTTAAGATAACAATGAACCAGTTGTTCATTATTATATTTATTTACTTTTTTTTTAATTTATTGCATTACAACTAAAATTACACGTTTCGTTTAACTCACGATGTAAATGTTGTTAAATAAAGTATTAAATAACACGCTTGAGGCGGGATAGATTTTATCGATCATAACTTTTTTCTGTTTTGCTGTCCTCATTGATCGATGATTAGTAAAATCTGGGTCTTCGATGATCAATGATCTTTCAGAAATTCAATTAAAAAAAAAGATAAGTATTTAAATAAATAATGCTGAGTAAAAAAAATAGAACAGGGGAAAATGGACAGTTTTTATTCGAACAAATTCATCAGATTTTAATTTCGATTCATCGTATGCAATTCTACAGTGAAAAAAAAAAATATTTGTCCCAAATAAATAAATTTATTTGTGGCTTTGTTTTTAATATTTCTTAATGACAAATAAATATATTTAATACCACTAAGTATGACAATTGATTCAAATAATTTTATAATTTGACAGAAATATATCATTTGTGGTAAAGATATTAAATTTCTGACAAATAACCTAAAATTCGGCGATATATATTTGAAGCCCATATTTATTTGCAGCAATTTAATCAGTTCTTTACTACAAATAAATCACTTACTTCACGCAATTAAGTTACTCAAATGTATTACATCTTTTTCACAATTAAATATTTATTTGGCCATATCCAAATATACGATATCTTTGGCTCACATAAATCTTTTTTTTCAGTGTACATTACGGCCCTTCGTGAGCTTAGGATTTTAGGAAAGAAAATGTGCCAATTTTTTTTTTTTGCTAACATCTAAACATAAAAACATTGGAGTAAAATAAATAAAGAATCTATAGGTCTGGAAATCAGAGTCAAGTTTTGACGTTAAGAGTTTCTAAGGATTTCATCGGCACTCAGCTAGACCGACCGGGTGGTTTTCAGTTGTAGAATAATTTATTGTTACTATTAAAGTATAACTCGGATCTTCGTGGTGGGTATACAAGGCGTTATGCTCGAATATATATAACCCATTTCTGTATGGGTGCACCAGGCGTCCGATATGATTTACAATACCCACAGAGTTATGACGACGTGTTTCTCGACTCATACTCATCTCATACACTCATCCCCGTCTTAAAACTCTACTCCCATTTGCCAACTTTTGTTAACACGCTCTCCCCCGATCCCCTTACTAACAAATGGCTACTCGACTATTTACAATAATAAAAAAAAAAAATAAAATAAACCCTCACTGCAAATAAATAATTCAATAAATTGTACAAATATATGTACACATATATTTACACGTACACGTATTGTCGTAACTGCCGGGGTATCTTGAAAACCTTGAGAAGCTTCTTCTTGATACGATAGCGTCGAGGTGTGTGGTCGTTAAATTATTATACAGAACGGATAAAAAGAACCTGATATTGTCGTTAAATGACATTTCGAGACTGTTAAACGTCCTGACGGCGCCTTTCTGCGCATATAACGCTCTGTATTATCCTTCTCTTAAATACTACATACTTAAATACGGTTTAATACTTATGTATGCCCTCTCCATATTTATTCTTACTTTATCTACAATACTAATTTTATTTCCGCACTTACCAGTCACGTTTAACTATATCGATAAAATAATTATTGACCATTTAAAGAAAATCCCGGACGTTAATGCCTCTCGGTCGTATTTTATTTTTAAAAATTAATTTTCAACACCTCCGACATGTCCGACCTGGAAATTAAATCAATGAGTCGGGGTAAATAAATAGGAAATTAATAATAATGATAAAGATAAAAAGAAAAGAAAACTAATCACTGTCCACTTGTCGTCAAGTGTCAAGCTTGTCGAATAAGAACTTGCGCAAGCTCGCCCACGTACCGAGCAAGGTGGTCCTTGGGATCCCGCGGACACTTTTATGCCCCCGCGAGCGATGACACCGGCTTCCTGCGTGGGCGTCTCGTGTCATGGGAAAGCATCTTCCCAGCGTACTACTCTTTCCTAGCACTCTACCCTGTCTACTGCAGTAATAGTATAGTCCGTATCGAGTAGACACTGTAAGCACACTGTAAGCACACTGATCACACTCCTGCACTCACACAAAGTATTTTCAATTGGCCTTACTCACCTGCCACTTGCCCACCTGACCCCCGAGCTCTTAACTCGACAAAAATCATAAATACAAATTACTATTTAAATAAAATAATTATTTAGTCGCCGATAAATATCAACAGACAGAAAACTTTTCTCATCATGGGCATGTCCATTGTCAGGTTTTTAAATTTATTTCGGTCCGGAGTCTATTCAGTTTAGCCTTTGCCTTAACTCGGGGTTTGTGATATACGGGCACTAAAAAGTGTCGAGAATGTCGTTCCGACAGTAAAAAAATATTTAAAATCCCCAATTGGAGCGGCTGCATTCCAAATCACATTTTTTAGATTTACTTGTACCTCGGGGTATATAATTACGGTTATTATTATTATTACTTTAACATTTTTTTGTAATAAAAATAGAGCCAGAGTATGCTTAAATAGGCTGGGGTAAGATTTTCTCACATTAGTCCAAGATTTATTCTCTAAAAGTCTGATCTTAATGTAAATAATCGAACGGATATGTGATGAAATCGGCGAGCGAGTTTTTATAGACCACCGTCAGAATCGTTAGCAGGAGCTTAAACTCGAGTTTTGACACATTTTGACACAAGGACCACACAGCGCGATTATTCGAGCGTGCCAGAAAACATCGGGCCTTAGCCCATGATCGGCAGATCGGCAGCACTTGCCCACAAATAAGAACAAACGGGGCAAAATTACCAGCGGCGCTTGATCCCCGGTGTCTTATACATCTCAGCCATCCTACATTCTATACGTCAATGAGCTACAGAACGCGATCGGAGTTTTAGACGCGCAAGAAGTGACGTTCGGCGCCCTCGCTTCCCAGATAAATTATTAGCAGCAGATCCTACACCAACAAGTAAACCGTCCACAGTCTGCTACCAGGATATCAATAAAACCGTCCGCCTCGATGTATTTATTACTGGCAATCCAGTTTTTCATACCGATCAATCAATCCTCGTTTGCTTTTCGGCCGTAATTTCTGGCCCTCTTTCATGCGATTCTGTATTTTATATTTTTATAATTTATACTCCCTATTGAGTCTTAACGATCATATAATTACGAACCTCGACCAGGAGTCCTAGCAATTGAATAAGTTGATTGCGCCTATTATTAGATTTCATATACACATATTTTTTTTTCGGTTTTCCGTGTTCCCTAAAACCCGTGAATGAGATTGAGCAGGCGATTGGGCATCGGCTGATTAAAATCACGGATCGATGTAAATGATTTTCTTTGGTGTGGGAAAGGCGTTTGCACAATGCCCATGGTTCTCTTATTTTTCTCAACGTGTTTCTTTGTATTTTTATATATTTTTTTATTTTTTTTTTCACTTTCACGACAACATAGAGATCGTTGAGACTTGGAATAGAAGACATGGATGCTGCAGAGCCTCCACTCGTTCTCGGAAACATTTGATTTATTTACCGATAGTAAATTTTTTTATTTTACCGATGACTAGAGTTCAGCGTTGATTATCCGTGCGCACCATCTGTCCAATGTACACTTGTATATATATATGTTGTGTGCGTGTGTGTGTGGATAATATACAACAGTGATCCCAGTTATATACAAGTAATTTCACATAATTTCATCGGCGTACAAAGTTAAATAATTATCCAAGCAAACAACGAAAGATATTCTCGATATAATCGAACGACGTCGTCGTTTTACGTGACGCATTAATATATTTTCGCGACGTTGTTATTTTCACATATTACCATTTCTCTTTCTTGCGAGTTTGACTTTATGGAGACTCGTTATATTACGTACGAATAAAATCGAGAGATAAATATATCGGAGAAACCGCGACGCGCAACGAATTAATATAAAACGTCATATGGAGAAAATAGTTTCTGCGTGTTGCTGGTGAGACTCTGAGATGTTTAAAGGTATCTTGTATTTAATTCGATCCTCAGTTTCTGAGCAAATGGACACTCTCTTCTGAGCATGTGTGATATCTCCCTAGAATTGCTAACACACTCGCTGACTACTCTCCCACTAGATGCGTGCACTTGTCTTTGCCATTTCGAGATTTTATTTCTTCGCGACTATCATTTCAATTAATTTATTAACTGATAATCAGATTGGGAGTTTACTGAGGGTAAAACTCAAATTTAATTAAGAACTCGAATTGATTTAATTCAAAAAAAATAATTTGTATTTTTCCAAATCAAAAATCAGTTGTAAGTTTGAAAAAAAAAATTTCCTCTGGTATAAAAATGGAAAAAAAAGTAGTGGCAATAATTTATTTGAAAATGGGATTCCTTCAGCTCGTTATCCTACTGGAGACTAACGAGATCAAAGTGCGTTATTTATTTGAGCACTGAGTAGTTAACGGAGAGAGAGTACGATATAGGATATTGCAGGATTTCCAGGGTACGAGTATGTAGAGTCGGATGCAAGCCACAGAGGCATAGAGTCAGTCTTAAATTCATGTGGTGTGAGGGAAATTTTATTGAGGATTTTTACGGGAAAGTTGAACGAGTCAATCGTTAATGGGTTCCCATGGATAGTGGACTGACGCAGAGATCCTCGAATGCTTTAGTTGATTTTAAAAGTTTTATTTTTATTTTTAACGTTTGTCTTATTCATTTGCTTATATACTACGGCTGGCTCTTCGGGCTCTTTTTCCGTCTCTTTTCTTCTCGTGAGCGGAGCAGTTCGTCCCAAAGGATTTATCTCCGGTGTCAGAGATATATCCGGGAATAAATCCAAGTCGACGGGATTCGCGCGTGCTCCACAATGGATATACCTCGTTAGTTGCTTTCAATCTATTTTGGATCACTTCAGGGTCTTTCTATTGATTGAAATATACATATATATCCACTACTTCGATTTTTATTTTCTCAATAATTAAAATAATAAACCAATAAATTGAGAAATTTATTTTACATGCATTTTTTTGTATTAAATTTATTTTATCTCGTCAAATATTCAAAATATCAAAAAATTTAAAGACATCTTTTTTGTAGCTGTTTTAATTCTCTACAAATAAAGTTATTATGACTTTTTACGTAAAATCAATATTTGACCCTCCAGGAGCTTTTATACATACACCGTAAGAAAACTCCGAAATCACAAGTAATTTACTCATTACTCCTAATTAAAATTCCAATTACTCGCATCTACACCTTCCATAAGTGAAATTTGCTGATGATAAATATTTCTGTCTCCAATGGAACAAGACTGCTTTCGAGAATTTATAGAGAGCTTTTTTTAAAAACATTGAGATAAATAAATAATTAAAAGTATAATTTTCAGAGGAAAATATTTTATGAACCAGATAATCAGAAAATAAGTCAATCGAAATAATGAATTCTTAAGTACAAACAATCGAATACCTTAAAGAAGTTGAGTGCTGATTTGTTGTAACATTGGGTTTATAATTCAGTCTGTTGACTCTTGAATGGAACTCGGTTTCTTGTAACTGCCGCAATACTTTGCAAGACTACCGAGAAAATAAATAGTGTATTTCTGTTTCACTTCTCTTTGTCTCAATGGAAATAACCCTTCTTGCTTTCTTATTTGTGAATTTTTTTCCTCATTGAGAATTTATAAATAAAATTAACAAAATAACAAAAAATTATCAGTACGGAGTTGAATGAGAGATAGTAAGGAGTACAGGTTGGATTTAATTTGCGAAACAGATTAAATAAGTCGCCGGACTGAAATATTTCGATCGTGAGAAGAGCGTTATCGCGAGAGCGCAGTATGCAAACGATGATATTTGTTATTGCCTAGGTTGTAATATCTCGGCCAGTTGGTCCATTCGATCCCCGGTTAAAACCACTACGGAGCAGGCGCATTATCCGTTTATTAAGCGCTTGTCACTAAGATTTACATCGTTTGCGGACTCGCGTCGCGACCTCTGGACATCGTTAGTTGTACAAGTCGGCTTTGACTCTGAGAATTTTCCATTTCTCTTCACTGGATATTTACACACACATATATATCCATATATCCACCGCCTCATCGTCGTCATATTCGTCATTCAATTCATTTTATTTATATACTTACTGGTATCATATATTTATTATTTTTATTGGCTAAGTTATTTCAAGTATCTTTATTTTTTTCATCACTGCCATCCATCATACTGAGAATTTTAATTTATTTAAACGATCGTCCCATTTGTACCGCCGGCAGTCAATTATTTCAGACTGAATTCACTGTAGAGGAACCAGGTTCGAGTCCAGCGCTCGACCAAAATCTAAATGGACACAGTGTTCTATATTATCGACTCATTTTTACTTAAATTTCTTCTTTTCCTACCACATATATTTTAAAAATATGTCATTTTTTTTGACGGCCTACTTTGCCTCTCATATATATTTTTTTTCAATAACTAGGTCATATTTACTGCAAAATAATTACTTAGCATTTGATAAGTAAAAAGTCCTGCCCCTGCCGACCCCAACAAAAACTGAATTTTTTCTGTGAAAATAAAAAAAATTGTTAGATTAATTAACAAGCATTAATCACTTTATCAGATCGTAATAATAAGAATGTGTCATCAGAAAATATATACATATATATTTATTTATAAACTCATTGTAATATCCTATGAGATGCAATTGAAGCCTCCTCCAGAGAAGCCACAAAAAGTATAAATCTGACCTTCTGTCGTAACATCTGGCGCAAAATAAGTGTGTATAAAATACAGGTGAATATAATATAACGCATCATATCAGAGTGGCACTCACAGATGACCGACGCACCACACACATTCTCTCTCACGGATATATGGCTCATGCATCATCGGGCAATCTCTTCACTCTTTGCTCTTTGCCAGCCTCCACTGTACTCCGTAATGCACATATAAACACAATTATATATGTATATAAATAAATAAATAAATATATATAAATATAATACGCAGAGTATTTGCGCAATTATTGGAACAAGAGGCATATGAGGTGTTCGTAATAAATGATGAGATGTGCCCTGAAAGGTGTTAGTTCAAGATCATCTAATGATCATCACTAATACAGCATTTTTTATCCTTCCTCTTTATCCTACTTTTCTAATATATAAATATAAATATATAAACAATAATGATTATAATAGCGATAGAGTCTATTACTGCATGCAATTGAGTGAAAAGTGTAACCATACATTGCACGTATTATAATTCTCAAGGATATAAAATCCTCAATACACGCATTTCACGCTCATTTTCTTTAAACTGAGTTACCGAGAAATATCCTCGATTACGAGATGAAGATGAAGATGAAGATGAAGACGGGGCGGAGGTGGGGTGGGAGAGGGATAGGGAATAGGAAAAAAATATTATCGAGATGCTAAGACGTAATAACTTTAGATATATTTATATATTTATATATATGTGGGAGTTAATTATAATAGCCAAGTCGACCTTGCGCTCGAGTTCTTGTTGCATGATGCTGATCATCATCATCATCATCATCATCATCATCATCATCATCAGCTTCGCATCTTTATAGTCTTGGATCTCTGATGAGTTTTAGTGTGCATACACTCGATATATATCGGGTTTTATAAATCACGATATGCCGATTGATTACTTTACTCGAGAGTCCAAAGAGTGATAATTTACATTTGCTTACAAATTACAAGCCAATTTATTTTTATTTGTTGAAAACGACCATTTGAAAGGATATTGTTCGACTGTTTTTATCTGCAGTCAAATCATTTAATTTAAAAAAAAATTTTTTTTAGAATCCAAATAGTAATTTATCACGATAACAGATTTTGGAAACATTTTTCTGCAAAAAAAATCGTCCCCTTTCTCATAACTGGAAAATTATATTTTTTTCAGAAATCGGTCAAAACATCTTTCTGTTACACGTGCGTTAATGGAAATATTTAAATTCAAAAGTCTCTCGAACATTCTGTTATAATTATTCAAATTTGAAGTTTTTTTTACGCAACAACAGTACTCAACAATGTTTTTCACTCATAATTTTAATTATGAAAAAAAAGTAGTTACGAAGTTTACCCAGGGGACGAAATGTTGGTTGGAATTCCGTGAAAAAATTTTCAAGATTTTTCCTAAAATGAATTTTTTTCCCTCTGTAATTTAAAAAAATCCATTTCTTACATTTATTTATAATATTTAACTATTTTCCCATAATTTACAAATCAATTACCATAATTCTGGATTAAAATCTTTTAATCCGCGAAATACTATCCCAGTTTGCATATCAAAAGCTAATCCGGTTCATAAATACGAACTTAACCCCTGCACATTAATTATTTATTGTTACTCTTCCTAACAAACATGTATCGCAACAAAGTATTTACTCATTTTCACCACAACAAAAATAAAAAAAAAACATAATCTTTGGACATTTACACTACGCAATAAATGTTTTCGACATTCTTCACTCAGGAATAACCTTAAATTAAATCTTTATTATTAAGTAAATTCAATTGATTTTAATCAAAATAAGATCTTGTATGACATTTAGTAATATTAATAATATAAATATTAAATATTAATAATAATAATAATAAAAAATAACAAGATTGAATTTGTAATTCATACAAAAGCTATTTCCAGATGATACAAGACGCATGTGTAGGTATGCACATAAGACAAAAATAATAATTTCCAACGCATAGAAGAATATAACCGGGCATAAGGTGGTGGGGTCAAAGGTGAATTTTCTCCGCCTGCCAGCCGATTAAAAGAGGCTTTAATCATCGCGGCAACGATCCTCATCCTTGTGTGTATTATATTGCTGTATATAAAATATATATATGTATTTAAAGTATTGTGGGTATACATATGGTGGAAAAAGACTCACTAATACTCGCGGTCTTATACCATGACTCCATGAGATATCGAAGAGGATCATAGGTGTATGCTGAGATCGGCTACAGAAAGGGGACATCAGGAAAATAGTTTTGTCTGTATCTGTGTGAGTATGTGTGTGTTTATTAATGTGTGTATAGTATATGGCCACCCACGGCGTATGGCGGGGTCCTGTGCAATAGCCCGAGTAGCCTTTATTTCTCAAGAAAATATTATCATAACACCTGTCGCATGCTACGCAAGTGTTGGTGCACCTACCGGTTTGCTTTTGCTAAGAAGATCTCTTATACTCGGGTCTTTTTTATTTTTTTTACCTGCTAAGAACGGACACTCTTTTATACTTAGTCGCGAATAATATTTTCGATATCACTGGTATTAATGTTTATTTGTACTAGTGTAGGCTTATAAGCCTCGGATATTATAAAAATTTTTATGCTGATGATATTGAGCTGCATGAATAACCCGAGGATTCTTTACTTAACAAGAGTATTTTCGGTATTACATGGATTTATTTATTTATTATTTATTATTTTACTAAACTTCCGGGGGCATAAAATCGATGCCGATCATTCGGAATATGACGGTTTGGAAATGAGAATAAAATTATGGATGAAACTCTTTTTTGGAGGATTTCATGTTGTTTTGAATACTTGGTTATGATTTTGTAACACTTTCTGAAGCGAAAATTAATTATTTATGGCTCATTTTTTTGTAGAATGTTAACTTTACTATGGGGGGTAATTATTTTAAATATAAATGGATTTTTTTTATTGAGAAATGAGAAAATATTGAAATCAATTTTAAAAAACTGCTTTGAAAGTTGATCCTTATTTAAATAGTAATGAGTTCGTAACACTTTCGGGGCTAAATATATTTTTTAAGACTTATTTTTTTCTCCTGGATGTCAACTTTAATGTGTAATACCAAATTTATGGACACTAAATTTTTTTCAACAGAAAATTTTAAATTATTGAGCCATTTCCAAAAATCATTATTCTATATTATAATGTTTTTCAGGTACATCCCGCCAGGGAAATTAATTTTTGGTTACTTAATTTCTCCTTCAGAATGTCCACTAAAGTTTCACATTCAAGAATTTTGAATAAAAATTTTTTTGACAATGAAAAATTCGAAAATGCTGAAAATAATTTCTTGAAAAATAAGTATCTGTTAAAATCTTTTTAAAAAAATCCTTCCGGTGATACGAAATCAATTCTAAAAAATCATTTTGTTTGTCAAAATATCTATGAAAGTTTTGTGTAAAAAGAAATACTCATTTAAAAATATTTCTCACAAAATCTGCACAAATTTATACAATTATCCCAAATTCTCCACACGTCACTCAGATTTATTACAAAACAACTTTATAAAGAACATATTCTTCTCCGAACAAGCACTTAGTCACAGAGATCTCAATGAAAACCCTCAAGCGAATTTTATCTGCAAAAAGGATTAAATGAATCTAAATTTCCATCTCCGATTTATCAGATCCACTTTTGAATCCTCAGAGCTCTCACTTCCTGATACCTTTTAAAAAGTCGTTCAGTAATACTAGACACGTCAAAGTGGACAGCTAAATATCATCGAGATCCCAGCCAGAGCATTATACATCTTACAAAATATCCATTGTCCACATTTTCAATATTTTTTCAATACAATTCTCGATCGGACAAAGATTTTCTAAAAAAAGTGGCGTGTGCGACCCCAAGAGATTCGATCTAAAATATCCAAATGCTAAATTTATCTGTGATCTGGACCGTGGTCAGAAGGTTAAATGGAGTGGAGTGGACTTGTATTTCAGATCTCCTTTCTGTCGACTATATTTTCATTCCCATTTCCATTTGCTTTTTCTTTATATTATTCTCTTCAGAGCATAGATGTAGTATAGAGGATGCATCAATTCTTGCATCGCCTGTAGCCTCTGCTTCGAGTCTATGGATGAAGTTCCTTTCAGCAGAGCTATACTGAATCTACAGATCTGTATTGTCAAGTAGAAGCGGGCAACGGGGTCTCTATCCAGGCCATTGTCTGGAATTTTTAACAAGAACGAATGTTTTGGTTTTCCCTCAATGCCCTATGACACCCCACGATCTGGGGATCCCAACACACACTTTTCCTTCACGCTCGAACTATCTCGTATCGTCCTGTTTCTCTCCTCGTTATATTACCTCTCTCAATGTAGGTGTTATATATATAAATCTATAGACATATAGATATATATTTTATACTGCAGATGAATGAATAAAGAAAAAATAAATGTGATTTCTGGTAATCGGGATTCTTGTCGTGCTTGCTCAATGACACGTACGCGAGTCAATAAATTATTGCCCGGGTATCTTATTATAAAAGATGTTGATCTTTTCAAATATGTTCTGCGGTGAGCGCCGCCTCTTTGGTTATTTTTTCCTGCAGGTAGCTTTCGCTTTTCATCTTCACTACTCTCAATAGCGCTGGTTTATTTTTAAGATTTTTAAAGAATCTCTTCTATTTCTCGTTAGTAATGTTCACTTTTATTTAATCTCCTCGGATCATCGCTCGTTAAAATAAATGTTACACTTTTATTTATCGATGTTATTTATTTTTTTTTTTTTCTTAATTTTATTTATTTACTGTTTAGTCAAGTCTAAGATAATAGAATACCTGAAACCTATAAAATAAATTGTTAGATTGTTGTTCAGATAAAAAATCAAGTCTATTTAAAAAATTGATTAGTAATCCAGGAGAAAATAATTTTGATCCCGAAACCCCAATGCTGCATTCTACTTATTTATTTTTTCATAAAAGTTGTAAATGACAAATTCTCAAACAAAAAATCTGAGTTAATTTTACTGAATCTCAGATCAAATTTTTTTGTCCCAAATTCAAATTTGAATTTTTTCAAATATTTCTTGATAAAAAAAAATAACAAAATAGTGGCAATAAATTTAGTATAAAAAATGTAAAAACAAAGTCGTTAAGAACTGAAATACTATTAAAGGGCTTTTGCCCTCGGAATTAAAATGGTAATAGAAATGTATCATTTGAATTGCGAATGTCATACCGCGAACGTGTGCATCACAACGTACATACATTTAGTAAATTCATATATATATGTATATATACAAGTACATAATATGCAGTAAAGTATCATCTCGAATAAGCCGAGTGTATGTATATGCTAAGCAGGCATCTTGTTTTGAATTTAGAACAGGATGCCACATTATTGCCAGTACTGTGTACATACTCTGGGTTCGCTTGCTCTTTGGCCTTTGGACCGAGGAGATAATTCGAGTCATACAGCTTTTTGCCAATCCCGGTGCATCACTTTATTGGTATTTTTCTATTTATTGCACTTTTTTACCCATCAGGTTGCTACGCGTTACACTGCACAGCCATATTGCGCACACAGACTCACAACCAAACACACATCAACTTCTCAGAGCAACTTATATTTTTATTTATTTGCTTTTTTAATAGCCAAGCCCATATTCATGACAGGTAGCTGGCGAACCCATTAACCTTGCAATCTCTTTGTTCTTATTCTCCTCTTCTTTATCGTCTTATTTCTTATTACGATTGAACATTCAACCATCATCTTCACTATACTGAATCTATATAACCACATATTTTACTACCACCACTTATATATACTTATAAGTCGTAATAAATATCACTACATACATACATACGTATCATCTATTTCTTATATTTATGATCATATATTTTTGAATCAATTTTTACTAATAATATACATTTAATTTTTTTTTATTGCATTTAATAAATATAAAAATAATCATTTTTTTACTCATTGATTTATTATATATTTACTCAGCAATTTTTTATGTAATCAGTATTTTATTTTTTTTTTTGTTATTGTGAAATTTTTTTATTCAGAGATTACGCACTCGGAAATTTTTTTATTTGGACTTAGATTTCTGGCCAATGCTATTATTATTATTTTTTTTTTAATTTTCGCGTCACTAGCCAACTAGGTTAATTAGCTCAACAACGTCAATGCATTGACAATTAATTGTTAATTAATTCATATACTCATTTAAATAAAGCGAATAAAAAAATGTGTAACGACTTTTCATACTAAAGATTGCCATTAAAAACATCTGGAGAAAAGTATTAGATACGGAAGCAGCTTAGGTTTATCTCCGAAAACTGACTCGTTGACGCGAATTTATGTGCCCCGTCAGATTAATCTGAGACTCCTGTACCCATTGTTGAACTCGAGTTTACACAGTCACACATAATGAGATTCGAGCAGTAACACGTCTATCCATCTGGCTCGACAATCGCCAGTAACCTTTTAACACTAAAATCAGTTCCTCGTGAGAAAAAAAAAGTTTTAAAAATTCAGCATTGATACCTCTATTTGGTTGATAATAAATGTTAACCAATTGCCGTTGGTGTAACGTATCAGGAAACGCTGAGGAGTGAATTATTTAAATCAGATAACGATAAATGACATTTAATCCATCAGAATGTCAATATCAATACTATTCTGTCATCGTGACCTTTTTTTTATTTTGTTAAGCTTTTTCAGATCTTACTTAATAAATAAATTATTATTGAATATAGACGTTTTTATGATTCTGTCATTTGCCCATCAATGATGATAATAATGATGACGATTATGATACATATCTGTGAATAAATCAGTCTTTAATTTATATTTTTAGTTTCTCCGAGACCACCAGCGGCGTTATCGATTATTTGTTTATGCAAACAACCGTGTATTTATATTTTTATCATTGTGTAATTTTTTTTTCTTTTTTATTTAATTACTTGACTATTTTAGTGGCACGTGAGAACACGATAATTTTTTTCACCTCCGAGTATCGACATTTATTATTTTTTTTTAACAGTACGATTAATTACTTATGCAACAAAAAATATTAATTGAAATTATCGTAGACTGTACTATTACTTGTCAGTAATTTATACCCGATAAAAAAATGCAATAATAATCAAATTTTTTATACAACTTTTAAACTATCAAATTTACGATAAAAATTACTGATATATTTTTAGTAGGAAATCTTATCTCTGCAAAAAAAGTCCTTGCCAATTTTTTCATGAGCTCACTATTTTCCGAGTTAATTAAATAAAAGTGATAATGACTTTTTGTGAAAAGAATTTTTGGAAAGAAAAAGTGAATTTTTTTTTCAGGGTGCGTTGAACTTTTTTAAGCCGGAGGCAATTTTTCAGAGGAGGCATTTGGCTGAGAAATATAACGATCCAAAGATTAATTGAGGTAATTAATCAAGAGAATCACAATCGGCTGTAATCTGTATCTCGAGCGAGTTATTAAACATATTTATAACCGAAGCGATATGTGAGTGAGAAAACTACAGTCCGAGAATAAGAATGAGATTTATATTAAAAAATATATTAACTAGATTGTGATAAATATCATGGGTATTAAAATTATTTATATGCTGGCATTAGTTTGGTAAATTAATATTTTGTGTTTCAAAAATTTCACTATAAGGGACTAAGGAATGAGGAAAATAAGATATTTCTGACTATGATTAAATAATTATGATAATAATAAGGAAGGAAAATATAATAATTATGGAATTCGTTGAGTAAACAAATTTTGAAAAAAATTCCCCATGTCAATTAGAGCGTCGGATTGTGGAGCTCTTCCGGGCGTGCCCTATTATGACTGCTTTTGGTTACTTCTCCTGTTTATTCGGTGTAAACAGACAGTATTTTCGTTTGACGAAAATGAGAAGGCGGCGGAAAAAAAATATTCCAACCCCTCCTCAATAATTCACTCAATCGGCGTCTCGCAGTATTTCCGAGCATCAAACTGTCTGTGACCTTTTTTCGGACATTTATTGTGCGGACCTAAATCAACACCTTTTTCATCCTCTATTTCTTTAAGTTAATACTGTTCTTCTACTTTTGAGTGGCCATAAAAAAAAACATAAATTCTTCACCCGGAATTCTGTAACATTTTACATTTTTAAATTCACTTCAAATTTTTTTCACGCCTATTCTCAGAATTAACTCGGCCCTACTATTAAATTAAAATTATTAATGCTAATTAGTATTTCATCAAAAAAGTCATGTTACACCAAATTGTTGACAATTTTCAATGCCAATAACAAAAGTCATTTATAATAACGTGTAATCGTCGCTAAAAAAATTTAAATATAAAATATAAATAATAGTTTATAAAAAATCGTTAATAGTGATCTCTTATCAAATCTTGATTGAAAAATGCTTAAAATTAATCGCATCAATAAATAATTATTTTGAAAAAATATATTAGCAACGATCTTTGAAAAAAATCACGGATAATTAATGATGAAAAAAAAAAATTACATAAAAAATTTCTAAAAATAATAAGATATTGACAAAAAACGTTCGTTTATGTATTATATTTATAATCAGTATATGAATCGGTGTATCGACTACAGCCCACATAGATCTCAGCGGGAGATCGTGTACTCCGATCGTTGAATCGATCGGGCATTGTGTCGATATTGTAGTCGGTATCGCGTGATAACTCTCATATGGGTGCATGATTCCCATGTGTACAATCACCGTCCCCCCGGCAGCCATTTTGTGTGCAGGTGTTAGACATCCCGCGTTAAATACCAGACCAGGTGTCTGCCGATCTCCAGCACAATCGGCTCTCAACTGTTTTGATTTATCGATTTTTCCGATCGTTAACGCCATAATACGCCATCGCATCACGATCTCTAATAACTAAATTATCACATCCTCATTTCTCACTTTATTTTTTGCGTCGACCGGAAACTCTTGCAGACTCGGAAAAAGAAATTTCTGCTGGCGTTTTGTTGCGACAGATCCTATCTGAATTTATTTTTCGCTTGTGTACAAATATCCTTGCACATACAATCGGTTTGTTTATTATTTCGATACCCATGTTACATTATTATTATTACAACTATACATGTCACACTTAGCAGATGAAGTGAGAAGGAAGTGTCGATTGCTATCTTAATTTTTCCTTATTGTCGAAACCGGTACAAAAATTATCCCCCGTAGATTATTATTTGATGGGCTTTTATATACTCAACCATAACGGTTTCTGTGGTTCATATTTATGTATTGTATTATTCTCAACAATATCTTGTTACTAAATAATAAAAAAAAAAAATCAAGCAACATTTTTTATTAATTTTATCAGTAATCTATTTAACAAAAAAAATTTATAACGATTTCTTGTTGAAAAAAAAAAAAAAAACAGATGTAGACGTGTCTCATATATTTATTTATTTATATATTTATATATATGTATGTCTGCTTTCTTTATTTTTTATTTTTATTTTAAAAAAATGGTAACGCGTTGATGAAGCGAGAAAGCCATCGGCTTGAGAAGATAGCGAGCCACCTGCTGAGAAAACTGTTCGGACAGATCTCGTCTGCAGTCACGGGCTTTTTGACTTTTAGACGTTTTTTATACTGCGTTTGCGTCGGGACAGTTATATTTGCATCATCCATCAGCGGCGAGACGATATATATGTAGGTATGGATGTATAAAACCGAAGATAGAAAACGTAAAATAAAAAATATTAAAAATAGAATTCTTAAGCGACAGCTCCCCGGAGATTCACCCGCATTGTTGCCGACTCCTGTGATATTTTATTGGGTTTATGATGTCATTAATCTGATCCAAATGACGCCCACGGTCGCAAGTCTCCCTTAAACTTGTTACCTGCCAAGTCATCTGGGAAACTCGGCGATCCGTTTCGTTTCATGTACACTCGATCTACTTAAATTAATCATCTTCGATCCGTCATAAGGCTGAGGATAAACCGTCAAAGACTAGACGCGTTTTATAAAAAAATTTTATTTCAATGAAAATCAAAATCGGGATTCATTTTCGGTTTTGAAATTTTATATCAACCATGACTTGTTGTGCAATCGATTTAAACGCCTCTCCCTCAAAATCTTCAATTTTTTTTAATCTTAAAATAAAAAATTTGGAATTTTTAAAAATTTAGTGATCTATTTTTAAAAAATTATTTTTCAGATTTGAAATTGTTCTTAAAAATATTAGAAATAAATAGCGCGCGTAAAATTAATAATAGAAACAAAAATTTTTGAAAATTTAAAAAATGATAAATCATTTTAAAAAGAACAAAAAAAAATAAGTTCTTAATATTAGATCACCTGGTAGATTTCTTTAGACGTCAAAAATCCTCCAGGGAGAAATGAAAAGAATGAAATAAAAAAGGCACTTATGACTCAGCATTTATGCAAAACATAAACGTTCGTTTTGTTGTTTGAATTAGTTCGTACATTTTTTTCACATTCTTATTCATCATCATCATTATTATTATTATTATTATTGTTAATATAATAAAGGAAACCTTCCTCCAGAGACACGAATCCTCAGGGGTAAATTTTGCCCGTCACGTGGGCAAACTCGATCGTTAACTAGACCGTACATTTATAACGAGATCACAAGTCAGAAAATAAAAATAAATTTAACTTTCTTTTGAGGCAGCATCGACGGGGTCCCATTGTCTTGTCCTTTTTCTGAGATTATAGATTAAAACGTGACCGAAATCTACGGGGACTTTTTTCGGGATCGATGGAATTTTTCGAGCAGAGAAGAGGGAATGGTAAATTTATGGAGCTGAAATGCTAAGAGTTGAGGGTGAAATTGTTTTTGTTGGGAAAGGTGGAAGACGGGGTAGCCTTTCTTTTCACCTCACTAGTGTTTTTTATTTTTACTCTCGAGGCTCCAAATGTTTTAGCATTTTTTACGACGTGACCCAATATTTTGGGGTGACCCGAGACCAAATGGAGTGAGTTTATTTAGTTTTTTTCTCGAGAACTACCCGTGGGTGTGCTCTTCATAAAAATACTTTGTACAGAGTTCTGGGGCGACCGTGGCAGCCGAGATTAGGAAAGAAAAAATAAACAAAAAGGCAAAAGTATATGACCTCAAAAAGGTCAAAGAAAGCTGAAAATACAACAAACAACTAACCGTTAGAGCGTTACACGTTTACTAAAAAATTCTGTACACTGCAATAAAGTGGCAATAAAACACCTTACGGTACGTTTTTTTGTCTGTTTTTTAGTTTTTTTTTTATGGTGAGAAAAGTATAAAATTATTTTTTAAGTTCAATAAAATCCGAGTTTAGAGTTCAGAGGATTAAGTTGCGTTTGATTTTTTAGTTTTGATTTATTGTTTTATTGCGTTATTTAATTTTCAGTCTGTCATAAAGATGAGCAGTGAAATGTGAATTAATAATTATCGATTCAGGTAATGGCTGTGCAGTAAAAAAGAAAACTCTTGAACTCGTCTACCTGAATTATCTACTTTTATAATTTTATTGGTCAGTAGGTACTAGTTATTGGGGTTAGTTAGAAATTTTCGAGTAGTCAACAAAAATATTAAATCATAAAATTAAATTTTTTTAACGTGTGCCGGAAAATTCTTAAGGGGATTAAAATCATAAATATTTTATGCTGTCGATTGTTAAAATTATTGAGATAACTTTTTTTTTTACTAAAAAAAAATACTTCACTTAAAAAAAAAAAAAATTCTAAGCCTCAAATCATCGCAGCCTTTAATAAATCCAGTTAAAAAAATTAAAAATTAACTTTCTACAAAAAAAATTTTTTAGTGTCAACCAGTTTGAAAGTATACAAAAAAATGAGTAATTTTAGTTGAAGAGAGTGAATGAATTAGTGTAAATTATTAAAAAATATAATAAAGACATAACAATTTAAAATTTTGTTGATTTATGTAGAAAAAAAAAAGAAAAAAATGAAAGATATTCAAAAGATGGTTCGAGTTGAGCAGAGGGAGAGATTGAGAGTATCCGGCGGTTAGCAATCGCTCATTCGAGATCACGGTATATCACGCTTCATATAGAATAGCTAAAGGCAGTTTAAAAATTGACCGTACATTTGTAAAATAATCCATCGAGCCCTTGGCCCTTTTCATGGGCAATTTCAATCCCACGAGAACCAATGATGAATCCAATCATAATTTAGTTACATCTTATTAGACTCCTACCGCGCTGGCACGCCGTGAGACCGCCCGTGTAACATATATATACATACATATATATATATATATATATATATTATCCATGAAATATTTTCTCTGCAGCTACCCCTTTGCTGTAACTCTCTTCTCATCATCGTCTTCTCACATAGTATCATGTTATTCCAATTCAGCCCTTATATTAAATTTATTATCGAATCGATTGTAAATATATAATTTATATATTCGTTATTGTATTGCATTAAATTTTATGTACGCGTTGATGGACCGACTAGCGAAAAAATAAAAAATTTATCTGGTGCCGACGATCAGCGATAGTCTGCCGGAAATTGATAGAAAAAGATCCATGCGTTCGTCTGGATCAGTCTCTGTTTGTTTAATTAATTTTATAAATAGACTCGGACGATAAGATTCGAGATGTCACGAACAGCGGGAGTGATTTCTGATGATATTAATACCGAGGATGTGGCGCAATCAGCCAAGTGTGTAACGTTTATTTTTTTTGTTTAATTTTTGGAGTATCATTGTGCGATGGTAGGGGTCGCTGAGAGGTCAAAGTATCGATATCTCACGTCGAGACGGCAGACACATCACTGAGAGCCAGCCAACGTCTTTGGACCTCATCAACACACTAGGGCTGCTGTGTCATTCTCACTATCGTATTTCAATGTCCGTTTTGTTGGTATTATTGTTATTATTACTATCGGTATTTTTACTATTTATAGCCAGTTGTTTGATTTTATATTTAAATATTTATATAATGTTATGGTAAAATTAACTAATGCACATTTTTCTTCCACGAAAATGAGTTTTGTATTAAATGTATTTATCTTATTAAATATTAAAAATATCAAAAAATTTATGAGAATATTTTTTATAGATCTTTCAATTTCCTACAAAAACTTTTCTGACAGATTTTTACCTAAAATTAATATTTCGCGCTCCAGAAGCTTTTAAACAGACAAAATATGGCAGCCAATAGGAATACTAATTTTTTTTCCTTCACGTATAAAAGTCGATTTCCCTACTCATGAAAAGTTACCGGAATCGATTCGCAACGTGGGAAATTTTATAAAAAAAATTAATTCCCGTGAGAAAGACAATAAAGAGTAAAGTAGGCTGGTCATTTATTAGCATGGATCCAGACAATACAGAAACAAACTCTGTACGTACTGTACGGTACGTTATTAGAAATAGCTATTTTCTTTTGTATCAAAACTAAACGCGTAGGAGAATAGGGTAAAGCCCGAGGCTCTTTCTTCGATTAACGAATAATTGCTTGGGTGAAGTTTATACGTATATTTTATTTAAACTCTCGACTAGAGATCTTCCTTAACTATTTATTCGTTGGAATCTTTTCTCTCGTAGTCGTAGTCGGGCTGTCACAGCATCACAAGACGGACTGCAATCCCTATTTCCTCTATTATTTTTATTTTATTTTTTCACAAGTCATGGCCGTCTCTTCTTGACGACCTAGTCTAACGCAGACGATGTTCTTTAAAACCTGGCGCCAAGATAATAATTCTCTGGACCAAATGGGACTAGAGCTCACTCACATCGTTTTTGACTAGACAATAAATACACAAGTGCTAAAAGTCACGACTCCATTTTATATTACATATTTAAATATACATAAGTATTTTATGATAGACTCTTTTCGACTCATTTGTTGACGAGTCATTTCCGGGATAATTGTATATATTCTCGTTGGTTATTGTGGCCTTTGTTTAATTTTGTAGTAAATTATTAATTTTTTTCCAGCTCATTGTTTTTTCTATTTTTTTTTTTTCATTTTAGTTAATCTTGAGCATGCTCTGGTTCTATGAACGGGTTGACGCAGACGGGACGAGGTAAGGAGGAGATAAAAAACACAAGACGGTGCAATTTCAAAGGTAATGCCCGTACAGCAGGCACAAAAGACGTATGCCTGGTCACGCACGTGTAATCGTCTGTGACTAACCATTTGACGAGTGACACGTTTTAAAACACTTTAACGCACACTCTACACCCGCGACATTATTATATGTTTTAGATTGATGGCCGTCTGATATTATTGTACGAATACTTATTTCGCGCGTACTTAGAAATATATCTTTTTTATTGTTATTGCGTAAATTGTTTTTTTTTTTTAACATAAATAATCATTTTTTTCTCACGTCCAGATAAATTTTATTTATAATTTATTCAAATACTCAGGTACTGCATTTTTTTATTTTTTTTTCTCTTAAAATCCTGATAAAAGTTAGAAAAACAGTTTTTATTTTTTTCTATATTTTTTTTTTCTGAGGAGTCATTTTGCCTCCCATCTGCTACTTGTAATTTTTTTTCGAAGCTATTAATTTAAATTGATAATTAACAAAAAAAAAATATTTTTTTACGCAAAAAAATTAATTGATTTCGTCGAAAATGAGAGGAATCTAATATAAATGTTTAACATTTTTTTCAGAAGCTGATTGAGATCCGGCGGATTATTTGCCGGTCGAGTTACTGCGGGTCCAGACTAATCAGATCAATCAGAGAGAAAACGGATCGTGCTTACAGAGCGTACGATGTGTAGAGATGAATAAGGATCATCATCCTCATCCTCATCCTCATCATCATCATAATCATCAACATCATCATCATCTACATCCAAGCACGAGTCTCGAGAACACCATCCAGAATCTAGCTTTCTACCTGCATAACTCGGGTCCTTGAGGTCCTCGTGACCGTAAATCGAATTATTAAGCGGCATTCCAATCTGATATTCTGCTCAGGCAAATTTATGACCCCTGCAAATGTCATCGGATCAATTGTCGATATCATTTGACAATGTTAACATCAGCATCAACATCGGCCGCAAAAAAACTAAAAGAAAAAAAAATGTAGGAAATGAAAATAAAGACAGGGTGACTCGAAATTGACCCAGAGTTATTTTTTATCGGAGATAATTTGCGGACGATGGAATTGTACATATATATTTATGTAACTTCCTGTTGCTCTGATGGCCTAATCTTCATAGAAAAACATCGCCAACGCGCAACCTCATATTAGATCCACACATTTAACTTTATATAGCCACTCTAATTTTGTTCTTATATATATATAACCGAGGATATTACGACTTATATATCTTTTTCAGACCCTGTAATTATTTACAAGCCATATAGATCAGCTTGATAGTTTTTAATGCCACAAATAAAAATTAATCAACAAAACTAGCAACTGCCTAATTATTTTAATTGCCACAATTTTTTATAAAAATCATTTCCAAAGAATCGAAATTAAAATCTATTTTGTTTACAAATAGAGCTTCAGAGTAGCCAACAAAATTTATGACAGGAAATTTATTATTTCATATATATTTATCCCGAGGATTACAGTAAAAAAGTTGTATAAATAAAAAAAAGTAGCCCAATTCTTTAAAAAAGTAGATCTCGAAATCAAATAGGAGCATAAAGAAAACACAGTTTTGACTTATGGCTCATATAACACAGACGGCGATTTTCACACGAGGCCTAAACAAAATCGACGTTTTTTATTTTTTATGTATACACAAAATTTCCGTGGGCGTGGTGGTGTCCGCAGGTAGATTCCACCCTACGATCCTCAAAATAAACCAACGCTACAAAAAAGTATCAGTAGCATCCGTTACAAACTGGATAAAGCTGCATTTGACTTAAAATTCAAATAATAAACTCAAATAAAATAAAATAAAATAAAATGCATATCAAAGTCTTAAGCACTCTCACAAACATCTTGCATTGAATACCGATCACAATGGATGATTGATCACCGACAGGAGAATCATCAGCGAGGCAACGTCGATTCATCTGATCGTTTACCGAAAATACTGATTAAAATAATTTACGCAGTGTTTAGAGTGATTGATGGAATAATTATTAATATCGCACGTGATTATTAAGTATTTGACGGTTGGCTTCCAAATAATCCGGATTATTAGCTGGTTATCTGGTTAGCTGGGATAGGTATGGGGTAAGGAAAAAAAAATTAAGTACAATCTTAAAGGGCAAGTTTTAAATGAGAGTGATCCTCGAAGTGGAAAAATGTTAAAGAGACTGCGAGCCGCTTGCTGGTTTTGATTGATCAGGTAATATAGCCCTCTCACACCCCCCGGTGTTAGCGCATTAGACCGCGACGTGGAAAAATAGTCTGATTGAGATGCACTCATTAATCCTGGCGTCATTCCGGCTTAATCCCGAGAAGATCGGTACACATTTCTCATCGGTGTTTGGTTATTAATAGACATAAATAATGCATGGGGAATTTTAGAATTTGAGGCTGACTGTTTTGGGCGCCGATAGAAAAAAAAAATAATCTAGGCTACTTTGGGCACCGAGGATCAATTTAACCTCAACTTAATAACCTTGGACTGGTTATGAACACAAAGACCTGAAAGCCAGATATATATGTGTATGAATAAAAAGGATATGAAAAAAAAGGCAAGCATGATTCTTAATATCTCTTGATTTATCTGCACGAGGTCACGACGTCCTCGGAGCTACGGCGTACTTGGATGCAGAATGCATCAGCGTATGGGCGGGCCAATAACTTTTTTAAAATAACCATAACTTCTGTTTTTATTACCGCATTAAGTTATTCCGATAATTTATTCAGGTTTTTTTATTTTTTTATATGATCGTTTCCAGTAGACCGCTAGGCCGGATATTTTTTAAGTCGGGCATCATCGGGGAGTCTGGATCGGTCTAGGCTGGGAGCGGATGAGGACTGAGAAGAGGAGATGGTTGATATGTTTTTAAGAGGAGCATCAGAGGAGAGTCAGGTGGATGTGTGGTAGCCCATGACAAAAGAAACGTGACATAGGAAAATAATAATAAGAGAGAATATAACAAGAATAAGAATGAAAATAAAAATAATAAAAAGAGGAAGCAGCCAACAGGCAAATGTCTTCGTCCCGGTTGCATATAGAATGAAACGTAGGTTGCAACAACGTGCCGCAAAGAGAGTAGCGCACGTTGGAGTTCGTGGTCTCTCACCAGGTGGGTGGCACACAGTCCTCGAGAAGGACCGAGGGCTCTAAGGATGCTGCAGTGGGAGCTAAGGCATATCACAAACCGGGTGGTTGGGAGAATAAAAGAAAGAGAGCTCCACAATATTATACAACGAAAGCGCTTTGTTGTTTTGTGCTGGCGTGTGTGTATGTGTGTGCTATTGCTCTCTCAAGTAGCTGGGAGCAACCGCAATACGCGGTGTCTTCTTTGGCCTTTGCTTTTTCATCTTCATCTCGGCAGTATTTTTTAAAAATAACCTTTTAAAACTCAAGTCCGAGACCAAGAGCTCAGGCCGCTGCCGAGGCTCCGAGATCAACTCCAGAAAGACATCCAATAAGTTTAAATCATCGCACGGTAGTTGATGTTAATGGAATTGGAGATGTCAGTGGTGATGACGTTTCTACATCTCGAATTGCTGCTGTGCTGGTTAAAGCCGCTCGCTGTGCCTTTTTCACGCTTTCCAAAACGCCAATGGTCATTCTGGAATTTTTAAATTTTCGCGCGCTAATTAGTTGGAGACGCGGTCGTTTGGATTGGAATGAGCGCTGGATTGCTAGGAGATAGAAGTCAGTTTTTTAGGGCTTTTAATCCTAATAAATCGAATTCAACCGTCAGTTTAAAACTTGCTTTGGCATGACATCTAAAAGAATCAAAAACGCAAGAGGGTGATGGGAGATGCGAGGTATAAATGTATGTGTGTATAAAAAATATCAGAGTGGGAATAATAAAGAGTACCAGGTGTCAGGTTGGTATAAGAAGACGGCCAAAAGCAGTGCGTATCATTAGAGCCCGTGAAAGACGTGACAAATGACAGTCTGTCTGGTCTTGAATAACCATTGGCGCCCCCTATCGCTTCTGCTCGTTTGTTTGCGGTCACACATTGTTCCGTGAGCGCAGAATAAGTGGAACCGACGCTCCGCTTACCGAGTAGACATCGGCTGTA
This sequence comes from Microplitis deprimator, assembly GCA_964016945.1. Classification (NCBI taxonomy): domain Eukaryota; kingdom Metazoa; phylum Arthropoda; class Insecta; order Hymenoptera; family Braconidae; genus Microplitis; species Microplitis deprimator. The sequence continues at coordinate 24,124,195 of OZ024707.1, forward strand.
TTATAAAAATATATATATGCGCCTAGTGTAGACCTACAGCGTTTAATCGAGACACTTTTTTTTTCATTTCATGTCATGAATGCTCTGCACACTCATTCGCTATGGATTCTCAGGGATGTTTTGACGGCTGCTTGACGACCGATTGTTCCATCTTCTACGCTCTTGAGACGAGTCTTTTTTCTGTTTTTTTTTTTTTTTCATCATCACTGAGAGTTTCAACTCCTATGGAAAATTTTTCCATAGAAAAATGACTCGAAGATAAAAATTGACGCGGAAGACTGTAAATATCTCAAGACTTGTGTCAGTCCCGGAATAAACCTCCTAATGAACTGATAACCGGTAACCAGCTGATTGACTGACGTATCTTTTATCCGGACAAATTGATAATAAATGATCATGTAACTCCTTTAACGAGAGACAGCGACGCGTGTAAATGTCTTGGTACTAAAAAATAAAATTTATAATAATAAGGTTCGTCTGGTGGTAATCAGCCGGATGGGACCACACAGGGAGGAACATAAGGACCAACGTTATGAGGATCAATCGCAATTTAGCAATTACATCGGCTAACATCCGCGGTGTCCGTGTTCTAGATAACGAACTGGAGATGATCAAATAAACCCTATACATAAATAAATATATATATAAGGATAAGGATAAGTGTACAAGTATACAAGTATGTATATGTTGTATATGTTGGGTTAAGCTCTGAAGAAATGTCGAGATAGATCCTTGAGCGGATGTCTTTTACACTCTGCTCGGAACTCTCTTAGAGCCTTGAGACAGAGAAAGATCCCAACGCTAATCGTTCACGTTTTCGCCATAACGCCCGATTCACCAAGAGCAACCGGCTTCTTTACGGCATTGTTCACGTCCCGTGGATCGCTATCTTAACTAGCCTCGTGCCTGCAACAGTAGCCAGCTTGTGTGATGTTCTCGGGCAGACCGGGTCGCCTCCGGTAAACTTCTTGGCTTCTCAGCTGATGCTGATGCTCAACTTCATATGTTTCTACATACACATACGTCCAAGTGTACTCAGTTTATACGTGACGCCCGTAAACCCAACTTACCTTGGGGCTGCGAGCTACTTGGAAAACATTCCCGATCTATTGAACGATACCACCAGCAGCCACTCCAACTATTCTTGATAAAGAGTTGAAGGCATCTCGGTATCTCGAGGTGTGATAAATATAATATTAGTCACGATAACATCTTGATTAATTCTGGATAGCTATTTAACTGGAAATTCGTTTTTTCTTTTTTCTACGTTTTACGTAAAATTATTGTATGAAATATGCTGATTAATTTTATGGGTGCCAAAGCAAATAGCTCAGGGTGTGACTCGAAAAAGTAGATGGATGAGCTTCGGCCCGTCAGCAGGTATGTTTATCCAATGTGTACACATTTTTAGATTGATCTTTTTAGACGCTGTTTAGTTTGTCTACGTGTTTTCTTGTAAACAAACGTGTCAGTTATGATTGATCGATCGACTAGAGCAGGCTGATTGTGATCGATCCTCTGATATTAGTGTTACAGTGTGTCCCAGGTTATACAAATTTGTTGTTAACTAATATATATTACTAACATTGAGTAAAATTGAATATTTTGAACGGCAAACGTTTAGCCGGAGATATAATTCGGGCATGTGTGCCAACAAATAAAGCGTTTGGGAAAACGTGTTTTGCAACATTGATGCAAGAGGAACGGGACAATGAATCGGAATTTAAAATATATATATGAATAGCTTTGAATAATAGTAGTGAGATAAATAATATGTATTTATATGGGTGTGATCAATTGTGATATCATTGGAGTAAATTAGTCGTTATTGAATGGTGATCGGGTTCACATTGAATGTCTCTACAGGGGACTAAGAGTTTTGTATCTAAAAGTGACTCTAATGAATTTGAAATGCGTATCTAAAGCGTGAATCACAATAGCCTCGATTCACGATCAGACCTGGAGAATAATCTATATCAATATTATATACACGGGTCAATTTACTGTTACACGATCTCGTGTCGATCGATGATCTTACAATAAAATCACCGCCATATATACACAATATAACATAACAATACAATAAATATATATAACTAATAACGCGTGTCATTCACACTTTTGAAATCTATAGCATTCCGTACGTTTTTAAATCTCAGCCCGAAAAACTACACACATGTAACCCTCCCACAAGTTGATAAGCTAACAATCGTCTGGTCAAAGACTTTTGAACTCCATATCGAAAAAGATATAGGCTGAGGTGTCTTTTTGGGCGACGTCATAAATAACCGGCTGAATTGCTGAGAGTCACGTCCTTTCACCTTTTATGATACTTTGCGAACGTCTTAGAAGAGACAACTCACAGCTACGTAGTGTCTGTTCAATGTAAGGATCAACAATATAATGACTTTTAAGTTGAATGTACAAGGCGGACTAGACTGAAATTTTCTAGAGATGTCCAAATGTTTTATAAATGTATTTCAAGCATTTTGGGATTTAGTATGATAATAAATGAGCAACTTACCAGTATGAATAGATAAATATGTCAGTAAACTTATTGTTTTAACATAATAAAAGGATTAAAATAAAAAGTAGCGAAGGAAGATGAAAGGTAGCAGTAAAATTGCGAAAGTTAGTTTTCTCGAGGAATGAAAGGCCTCATCTGCATTCGAACGGCATTTTCTAAAATGTAAGGGTACATACTTTTTGGTTGATGTATTTATAAAGTATTAGGATAATTCTATTAGATATGCTTTCCATAAAAACTCACTTTGGTCGACCTAAACTTTTTGGGAAGAGTCAACCACGCCCAACACATGTCCATTGTGTTAGTGGGGTAACAAAATTTATTTAAATGAACTATTTTGGAAAACTGTATTTGCTCATATGCACAAGAAAATTAGATCACTTTTGAGTTTTAATTGATCTTATCGAAGGTTTTTGTGACTGGTAAGCTGGTTAGACAAATCCGAATTTACGATACAGATGTCTAATCCATGGAGTGAAGGTTCAGAAGAGCAAATTGGCGCGAAAGAATAATAAAGAGAGAAATAAAAAAAGAAAGAAGTGAGGCTCGACTGAGGTGGACGCATCTTTGGGCCTTTTGGGCGAGGTTCTGAAGACCCGAGTTGAGAGCGTTTGAGGAAGATAGAGATATCAAAGAAATGAAGAAGGATAACTCAGTGGACACAACAACTACGACAACGAGCCAACGGGTCCTAATCCGAATTTAAATGGATTCATCTTCACAAAAGCGGAACGGACAAAGTAAGCGAAAGAGATGGGTATATATAGCAAAACACGCTATGAAGCCGATGTAGGCGGTGCGCTCAGCAGAGTTTTCGTAGACTCTCCGGATTAGCGGTAATCCTGTCCACGGTTAAGGTCCACCCTAGTCCACCGTAAAATCGACGACAATATGATTTTTACTCTGCACTTATTCTCTGGTGTACACGAATGAGACCTCTTTGCTTTACAAGTCGTATTTCGAGAACTTTTGAAAGGGTACCGAACATATTTTACGTTTTTATCCGATAATAAATTATTGCTGTCAATATTTTTGAAAATTGTTTAAGCAAACACTTTTCTGGCATTAACTTTCATTAAGAGTTTTTTCAGTTACTAAACAGTTACTAAACAGAAAAAAAAAAAAAAAATTGCTGTTACTAGAAAATGTATTTAAAAATATTTAAATTAAAAAAAAAAAAAGTACAATAATGAAGAGATTATTTGAAACGAAAAAAAATGTTCTTAATTATTAGAAAATAATTTAAAAATAATCTGTAGGCAAATGTGACATTTCTTTTTTAAATTTACGAGCATTTTCCTGCAACATGCGGTCACCCACAATTGTCACTACTGTCGGATCATAAATAAAAACTCTCTCACAGCAGGCGTTCTAGACTTAGTTACACGGTTAAATCTTGTCAAAGTACAAGCCCTGTAAAATATATGTATATATTTAAGGTGTAGTAATATTGTGGGCAAAACTACCTAAATTGTGAAAAAGGGTTGAAAGCCGCCCAAAATAATCTATTCTCAATAAACTAACTTATTTTATACTTTGACAACATGCGTCTAGACCTTCGAGCCCGCGTGCAAGAGAAATGCCTTAGATTTATGCCGTAGCAAAAAAAGGGCGGAGAACTTTTGTGCTAAACGTTTCATCTCAACTTTCTATTCTTTTTCTCTACAACTAGCTAGTTATTCTTTCATAATTTTTGGCTTCTGAGAAAGTTCCCCTTCAAATAATAACACAAACTCTACGCTCAAATGATTTTTTCTTTTTTTTCACCCAATCGTTTAAAACTGTCCCGTTGGCTTCACTTTGATCTCATCCGGAGCTTATCGTCCCGAGTCGTAAATACAAACAACCACTCGATCGGAAGCAAACCGCCGCGGCGATCATCCCGTTACAGAAAGCCGCATCTACTTACTGTATACAGCAAACCCGAGAAAATCGTCTATTACCACTACACGATTCTTCACTTTCCGCGAAATTAAGTTATCTCATTTCCTCCGCCGTTTTTTCTCTTTTTTTTTATTTCCCCCCTGATAAAACCAAACAAACAGCGTTTTCAAATCTAGGTTGCGGATTATCATCAACCGGTTCCAATTCGCTATTTCCATTACTCCCTATGTCAACTTCTCCTTCAGAACATGAAAAAAATAACGTTTGTTTTTTCATGCGTGTCTAAGAGTTTCCATTCTCTTACAAAATTCTATTCACAAAACTCTTCAGTTTCAAGTGGATTTTATTCATTTCGGGTTACTGGAGTCGAAAGTTGTCATATAAATTTTATTACGATTCAAACAGCGCCAGTATATACCCGTCCATGTTATTTATAACTGGCGCAGCGGAATCTCTAACGGTTTTTTGAACCAATAAATTTTTGGAAACCAATCAAAAATTACCACTTCGAATTCCACGTTCATATCCAACATATTTATCGTCAGGTCGACATTTGCTGTGAAAAAAAAATACTAAACACGATAATAGGAGAGAAATCACACGTGACTCCCCCAATATTTTGACTGGCGTGTCAACGCAACGCGTCTCTTTGAGTCTGCTCGGTGGCCCGTGAAGCCATTCATTCTCCCGCGCGTATGTGTACGAGTGGAGACGCTGCGGAGAGAAGTATGTATTGTAATGGAGAAAATACATAAAATACATGGCATTATTATAAAACTGGCAGACGAGAGCGTTAAATGCTCCACAGATTTATTATCGATACGCTTGTATGCGTTGGTTCACTTTTTGGGCGCAAATCTGCGGTCAGAATGTGGCCTTTTCATTATACTGTTCGATTATCGTTAAATGGGACGTACACATAATATCATATCTACTCATTCAATATCACACCACTGTTTATTGTAAAAAAACTTTTTAAATATGGTGTCCATGTACTTTTTTTTTTTTTTTTTTCGAATATTGTGATTAATGTACTGACGTCGAAAACCAGCTGAAGAAATCTTCAAAGTTTTTTGTGAGTTCTCATTTCTAAGGAAAGCACAGATGATTGAGTCCCTGGGGAATTGTCTGTATTCTGTGAGTTCACAGACTTGTTCGGGGCGGATTTCCGTCGCCGAAGAAACAATCCTAGATAATAATGACATTTCTAACAGCTACAGAACAGCTCTTGCAATTTTCGGTGTATTAGGTACAAATATATGTTTGCTGCACATTCTTTTTAGTGCTGGTTCTATATTTTGAGAAAAGAGACTTGAGACTCTGGGGAATTGGCCCTAGGACGCGGTAGAGGTTCAATCGGCTGTATACTTGTGAACATTGTCGTTGAAAAATTTGAACCGTTTCGAAAACTTGCATTACTATTGTCAATTTTTTTTTACATTTCATAAATATTATGGTAAATAAATATATAAAAGATTTTTCCTGGTTGAAAGTAAATATTTGAAGTCTCGAGATGTGCGTAGAAAATTTTAAAAACTTCTTTTTTTTGGGAATAAGATTTTTTATTTAAATTTGTATCGATAAATCTCTGATGAGTTTTAATAAAAATACATGATGTTTAAGTCAAAAAAAAAAATAAGTTAAATTCGATAATTTTATTCAAAAAGTTGAAACTTTATTTGTAATAACAATTAATAAAAAAATTTATAGCTTTCTTTAGCATTGAGGAGTATGATAATATTTATATAAAATAATAAACTATAAATAGTAACGTGGGCGTTCTCATCAAGGACAGAGATCTTTAAAAATCGCGTAAACCAATAAAATAAAAAATAAAATTTCTGATCAGCGGGATATTAAATGTCCGAGTGGACAAAATGGTTGGCTGGTAGTCTTGCCGAAGATATCGCGTTTCAGTTCCCGCGGAGTCGACGAAACGTAAATTTTTCATTCACAAAAAACAAATTAAGTTTGCTAAAATGCCTCGTAATCTTGATATTTCCTGGTCTCTTGCTCAACGATCCTTTAAAAAAGTAACTGCCGTTACGTCCACTAAATAAAACAAAATAAACTAAAGTACATAAATAAAAAAAAATATAATAAAAGAGACAAGGACAGAAAAAAGTGTTCCATGAATCGTTAAGTGTCTCGCGATCGTTAAAATGTTAAGTTTATGGGTATTTTAAATACTTTTAGACAAATTTAGGTAATTTAATGAATGTATGGGCAAAATCTTCCAGCGAATATATTTTTTAACCCAGCCAGTGAATGGTGCGATATGTGTAGTGCTCGAGCGAAATAACACACGAGTGTGTGAATTGAACATGTCGTCGTTAAATGATATTCAGTGACAATAATAATGACGATTAATGACTAAACTTTATTATTATTATATATACTAGAGTCTCGTTAGTGGCATTCATCAATTATTCACACACATTTGCTACTCTCGAGTGGTGCTACTGAAAAATGTCCTGGGTTATTTTCAAACTCTGCGTGCACCGGATGATGGAGAAGATTGTCGGAGAGACACTGTTGTTGTTGTGTCGGGTGTGGTTTTGAAAAATCACCGAGGACGAGGTCCGGGACGAATTGACAGATGTCGATATGCCTTTCTGAGGCTAGTTAGTACCGCGGTTTCGCCTCTCTCTCTCTTTCTCCTTCCCAATTAGTCACGCTTTTGACGTTTTTGTACATACATTTATATACATATGTATCTATTCTTCCTCTAAAATATACATTGTAATTCAACAAGATTTTTTATTCACTAAAAATTATCATCAACTTATTTACTTTCATTATCATTATAAATTTTTTCATTTCGTTATGCAGTTTTTGGCTTCGGCTGTTGTTGGCCATAAATAACTTTTTTGCAAACTTTGTTTGGATTTCATCTAGAAGAAAATTTTCCAAAGACCTATTGCTAAAAAAAAATTGATTCGAAGTTAAAAAAAAAGTATAATGACCAAAAAAATATTTAAATTTTGAGAAGAAAAAAAAAGAATCATTAAATTTAAAAAAGAGCGTTAAAACTCTTCGGGTTAAATGTATATTTGACAAATGTTAAACGTGTGCGTCAGTACAAAATGACTTCCGATTTTATTTTTTTCACATGAACGTATGTACCCAGCACACCTCCGATGTAGCTCACGAGGCCCGAGAGAGCAGTGTGTAGTCACTCGACTGCGTCTCGGACCCGAAAATAAGTCCAAGTGGTGAATGGGCACTCGAGCCGTCCCAAAGCGTGACCAAAGGATGTTTGCCCACAAGACGCTCGCGGGACGGACGCTACACACTAGAAACAGCAAGGGTGATCATCCAAGGTGGTCTCACCATTTTTCTTTGCCTCGATTTACTTCAGCCACATATATAACTTACTCTATGCCCAAATTCGTGTTCAACTGTCCCATTTTCTCAAGAATAATATTTTTATAGTTTACTAGACTGCTCACAATAAAATAAACAAAAAAAAAAAAACAGATTTTGAGATCGGATTCAATTAGTATCTAAATGACGCAACGAAAAGGGAAAGTCTAGCGTGTGGGAGACGAATAAGAAGACACTCGATGTATCGTGGGTCGTCTTTATTTTTTTTTTTTTAATGTTATTTATTTAAAAAAAAAAAACCTTTTGATATTCCGTGAAAGCAAAAATGTGATAAAACAAATTTTTATTTAATTTGTGTTGAGGTCGCGTTCTTTTATACATATATTTGTACATCCATATATATAAGAGACAAATATATATGTATACAAGAAGGGAACAAAAATAGAAATGAGGTGAAGGAGCTTGTTCAAGTTGATAATCCAAAAGAATTTGAATCTGAAGCATATTTTAAAGTCTTTTCAATAAAATATACTTATATACATATATACTCAATAAATATATGACAAAATAAAATATGCATGTTACACAATTTTTGGGAGTATTCAATTCAATACTCTTGAATCACCGAATGAGACAGTGATTTATTCAAATTTAAATTTCGAACGGAGGCCAGTGGAAATTTAAAATCAGTGGAGCTAATTTTTGGGAGCAAGTAAATTTTTGTATAAAAACTCACAGAAAAGTTGAGGTAATAAAAAGTGGATGATAAATGTTATACATTTCCATGCGAATGGATAAACTGAAAGAGCGAGTTGATATTTGTGAGCTTTGTGACACGGAATCGAGTTCATATTAGCCCCATCTGCCTCCTCGAATACGCTTCCGCATGGACGAGCAAACATATAGTATAACAAGAATATATATGTTGGTTTTATGTACATATATATATGGATAGTAGGGTATATTATTTGTAGAGTGGCGAACAGAGAGTAAACCTTTGGTTCGGAGCGCGTGAACCCGACGGATTCCGCGCGGAACGAATGAGAAACGACTTGTAATGTCTATCATCATATTCTTTAAAAGTTACATACATATATATATAAATGTGTAACGTCCTAAAGTCGAATTAACTTACAGCCAATTGATCAACAATCAGCGCGCCTGCTTACTAGCCTTCCATGTTTGTCATATGGCTTTTAAAACTTTTCAAACGTTACTTTTAAATCTATTGATTTTACACTCACTCTTTTTCCATCGCTAACTTATAAATCAAAATATATTTTTGTTATTGAACTTTTTAATTTTATTGTGGGAATAATTAATGTCTCGATATCAAATAGAGCTAAGATTTTTATACGAGAAAATAATAATAATAATTATGATGATAATGGTGATGATGATGATGATGATGATGTAGTGGAATGAATTAAATAAAATCATAGATAAAAATAGTGTCACTAGAAAAATAATAAAAATAATCGAGTATAAAAAAACCTGTTTCTTGAATCATTTTAATTTCCTGAAGGTATCATCCTTAATTTATAACTCGTTGCCGTGAGCAGACATCGACATTTTATCGGTTCTAAATAGCGTGTAATGCATGTACGAGCAAATCAAAAATAATTATCGTAATTTCGAACCCATCTAATTATTTATTTATATTCACTGGGAAATTTATTTGTCCATAACTATTTAAATGCAGTAAATTCACTTAATGGTCACTCTAAATATCTATTAAATATTATTTCGAAAATCTGCTATAGAAAAAAAAAGTCAAAATTTCGGAAAAAAATCTGGTAAATAAAATTTATCAATTACATTTACTATTATAATAGTTTTTGGAAATTTTGACCTAAAATGGGCTTCAAAAATTCTATAAAAATATTTTTGAAAATATTGTGATTTATAATTTTTAAGGTTAAATATTTTAGAACGGTTAAATGAAATAAATTTGGTTCTGTTCTGAACAATATATACTATAGATAGGCGAAATAGTGTAATACTTTTGTTGTACATTTCCTAATTGTTCGAGTGCTCCGCCCAAGTCTAGACTTCGTAAACCCGAAAAATGAATGAGTTAAAATTGTCTAAAGTTAATTTACAATTATTGCAGTTACCTTCTGGAGAAAAAGAGATTACAAAGTATTATTGAGTGAAATATATTTAAGGGGTGATTTAAGCTACCGTGAATGACTTCTAAAGTAATTCAGTATTGGAAATTGTTTCTTAGCACAATGTACTGAGTTACTGTCCGTACTTATGGCATAGTTAGACAAGTCAATCAACACTAAGTTGTAAATTTATCAACCTAATCCATAACCTACCTTTTAACCTGAGCCCATCATCAATTGGGTTGAAAATAACCCAGGAAGAGTCATAAATGAAAAGTTAATACCCTAAATTATGATGCTAACGTCATACGAAAATAACCTGGAATATTTTCTTTGGGATCTTATAATATAATTTTGCTCATTTCTTTGACACGCCGCACTTTTGGAAGTCAGTGATGAAACAATCCATTGAACTGACTTCTGCGAAAGTCAAATTTACTCCATGTTTGACGACAAATTTGCGGAAAGAGGATTAAGTTTTATCTGGTGAAAAGGTTTACTTTCGACAATACATTTTACCTGATATAATGACTGAATATCCAAAATAAATTATCATAGTGAAGTCAAAACTTCAATACTAACTCTTAAATTGTTTACATTTTTTTTTTTTTTTTTTTTTTTTTTTTTTTTTTTTATATTTAAAATTTGAATGATTCATTGGCACGAAATTTAAAAACAAACTATTTTTCACGGCGTTCTTGACATTTTTCAATGCGGATATTTTTCTTAACTATATTTAGTTAGAAAAAAATTGTTGTGAATAAATGAAATAATTCTATTATTACAGTTTTCAATATTGTTGTTCGAATTACCTTGAAAATAAGAAGGCTGATAAATTTATACAATTATATAGATTCAAATTGATTATATTACTTTCTGTAATGGGATTTACAATAAAAAAAAATCCTTGAAAACTGTTGAAAGAATTTTTTCATTTCAGAGCATTATAACTTTAGAAAACTTCTTAAATAATTTTTTTTTATATTTGTGTTTTATAAATAGTACATATGATCTTCAACAAAATTGAATTTTGAAAAGCTTTCCGAAAAAATTTTTCTGAAATTTCAAAATTAGTGAATTTTTATGAATGATCAATTAGAATTTGAATGATAGTTAAAAGTGATAAAATATAACATTTCGAAAATAATTTCGAGTTTCCAATATTGTCCCAATACCCCCCGATCGAGAAAATCTCTGAAATCTCGGTTAGACAACTGGGAGGGTTCGGCAGCGCTCTCCTCCGAGATAACCGGATGCTGGATTGGCTGAAGTACCGATCCCAGCCGGTTAGCAATTGGCAGATCGGATCGCGGGCGTGGCGAGCCAGACGGGCCCATTTGCCCCTTCCAGTACCGGGCTCAAGAGAGCAGCAACAGATTGACGGAGCCAGGTAAGAGAGATTCTTGTGCTGAGTGTGTCTCCTCACCTTCGGCCAGACGAACAGGTCGCAACGCTCCAAGTGCGCTAGTCCTCTCCCGTCCATCGACGTGGCCGCACCTCGTCTACCTCGTGCAGCCACGGACGTTATTAAACATTATTTATACAATTGTTATTTTAATATATTTATTATCATCAACGTGATTACAGTCTTCTGTATCTGCATTTTGGTTTTATAAACTCAGTGAAAAAAATCTAACATAATTTTAGTGGACTCTGGAAGTTTTCAGTGCGAGGACCGATAATGTGTTTGTGATTTTATTATCAAATTTAATGAGATTGCATTACGAATTGAAGTAATTACTGTACTTACTGTCAGCTGGATTCCGTCGTTGGAGTTGTAAATATCTTCTAAGGTATGTATTCAGTGATTTCAATGCTTCTCTAGAGATTTCAACGCCCACAATTTTTTTTTTACTCGAAATTTTATCAAAAATTATTTTTTAAAACCCCTACCAATTATTCCATTGACAATCAATTAATTTTAATGACAATAAATTAATAATTACCAAAAAAAAATTACAATGATCAAAATTTGGAGCAAAAGTTTTTCTTATCATAATTGAGATATTTAAGTTTTATAATTATCGTCGGATTTTAGACAATTACTATACCTGATAATTAATAATGACCAATTAACAGAATTTTAATTTTTGTCGATTTAAAAAAAATTAATATGGAGGACGTATTTTTGGAGCCAAAGTAACTTCGCTTGGTTGAATAATTTATCGAATTGTTTATGAAATAAAAGTAGACTGGGACTTGCAATAAATAAGCGTCCCCACCACAAATATACTTACAAAACGGCACACGTGCTTCAACGAAATGAAAACATTAAAGTGATGTGTCCCTCTGTAAGTTTGTTTGGTGGTCGGTTTGTGTTGCTAAAATATTTGTTACCGGCAATTCGGGAGAACAAAAGCAGGAGAATAAGCCGAGGTAAAAAGGATCAGTGTCTCGAGTGGTGGTGCCTTTCTAAATAAAGCAAACGTTACAATTATTATGCATATTTAAGCTCACAAAGGCACTCCCATGTCAAAATATATTTATTGCACTCGTTTCTTTCTACTTCCATTCTTCGTATTATTACAGTCCTCATTATTACCATTGCACTTCTTTTATTAACTTTTTTTGTCTCTCAACAAACATCTCGGGCAAATTCTTATTTCACTGGGGCTGCGGTGTGTCACTCTATTGTCGACCCTCTGTAAACTAGTCCTCTTACCCACTTGTAAAAACCCTTCGGCAAATAAATTTTACCGCTCAAACGTTTTAATTTTTGAATTCATCATCCAAATACTCACAAGAATTTTTTTTTTTTTTTTTTAAATACCCACCTTCCCCCACCTATTGCTTTCAGTCCTTATCAATATATTAATTTACTCTTTGACCGTAACAACAATATTTAATTATTATTTACAATTGTTCTTTGTGCATATGAATTGAAGCGAATAAATGCATAAATAAATTAACAAGGTTACAAAACGTGAGAACTGCAATTTTAAAAAAATAATTGCAATAATAATGATGATGATGGTCATGGAAATAGCGTTTAAAATATTATCGCATAAATTACAATAACATATTACGCAATAAAAGAATTAACTCACTTAATCTGTTGTTATTAAAATATATTCTGAATGAACATCGATTTCCGTATTTTTATAAATATATGAGCCATAAGGTCTGTAAGTGTATTATTATTATTTAAAGTAATACAAATGAAGATATAATGAGTCAGAGTTAAATTGTATCGAGTATCGAGGCAAGATCTTGTGAACCAAAGGAACAACAGCTGGCGATCGTGTACGTTTTTTAGAGGCAAGACGAATTGCCAAGACGTTATGTTACGCTATAGAATATTCTGAGAACTCATAGACTAGAGTACCCACAAAAAATAATTTATATATATGTATATTGAAAAAAAAGAAAAAAAAAAGAGTAAAAAGGGTTTAAAGAAATCAACTCAAGTGTCGTCGGAATTCAAATGCGGCTTTGAGGCTCGTGTTAAAAATTGAATCGGTCACGGCTCGAGAAGTCGAACAATGTAGGTTTTAAAAAATCCTTGGCCACTTCTCCCTTTATCGTAATTTCGTTCTCTCGTTTTATTGCATTTGCCGTCTCGGTCTCGACTCGGTTAGAGCTGAGCTATTATTGGATCCCCTTAGGCCCGGGAACGAGGCTAAACTGTCGCGATAAACGATCCTCGAGAAGAAAGTTATTAATTGTCTACTCGGCTCCCGGTTGCTGCTCGAGCACATTGTTGCTCGGATCGCGAAAATATTAACCGAAAGATATTCGTCCCCCGGTGGATGTGTCTCTCCAAGGAGAATCATTTTTCAAACATCACCCTCTTGCTTCCCCTTGCCGGCAGACTCTCACTCACACTCAGACATTCAGACATTCTCAGCTCTATGGAGCGCTTTTTAAATCTACTCCTACCTTTTTTATTTATTTCCCCTTCTCATCGCTCTCCTTATACGCGTTTATTTTATTTTTTTAGCGCTATCTCACTTGACAGTGTCGATTCATCCATCAGAATGATCGTTAAAAACGAATTCAGATGTACAAACAACTAAGATTTATATTATTTATCATTTTTTTTTCTTCTTTTTATGGGGACTAAATTTAGAATTTTCAATACTGGGAACTTTTAAATTTCACTTTTTAATCTGGGGTTGAAAGAGACTTTTAAAATTTTTTTTAACAGTAGTAATTTTGAAAAAATAATAATACTTGTAAATAAATAGTACTTGAAAAAAATTTCTTTGTAAAACAATTAGTCATCGTTCCCAAGCCATAAAAGATTAAAAAAAAAAATTTGCAAGTAGTCTCTTTTTGGTTTTCAGTTCACTAAAGTCATAACAGGACAAGCACGAAAATCAGGCATTGAGAAAGTTAGTTTATGAGAGTGAAAAGTGACAAGAGTCAAAAGGGTTGAGATATCAGGGTCCAAAATGGGGACGCGACCTACGTACCAGAATATAAAATATAATAATAATAAAGGTCATGAAAGGGATTAACGTCGTGCTCGAATTTAATGGTGCGTAAACTAGGGTAAAAAATACTCACCCCTCGTCTGCTCCTCATCTTTATACATACATATATATCTTACTCCGTGTCCCCGCGCAAGGCCGGCTTCAATCCCGAGTCAACTAGATCCCTGACGGGATGGAACGAACAATGAAATAAATACCAATGCGTGTTATTTTTCTTCCCGTGTCTTGTCGTCTACTTTCGACGTTTGAATATACTCTTCACCCTAAAAATATATATATATATATGATATATAATATGAATACTGTAGTTTGCCGACTGAGGCACGCGTGTTACTTGACTTGACTTCATTAACGTGCAAGTGTCGGCAAATATTGACGTTAAAAAATATAACTAGGGTACTAGGTCACTTATATATTTCATTTTTACCCTCTATATAATTAATTATATCAATTAAATTTATTTGACTTTAAAAGAATTAAATTCTGTTAATTTGAGACTTTCATTGAAGTTATTTCTCAAAGTGCAGCATTATAAAAAAATAAATAAGTAAATGCAAATAGCACGTGAGCTAATTGGAGATCTGGGCTGCCGAAAAGTACCAGAAGCGGAAAGTTGGTCGGGTAAAAAAGTCCGAAGATAAATGAACTCGGGAATGAAATATTTAATGGTCGCGGTGAGCTATCAAGAGGGATGTTTTTGTCCACACATACATACAAACAAGCGGCGGGTATTTTAACGAGAGCTCGCTGGGTAATTAGAACTCTCTGCGGAGGAAGCGTTGACTCCTGGATAATTGCGTTAAAACCGAGACTATGCTCGAACAACAGACTCTTTGTCCACTCGTTATTGTCCTTGTGCTCTTCGTTAACGTCCAGTTCGCTCGCCGGTTTGTTAAGTCCCTCGGTTTTTTACCCGCGCAGCTTTTAGTGCGCCCTTTACCCTCGATGGGACACTCGACTTCCAAACCAATCATCATATCTCGACGCACAATCTCGCTTGTTTAAAACATTTTAACTTCCTACTTCTTTTATTTCGGCCTACCGCCTTTCGCCTTGGGTCAAATTTTTGTTTTTAAATAAACAAACCGAGGTAGAAATTATAATTTTTTTTTAATCAAATATCTAAACACGTTATCGCCCGGGGGTATGTGAGATATTCTTCAATATATAAATTGAGATGTAAACGTGGCTTGGGAATTAATTGATACGTTTTTGAAATAATAAATATAAATAATCAACCGTTATTTTTTTTATCTCGGTGGCTCATCTTGCCCCTTTTAATAAAATTATGGCTAATTGTTTTGACTAAAAGCCATTGTATTATTTAAAAATTTTAATCCTTAAATTTTTGAGCTCTAATTGTTTTTCAATGTTTCCATAATTTAAAATTCCACGTGTCGGTGAACTTTAAATTTATATCGGGAGCAAAAAGCCTAGATAAAGTAAACACGAAAAGAAGCTAGCCCCCGGCCATAAAATAGTGAGAAAAGTTGAAAAAAGACAACGAGTTGGTCGTAAAAATGACCGCGGGTGTTTATCAGATCGTGGCCTAATTTTATTCCCGTTTAGTTTTTAAAAATAAATGGGTCCGGAGTTGTAAAGTATATATGTATATATATATGAGCATGCAAGTTATGTGGCAGTGTATGGCCGGGTTTTGGGCGAGGGGGGCGAGCATTGAGAATGAGAAAAAAAGGCATCGAGAGCGGGAACTCCGTCCGGCAGATGGCACCGGGCGGGTAGATAGCGCTGATTTATGGACACAGAGTCCGAGAACGAGTTTCCGTTCGTTCTAACGAAGCTTCCTAATGGTTTCTCTAAATTCTACCGCCTAAAATAATACTGATATTTATACATGTATGTGCGCACTCACAGACACCGGGGCCCAAAAGCATAAACACCAAATAATACGCACTAACCGTCGATAAAGGAAAAATTTAAACTGCTCAAGTTTATACTCGGATGTTTAATTTTGGAGCAAACCGGTTATCCTCCCCCGCATTTTATGGAGCCGTTTTTTTTTACCCCACATTTTTTTGGGTTTTGATTGTTCCTTTCAGAGGGAATTTTATTAGTTTTTATTTGACGCTTGACCTTGAAATTTTTTTTCTTCACAGCTACTGTTTAATAATCTCGTGAATAATGATGTTAATTTTCTTGTTTATCTTTGCAGATGAATCAACAGTGCAAAGTTTGTGGCGAGCCGGCAGCGGGCTTCCATTTTGGTGCATTTACTTGCGAGGGTTGTAAGGTAAGAAACTTTTTCAATTGATGATTAAATTTTTAATAGAAAAATAGAAATTTGTTAATTAGAAAAATGAAATTTAAAATTTAAAGTAATTAAAAAAAAATGCCAATCAATTAGCGCCGAGCGCAAAAAAAGGTTAATAAGCCGATACTAATCAACACGTTGGAATAACGAAGGAATAAGAGAGCATAAGGTGCGAAAAGCGTGGAAAAAACTAGCGCCCGTTTCGAATCCGTAAGTGGTCGCGGGGAATCGAGCGCACCGAATCGATTATCTCTTCTCGTCTCTTTTTTATTTGTCTCTCATTCAAATCAAACTATTCTCACAGTCTTATAATAACAACAATAATAATAATCACAACACAATAATATAAAATATATAATAAAATTAAAATCATAAAAGTCTCGAGACAAAATGAAAGTCTGATGACTCTGAATAATATTTTATAACAAACAATAATTATCGACAGTACAATCTACAGTTACTAGTTACCAGTTACCAGTTACTGAGTTAGTTGACGTTCTGTTAGATATTTAAAATAATTTATAAAATGATCCTTAGCGTTTATAACCGCAGATACAAAAGAATATATGCAGTATAAATTTATATTTTAGCGAAAAAAAAAAAAAGGAAAAAATGTTCTCACTCCCTATGCACGTATATGTATAAAATATATACTTTGTTATGCTATACACTTTCACGAATCCTTTCACCTTGCAGTCTGATGTCGAGTGTAACTAAATAACCGCCGGGAAATGGTTCATATCTCTTGTGCACGAGCTTGAGCTCGTAATCCGCGGGCTCGACATTAGACGGCGCAGTAGACGGCAGACGATAAACGATAGACGATAGAGCAGAGCCGCTGCCCATCATAACCCGAAAGCTTTCTTGTAAAAGGTCTGTGCCAAGAAAACGGCTCACGTGAGCACATCAATCGCCACGACAATAATTACTCGGGTGTCTGATGATGCACTCGCCGAGCAAACTAAGAAAGCCGCGGAATAATTAAAAGCCCGTTAAACGGGTCTAATGAACCTTATGAAGAATTTCTAAATAACTTGAGTATCTTAAATTCCTACTATTAAAGTATTTAAATGTCTTCTCGGGTTATTATTAGCCTTTTTATTGTTTGTTTTTATTTATATACCCCTGACAGATTTATACATCGCGAGAAAGTATATTAAAATATTTTTATCGCTCAGTAATATGGGTAATTTTAATTTTTTTTACCCATTTATCTTCATAACTACTTTTATCATTTTTTTTTTTTTTTTTTTTTTTTTAAGAAAACATTCTTTGGGCTATTAGTTAATTTTTTTGGTCATTATGCGGCTTTAGATGTTCTTGGTCATAAAAAATGTTGATTTTGAATTTTTTATTTTTTTTTAAATTGCCTGGGAATCTAGCAATAGGCAAAAAAATATATATAATTTTTAAAAAGTAAAATTATAATTTGTAGTGAAAAAATTAATTTTTATTGAAATAATTTTTTCTTTCGGTAGCAAATGTGTAGATAAAATTTAAAAAAACGTAAAGGAATATTTTTTATGGAGTAAAACAGGTAGAGCTGCTCGCTTAAAATGAGTAAAAAAATTTTAAATGAAAAAAAGCGATAGGTAATTTAAAGCATTCCTCTGATGATGCACTACCAAATTCTTTAAAAAAAAAAATCCTGATATTTTAACCTCTTGATCCCCGAAATAAACTCCCATTCTTATTATCCCACGAAAATTAGTTCTGAAGTAAAAACAAAAATTCCAGAGAAACATGCACGAAGGTAAAAAAAAAAAATGCATGAATATTAACGGTGATTTTTCTCACAGAGAGGATCCTCGATCCATATATGCAGCTCCCGAGACTGCCCATCATACACTTATTCACATAATAAAAACGGTGCTCTTAAATTTGTTTCTCGTTAAGGGTCATCAGCTTTCCGGAAATTTAGGTCGACGCTTTGTTCGATGTAAATGAGTTCGGTTCATTGTCAACCTCCAACAATGTCCCAAATATAATAATAATAATAATAATAATAATAATAATAATAATAATAATAATAATAATAATAATAACAATAACAATAAACAATAACAATAAATGAATTGAATAGAAAAAAAAATTTATGCAAGATGGAAATCCCAAAAAGACGACCGAAAATATGACTCACGGTAATTATTATAAAAATGAGCAGTTCGGTTGGAGGTCGATGGTACCTATTTAGTGTACGCGTGTCTCCTCTTTATGTGCTTCTAGATCATCGGGAACAAAGAGATATTTAATGAGGAGTGTGACGACGAGAAATCCCGTTTTGGTTTTGTGAAAAATCACTTTGCATTATATATATCGTTTTATTTATCTACATATGTGCGTGTACTGGTATTTTAAACAGAAGAACGTCGACTTCCGGTAATCACTAAAGACACTTAGACATTACTTAGTAAAGTACATTAAAGGTAATTTAATTTCCGGATGTTGATGGTAATAATTAGCATGATAAATTGCGATAATAATGAAGACGATAAAGTTAGATTAAACCCAATCATAATGTACGATTAGCTTGATCGTAAAGCTTCAGATGTATAAATAATATAAATTGTGTGAGTAAATATTGCGCACGTGCGCGTACTGCTCGCTCGCTGCTGTTTACTTGTGAGCTGGGTATTTACGTGTGCGTGTGGAATAGCGAGAAAGAAAGAAAGAGAGAGAGAGAGAAATAAAAATACTTGATGCGAGCACACGGTGATTATACGGTTAATTACCTGCAATTCGGATTCCAGCAGGTGCTTACGCTCCAAGTCGTCTCAATGCACTCACGGACAGCAGGATTGTTACTTGGAAGTCCGAGCCGCAGTTCCACAACTCGGCTCTAACTAAACCACATATTTCTTCTTTGCTATTAAATTTTTGATGTGCAACTTTGGATAGGATTAAATGGATCATGTTTGTCGATATGGACTTAAATAATTATCGGCTAGATAATTGACAACTTTTTGTTCTTACTCTGGAGCAATAAATTTTAGTTTGAGGAAAAAAAAAATTTTCAAGTCTCAACTAAAATCATAAAATTATTCTACACAATACAAGTGGACGAAAAATATAAATAAAAATGAAACCTCCGTAACCGCAATCGCATCCATAAGCCAACGATTTACGATCTTGGTATTTTCTTTCTCTGGATGAATTTATACGTGCGCACACACATATATATAAATATCCTAGCGCAGTATTATGTAGTACGGTATCAGTATTACACAGGTATCAGCATGACTTATAAGCACAGACCCATCCATATTTGTGTGCTGTGTTCTTAGCAGTCCATAATACAAGAGCCCACCTACGGATGAACCCAGAGCCCGGGTCCCCGTATGTGGGCCAAACCACTCGGGCGACGAACAGCGACGAACAGCGACATCCAAACACTACACTGCAGCACTACACGCTCATCATACACACTCGAACGCTACATCCACCTTTACGACTTCTTTACGAGCAAATAAATTTTGTCTCCGCGAAATGATCGGTATCTCAGTATCCCCCTGGCGCCGCGAACAGTTCGCAAGACCAACAAAATAACAAAAAAAATATAATAAAAACGTGTCAATAAATTGTCCGGAAAAATTTAATATCGTCACACTAAAACTTTTGTCACAAGTTATTTTTTAAAAGACACACAACAGCTGGTAGAAATTTTTGGTTAACATAATAAAAAATAATCTTTATCAGGTCTCATTTTAAAAACCCACTTCCAGCTCATTAACAATTAAAATTAGTTGACGACATTGTTAACAACTTCCTCCAAAAATAATTCGAATCGTTTTATAATTTTGTTAACGGCTGCTTAAATAAAGTCTGCCGATCTATTTCTCAATTATTTAAATGCACTGAGAACAATTAAGTGCCCCTGAACCACTTATAGATTCCACCGAAATAAATTAGTATTCAGAAGGAAAAAACGCATATCATACAATCATTACGTACAAATACTCAGTACCTATTGTATATAATTGTGTAACGCGCAACATACATCAGGACGCAATCGAAATCACAAATCGAGATCACGTTACGCATTCATCAAGTCCATCTGCAATCTAGAATTAATATAAAAAGTCAGACCCATCCAGCCGAAGCTAAACTCCTGAACTACTCGAGCAACTACACCATCAACAACAGCAACGACACACACGAGAAAAAAATTAGATAAATAAACAGCTAATCGGCGGTTGTATCGTACTAGAAAAATATTTTTTGCGTACGCACATAATTGACCGTAGATTCTTGCCATTGCCGGCGTGACTTTATCGTATGAGTAGATCTATCGCACACGCGGCGAGTCAAGCAGAGTATCGGCTCGAGAGCTCGACAAACGGCAAGTGTTTTATTAAAGCTCTTATATGTGAATCCATCTCGGATTGTCAATCTCTCGTGCACTAACTAGTGAACTATTAACCATTATATTATTTTTACTTATTTAACTCAACCGGTGCGTTTATTTACATACTCGTATGTCCAACCATGCGTTTGTGTATTTATGGATTAGTCCGCTAGGTATCCTTGGGTATCCCTACATCCGATTGTACATTTGCGAATCCATTTATACGTCTATTCATACACTTATCTAAATATTTATTATTTCGTTTGTTTGAATAAATAAATTTTCCATTTTTATTTTTATTTATATTTAATTTTATGGACGATCTGGAGAAACTGATCCAAGCAAATCGTTTGAGACAAATTCTATCCTACCGTATCGGTAGTCAAGGATATAAAGAAAAGAAAAAAGGAAAAAAAAAGATGTTGTGGAAAATAAAGTAGTGGAAAAAAATAGTGACTTACGATCCTGCTGCAGTGTCTTGCCATAAAACGACTTAGACGGAAACTCTCTTTACTTTTCTGTATATTCTCGAGTCCAGTCCGGCAGTTGAGATCGCTGAGTTGTGATCTCTCAAGTCCACGGAAAATGCTACTCGGTGTGAGTAAGTCAGTCTGAGTCCAAGTGTGTGTGTGTATGTGTGTATGTGTGCTACTCAATCGGCATGTCCCTTTCACAAAGTTACCGAGCATTTTATTTTAAAATTCGCATTTTCAATAGACTCCTTTGCATTTATGTCAACCTGCCTACATATTTATACTTTTAACTCAAATATTTATATCGAATTAATAAAATAATCGCATATCGTTGCGGTTATGAGAGAAAACAAATATTTGAATTACTAATAGTCGAAAATATTTAAAAGATTAGTCACACGAGCAGGAAAGTTGTGGCGGTTAATTTGTTAGAAATCGAGCGAAGAATCTCGAGTGCTGAGAGGAAATGATCTTGATTTTATATTTCTATGCGTCACGGTGATTCACGCTAATGAGGCTCTTTAGTTAATTAATTCTCTTTACGCGAAAAGTACCCGGTGATGGAATTTGAGCCATAAAATATGTAATATATGGGTCATTTGTTGGCCGAGTCATGTTGCGTGGAATGTCATCGAGGAAGGAAACGATCTCGATTTCGTAGAAGGAGATCGAACGGTGACTCATCACCATCATCATCATCATCATCATCATCATCATGATTTTTATGCTGGGATGATTAATGGAGTGAAAAGTTTCAACAACGAGATTTATTCTGTCTTATTTTTATCGAATCTATCAATGACAAGCTGTCACACTCGATCGATAAATATTTTTTTAGTCAGTGACTAAAAAACAATGCAGTAAAGTCCCTCTGAGCAGGTGAGTCCGGAAGTAGTGCCCTCACGTCTGCAGCATCAGGAGCAGGACGGACTGAGATTACTCGAGCAGGTGAGTATGGGAACCTCGACGTGGTCCAGCGGTCGCGTCGTGCTTGAGTGTCCATGTGCAGAATGTATACGTCGGTCTACCTTGAGGTCAAACCAGGACGCGCGACACACGAAACCCTCTCACCCGTGCCGAGCAATCTGCGGGCTCGAGATGCGAGTCCGTGCTCTTCTAGAGCCTCCAGACCACACCGGGCCTTAGAGTGCACGAGCTGTGCTGAACGAAGACGGCAACTGGCTCGCAGCGCAATCGTCTGGACAACAGGCCATTTCACATTCCCACGTCCTTAATATAGATTGTTGATACGAGTAGACGGAGAGCACTCACACTCACACTCACACACACTCGCACACTCATAACCACTCAGTAGTGTGCTTAGTTGTTATATTAAAGTGATGAAGACGACGAATAAATGTGAAATGGAGCTTTAAGTAGTGGAGTGGGAGAATTTTAACATTTCACGTAATTCAATGCTAATTTATAAATTTTTTTCGTCCCCCATTTTACCTCAGTCACCAATAAGTCTAACTATACCCAGCAATCTAAACCCCTTATTTACAAAGACACGTATATATATAAATATAAGAGAACGTATATATAACGTATGTATCTCGTCTTCCGGATTCCCAAGCAGAATAAAAGTATCCGAGAGAAAGAAAAATATTTTTCTACTCGGCAAGCGCAGATTAGTCTCGCTTACTTGGCTGCTTGTACATATATATATATATATATATTGTGTATATATGTATATACATTTGATCGCGCACAAGCCGAGGACAAAGTTTTTCCCGTAGAATTTAATAGCCTTGCAGCAACAAATCGCTTCGGGATTCCGGGCGTGCCAGCTGATTTGAGATAATCCGAGCGAGCTG
This sequence comes from Microplitis deprimator, assembly GCA_964016945.1. Classification (NCBI taxonomy): domain Eukaryota; kingdom Metazoa; phylum Arthropoda; class Insecta; order Hymenoptera; family Braconidae; genus Microplitis; species Microplitis deprimator. The sequence goes on from OZ024707.1 coordinate 24,147,387, forward strand.
TGTTGCAGTTTAGTTGTCGCTAACGTACCCTAGTATCAGCGGCTGTCCGCGTGCGACGGATTTGTCGCACGCGACCCCTAAATGGCGTGCAGCACCGCTCCGTTTAGAGAACCCGCAGCAGCAACGTGTTCTACTGGAAATAATAATAAAAAACTCGCGAAATACCCACAGTACAGAGCACAGGTGACTTGAATGTATATATCTATATATATACCAAACCCTGCTAGGACAACTATTACATAAAGCGCGCGAATCCCGTTGTAAACGATTACTGCCATCCGCGTAATCCGGATTAAATACCTCGCTGCTTGTATTTTAATCGATTTATCACTTACCTATTAAGAATTTACCTTGCAATCGACCTTTTCCGTACAAATTCAATTTAAATTTTTTCAAAATAACTCAAATTATTATTTTAAAACGACGGCTTTTTACAAAGACTCGGATCGCTGATCATAAATTAGTCCCCGATGAGCAGCCTTATTTTTATAAATATCCTTTCAGCTGAGCTTATATGCATCCTCTGGCATCCTCTGGCATCACATGGCCTGCCCGCGATTCTCGTATATCCCCTTTGACTGGGTTTTATCGTCGGCCGACAAGCGTTTAACGTTTTACGATCGACCACGCCGCACAATATACAATATATACGCCAAGTAAAACCCCTCGGTCAATTCTCTCTCTCCCTCTCTCTCTTTGACTCGCTGGTGTCTGAAGCGCATCACACTAATTCTTATGACGCGCGTAACATTTTAGCTTGACGTTTAATCCAAAGCTACGCTTATATAATATACCAGCAGTATCAATCACAGTTTGGAGCTTAAAAACTAAAGTCTCAAATTAAGAAGTCATAGTTTTAATTATCTGACTCAAGATTTATTCAAAAAATTAATAGTCAATTTTTTTTGTTCCAGTCATTCTTCGGACGTACTTACAACAATTTGAGCAGTATATCAGAGTGCAAGAACAACGGAATTTGCGTGATAAACAAGAAAAATCGTACGGCTTGCAAAGCGTGTCGTTTGCGCAAGTGCCTGGTGGTCGGGATGTCGAAATCTGGATCCCGGTACGGACGTCGCTCCAATTGGTTCAAAATCCACTGCCTCCTGCAGGAGCAGTCCCATACCCACGGAGCAGCGCCGCCATTTGGGCCCGCATATATGCAGAGCTTCATGTCATCCCAGAACTCCTCCGCGGAAGGAAATTTCAAGGAGAAGGAGATGGCGTCGCCCAGCGAAGAAGACTTGAACGTACACAGGCATATCATGCACCTCACGATGATGAACAAAGAGCTTGAACGCAGCAATAAATCACCGCATCCAGACGACCTGGCGCTGCAGCATCGACTCAGAGTGCTGGCCTGGCAACGGGAACAAGAGCGACTGACTAACCAGCAGCAACACCAGGACCCTGGAACACCACCACGTGATACAACCCCACCTACGTCCTACAACTACAGAAACCCCGCAGTCTCTCCGTGCTCAATATACTCACCCACTGCAAGCTATGGGTCCAAAGAGACGGCAGCCAGCCCTCCAGGAGTTTTTCGGCCGTATCTGCCAGGTTTCAAACGAACCGCTGATACTCCCAGTGACAGCGGATCCTCATCAATAGATGGTGCGGATGAGTCCTGCAGTGAGTCCACTTGCTACGACTACATCAAGAGCAACCCTTCGTCCATTAAAATGACTGCCTCTCTGTCGCTCACTGCTGCCACAACCGCGTACCCACACAACCAACTGGCCCTAGTCTATCCGCCAGGTTTAGTCACTCCCGCAGCTTCTCAACACTCTCCTCGTGGCGGTGACTTGCTCCTCGTCAGCCCTAGCCCTGGTGGCCTGGCTGTTGAACAGGACGAGCCGATAGACCTCAGTATCAAAAGCACCAAAAGTTCACCCAGACCCGAACAATCCCCTGAAGTTGAACACACGGAAAACGAAGCACGACCTGAAATTAGTGATAATTCCAGCGAGGAACCGAGTACCAAGAGCAAACCTCTTGACCTCACGCTCACTGTTAAGAGGCCAGAAGTAACTCTTTCAATGTAATTTCAATTATTTTTTGGTAAATTTAAATATTTTTTTTTTTTTTTTTTCTTTTTCTCTTGTTTTTGAATCTTTCGTGAGACAACGAGTGAGGCTGGACCCTACACACTGCAGGTCGTGGCTCATGAATAACTGTGTTCAATGTGTAAATATATATATTTTTATGCAGCCAATTAATTTATTGTAATAGTTAGCAGATTTTTATCATTATTTTAATAATTATTATTATAATTATTATTATTTTATTATTATTATTATTTTTATTATTATTATTATTATTATTATTATTATTATTATTATTATTATTATTATTATCATAAGTATACTATTATTATTATTATTATAATTATAATTATTATAATGGATATGGATTTGTTTTTTCATTTATGAGAAGTCCGATCATCTCGAGTATATTGAAGGCCAGTAGGTGACTTAATATATAAATTAATTAATTATTTTAAAAATGTATGTAATAGTAAAGGAAAAAAAATCATAGAATTAAGACTTAGAGTAAATAAAAAAAAATTTATCGATTATTTTCTAAGCTGCATTTATATGCACCGAGGGTTTTTTAAATTGACAATGAACTATTTTGGTAATTGTGTAGTTGCGCTTTTTTTCCTGTTTTTGAAAATGTTCTTTCGGTTTTATTTTGGAGTTATTCAAATCAAGACTTATAAGTTATGATATCATTTCGATACGTAAATTTAATACGTAAAAGTAATGATTCCAAAATAAACAATTAAGAACATTTGTAATGTCAAATTCAGAATTATATAGTTACCAAAAGCTTAAAATAAATTTTAAAAATATCAATAAATAATTATTATTTGGCCGACAAAATAAAATTTCATACTAAATATAAATACATATTTAAACAATTATACATATATTTGTTTTATATAAAAATGTAAATAAAACTGTTTACATTGATGTAAATAGCAGGTGATCTGAGAGGCCAGTAAGCGAAACATTAAAAAATAATAATAATAATAAATGATTTTTCCTGTTGTAATTTCGCCTATCAACTTATTCCCACCACCAATTAATCTACTAATTATAAATAAGTAACATAAATGTTAGACGATTAAGTAACGGCGATTTGTTATGCGTGGGGAATTTATGGCCGCGAGTTAATCCTAAATCCTTCAGAGCTACACAAACCAAGTGAAGAAAAGAGACAGAGGATCGCTGTAGAAGGTAAGAGTTAAGTTTAAAGTAAATGGCCTAAGGTTCTGGTGTTTCTCTACGCGTGGAATCACTTAGTTGGCATATAAATCAGCCGTGAAAAGCTCAAACAGCAGCATCACCAACAGCAGCCGTAGAAGCACCAGACATTCTGGAAGCATTACTACCGTGGGCGAAATTTAATGTACACCTAATGTAAGTTAGGTTGCTGTAGATTTTCTGTTAGTGAAGCAGTAACAAACAAAAACCTTGGATCTTATGGCCAATAGCCGATTCTTGTAGCCGGTGTCTGTGTATATGTCTGGCTCTAGATGCTACAGCACGGGACGTAAGCTAGAGAGTTTATGTGTTTGCGAGCACGGACACTGTGAGTGTAACAAGTTGTACACGTTTACGCGGATATGAGGATGTCGGGATCTTGGGATGCTGCTGCTAGTTTGTCGATATGTTTATGTGTATAAGTTGATTTTATAGATAGTCCGTAGATAAATATTGACGGTGTATTGTAGCTTATATATATATATATTTATTTATACATGCCGAAGGATTTGTAAGCCGCGTATGGCACAGCTCCGCGCGTTTAGTTATTTGCTGACGGAGAGTGGGTACCATCAATCAATTGCACCAGGAAGCGTGGATTGCAAAATCATCGAGTTACCGATACCTGTACTGTACTGTTCTGTGCTTTGCTGTATATTGCTGGCTCTCTATGCGGATCGTGACGTTTGACCTTGTTGGGTCGCAACATTCTTTCCGGTTTTCTGATAATGATGATGACGATGATGATGATTCCGATGGCGCAGTGATCAATTGCTAAATTACTTATTCATTGGCTTTGCGAAAAACAAACAAATAAGATGTTATTTATTTATTTATATATTTATTCTTCTTGTTCAACTTCTTTATTGAGTCCTCTTATGTATGCAGTGATCTTCAGCTTAATTGGATAAGCACGAGGCGTTTTATATATTTTTTATTTAAATAAACGACTTTACTTTTTTTTATTATAGAAAATATATTTTCTGGTTTATTATATACAAGTGGGGTATAATGGTTAGTTATAACAAAAGGAATTTTTTAGTTATTTCAAGTTCTGTATAAATGTTCGTATTAAAAATAGACTTTTAATGGGAAAAAAAAAAATTTATATGATAAATTTGTTTTTCTCGTGTAGCCATTTCACCCCATGTACTTACACTACTTAAAGTGCGTTCAGTGTCATAATAAATTAAATCGATAACTTATGAATAATAAATTAGTTGTTTAATCCCTTAAGTGATTAAAAGAAAAATAATGAATAAATATGAAATAAAAGTGGACGCGTGCGTGCAATAATGGTTAATGTGCATACACAGGTTGTCGTCCGTACAGGCGAGCAACAAATAAAATGTAGTGGCCGGTGGCTTAACGCGTCAGTTTGTTATTGCGACTGGTTACACACCAACAGGCAATAAGTAATCGTTCAAGCCTGTCATGACTCTATGCATGAGTTAGGCAACGCTACTGTGTCTCTATATACACATAATAATATTACACAGACGCCATAATACATAAAGAAAGTAACCAACGGTAAGGAATATTCATTATTTGACATACGAATAAATAAATAAATATCACAAAGTGCATGTAATTGATCCAAAAACGTCTTAATCGGATTTAACAACAGCAACAAAAAGGCTTTTTTTTTTTTTATTTATTGCCAATTAAAATAAAGCTAAACTTTTTTTTTGCTGTTGCTGTTCATTAATGTGGAGTTTTTTTCGGAATATCGAGATATAAAATGAGGCAAGAAAGCAAGAATAAGAAGACGCGGAGTAGGCACGTGGGGCGGAGAAAAACAAGTAAGGGCAAAAAGGGGATGCCGATTAAGCTATGCAATCGCCAATTATCGGCAATTTGATCCGGTTATAACTCAATTTAAAGTAATTGGGCCGCGCTGGCACGACTTGACTTGACTTAAGATCTTCTCTTACTTTTATACATATATATATTATATGTGCAACAGTCAGCTGTGTGTGTATGTTGCTATCTTACTTGTTTGCTCGCGCTTGCCAGTCCGCGTCGTTTAACGCTAAGGTGGCCCATAAATTCCCGGTCGACAATCTGCCAATCTTTCTATTCCCCATTTTCTACATACATCCAGTCAATGCAGTTCATTAATTTATTTTATAATTGAAGAAAAAAATTATCTCCAACGATTGTATTTTTTTTCTACTCGAAGAATTTCTTTTTAATGTCAAAATAAATTTTTACTGTGACTATTTCACCCTGAAATATTTGAATAACAATTTTCTCTGGCATACGCTGCAATAGAAGGCATTATTCACAGTAATAATGGGAATAATAGACTCATTGGCAGCATTCGCCGAAGGCTCGTGCGGAAAACTCAATCTACTGTCAGATTCTTGACATCACAATTTTAAAATCTATTTTTCTTAAAATTGATGTTGAATACGCGAGAAAAATCGATGACTCGCTTTCGATTCTGACAGATAGAATTCTTTGGTCCAGTACTTAAGAAGTCATAATCCACAGCAACATTTCGAGCGCAAAAATAATCAGCAATTAAATTTTTTTAGTACAATACAAAACTTTAAAAATTATAATAGCCTACTGATAACACGAATGTACTTGATGCGTCTAGAGTATAAATTTAAATTATAACATTCACCTCGATAGTGACGCGCGTTGTTTGTTCTTGTTATCAGCAGACTACTTTATGATATTTTTAAGTTTTAATCTACATTGAAAAAAATAAACTTGCCGAGTATTTTTATTTAAAATATTTTAAAAACTAAAAAATGCATGAGAATTTTTTTGAAGTAAAAAAGTAAATGTTAAAAGTTGTGAATGAAATGGAATAATTTTTTAACTGATGAAACCCGATAAATAATTACAAAATGGATAAATATAAAATTTAATTATGTGTATATTTTGTTGGTAAGCAAGATAAAAGTTTAAGAATATAATGTTTTTTTAGTTAAAACGTCTGCACGAGAAACGTGAATGGCATATCATCGTGAAAGTACATCTATACATCTATATATACATACATATATGTATGTATGTATAAAACCGAGAAGCGATACGGATCATACGTATACGTAAACGGTCGCACAACTGTCGAACGTACAGAGAGTACTGCTCGTATATGTATGATGGAGGAGACATACGGAATTTTTTTTTTCGACTCTCGTTTTACAAAATAAAAAAATTCCATCATCGTGTAGACTGTACGTAGTCCGCATGGACTGTGACAAGTGACGTGGGGCAGAGAAAACTCCACTCGATTTTCTTGGTCTTATGGGTGAGTAGTGTGGGACGTGATCGAAAAGCAAATGTGTGGCTATCTGGTCCATGCACTCGCGTATATAAAAGTAAGAACCGCGGGACTTACCCGCAGCACTAATGGGACCCGATCGCTGTATCGATTACCACCGATTAAGAGCAATCGATTGCCTACCTTGTCAAATTTGTCAACGGGCGCGAGATCAAACCACAAGACATACGTATTTCTCTTGCGAAACTTGTATTTTTTTTTTGCCTTAAAAACCGGCCAACAATTTATTATTATTTTTATTTTATTCTTGTTTTGACTTTTAACGTTTTTTTCACTTAATTTAATTTACTGCCAAAGGTTTTATTTTTTTTTATCGATTAAATTTCACTTTAAAAAATTTTTAAAAAATTAAAATTTTGAAAAAAAATGATTTTAGTTATTGATAAAATGTTCAGAGCCAATACACACCCCAGAGTAAATATTAAAAAATTTTCTCAACACACGACAAGAGCTGCACCGTAATATTATTAGATAAATGACGGTACTTGTATATGGTTTACATAAGCAGCACTCGGTTTGTGACCTCACTCGGGTCTCTTTCACTGGAATGGAGCTTACCAGCACAGAGAGATATCGCACGCGCTCAAAGTATAATATAAGGAAGAGGTGAAGTACAAGTCAAGCCAACCCAAGCTGAGCTGAGCTGAGTCGAGCTGAAGAATGCGCGAAAGCAAGACATGCTAGCAGAGTCAGAGCCAGAGCAAGAGCAAGAGCAAGAGCTAGAGGAGCTAAGAAGAGTAAGAATGTAAGCGGATAGTGTGGATGTGAACGACAAGTGCGAGTCCCTCCGTCTCGCTCGTTCATTTAAAACCAGGCTCCAGAGTACAGAGATAGACCCGCACTGGTGCTGCACTTCCTTGGACCGTTCATCTTCGAGGGGTTAATGGGGTTTCAGGGAAATTGCCTCGACGCCTAGGGATACCAGACTAAGGCTTCATCATGAGTTAGTCGTGAGAGTTTAAATATTTATTATGTCGACTAAAATAATGCCTCACTTTATTTTATATAATAAATAAAATTTTATATTTTACATATTTATTTCCTTCCGATAGTTGTTTCGGCGGACAAAATACTTGTCGCTGCGGATCAGTGATTAGATGATTTACCGAGTGTCTGTGTCTGAGTGGATCTAGGTACTCTAGGTTGAGACGCATTGAGAGTTAAGTGTAATTACCCGGCGTCGAGTTACAAGACCAGAGCGTGTGTTGGTGGTGAGTTGGTTTGCTCGTCGAGGCTCCGGTTACCGCGAACGAGTTTATAATCGTCCGGTGTGCGAATAGACAGATCGCTTTCAATGGCTGTGAGGATGATTGAGTCGTTTGCGAGTAGCTGGGCATTCGGTTTAACCCGAGGGGAATTACGTCAGAGCACGTGAAAAATGAATAAATATTTCTGATACATAAACTTATTTTTTTTTAATTGAGATTAACATCGGAAAAGTTTATCAGGTCAATAGAATTTTTTTTTTAATCAAACGTCATTTCATAGAGAGGGTTGGGAAAGATGGCCATTGTTTTACTTTAAATTTAAAATGGAGCGGGTTACGGTTCTTGGTGATTGTTAAGCTTGACGAAGCTGATACAGTCTTGCATTTCCGACATTACTTATATATATATACTAATGACGCTGTTGTAGGTACTGCTAAAAGTACTTACAAGCACATCCGTATCCGCATTTGTATCCGTATCTGAAGATAGTACATTTGAAATCAGACTCAAGTTATGTACTATTGAAGTTCTGTTTCCATTAGCAGGTCACATATTATCTCCAGTCAATTGGTTGCTGTAAACGGTGATCAGTAAGATATATTTTAGAGCTAGGTACTACTCAGTGAAACCGGGAATCTAGCTAAAGAGGAGTCGTTTCCTCATCTAGTACTACTAAGTGCTCGGAAACACGATAGAATAAGAATGTAGGGTACTTGGTATCTTGTTTTAACAGAGACAATAGACAAGTTATCAAGTTTTCTGGACAAGACGACATTTTCTTTGTGTCACGGGGTACCGAAAATCAGAATTTGATTTAAAATCGTCCTTTTTAATTTATAATTTAAAAAGAATTTAATTATTTCTAAAATTAAACCAGCGTGACTTTTTTTTACGAGGTCTCGAAATTTTGTACGGAATAAAAATTTTTCATTTTTTAAATATTATAAGGAAGTAAATAAGTTCCGGTTGAGTAGATAAAAAATTATAATTTAAACGATCGGCATAAAAATAAAAATAAAAATAAAAAATAATAATAAATACGGTGCAATGTGTCGAGACACAAAAAAAGTAGATATATGATGCCTTTAAACCATAGGAAATAGTTGTTATATAAAATCACCAGTCCAATTGATTTTCCGTTAAAGGAAAATTTTATTTAAAATTATTCATTTAATTACTCGTTACATATTCATTACTCTATATTTGCCGGTATCTATAATGTGTGCAGCAAAATGTGAAAATACTAATAAATATCTATAAAACATGAAAGATTGTAGATAAATGAAACGTATAATAAATTATTTAAGTATCGAGTATTGCCGTTTTTTGGTGCATCGTAAAATAAAAAATAAAAAAAAAATAAATAAAATGCTGAAAGATCTTTTTCGCGAGATCTCGAAGCGAGATGATCTGTAGGTGCAAATTATCGTCGATAAATTCCGTCCAAGGTACCACTAAAAATAAAAATATATATATAGAGTAATATAATATCGTCGCGCCGAATCTGTCGTTCCGCAATAAAAATAAAAAGCCTCCGACGTAATAACACGTTGCGCTCCGGCCAATATTTTAATTACGGCTTAATACACTAATTAACTCGTCCCTATAATCTTACAATGCCGTGTAGTTTTTTTAACCAACAACTCCAGGGAATTTGAATAAATTAAAAAAAAAAATAATAATTTATTTCATTAAAACTCCATTGAGGCTCTTCTCGATCGACAGCTCGTGAACTCAAAGTGCTTCTTTATTCCGCAGACTGTCAATAGTAAATAAAATAAAATGAAATAAAATAATTGAGCGTTAGTGATTCCGTCAATTGCTTGTCTCAACTTCCGCTGGTCGTCGTGAAATAATTTTTACCATTTCTCAAAATAAAATTTCCAATTCACGAAACGTATTGTCGTACGCAGAGGCGCAAAAGGAAATAGCACGCACAGAAGTCGAAAAAAAAAAATAAATAATTTCCTCAGTCTGCAGCGTATCCTCAGTCTTGAGGCCTCACATAACCCATCAAAGACCAAGTAGTTCTCGGTATCTGCTCGTAAAACGTGAACGTACGTATCATACCGAGCTAGACTCGGAGACCCTACAAAAAGACCACACCAGCAAGTAACTGACTCTCTATCTAAATTACTTAGTAAGTAAGTGAGTAAGTGAATGAGTGGATGGGTAAGAGTATTTGTTGGACAAAGAGAATGAGGAGACACCGAGCGGCATCCAAATGAAGGCGACCCAGCGGACCCAAGAATAAGAGTCCAAGAGTCTCCTCTCCTCAGCTCGCATCGTGTCGGTGAGCATAGTAGGCATTGCAATGATGCATTCATCGAGCACCGGAGTCACGAACGAAACGCGCCCCGAACCGGCGGACGTAGAGCCGTCGCGAGCACGGAGGTCGGACATTCAGACAGTGGTCCTCCAGCTCTACCGGTTGCATCGGTGCAACTCGATGGTTAAATTTGCATTTTTATTTTTTTCATATCGTCATGTTCACGTCTCCATACATGCACCAGAAGCTAAAGCTGAGGGGCCAGGAAAACAAAAGGTTACGACTCGAGACACTGGATTGCTGGAGTTTTAAACCTGGATGTTAAGCCTATTGGAACAAAATCGAACGGTTCAGTGTCAGTTAACCTCAATCCCATCACTTCCGGAATACAGATCCAACCGACTACATCTTTCTTTCTTTCTTTCTCTCAGGGTTTTTTCTATTCCCGTTTACTTGTTATCCATCAGAGAAATATCGATGATAGTTCTTGATACAAGACCGAGTGCCCCTCGATCGGTACCAACTAAACGTGCTCTCGATGATCCTACTGCAATCGATCATGGACTTGTTGTTGGAGTTGTTGTTGCAGTAGTAGTTGCTGTTGAGGTATAAGATTATCAGGAAGACACAAGAGGATATGGTGGCAGTGTAAGTGAAATTACTCGCAGGTAACTGCTCCCTCAATCGTGACTTTATACCGATTTCTTATGTTTTTTTTTATTTTTGTTCTTTAAGTAACTCTTAACTTTATTTAAAATTTTTTTTCATTTATCTACACACCTTGGGAGATTCAGCCGCACGATTAAACACCACGGCTTGACCACGAAAATTTATCGAGGGTGGAGAATAAGATCAGCCGGAGTCTGGCCGGAGAGGAGACCGACTCCGTGGATACATAAGGCGTCGCAGAATCGATTACGATCTTAACCGAAACCTGTACCTCTACCGCGACCGTATATTCACACGGAATATTTTTAACAAAAGGAATACGTATTATTATTTAAAGTTTAAAGCTTTAAGTTTTTAGATTTTATGGAAAAAAAAGAAAAAAAAAATCGGCGAGTGAAAGCATCGCTAATAAAGCGAGTGCAGAGTGCAGAGCGGAAGATAATAAGTGTAAATCGGCTGGGTTAATTCGTGAGCGGCTTTAAAAATAAGTTAATCCGAGAGATCGGTAGCGGATAGTCGCGGATAGTCGGCACCTGTAGACGATGTTGTGCCGTTTTTATTTTCTCGAGCGACGATCGTACGATATGTCTCTGCACTGGCTGAGTTGAGCCCGTGGCTCCCAGTCGACGAGCACCGAGGACGAATCGTGATCGGTAAACGACGGGGAACCTTTTGCTTTCTAATCATACTCTCAAGGTTAACCCCGATGAACCTGTAAGGATCCCAGTGGTTTGCGGTGGTTGTTATACTTCTCCAGTTTGCCGATTTACATATTTTTTACACCCGTAATTATTTTATAAATAGATCACTACCAGTCAAACTAAAATTATCATGCCGATTTCTAACCGTTATGCAAACAAAAAACTACCGATCTCTCATTGATATAATGGCCTCTTATTGATAATGAAATTTAAAAATCAAAATTAATTTAATAATTTAATCTAAAAAACTAGTTTGCAAAGAAAAAAATGATAAAAATCTGTAGCAAGATCTTGAAATACTTAAGCAACATGACAAGGCTGAGCATGAATGTGTTAACATGGTACAGAGTTGGATAAACACGAGGAAGGTGATTAAAGGAGAATTAATTCGAGGCATTCCGCATCTTGATGCCGTGTGATAACTTGTGGGCGAACTCTCAGTAGAGTAAACGGACAAGTGATGCCGTACATCCAAACATCCAAACGTACACACACATACAATAATAATAAAAATAATAATAAAAAGTAGAGGAAGAGCGGCCGGTGTCTGCAAAGCCATTAGATCCCTCGTTACGTGTCATTGCGAAGATATCTCGCGGCTATATGGGCCTATCATCCAGCTGGACGGAGCAGAGGGTGAGGGTGAGTTTGCGAGAGTGTGTTGGGCATCGGGATGAGACTGGTTGTACATATAATACGTGCAACTCGCAACTCGCAACGAGATGAGCACAATTATGCATCGTTCTCTGAGAGACGGTACATTAATTTATGGCTGAAAGAAGGACCTGGCGTGTGCGCGTGTCGGCAACTCTGTATAACGCAGCGCTGAGTAATGTGTAAGGATACTGATGATCCAGGAGAGCAAGAGAGCTAAGCGTGGGCGCCTCTCCCATATTATGTATCCTGTGTAGTAGTGGATAGGACTCGAGCTTAAAACATTTCTCTGGTTCAACCGTCTTTTTCTTCCCTCCTCTTCGGTCTCTTTCTTATTTTAATCCTTGCGCTCAGTCCTCACCAACTTCAGCCAGCTCATGAGCATGCATGTTAGTTATTTGTACCCACGTAAGAGGATTCACCTCAGACGCGATCTCTGGCAATTAATAATCCCTGCTAACTCATATGTGTATATTTATTTTTTGTTGTACAGTTTACTGGGATCTAATAATTTTAAGAGAACTCAAGTTTGCTGACAATGAGATTGGGGACTGATTTGAAGAAGTAGCATAATTAGGTGGAAAAAAAAATTAAATTGAATGATAAAATTTCGAAATAAATGAGTCAGTTTCATTGATGAGACGATCACCTTGATATGTCTGTGATGATGTCGAAGGACTTGGTGATATGTTCACGTCAACATGTCTGTCATGTTTCGATTGATGTCTTCACACTTGCGGACTTTTAAATTCATCGTGTGCCGCTACGCCATCGACACTATATATATACATATATATATGTATAGAGTGTAGGTATACTTGATTTAACTATCGTACTCTCTATATTTTATTTCGAAACTGAAGATCATCAGTTTGGTTTTGAGATTAGCGAAGATGTGAATAGACAATTAAAATAATTTTTAGTAAATAAATAAATAAGTAATGAAGAAATGGATAAAATGGTGTAATGTGTCAGCAGTAAAAATGAGGATTTTTTTTTCTGGCAAATAAAAGATGTCTCTTGCAGGAGAGATTAATACTGCCGATAAAAAAAGTGTCAGCGGTATAGTATAGCGTAGCACTAAAACGTTAGGGCAATAAAATTTGAGGCAGATTAAAGAGGATTTTATAATTGTGGTGAAATAAAGTTTTTAAATAAAATCCTTGTTTTTAATGTTATATATTTAAATGTTGATGAGCTAAGAGAGTGTGTTGTATTATCGGCGGATCGCGGTTAATTGCGTACGCGAGTATCCACTGAAATATTGCTCTTAAAAATATAAAAATTGCGTAACGTCTGCCATGATTTTTATATCGCGTGCTTCAAATTAATTGGACGATGCCAGATTATTATTATTTTTTTGAGGTGATTAAATGATCTCGTTGACGACAATCGGCTTAATTATTTTTAATTGAATTAAATAATTAAGAAATTCAATTGAAAGTGGTGCATGAAAAATTAAAAAGGTTTAATTGCTGTTTGTAATAAAAAATTTAACAAAAAATTATATTCAGGTCATGAAGAAATATCATTTTTTTTTTTTAATTTCAGTAACGAAATCCGAGTCCCGCAAAAATTTTATTTTTTTATTTTCTGTTAAATAAATTTTAGAATAAAAAAATGAAAACATGATGACTGTCAGTGAAATTTATAATTTAGCCATTTTGCTCTTTGGTTTTAATGAAATAAAAGTAAAACATGATCAGTAGCTCAATAGATACACAGGAATAAACTAAAGGATTATATCTCCTCGGAACATTTAAATCCAAGTAAACGTAAGTTTCTCGAGATAAAATTTATCTTTTAACTCGATAACACTCTCGTTGCATTACATTTAATCACACGTTTAACACGAGTTAAGCTATACAAACACGAGTTTAATATGCACACACACTAAATTGCCCTTTTTTCCCATCAGCTCAATCTCAATTTACATTTTGGATCACTGATAAATCTCGAAGGATTTCATAATCGCACGAGATTATTACCGCAAATTACCATACTCTTTCTCTCTCTCTCTCTCTCTGTTTGGCTTACAGTCGGAGCCAGTGTCATTAGTGTCAGAGCGTAGTCGAGCGCTAAATAAACAAGATTAAAAAATAGCCAAGTAAATGAATAAAATAAAAAATAAAAAGATGAATAAAAAAAGGCAGACGAGAGCGAGGCCAAGGGAATCTTGATAGCTCGATAAATACATCAAGACTCGAGTCGTCTCAAGAGAAACGATCACTGATGGGACTCACGTTCCCACATTTACATTCGACCTATTGTCTCTCTGTCGCTCCTCACACATATCGAGACTTGTTTGGGATTATTCATACTACTCACAACCGCCAGCCAGCAAAACCCATACTCCATTCTACTGTTGTCGAGTTGCCCGAGCAGAGAGCACTAATGTTATGTTAAGACTTTGCTCTTGAACTCGTCGATTCGCTTTCAATGCTATTTTTACTCCCATCCATTTTACAATAAATTCTTTTTGTTCTCCTCAACAGCTCGAAAATTATCAGGCATGTCAGGTGTATGACCTGGCATTTTTAACAATTTATATTTACAGCAACAAAAAAAAAACTACATCATGATGTTTTTTTTCTTTTTTCAATTAAAACAAAAATTGATTCATTGTTTGGTCAAGTATGACGATAAGTAAATGAACGAGTGTGTTGCTGAGCGCAAAAAAGCTGAATACGAAATCGATTTTCAGCGATAATATTTGAATGATGAATTTAAAAAAGGATGAAATGAAATTCCGTGTCGCGGTGAACTACGTGACTGACAGGTCGCGGTGTCTTGGCATGGCCAGGTCTCGCACTAGAGTCCATGTGCCAGTAGTGAGTAAGGTGTACGATGTACGGAGCTGAAAGTTGTGGATGTGTGGATGCATGCATGGATGCACGGCGTCTCCGCGGGAAGCGAGATAAAACGAGTGCATAACAAGGTACCTCACTCATCGTTGCGCCAACTATATATACATGCATGGTAAGTTACTGACAAGTACTCGTGGCAGTACAAGGTGTACGTTGGCTACAAAAAAAAATTGTTTCGTTATTATGGAGTTACTTTTTGCGGATGATTTAACACGTTCAACTAACGCTTAATTAATCGATCAACTTGTTATTTTTTTTACGATATCAATACTAATTTTATTCTCATAGCGAGACACTTCTATCGTTACCTGAGTCAATTTAATCATTCTTACGTTCATGACAGAAATATTCATTTGCTAAAGTCGATATCTTTACTGCTCATCAACATTAGGTCCCATTTATTTTAATTTTCCAGTACTAAAAATTTTTTTTTGGGCTAGTTCATAAATTTTATATATAAAGAGGTACTCTGACGAGTAAAATGGCAGCTCAATAATTATTTTATCACCACTAAGAGCTAAGATATAAATGAAATAAAAAATTTACGCAAAATTTCGATGTCGAATATGACTCAAATTTTTTGACATAATTTATGGTTATATATTTATATATCAGCTCGAATGAGTAAAATGATATCTTGATAATTGATATAGAACTCCTGGAAGCCGGTAAATAAATTTATAAAACCTTATCGAAATCTGGCAGTAAAATTTTTTAAACCTTTTCAACAATAAAAAAGTAAAATAATAATAATAACAACAATAGCCGAGATTGTAAATCGATTTATCGTGTTGGTGAATACGTGGAATAAAGTATAGATCTAAAGTATTATAAACTCTCTGACCGAAGGTCATATCACCGTGATTTTAATTAGCGTTAAAACGATGCCGATCACGTTGAGTTTTTCGATGAGAATGGCCTTGTCCTTCAGACCCAATGGTGCGTGTTCTTGGTGCCGAATCACCGGTATTAGAATCCAAGGTGTGCCTCGATGCGAGTCTATTCTTATTTTTAAACCCCGGCGAATACGAATAGAAGCCTTATATCGATCGTCCTCCTTACCAAAGGGGATTAGGAAGAGGATTTATTGCGTAAGCACAGTTGCTATGAGCTACCTGATTATCTTGCCTAAGGACACGAATGGGAATCGACAATAATGATAATAATAACGCCGAGAAAGGATAACAGAGAATCAAGACGTGGGCCAAGTGATGAAAATAGGTGTTTAATGTCTTGGTGATCTCCCAGATCTTCCCATTCTTATTCTCTTAATATTTTTTTATCGGAATGCTTTAATGCTCGAAACCAGAAATATTTTGCTCTTAATTTTTTTTTTTCGGTTAATATTCGACGAGTAGAGATATGAGTCTTGATTACAAGGGACCATATTCTTATCTTCACTCCTTTTAGAATCGATCTCCGCGTCGATTTTACTTTCTCAAATCAACCAGAGCGCAATCGCGGTATTGAAGGCGAAGAAAGATACGCCTTCTTCTTCTTCTTCTTCTTCTTCTTTTTTTTTTCTTAGCGAGCCATTAATCCCTCGATATTTTTATTATAAAGAAACCTTTACTTATTTTAAAAATTATTAAAAAAATTTAAATTCAACTGTAAATAATTTTTTTTTATGCAATACTTAATTATCAGTCGTATAGATGTGTGTAAAAATTAATATTTGATTAAAGGACGTGGTTATTAAGTACCGACGATTTTTTAAAATTAAAAACGGAATTATCAGCTTAAAAAATCAAATTTAAATATCGAGATGTTATGAGCATTAAAGACTTGATTAAAAATAATAATTTAGACCAACGGACTAATAAATAAATAAGTAAATAACTGTTTAAATTAATAATTATGAGAATGTTGCCATGTAGTAAAAGTAATTAGAAAAAAATAATATGAAGTAAGAAAATGAAGATAGCCTTGATACTTGAGATCGATGGCGATGATCGGTTCCCGATCACTCAGGGTCGCGTTGAAGTACGTCCATAAAAGCGGTTCGAGTTTTTAAAAATGATTAAACACACCCACATGCTCGTATTTATGTGTTCCGATTAAAAAAGGCTAGGTGAAGTGAAGAGAAGTGGATAGACAAGATGATCGACTCCAAGCTAGCCATTTGCCTGTCGTTCGGGCGACTCACTTAGTTTTTAGCTTCAGCTACAGCTCCAACGGCTTCAACATCGTGCCTGCCAATCCGCAGATAGGTGCAGATTGTTTCACTCCACAGCAACATTGATGCCGATCCTTTTTTTCATTATACATACTCTGATATTGTATATATATATATTATATTTCGCAGCCTTTCTGTTTGCGCCTCTATTTTATACATTTTTCCACTCGGAGCCTAGCATCTGCCGAGTGTCACCTTCACCATCACCTCTACTTTTTTAAAAATATATACTTAATGTATATGTATTTGTTAAAAATAAAAAAAATTTTTCGCTCACTCCCATTCATCCTTTGACATTCTCTTTCTTTATTATAATAATCTCAACTCTCTCGCGCCTCCTTGGTCATTATCCCTCGGCGATGATTACGATTATTATTCGATCGTCCAATAATCATGTCCCGTAAGACGTAATGGTTATTCGTAGGACGATTGCGATCGACGATCACGTCCGCACGCGTTCCTATACACTCTCAATAATTCTTTGTCCGATACGACTGCCGGAAATGCCTGGCTAGTCTCAATATATTTAATAATAAAAAATTTAAGAGCCTTAACTTAAATAAAACGATCATCGAAAAGTTTAAGCCCGATGAGTTGGTTACTTTTTTTTTCATCATAATAAATAAATACACGTTAATGTCCAAGGAGTTGAGTGTCAAATTACTTTGCAGTGTGTAATTTAATTCAATTTTAAAATTTAAAAAAAAATTAACGGCTATTTGTTTTCAGTGTGTGTTTACAATCCGTGTATGCCGATGTCTGTTGTGCACCGTGTGTATTTTATTTTAGATACTTTGTTTTTTGATATTTATCTTTCGCGCGGACAGTTATTGTTCTTCCTTCGATACATATAATAAATATACATATATAAAGTTAAATATTATTATACGGAATGTCGACCAAAAAAACGCTTCAGGCATTTCATGTTCTTTTTATTTACCAAACTGTTTACATTTTTTTTTTTTAAACAAAACCTCCAGCCGCGTTTAAATAAAAACAACTTGTAAAATATCGATTTTATGTAAAAATTAGTAGGACAGATTAAAAAATATTTTAATTCAATGTTCCATTGCCATAAGAAAATAAAATTTGTCGAATGATTTTTTGGTTAAAATAAAAATTAAAGTCAAAGAAACATTTGAACCTGTTGACAGGAGACAGGACAAGGCGTCATGAGTCATCTGACTACATGATAGGATATCTATCCTATGAGGTTTAATCGTGCTGGTTCACAGGTCATCTCTCGTCGCTCCTTTGGCTTTGGCTCATCCGTCCACTAACCTCCTCCTCCTCTTCCCTCTCCTCCACCTCCATCTTCTTAACCTCCATACATGTAAGCTCGTGTCTCAAACGTATGTACGCTCATACATACGTCCCAGCATCCAGCTTATATAATTTAGCTACAGCTTTAGAGTTGGCTGGTGCGAGCAGGCACTACACGAGAGTCCTTGATATTAGAATGGTCCAGAGTATAATATATATATATATATATATAAAGTATCTGGTGGTGTAGTACCTGAGAGTAGCATCCAGTGACCGTTACATGCTCCTTACCACTGCCGGTACTGGCCCCGTATATGCATCAGCCGATCTGAGTGTATATCCTCGTCCTCTAGTCCTCCTATAGTCTTAGTCTTAGTCTTAGTCTTGGTCTTAGTCTTAGTCTTGGTCGTCGTGAGCGGGTATATGACGACATCGCTTTATTATCGTCGCACGAATTACCCACGGATGCGTCCTGGCTCTTTGCTGCAATCCTACTTCCATTCTCACGTCTCTCTGATTGTCCGTTACTCGTGTCCTTTTTTACTCCTTCATACATTAGATTTTTTCTATATACTTTTTACTACTACTATTACTATTATTACTACTACTATTATTATTATCATTACTTATATATTTTTTTCTAACACTTCTCTCTCGATCTGGAGATTTGCAGCGGTAGGACGGAGTTATAAAAGCCGACAGTTCTCGTTCGCACGGTTCGTCACCTTGGCTGCAGCCTGTGTTTATAACTCGAGTCAACTCGGCTCGATACACAAACTCGTTGCCAGGACTATGACATCGCACGAGTAGATATCTTCTATTTGGCGTACTCGTTTTTTAAAAATAATAAATATCCACTTGCGACACAGATCCTCGTCTTCGTCAGAAACAACCTCAAAGAGTATATCGAGTCGAGAGTCTGAGTCTGAGTCTTAAGAAATCCACAGACAGCCAATTTATACCGTGTGATCCTGAATTTCCGGATTCCAGTTGCATCGTCGTGGGTTATATTGGTAGTTTTGATGCTGGATACTGGATCTGTTTATTATTTTACCGTTTACTCTCTGCCTCGATATTTAAAAATTATTATTATTCATTTATTTATTTTGTTATTTAAATTTATTGCTCATTGGCCTGGTAAAAAATGTTCCAAATAATTATTTAGTCTGGATGTTTGAATTTAAAAATGCTGAATCACGAATTAGGTAAGCGCTCGAAAATTCAAGGTTGCAATCTACTTATGCTCTGCTATAATTATAATAAATATAAAAAATATAAAAAATATAGAGAAGGCGATTGAGCTCGAGTGTTGTGAGAAAAATCGTTAGGAGTTTTTATTAAAAATTTAATGGATGGGTTTATTGACACATGATTAATTACAGGAAGCACAAATTGGAGTGTAAGAGAAACAGATTTTAGTAGATTATAATGCCGGGCATTTAGATTTGCTGTCTAGCGAGCTCGGCTGATGAGGAGACGAGGATGATTCGAGGCGCGGGCGATTGCGCAAGGGACCGGAGGCTCCGGAGACCCAGTTCTCATCTATTAATGCGCAATTACCACAAGAACAATGTGATTACCGCGCGCGTTTAAGTCGTTACGCGACTAAAATCGCTTCCTCTTTAAAACTCGCTCTCTCTTAATAACGATTTACCTAACCGACAAACAATAAACTCAATGGGACAAGTTGTTATCAATTAGATGACAAATTAGACCGTTTTATATTTTTTTTATCTTTACGATAATTAATTATACCACTTAAACTAATTATTCTATTTCAACATGTTTTTATATTTAGACTTCTCATTATAAAAATTTTATAATAATAATCCATAATTCATACACTAAAAAATTTTTTTTTAATTGTTCACGAAAAAAAAAAAAAAATCGGTCTGTCAGTTGACCCTGCGGGTCAGCCTCATAACTTCCCGCAGTTTTCGAGCTTCTTGAGCTCGAAAAAACTTTTGAGTGCCTTTGTTTTTGAAAAATAACGTTTTTTACCATTTTTCTCCAACAATATCTCTCGAACGAATTCACCGATTGCAACGGTTGAGGTGGCGATCGACGCGTTTTATTGAGTTCTAGAGCTGATCAAATCTTAAAATTAATTTATTAAGTCATTTTTGAGAAATTTCAAAAAAACTGAATAAAAATTTTTTTTTTAATTCTTTCGTTCACGATTTCTCTTGAACAAATGAATCAATTTTGGAAGCTAAGGTGAAATTCGACGCGGCTTATAAAGTTTTAGAGCTGATTAAAGTTTGGAATCAATCCATCGAGCGAATTAAAAGTTATTTAAAAACAACATTTTTGAATAAATTTTATTTTTGAAATATCTCCAAACGTACCCTACCGATTAAGCTCAAATTTTTAGTGCTTATAGTAATTGGGAAGCCGCGTCGAATGACGCCTTGACGATCAAAATCGGTTCATCCGTTCAAAAGTTACAGAATATTTACATACGTACGTACATACACTCGGATATCATCTTGATTCTAGTCAAAATTGTTTCGTAGGACCTCAAATCGTCGACATCTGTTGAAATTTCGATTTTCGCGAATCGGGGTGAAAACAATAACTTCCCGAAATTTTTGAAAATCTTCGAATTTCTTAGCGGGAAGTTAAAAAAGTTGGTCGAGGGTCGACCCCTCAGAGGGCCACTTTTGTGTTGTGAGCCGCTGTGAGATGCTGTAGTGAATCTGGGGCTGAGTAAAAATTTTTTTTGACCATGAATTGAGTTTATTTTACTTATTTTCGTGCCTACGGATGATCTAGAATTGATCGTATTTCATTTTTTTATTCATTTATTGAATTTATATGCCAAGGCTTAAAGCCAGATGACAAAAATATAAAATTACATACATTTGTCACATAGAGTACTTTATAAACTGAACATTTAATTTGATATCAATGAGATTTGACAAGCTAGTAGTTACTATCAATTTCTAAATTTAAGAAGAATTCAAATCCTTAATTTTTCAAACTTTCAAGAGAATGGGTGTTTATTACATCTGACGGTAGCTCCTGCCATAACCGAATCGCAGACACAACAAACGAGTGCTCAGAAGTCTTAGTACTAAAATTTGGTATTTTAAAGGCAACAAAAAAAATTACCGATCCAACCACGAAGGAGGTGGTCATCGACATGCCCTTGAAATACCTTCCAGATGCTCAGGCTCAAGCTCCTGTGTTGCTGCAACAGGATTTTGTCTTGCTGTTCCCACAGGACTGCATCCTGTTGCAGCGCCTATTTTTTTCCGTGCAGTATTACAAATATTAAATATACAAGCAGAAATAATGAGTATAAGAGATGATTTAAATAATAAATAATAATATTATATATAAAGATCTTAAATATCTTAACTCTGACGTCGAATGGGTTATTGATTAATCAACGCGCCCACAATGATCATCTCTTACACACATTACTTTTATAATCCCTCTCTCTCAATTCTATCGACTTATTTATTTATAACTATATATACATATATCTTTTTTATTTTTTTTTTCACTTCAATTCAATCTCATTCTCTCACCGTCCAATCTGTACTATTACGTCGAACAATGTAGACAAGAGAAGGCGGAGAATTTCGGGCGCGAATAAACGAGCGATCAATCAAATATGTAGCGTCTTCGTTCATTATTTTTTTATTATCATCATTATTATAATATAATTCATATATATATTTTTTTTCGCCAATAAAGGCAACCAAGAAGGTATAATTGACGGGATATTGTTAAATGTCAGTGTTAATCATGAAATATTCTTCAGCTAACAATTTTTTACTTCATTATATTATTCACCTATAAATATAATAATATTTTATATTACATTTTATTATTTAAAATTTAAGCTTGTTATTCTGACCCCCTGATCCTCTGTGATAAATTAATTAGTGTAATTAGTGGATAAATCTATAGCGTAATGTCAAGACGTCGGAGTTAATTATACGTTTCGCGGTTTTAAAACTCAAACGCAGTTTTATCTTTCACTCTATTATTTATTGCTAACTCTTACAAACAATCAATTAATAATTACTTTAAAATAGTTAACACAAATTTAAATAATTAAATAATAGTTTGCTAATTAATTAATCGATGTATAAAAATTATAAATAAATACAATGACTGTTATTTTTAAAAAAAGTCGCGTGTGGCAACAAGGAAATATAAATCAACCGGACTCTCCTCTTCTCTTTTTTTTTTCTACCTCACTCTATGGTCTTTATAAATATCTATATATATATATATATATATATATATATATTATAATATATATATATATATATATATATATATATATATATATATATATATATATAAGTACAAAGTGGCAATACTCTGCAAGTACTTGAGAGAGTACAGGCCTTAATTGCCCGGCATTGACAAACGCGAAAGTAGCAAATGCCTCTTAGTGTCTCCTGTAGGAACGTCGCCTACACAATCTCTTTCTCGCATTCGCGGAAAACAAACCAGAGCTAAGGCAACCTGACCGTGTATTTCGATTTAAAGACACACTAAAAAACTAACAAATAGTATCAATAAAAACAACAGTTTCACACGGGTCTTTTTCACATGAGGTTACAACGGAAAAATAAAAAAATTAAACACTTTTTTTTTTTCGTTTTTATTTTTACTTAAACGGCTATTAGAATCAACCATTTAAAGATTCAATTGATAAGACAGCCTCTTAAGTTGCTTTATTCGTTGGTAGATGCCGCAGATTGTCTACTACTTTTTTACTTTATGCGGGAAAAAAAATGAACAATAATAATAAATAAAATTATAATTACAATTGTACTTCTTCATGTGTTTCAAACAAATTTCCCGGAATAAATAATTTAAAAATCAGTATCTAAGCTGTGGTATCGTGATCGGCGATCAGACGGTCTTTATTATCGCGCGAGAATGACGTGGGCTGTGTAGAATGTAGGGAATAATCTATATATCGGGTTTTAGCGGCCGAGATCTGGAGTGAGGAGACTGTGGAATGGAGACGAACGCGGTATTGAACGGTAGCAATAGATCGATACGATCGAATCTTAGGCGACGATCGCGCTGCTCTGCTCTCGATATATATTTATATTGAGGGCTTTCTCATGATCCCCCGATAGGGAGATAAACGCGGGCGTCTCACTCACCTACTAGTCGACTGAGTTCTCAGGGTTGGGTGATGTTTATCACCAGCTCGAATTTATCGGGCGTTCCGACCTGTTACCGAGCACTGCTCTGCTCACTGAATACCGATCTATCTTTATTTTAATTCCGTCTCTTCTCTTTGCTATCCTGACTAGATCAATTTTTTGCCCTCAATCAATAACTGAAATTTTTTTTAATTAATTTAAAAATATCATCAGCCTTCAGTCTGACTTGAAGGTCCGTTTCTACTTCCGAAGAGCCACGCGGCCATTTTAAAACCAACCTAAAATTTAGTGGCAGCTCTAGTAGAACCGGGCGCCAGGGTCAGACCGGGCTGCGAAAAAGTCTTAAAAATATATTTTAAAAAATCCAAAGGCGATTATCGATAATGAAATGAGAGACGAATGATTCATGACAATCGAGCCACCTGTTGAATAAAAAGCATCGATGTAAATATATTTAAAAGGACTGATGTAAACACCGGTTACATCAACTGCTCAATAGTAAATAAAATAAATAGTTATAAACAGCGGTGGATAGTAAATTCTCAATTGAACGATAAATAAAAAACGTCAGAGACGTGAATGTGTGTTGTAGGTATAAGTGAATGAATATACTATGTATATATGTATGTATGCAGACACAGAAATCGATCGGGAGTGCGTCACGGTAAACGAGGAGTTAGATAGTGGGACGTTCGCGTGACGCTAATGGCTCGGTTGGAGTCTTAACAATCGTTTATACGTCTCACCCGAGGAAACGGAACGAAATGAAATTTTCAAAGGAGATGAGATGAGTCCGTGTGAACCACAATATCCCTTCCCTACCCCCTGATTAAGCAAAAGTATCCCCGGTGACATTTAGCCAGTTATATCTGTCTAGTTCCAGGCCATCGGATAATAAATATATACGCGCTAGAAGATCGCTGCTCGTCCATCTCCCGGCCTCTCGATCCCTCATTTCAAGTCCCAGTCATCTATTTATTTATTTATTTACTTATTTTTTATTTTATGCCACAGCTGGTGCCGTCTCTTTCGTGCTCGTTGGCGAGCGATTTAATCGCGAGAACCATCACCCGCGTACATTTATTCTTGTGTCCTCTCACTCTTCCGAATGATGCGGCCGCGAGGACTACGACGCTCTGCGGGAGCGGCTTAATGTCACGTGAATTTTATTACCGAGCCGTGACATCGTTCTCGCATTCGCTACTTATACTTAGCGGAATTATTTTCCCTTTTTTTTTTTTTTTTTTTTTTTTTTTCATTATTTTTAAATATCTCACTTTCATTTAATTTCCGGCATCATTCGGGAGTTATTAAAATTTTCAAACTCAATTGCATTTTAATCCAACTTAAATTATTATAGTGTCTATTTAGCACTTTTCTCAATATTTTCTAATAAATAAAAATTATACATATAATATTTTTTTTTTATTAGTAAATAATTGGCATCATATTAAAAATTATTGCAAAATTGCTTATAGCGATTGTTAAATTTCGACTTTAGAAATAAGAAAAAAAAAAAATTCGGTAATAAAACCAAAAATATTGCCCCAGGTGAGGATCGAACTCACGACCTTAAGATTATGAGACTTACGCGCTACCGACTGCGCTACTGAGACGGGTGTGCACGACACAAACCCGCGAATTATTGAACGTCGCTACGCCCCTACCCAACTGATCAATAACTTAAAAAGCTTTTTGTACTTTTCTAAATTAAGGCAATTATAGGAGAACCGTAGAAATAAATTCTTCAGTTCGAAATTAGTGTAAAATTTGATTTTATGTAAATGAAAACTAAAAAAATAAAATTGTGACCAGAATATTGTAAATAAATATTGTAAATTCAAAACAGATCATTTGTAATCCAAGTGTACCCGGAAAAGCACTGCAGATAAGTATTGTTCTTGGTATGATAAATCATCGTTCTGTGTACTGTACTCGATGTTAAGAAGTGTGGGCGGACTAGTTTGACAACCGGAGTCAATCGACAAACGATTTGCATCTGTACATATAAGTATTAGTATACATATATATGTAACTCGACTTATTCTTTGTGAAATTCAAGTCTCGAGCCTCTCAACTCCAACAACATACGTTCCTATACACATATATATGTATACGCAATAAGTGATCTTAAATTATTCCAAGTGTATTGAGTATCTTGGCAATGACATCCAAACGAATTACCGATCCGATTTATCGTCCAGTCATTTTTCTTTAGAACTCACATATAAATAAATATACCTTCATCATATATAATACAATGCATAATACATATCATTTGAATAATGAGGAAAAAATACTGGGCTTAACAAGATCATAAATTAATAACGATATTACACGGAAATAATATAAATTAATCGAAAATATAATTTTTTATAAATATCAATTTCCTCATCTACAAGACGTAATAATGATTATAAATAACATTCAATAGAACATATCAAATATGAGATTTTTTTTATGCGCTATTAAAATAAAATGAATGAGAATCTGATTAAGAGTTATAGTTTACTCAAAAGTCTTTCTGTAACACGCCCCAGTACCAGTAGTGGGTGTTGGATATCGAGTAGACACGCGATTAGCGCTTCCCGATACGGCTATCTCGGTTACAAGCGCCTTAACACCTCTTTAAGGAACTCGCCGGCTCGATGCACGGGCTCTCGTGAGTCGATTCTGAACGGCAGATTGTCCTGCTCGCTTCCTTGAACCCGAGTAACATTGGGAGCTCCCGAGGACGGCGACAAAAAAACCAAAAATTTAACAACAAAAGTAAAAACCGCAGGTGCGGAAAAAATCTATAAAAAAAAAGAATGATCGGTGAGACGCGCATGCGCAAGGAGCGCGCCCTCAAGCGGTGGCGTCGCTTAATTAACGAGCAAAGCATGAGCTTAACGCCTCTCTATTGCGCATCGACCGCGCGATCAGATAGCGCTGGAACTTGACTTAGCGATCCTTTTACCTCTTTTGCGTTATTTCTTCACTTCTCTTTTCTTCCTTTCTTACAAACGTTCATTTTTTTTCTTTTTTCTTTTTCTGTACTCTGGACTCGTTGGCGCGATCACCGCAATCTCAACTCTGGATAACGGCGTCGCCGATAAATTTTGGAATCCCTCGTCTCTCCCTCGATGCCACGTTGCCCGCCTAATTAAGCGGCTTCGCCCCGTAATTACCGCCAATTAACGTCAAACTCGAGCGCACGCTCTCTCAACAATTATTTCTTTTCTTCCCTTTTTATTATTTCTCTTCTCTTCCTTCCCTCCTTTATTTCTTTGAACTCGCTGACGTTATTTCGCGCCAACCCTCGCGCCCAATCTATCGATTTTTATTACGATCTTCAAATATAAATCACCCGATCTTGATCTTGTTTTTTTAATTCATTCCACGTTATTTCTGATGATATTTCATTAACAATATATTCATACACATATATATATATATATATACAGTTGTATATACTGATACATTTTATTATGAGGTAACAGAGACCGCATTGCAAATTTATATATTTATTTACTCTCGACCTTTTACTCCCGTTATGGAAATAAATGGTCTTGATTCTCCAACCACTCGCTAATTCATGTTGTCGTTCACTCTATAATATTATGTGTATAGATATATATATATACAACCAACATTAAAAGGAGAACCCGAGCAACTTGTTCGGGCGGTCAATTACTTACGAATATTCATGGATAAAAACGACATCATGATATGAAAAATTGTCCCAATTATTTTCATTTTAATTCTACATAATATATTTATGATCATCTATAATTTTTATTTAATTACATTTCTGTTCTCATTTAAGAAATGTAAAATAGTAAAAATCAATAAAAAATTTATACGAGTAAATTTTTTAAGGGACCCTGAAAAATATTTTTCATATATAGAAGTAAGAAAAAACTGATGTAACAACCCGGTAATGTAGTGTCTGTAAGTTAATACGTCGAGTACGTGAGCACGCTGGCATGAGCACGAGGATCGTGAACTGAGGGCAAAGGAGACACGCGAAAAATCCCATTAATTGCTTCTATGGTGATAAATTTCCCCTTGGCAATACACGATCCACACAAGACTGGTACTGACTCTGTGTACCACTAAGTTAACTAAAAACGTTTTAGTGCAGTATCGGAATAGGGCGGCGGAGCAAGGAGACCAGAGATGAGAGAAAGAAAATAAATACTTTCTCGATGTCTAATATCCTCGGGAGTCGAGTCTTCGCACTCTATTTATCCCGCATGGCTATGTTAATTTAATATTTCTGGTGCGATGTACCTTTTAATAAGGCGCAACCAGGAAGCCAGCAAATAAGCGTGAAAATGTCGCGATTCCAAGTGACATTTCAATTAATGTTCACGATGGGCTCACGTGGGAAGCAGCCAATACACTGCTATTTATTATATTTATATTTATACTTAATGCCTTGAAAAACCCTCATAATTATCTTTTTGCCTACTGGATCTCATTATTTTCTTCACCACTTGCTTCTCATAAGCACAAGAACTCGAATTTATTTCTCACTACAATCTCCGTAATCATTATTAACACTATTACAGTTCAATACATATAATTATTATTTCTACCGGTCTATAATTATATTTTCCAGCGGTACCTCACCAAGAGCGAGACAGTTACGCATCACCGGCCGCCTGGTGGCTATCGTGTGAACTAAAATTTTATTTGCGTTATTATGAAATAAAATGAGTGAATAAATTTAAGCAATAAAGAGTTTGGCAATCGCCAAAAGCACATAAGTACCATAATCAGTGTGTACTGAGAAAAAAATATTCAATTAATCTTAATCGCACAGAGGGGGCTGGTGTCGGGTATAATTTTAAATTAGTCATGGCCGAGATAAAAAGGTAGATCAAGGGTAAAAGACGAGCAGTGGGAATAAATAAAGTGAAATAAAAATAAAAATAATACCGGAAGACAAACGCTGATCGTCTTCGTCGTCAACTTTTCTACCAGCACCTACGGGCATTTAGCGAAAGTATTTATATACTTTATTATTATATTTTTATTTCATTACTCTTGTTACTATTATTATTATTATTATTATTTAGCGAGCAATGGATGCTCTCTGGATCGAATTAAGCGCATCGAGGACACGGAAAAAAATAATAATAATAAAAATAATAAATAAATAATATACTTTAATGGCTACAGCCGTCTCTTACACACTCTGTTTATAATGAGTTAATGAGCAAGATAATTCTGTGAAAAATATGTAAAAGTGATATGCGCAATGATGCAATTACCTCGATTAAAAATACCTACTACTCATTGGAGGATGAGTAAAGTATGTGTGCGAGATTCAGCCGCTGATGCCGTGGAATTATCGAATCAGTTATTCTTGAGAATCCGATCGGAGAGCAGGTGACCTATTCCTTGGCCCAAGGCCTCCCAGCTTCTGACAGTATCTCTACATACACCTATTCATCTCCAGTTATAAAATATATCCACACACTCACATTCACCACACAATCGGTGCTCTATACACTTGTATAGTCCATATATATATATATATATATATATATATATATATATATATATATATATTTATAAATGTTTTCCATTACATTGTATCGACATCCACGTTGAAAGGGTCCAGAAGCTTCAGGACAGGTTCAATTCGATCCGCTCTCTTTGACGCCCTCCATTATGTCTTTTACGCTGTATTACAACGATTATGCTAACGCTTTTTTTTGTCATTATTAATATTTATGTGCCCCATATACTTTTTTTATTAATATAAAAATATTTAATGCCCTCAAAAGTAAATTAGTCCGGTACTAATTTCGTGTCACAATTACGATACTTAAATTTTAACATCCGTTATTTATATTTTTTGTCACCGATTATTCAAATTGATGTTCTTGCGCGCACATAACGTCTTCTGGGAGACTTGAAAAAAAAAAAAAAAGATAACAAACAGGAATTTAATAAATTTATGGTGTCTAAAAATTTAAAAGCTCCACAATAACAACGTAATTATTTTTGAGTTATTAAATGTTCACACGAGATAACAAAATACTCTGAATAACTCAGATATCGAATCGAATTCGATCGAGCTGTATCTCAGAGCAATCGATTAGCAGCGAGGCCTTGGATCGGAATAGGTCACTCGCACAATTGGGTTCTCATGGCAAACCCTCGCGTTTTATCTCCCTCTGAGCGATTTCCTCCTTGTCTAGTATGCACCGAGAAGTACACACGATCGCGTTATATTAAATGTATGAGTATAACATATATAAAACACGGGGAACTAGTGGAACATGCTGGTCCGAGAGCGTGATGCTGGTGTTACATTCGGTAGCGACGGCTTCTGCGAATGCTGAGAAGTATCCCGGGGAGGCTTTGATATGTATTAGAATACATAACTATATATTTATTATATAAATATATAAATATAAATATACATATATAGGTGTGAGTTTGAGTGCAGATGTGTATGGGAGTGCACGAGAAAGACAAGATTGTGTTAATATAAGAGAAGATGTGGACGAGAGAAAATGAAAGAACACGGCATACATGCTAAGAGAGAGAACAGGATCGTGCATCAAGGCGTCGCGTGTAAAACGTATATACAAGTAGATATCTGCTACGGATCCTCGCAGGTGTGTAAGAGACCGATGTATGCAATATACGCGATCCAGCCTTATTCATTAATGACTCATCGTGTTGAGAGCTTACCAATACACCGTGTGGACTACCTACCAATACCTCGCGGGATCCAGAGATACCTTTTAATCGCGAGTATCATCTGATATTAACTTTTATCGGAAATTGCAGATTGATGAATATTTATTTTTAACAAAACATTTATATTCAATCTATGCTTTATTACACTTATTTTTTTAATTAATATTTCTTTAGATAATTTAGATTTCGTTGATAGTGATAGCAGGATTTAATTTAATTTAATTTAATGCGTTATAAATTCTGGCCGATAGGTGCAGTTTAATTTTCAGGAAATAGATTGTCTGAGTGTTAACTGGGTGAATGTGCCGGGGAATGGATTGATGAAAATATTTAATTCATGATAACGATAACAGTTGAGAAAGATAAGCTGGCTTACGGTTCGTGAAGGTATACTCGCAAAAAAAAATTATTCTGTCGCGAATTCTCAACAGATAGATGCATTAGGACGTCTGTCCCGAAGGAGTCACAGCCCTTTTTCTGAATAGAGAAATTTATTTCATTCTAGGTACAAGTAACCATATCTTGAAAGTAATGAAACCCTAGAAATCTACAATTCCCATTGTCTTTAGATATCTTTTATGAAATAAGAATAAATCTAGTAAGTCAATAATTATTGTATTAACCCGGTAGTGATTGTAAGGAGAGCCGCCAAGTCGGTTATTATCATAAAAATCTAAAATTGTCCATCGGTGGTATTCTCTCTGAGCAAGTTGTGGGACATTAAGAAATAGTTTGTTGCAAAAGATGTATTATTATACGGTGTGCTCTAAATGGCGACGATAAATAACTTGGTGGTTTGCTGTATCGTTGACTGTTGCCTTCTAAATCTGCCCGCGGCTGTCTCGAATCTCTCACAGAGTTACAGTTGAGACCCACCGCTCTATCTATAAGTCATGCCCAGTCCCACAAACTTGAGACACTGGATCGGGTTTTAAAAGCTTAATGTTTTAATGTTTAATGTTGTTACGGATGAGAGAACACGTGAATGTGCATCAGGTGTCGAGGACTCTGCATATTTATATATTTTTAGTGTACTGTATAACTATGACTGTGACTATTACTATCTCAATGGGTACAGTAATATAATAAAGTGAGTGTACTGACGTAATGAAGCTCTTTCAGGACTAATGGACTTATCTACTCATTCGGAGTTGTTTAAATCTCAAGGCACTCTTATTATTTCATTATACTATTTGTTTAGCTCTCGACAAAGAAATTCTTACGGTATATTTATTCTCGCTGGTTCTATTATCATCATTATTATTATTGAGATATTTATTATAATATATAATATAAATAAAACCAGCTGAGCTCCAGATGTCAAAAGTAAACGCGGACAAAGCCAAGGAGACGTCGAGCTCGAGAGCATCAGGGCCCTGATTATGATTCCCGGCGCACGCACTCGGACTCAATCCTGTATAATAAAACCTCCCGGGTATGGGCATACATGTGGACGATCGGTGCCGAGGAAGGGAACCAGCCAGAGACTTCAATACCGTCGTCCCTTTGATCTCTTTTACCGCCGGCGACGCACTCACTTGTCTCGCTTTTCTCTTCTCTTGTCTCTTGACTCGACTCTCGAGTCTTTTATTGGGTAACTTGCAAGACTTACAAACACTAACTTCATAAAAAAAAAATAAATAAATAAATAAAATACAGAACAGAAGTTTTTTTCAGTGCGCAAGACAAATTTATTTTTAACGCCGACACTTGGCAAAAAATTTTTATCCTGTAAATTTATTTTGCTAATGAGAGAGATAAAAATTTATATATATGTGTATATAGATTTGATTGAAGATTTGATAGATGTAAAGTTTATATAAGTTTAGCCGTGATAGGTTAGCGAAAATTAGCATACGGTAAATCCAAAGCCGAAACATTCTCACACTTGGCGACTAAATGAACACTAAATTAACTTGATTATTCAATTATACGTGTACACGGGATGGTGATTTTATCACGGTGCTGTTTTTAAATATAAAATTAATAAAAATTTAACTGTCTAAAAAATAAAATTAAATTTGACTTCTGCAACTCGCGGGAAATTGAGATAAACTGCGGGATTAAAACCGCTCTTTCTTTATGCAGATATATATAGATATAGATATGGATATGGATATGGATATGGATATGTATGTATGAGGCAGATATATTTACGAGGCCATATAGCAGGCGATATTTACAATGACGTCGCGAGAGCGTTAGTATAAAATCATCGCGGTTATATTATGCTTGTTGGATATGATATGAGGAAAGAGTCGAGTACAAGTAAAGTTGAGCCGAGAGAAGAAGACTCCCTACTGATTTTAC
The DNA here is from genome assembly GCA_964016945.1 of Microplitis deprimator. NCBI lineage: Eukaryota > Metazoa > Arthropoda > Insecta > Hymenoptera > Braconidae > Microplitis > Microplitis deprimator. The sequence goes on from OZ024707.1 coordinate 24,179,926, forward strand.
GCCGACTCCACATCTTCATATTATACTCACCACCGTATTTATCCCCTCGAGGGGCATTTAATTTAAAACGTTGAGCTTATACGTCGCTTGTATTCGCTACTTCTCCGGTTAAAAATAAATCTGCTTGTTTGCCAATAAATAAATTATCAATTATTTTCGCTCTTCAATTTTTCAGATGAAATAAAAATAAATAAAAATAAAAAGAAATTTAAATGACACATAAAAAATGTAGAAAACGAGCAGAGGAAAGTTTAGCTCGAGACAACTCGTGACGACCCTTAGAGCTGACATGAGGGCAACCCTATAAGAGAGAACAGAGAGCTGCATTATAAACCCATGAACCAGAACTAACGGCACCGAGATTCTCTTCTCGCGGGACCAAAAATGGCTCGAGCCAATTAACGTACGTGGCCTTTATTCGTAAGGTCTAACGACTCTCGGGGGGGCTGGAGGTGGTCTGAGGAGATGAGGTGAGGTATATAAGGTATAGGAGGAGAGACAGGAGACAGAATAGACAAGAGAGTGTCTTGTTGTACAGCACATCCTCAACAGAAGCTAAACCAGGAACAGCAGCAACAGCAGCAGCAGGAGCAGGAGCAAGAGCTGGAGCTGGAGCTGAAGCTGGGGCCGAGGAAGGGGGAAGCGGGAGGATGGAAATGTTGGTTATTCTCTCTGGCGAGTAACCCGTACGAGCATGTGATTTGAATAAATTTAAATAATGCCAAGCTCGAGTGGAACAATGCTAAATCAGTCGTAATTGTTAATAATCGTAATAGCTCTTTGGCTGCGTTGTTGTCCCGGCCTCATCCTTATCCCGTGTTGGTGGCTCTTGTAGCCTGTCCTCGCGTCGTGATCTGGTTACATCGGCAGTGTGCTACCCGTTACGAGGAGAATGCACAGAGCAGTTAGCGTTTGAGTTCTATCTTGTCTTTTATTTGTCGTTTTGTTTTAGATTTTTACCAACCAGCCAGAGCTGAATACTGAGTTGACTCGCGTACACTCGCGTATAGTCGTGGACGCGCGCGTGACCCTCGGTGCTCCTATCCGCCAAAGGAGACGAGAGTGTACCTGCTCTCTCTAAGGCGCTGTACTTTACTGTGCTTACACGGTACTCCTTTTGCTTCCTACTTTCCTCTCGCTCCCCCCGAGTACCTTGCTTGCATCGAATTACACGAGAACGTTTGACTTCTGTTTTCCAAACTCTAAATGTACATTCGCTAATTTATTTTTTAACATTTTTTTTTATCTCAACTCTTTTAAGTATGGGGATGATTCCAAGGTTACTTTCACTTTTACTCCCAGCTAGAGTTCAATTAATTATTATTGTGATGAAGAAATTGAATATTTAGACTTCCGCCATGGGGCAAAACGGCCCGTCTTAAATTTAAACGGAATTTTTTTCATGGACCCACTTTAGATTTTTTTAATTATTATCAAAAAATAGCAGAAGTAGTAAAAAAAAAATCATACATCAGATAGCAAAAATAAAATATCCAACAGCGGATTTGTTTATGATGCTATTAATCATTAATAAAGATAAAAAAAATGAAAATATATTACAAAGGATTAATTATCCATAATAGTAATATATAAATAAAGGTATATGATAATATGAAAGAGGAATTATTTAAATCCGTGGGAACATACCGAAGCATCGTCTTAAGATAATACAGACTGAGAGCGGACACATTTAAACGCGTTTGTTGCAACGCGGTACTTTTCTGGGCCAATTTTTCCATGTGACATCAATGAACACCGCTTTGGGTCTCTTCTCTCCTCATGTTTGTACTACTCTTGCGGATGCATACACCACGGGCTTACAAACGTTCGCCTTATAAACCGTATTCACTGCATAGTAGTAGTTGTAGTAGTAGTGTAGTGCGTTTGGTTGAATGCACATCGCAGAGCTGGTGGACAAGCTCGCGGAAGTCGCCGCAAAGTAGTAGCAGCCAGGTATGAACAGCCACCGGCATAAGTAGTAGGAGCGAGAAACCACCAGCAGTCAGCACCAGGTCTACTGGCTAGAGAAGTAAGAAAGAGTACACGGTAGCAGTTGCAGTAGCCGCCGCTTCCAATGGGAACTGTCACCGCGTGCGTATAGGGTTATTAGATCGGTATCGCCTCGGAGTGACAAGACTGTGAGAACTCACCGTTTGAATTCGCAGCTGAGCAATGAGTAGGCATCCCTACTATGTAGTTAACCCTCTCGAGTTCCTCTTTCGTTTATATTCTCTTTCTCTTCTATCTCACTGTGCCCCCTACCGTTTTATTCCAATCGTTTGCTGCTTCTTCATCTTTTTAGCCTTTTTTTATTCCGCTTTATGGGGATTATATTCTAGCCAACAATTTATAACTAACTGCTCACTGACCGAGATTTCTTTACTATACATTATTATTCCATTCAATGCTGAATTTTATCTCTAAATTTTTTTTTTTTTTTTTTTTTTTTTTTTTTTTTTATACGTAAATTCCTCAGATTGGATTTCATTCATTGATTTTTTTTATGGTAATTTTTTTTCGCCTTTCTCAACATTAAATATTCAATCGAACATAAGAAATAACCATCTGGACTTTTTGATTTTTTATTTTACAAAAAACCAAAGTAGAACTTATTCAATAATTCTTATATGGCTAAAAGTGAAAAAAAAGGCTCAATTTAATGAAATAAGAGAAATAAATATATATAATAAACAATAACGGACAAATTGCACGACGACGCGTTTAATTTGCGCAATTAAGTGACAGAACGTGTCTCTGAAACGTATACACGTTCTGTTGAATGGATCAGTATTACACCTTGCGCACTCTCACGAGGTCCATATTTGTTTAAAACTCTTGTAAATACGATTTTAAAAATTAATCGTGTTTTATAGCACTATCACTCGAGCAACCGTCCGGGATCGGGAATTAAAAATACGCTCAAAAGGATTACAGTCTCGTGTCACTTATCCACCGGGTCAACGACTCGTCCACTTTGCTATTATAATCCTTTTTGGTCACAACAATTACTGAGAATTTATTCAGTTAAAACCCGCCATCTATTTCATTGGCCTTTTAAAAAGTTTCTTTTATCAGTTTGAATTACAAAATATTTTTTTTTCGTCTCCTTCAACGAGATTTAAATAAAATAAAATTATTACAACAATTAATTATCTATTTTTATATAATTTGATTTTTAATAATAACAATAATTAAATTTTTGTTATTTATACATTTATATAAAAATATATATAAAATAAAAAGAAGAAAAAAAAGTCTTTTCTCTCATTCTCAGTCGTTTTATCTGAGGTTATCCTTACAGCTCGTTGAGGATTCTTAATTATAGCACTTTACGATCCAAGTCTCGAGTTCTATCGGTGGATTACGGGCGTTATTTACGGTGCGATAAAACGTTAAGACACAAAAAAGAGAGAGGAAATACATATACATATGTATTTATATATATATATATTTGTATTAATGTTAGAGCGCGAGTGTGAGAGTAAGAAGAGAAGGTGAATCTTGGATTTGGGTTTTTTGACGGAACGCATATGTGTGATCTCACATTTGGATTTACAGATAGAAATAAATAAACAACGACTACACTACACTCATTTATAGAGACTACGGTACGCAATCGTGATCGATAGTATTTTATTCGACAGCTCGTATACATATAGCAGTGCTGAGGGGTATTATGGTGTTGTTATGTGTACGCAGGTGGGAGAAAGAGACCATGAGAGGAAAGAGCGAAAGGCCAACAGGTTGACTCTAGATCCTCTACTCGGCAAGCTCGTGTCTTCGGCAGTTATACGCGTCCTCCAAAGACACTGAGACACAGGTGACCCTAATGCGGGTGTCGTAACTATTTCTACGTCCCTTTTTATTGCTTTAGAAATTTTTTTCTATTTATTTTTTTTTTTTACTAGACAAGAACAAGATGTAATCATTTAAATTAAATCAATTAAATATCTTTACGATGCTTTTTTTTATAATTGACATGTTACGGAGACGGGGTAAGGTGGACAGACCTAATAAATTGAGCGTAGTTATGTAAAAATAATTTTCGAGTGATTTGACCTTTTTTCAAATTAATATTGATGAAAAAAACATTTTATTCATCTGTCAACATTTTTCTTTACTAATTAACGGTAAACTTAAAATTTATCACGAGTAAAGTCAACTAGACTTTAAGTTTAGAAAAGATTTTTATTTATTTGTCTTCGGTAATTTTTCACAGGATACCGGATTTTTAAAATTATTATACTAAAGATCTAGATAAAAAAGTCATTAATTAAATTTTTTTTGAATAGAAAAGAACATCATTAGTATATGTATTCGAATTTGTAATTCAAATAATTCGTATAAAAAAAAAAAACATTTGATTAAATTAGAAATAAAATTAGGTTACGAAAAAAATTTTAAATTATTTAAAAAAAAAATTTCTCCATCCTAAATGACCTCAGTGAGCGTCCTTGTCCTTCATAGGAATTTCATCTTGAATCTCTCCAAATACTTGTTTTCACCCAATTAAAGAAATTAAAAAGCCCGACACCGACACCGACACCGACACCGACCTGAGACCGAGACCAAGACCGACACCGAGACCGAGACCATCACGTAACAGCCAAAACGATATTAATTACGTTCATTTCATAGACATAATCATTCGATATAATCTCGTATAAAGTCTGTGTTAGTTTCCCTAGAGATAATATTATAAAGCGAACCTAGGGTTACAGGTCGGAAAAATAACTGAAGAAATGTATTGCGCGTACTAATACCGCACGTATATATTTTATATATATATCCCACGCGTACGCGGCGCTTCGAGTCGGAAGTCGTCGCGCTCGAGCGGCTCTCTGGCAATAATCGACGTTTCCCTCACTCAGACAGACAAAGACCACAATATATACATATTTATAAAAGTATGGATACAAAGACGTGGATAAGTGAAAAAAAGAGTCTGAAGAATCTTCTCGGAGAGAAATTCCACGAGAGATGCGATCGTCAGTACATCGTACTCGGAACACGCACGCGTATCGCATCTTCTTCTCTTCCTTTTCCTTCTTATTCTTACGTGGATTAATCTACAAGAATTCTACATGATATTGTACCCCGTGGCCGTGTATGTGTATCACGTATGGCTCTACTCCGGGTTCAAAGTTTAATAAAATCAATTTGTTGTTAAAAAATAAAAGCTTGTAAATTTTTTTGATAAAAGTCGAGGCTACGATTGATTCCGGGATTTGAATTAATAAATTGACCCACTAAAAGGTAATTTGAATAATCGAAAAAGTATGTCAAAAAAAAAAAAAATATGTACATAACACGTGGAAGTTTCTAACTGGGAATAATAAAAAAAATTTCGCTCTGATTGCCAGAGAGCAAACTGTGTGTGTCATCATTTTAAAACCATATATGTGTAGCCAACGCAAACCGTTAGGGTTTGTATGATGTTGTGTGCTGTGTGTTGTATAAATCGTTGATCGTGTCGTGTGTGGAGCCCGCCAGCTCATAAATATATCTCGAAAAGAAGTAGAAGTAGAAGAAGTACAGAAGGATAAAGAAGAATAAGAAGAAGAAGAAGAAGAAGAAGAAGGACTCGGAGTAGAGATGAGAGCAAGTTAATATCGTCCGGTGCGATCGGAGTCGAGATTAAACGCGTTAGAAATTATTCGTATGGGTTTGGACATCAAGCTAGGTCCTCGGGTAATCTGTGTGTGTGTGAGTGTGTACTCAATAGTATCTGGAGGTTGCGCAATCGACCTCGTGACGACCTCCGAGCTGGACACTAAAATGAGTATATATAAATTTAAGCAAAAGGAATTTAAGATGCTCCCCATCTTCTCGATATCAGGTCATTAATTATAGTGACAGTACACCTTTTACATTTTATTTTATATTTATTTTTTTTTATCGGGTTTTTTTTTTCCTTTTTTTAAAAACGTCGTCAATGTGATACTGATTACAATCCATTAGGTGATGCGTAGCTATGTTGTGTTACATCAATAACTGAGGCTCCAAAAAGCTTGATAGCGGCAAATTGTACTCTCGAGGTTATTTATTGTCTTACATTTAGGTTTTGTTCCACTTATTCGTGATGTAGCGATACGAGATGACTATTTTTATTATTTCCTGAGTGTTGGTTACTTTTAATAATAATCTTTATGAGAAAGAGTTCAAGTTGTAAGTTAGGAAATAAATATTTTTAATTTTCGACTGACGAAATCCCAAAAGTACCTCAGGGACTTTTTGATAAATTTTTTGTTTCTTCAAAATTTCTGGTGCTGAATTTATCTTAAATTTCAAGTGCAAAATTTTAAGCACTGAGGTTATTTTTTGAAAGCTCAAAATTATTAATTAAGTAAAAATGAAGAGATTTATTTTTTTCATTAACTTATTAGTTAATAACAGCTGAATATTTTTTGTTGGTTTTTGTGGTGGTCAAGTTTTTTCAATGGGTTGATTGTTGTGTTGAAGTGAACCAGTAGAATAATTTAATGCGGAGGTCGTTGAGTAGAACTGAAGAGCAGTTTCATGGTCATGGATCGTTTGAATCGGATGGATGATCGGTCTACTTGTAACTCGTGAGAGGCCAACTCAACTGTTGAGCTCCTGGGTCACGAGTTACTCTTTAGTTCGTGTATTATAAAGACGGTATGATGGTAGCTCGGTAGTTTAGTAGCGAGCAGTAGTACGTCTAAAGTTTCTTGGTCATGGTCTTGATGGTATTGAATGCTAAAGTCTATTGAGCATCCGAGGATCGAGGATTGAGAATTGAGTCTACATGAGACAGTAAACCACCGAATGGACTCGGCTGCTGAGGAAAGAAAGTAGACAAGTGGATATGATAAAAAGTAAATAAAAAAATGTAAAAAACGGTTAGTTGAGGAAGCCAACGTAGCCAAGCTACTTATTCTAGTGGTACAGAGCTCATCTTTACGACGACAGCAGTGTCTTAACTCGTCGTGACGTACCGCTCTTTTATCTTTACATACGAGTTGTTGGGTATGTAGATGAGCAATAGTAGTAGTTGTATGAAGGAAATCGCTCTATTGGTGATCTCGATGGTCCAACAGACTCACGAGCAAGCAACTGTGTGCTAACCGAGTGGAGCCGAGTGAAGGATGAGAGCCGCGGATTTTAAGATCGTTTGTCAATTGCAATGGCCCAGAGCGCCTCGCTCAAATGATGAGATAAAAGACCAGCAAGAGACCATGAGCGATGCTCTGCCCATTTTTATTTAGAGTTTTCTCCTGATCCTCTTGACGAGATCGACGACAGAGGGCGTATCGCAGAGACGATCTCCGAGTCCCTGATATATTTACTGATGTATTAAGAGTTCTGTATTGCTTCTATTTAATTTATTTAACTGCGATCCGGCATTTAAATAAAGCTATTCAATTACGAAATCCGTTTATTTTTATTCAGTTTATTCATCATTTTTTTTTTTCGCTGATCTGATCAAAAGTCAGCGTAGAAAGTAAGAGGGAAGACGGTCAACTCAACACTTCAAGTTAATTTGAATTTTTTTTTCTATTGCCAAAAGTATTTAATTAAATAATTACTGGTTAGCAACTTTATATATTTCTGCATTATAATTAACAAGAAAAAAAAAATAAAATTTAAATTGTCTTAAATAATTATTTCTTCTTTGAATAGTTGAATATTAAGTCAGGGTCGTGATATGTTTCAGAGGCCACATACCATAGGGATACACCGGGCTCGGGAGGTAATTGGAGCGATCGGCACTTGTTTTCACACGGCACGATCACGAGTCTACATGCTATTTAATATATGTATATATATATTGCCTGTAAAAGAGCAAGAGGCGGGAGGATAGTTGATAGTCAGATGCATACACGGTCATCTTCGGTCTTGCTCGCTCTCTTCTATTCTCTTGGTCCGCGTGGTGTGATATGACCAGAGTACTCTCATTACCTGACTCTGCTGTGTTGCACACATATGTGTATGTGTGTGTTATGCAGCATGTATATGTAATGTAGAGTGGAGTGTACAACCACCGATAATATAATAGTGGGGCGAGGGCCGTATTTTACGCGTATAGCCCTTAACCCTTCTCTTACACCTTAAATAGGTATTGTAAGTTCTGCAGGTACACAGAACACACCACGGATGGCAAAATATGCTCGTTATGCTTATCTCTACGAATTACGAGACCACGATACTAAACTCACTACACCGACATAACATCATACCATCATTTTATATATTATTATATCCTTATATATTATTGAATTCATAAAACCTCTCATCGCCAATATTTGATCTCGTTAAGATTTTAAACGCATGGTTATTCACATCAACTATCCTCATATTTAACTCGAGTCATAGATCGCCGCACGCCTAATTGGACATTACGACCTTACGTATTCTCATAAAAACTTTTTTAAACTATCACTGAGTTTTATTAATTAATTAATAAAACAAAAATGTATTTTTTGTCAGTAATCTTAGAAATTCTTCAAAAGAGTCCCTTTGGGAAATAAAAATTTGGGTCATTAAAATTCGTTATCGGGACGATAAATCTCAGTAATAAACGTAAAAGTAAATTTATTGGATTTAATGAATAGAATAAAAGTATCGAGAGTTTAATGGAGGGACTTAAACCTTGGTAACCTTTTAAAAAATTTAAAAACAATATTTTATAGTTTAAGATGGTTATTTTCTCCTGGTTAAAACGTTAGGTTTATTTATGAATAGATAGTTTATATAATGACGGTGTCGTCTTGATCGTCTTCTCGTCAATATTAAATGAGAGAGAGGGGGCCCGGAAGCGTGTAGAGACTCGTGCCGATCGATGGCCGAGATCGATAACTATCGATGCGCCGGATAAGACCCTGAGATTCACGACACAGGCCAATAGAGATCGACCTGTCCTCATCTTTACTCAGTACCGATTTATCTCCCTTTTTATATATTTTTAACTATCTTACACGTTTTAACAAACTCATCATCCTTGTATCTATATCTATATATAGATCTATCTGGTGTAGTCTACATTGAGAGCAAGAAGATATAAACACGATTGGTATCAGTATCGGGGTATCGGTATCGATATATCAGTTTGGTTATAAGCTGAGCGCGATAACGGGAGAAGAAAGAGCGTGAACAGGTCGCGCCGGCACTCGGAAGATTACAAATGTGGCGATGACCCGGGGATGATCTTTATCCAGGGTCACGTGGACGTTCCAAATTATATAGAGTGAGTTCTTGGGCTCGCTGGCCGGCGTTGTCGTCGTGGTTGGTAAATAACCTATGCTGCATCTAGCAGCATGTAAAGGCACTGGGGTCTGATGGCCAGGCTAGTGAGACTCTGAGGATAAGAGAGATGATGATGATGATGATGGTGGTGGCGATGAAGAAGGAGAAGAAAAAGTGGACGTGATCTCGACGCTCTCATCGCCTGCTTCTACTTACAATCTCCAGCTCTGTCTACTCTGTGCCCTCAGACAAACATATCCGCCACCTGCTCATCACCTTGACCCCAGACATCATTTCCTCAGCTTTGTAAGACGAGCCTTCACAAAAGAGTTATAATCTTAAGTCAATCCCTTTTTATTTATTGTTATTAGATATTTATTCCACCTTTTTTTTTCTTTAGAGCAAATGATAAAGACAATGAGAACTTGATATTTCTTCAGAGTGGGGTAGAAAAAAAATTCAAATTTTTAATTTCCTCCTGTGTTGATCAGAACTCGAAAGCTTTCTCGCCCTATTTATTTTTCTGCTGTCAGTTGGGTTTTTTTTCGCTTATTTAAGAAGTATAGAGAAATCAGGAAACTACGACGAGTATTTTGTTATTTGCCAGAGGGTTAACTCTTTGATAGACTAAATAATAGCACACGATAAAAAATATAAATCAACTAGTTGAGAAAGATCATGGTGATGATAAGTCTGAGAAAGTTAATGACTTAGAGTCCCGAAAAGATGCTCGTGCGGATGCGTCGCATTCTTTAATTTTTAAAAACCCCGAGCTGTATGTCATCGAATAATCTGGATGGCTGATATCTCGAGCAAGGGAATGTCTCAACGAGATACTTTATTGTCTTGTATGGAGCTAGTCGTGTATGTGTAGATGTGTATTCGCGGGGACAGCGAATTTAATGTCGCTACGAGTGGCTCGCAGCAGGTATAAAAGACCTCCATGTTCACGAGGTACCATAAGGTACACCCGGCAGATATGAGAGTCGTCCTCGGGGGATATATATGTGTGTACGCGAACCGGGGAATCCCTGCGCTGTTTCTCCATAGAATTCCTTGATCTACATACACATTTATCAAGTGGTTCGAATGCTAGATATTTTTGTTTTTTTTATTTCACCTGCTGGCTCAGACTCAACCGCGATATACACCATCACGGTTAGATTCTTATCGCCCTGATCCTGGTATCTTCTTTATTTTGTACCATCTCTAGCTCGCTACTCTCTCGTGACAAACGATTTTATGGGGAATGAGACGTTAGCTTTAATGGTGTAAAGTCCCAACATTTTTTAACATTTTTTCACCCCCTCGAATAAGACAATTTTAATTATCGCCGAGAAAAAAAAATGTAAATGCTTCAAATAATTTGCGATAAATTATTTCACTCCGCAATTAGCATCAATAAATATTGATATGAATGGATAATAATAAAAAATGTAAATATTTATGTATATGTAAATGAAATTTAAAGTAATGCAGATGTGTAATTACGCCCGCGGGCGTTGAACTCGTTAGCAAAAAAAGTTTAAAAAAAAATAATAGAAATAATATATCGCAATCTACATATGTCAATTTTCATTGTTACCATAAACCCGTTGTCACTCATACATGATATATCCAGGTGTTTCGCATCTATTAGAATAAAATTGCTTACGGTGATTTACAAACGTAGGCTGCACAGCCAGCAAACGAATTAAATGCAGTTTATAAGAATAATAATAAGAGTCCAAGTGGGCGTCGAATCAAATTCACCGGTTTTTATTCATTATTTTTTATTATTGCATTATGTTTTTATTTAATACTTGCGCACATTTATATAAAATGTATAAGGGTATAAGTGTATAATATTCATCAGAAGTATATCCAATTTCCTCTCGTCCAATCTGTTGCTCGAGCAGATATACAGACATACCGGCATAGAGGCACAGTGATAGCAATAGTAGTAGAAGTAATAGTAATAATAATAACAATAATAATGACGAGTAGACACACGGAGAGTAGTAAAGGAGTAAAAGGAGTAAAAGGAGTAAAAGGAGTAAAAGAGTACAACAGAGAGAATCTACTCAAGTGTTTGACTGGCACGAGTACAGGATTAAAACCCAGACTGTATACCAGCCAGAGAATAGAAAGATAGAAAAAGAGAGAGGAGTCGGAGAATAAAAGAGAGGACGCGCGAGAATGCCCTCATGCGATTTGCATCTGGCGCTTGTTAGCCGACGTAGAGCGATTTTCTCGAGGGCTATGAAAAATCGATCTAACCTCTTCTTCTTCGCCACCATCCTCTCTTCTCATCTCTTCTTACTTACTCTTATTATTATTATTATTATTATTGTTATTATTATTATAATACTCTTTTATTCCCGTCCCCATCCTTGCCTCGACTAAAAAGACTCTCTTGTACTTGCGCTTATATTCTTACGACTAGACCAGCATAGGATACGAGTGCCGGTCGCGCTCCTCTCGCGCTCCCAAGCTCCCATGCTCAGCCAGATAGGATAGCCATCTGCCTCCAAGAGTTACGACACCTCTCTCATACTCTTTTCTATTCTACTGTGTTCCCGGATGACGAGCTCGAGCTGTAAATGCGTGTTTTTTTTTCTTTTTACTTTACCATCCATCCTGCTTCGTTATTTTTTTTTCACGTTGGCATTCAAATTCTAGAATAGTTTTTTATAAAAAACTTTTACTCGAAATTTTGTCCATATTTATGATTAAAAATACTTAAGGTAATTAATTAACTGCTGCTGATACTAACAGACGTGAATTTAATTTAAAATCTTCTCATTCCATTATGACCCTGATGAAACACTTTATCTGTATAAAATGTATATATAGTATATATCCAGGCATATAAAAGTAATCTACATTAAATGAGGCAGAAATAAAATAAACATGAAAAGGATTTTCGAATCCCTAAAGTAAAGTATTATTGCGAGAATAAACCCGCCGTGTGGAGTCCAGTCAGCGATTTCTATGGACACCCATCCACTATAATACGACCGAGAAGAAGTGCCGCTATCTACGTACCCGTGAGATAACTAAAACGCTTTTGACACCTCGCCGCGCCTGGGACATAAACCGTTGCGATAGGCTAGAATAAGACCAAGACCAAGACTAAGACCAGCTCCAGCTCCAGCTCCAGCTCCAGCATCAGCATCAGAGACAGAACAAAACAAAACAACTTGAATAAATAAAACAAAGAGCTATAAAAGTGAATATAAAAAGGCCAGGCACTCTTCTCGGGCACTCTTCTCACCTGCATACACTGTTACCCGCGATACACACCGAGCTCTGATCCACTCATCTCATCCTCTCTCTGCCTGATGCTACACAACTCTCGCAATGTCGATTAAGTCCGCGTTCATAATATAATAGATACCTGTAATGCCCTCGCAACACGCATTGTCCATCCATAAGCGTCGAGGTAATTTGCTTCCCGTGATTGGGACCACCGAGCATGTGTCGAGATACTAACAACCCATGTATACTGATTGTTCTTATTATTATTATCATCATTATTAGTCTACATATATTACTTGCCAACCAACACATTTACGTCTATTTAAATTGCTTCGAGAAAATTCACTATAAAATTAGATAATTCCATTTTTAGATATCGCCTTTTTTTATTTTATTTATTTCACGACCAAATCCTTTTTTTTTTTAATTAACAATTTTTCTCCACTGGCCACTTTGCCCCTCGACCATGATCCGAGCCAGATATTTATTTCGAGACTTTCGTCGGCTAATCGAGCACAACCGAAAAAATAAACACTGTCTAATAATAATCGGCAAACGCTAATGCATTTGCTGATTGAGGGAGCAGTAGAAAGAGAAAAAGATGGTTTTTGATACGAATCTGATCGTCGGCTCTGCTGGCGAGTCAAAAGGGTATCGATGTCGAGGTCGGGGCGCAATCTTGCCGATCACGAGACAGTAAATCAGCCGCTTAGCACTCGGTATGTATGTGCATGTATATACATATATAAAGTTGGTAAATAAACGGGGGAGGATATACACAGTGAGTACATTCAAATGCATAGATATACATCCAGGGATTTATATAAATCGAGGAAAATGATCGGGTGAAGGCTCAGCGTGGCCTTCGATCCGCGATCCTACATCTACCAATCAACACGATCTGCACTTTACTCCGCGCTTTACTTTATTCACCGTAATCACATGATTGTTCAATTACCTTTTTTTTCATTACTCTATTCTCTATCCATTACTGTCCCACTTACATTTGTCACAATTTATATATATATATATATATATCTACCTTTAATCTCATTCTATTCAATTTTATTCAATTCGATTATATATACATATTATTGAATCCAAGCACTTTGTGCGGAAGAAAATGTTATTAATGTGGGTCACCTTTGTAATCATCATTTCATTGCACTTCTCATTCCTTCTCTTCTCTTCTCTTCTCCTCTCCTCTCCTCTCCTCAAGTTACTTATATTATTATTATTTTTATTATAACTCAGTAAATCTAAAGTCATTACTATGAAAAGTACTCATCGCTACCAACTATTACTACCACTATTACTCACCAATGTTTAATTTAATAGCAGTGACAGTGACGGAGCACCAAATCGTCCTCTGCTCCATCACCAGCACTAATTTCTTAATAAAAATAACATTAGCGTCCTCAATACCCGAGCGTCTCTCCGGTGATCCAGCTCGATCTGAGCAGATCTTAAACAACGAGAGTTAAAAATCGCAGGAAATAAATATTTTGTCATGGATTAAATGCGCGCGGCTTTACAGAGTGTGTTGACCGTAATTATAATTATTAAACAACTTAAAGAGCTCCTCTAATGAAATAACTTTTTTAGGGGCATGAATAAAATATTTTCGACATTTATCATAAATAAATCTATATTAATTCACCAGCGTGGAATTACGTGTCAGGTTTCTTATATTTTTTATTTATATCAGGAAAAATGTTAAAAGGATCGTGTTATATTGAGGCCGTTGGTGCTCAATAAAAACTAGTAGCGGTATCTTATATAGATCCTTTTCTCTTTTAAAATCAACATGTTGCGGAGCATTTACCCTTGATAGTTTATTCTAGTTTTGCGTGAGTGTAGATAATGTGTGTAAGATAGTTTGTTTAGCCGTTTTTATGATCGTCTGAGCTCCAGAAAGAGAGAGAAAGAGAGAAAAACCAAAGCATCACGGCTTTGTGCCGCTCGGTGTCACAGATTCGCCGACGAGGACGCGGGGAGCTTCGCTAATAAGCCCAAGTGCACTTGTGCCATTGGTCTACTGTAAGGTAAGTAAAGGATATCTCAGAGCTTACGATACCAAGCGAGACAAGTGAGATTATGTATTGCGCGGGATGGCTTTATAGAGCCGGCTCACTGAGCGAGAGAGCTGCCCAAGTTAACGCGCATTACACGCGCCGTAGGTTCGGATAATTGGCAAAGGCTGTGTGTTGGCTTACTTGTTGCCTCGGTTTGCCCTTACGTCCATGGAGAATGCCAAGACGAATCGCTCGAGATCATTCTCGGAAAAGATATCTTTTAATGTCATTACATTTTATTTTTACTTACGTTCATTTACTATTTTTCGCGCGTTAAATGTGAGAAACCGTTTTCCCCATTTTTTTGACCTCCCGAGTCAAAAAACAAATTCTATTTTAATCCTCAAAAGCCTCTATTCCTTTGATGTTTTATTTGCCGCCCAGAAAGTAACTCTACTTAAGTATTTAAAATAATCAATGAGACGCAATTTTTAATGAAAGCAAACTAGAAATTTTTGTCAAAATTTTTTTTTGAAGGTTAGAAATTTAATGGTCGCCATGTTGAGAAACTCTAGTACCACCTGGGATTCTTGATGACTTTTTTCAGCGTAAAATATTAAATAAAAATGGATTATTTATTTTTTATTGCTTTTAAAAACATGGAGTTTGAATAATTAATGAACTTTGGCGATCAAAAGTTTAGTTATAAAATAGCAAATTCTGTAAACAGGATTTTTTGGTATCTATAAAATAAAATTGGCAAAAGTAATAAAGATTTTTGGATAACAATAAAAAATGTATTAAATAGACACCGGGTTGTCTAGAGTAGATAAAAGTAAGTAATTGCAACATCATCGTAAATAAATAACCAATAATTTCGTAAATAAAATAGTAATTTAAGTTGTACACATAGAACTGGGCAATTTATCGTGATACAAATGGAATTCAACACATAAAAAAATTCCCGGCCAAATAACCTGGACATTAATGTATATCTATATCTACACATATAAATATATATGAGTGTGTTATTCTGAACGAAACTAAGAACGTTAGTTTTACGATTAGAGAAAGAACCTTAACGACCTCAAGTTGATCGTGCGATTTACAATCCCGCGATCCCCGGACGCGATTAAATGGTGAGAGCCCACGTCCATTTCGAGAAACCCACATTTTGCTTTTTTAACTTTTATTTATCTCATTCTATTTGGTAATTTTTATTTTTTAGTTCCTCATATTCGCACTCTCGTGTGAACACTCGGTTTTTATTTTTTTTTACCAAATAAATATATCAATATATATACATATAAATAACAGATTTTTAATTTATTGATTTAGTTTACTAAACGTATCGAAATAAAATTAAGACTGAAAATCATATTTAGTATGTATTTATTTAATTTTTTCTTTAAATTATATATAAATATTTAAAAATCTCCATATTAATGATTTCAAGTGGGTTAACACCAAATAATGATAATGATAATAAATGGTAAACGACATATATATTAAAATTGGGATTAACAAAATTAAGAATGAGAGTAATGTATTGGCGACTAAAACGATAATTAACGATCGGGATGTATCTTATTATAACGGGTTTGTAATATTTTTTAATCGAGAATGAGAATAAGAGACGAATAAGGCTGCCGGTCGGTGAGCCAGCGACTCCGAAATTAGAGCCCGCTTTATTCAGATATTTCGAGATTGGTCATAGACTATTACTATCACGCACACAACCTTTGATTAATAGATAAATTATTCCGCTAAGTAGATTTTATATCTAAAATAAAATATCTCTAAATCGTATAAAGTTATATTTATAAATAAAAATATTCAGTCCATTTGCATCTCATCTTTTTTGATAATCTACCTGAGGATTATCAGCCAATTTATTACACTTGAATTAATAACATTTTTTTCTTTTTGCTTTATTTATTAATTAAAAATATTTTATTGAAAATTTTCGAAATTCGGGAAGTTATTGGTTTCGCTCCGATTTTCGAAAATCGAATTTCTAAGAGATCTTGGCGTTTTGAGGTTCTAGAAAACTATTCTAACTAATTTCAAGATGATTTCAAAATTATAGAAGTTTTCACTAAAAATTCTAGAGGAATCCCAGAAAACCCCCTCAGTTTCTCCTCTGGGATTTCTCTGGGTTTTCTTTGGGTTTTCCACAGATTTTTTTAGACAGTGATAAGTTCAGTATTTTTAAAAAGTTTATTTTAATATTTTAAAAATTTGTCTGACGTCTACTACATTCACACTCATACTAACTTCAGGATCATAGAGTATTTAATAATCTTTAAAATAATTTAGATAAAAGTTATCATAATTATGATAATAAATATTATGGTAAATGATATAGATGGTGTATTGAAATAAAATGACTGGTACCGTGAGAATAGAATTATTTAAAATAATAAAATGGGAGTGAAACGAAAAAAGGTAGTAGAACAATGTAACAATACTGCAGTGTAATTCGATTGATAATAGTCAGTGGGCGAGTGGACCAACGAAGCATACGTTGCATGTTAGGTGTGTATAGAGGGTATAGAGTGTATTAGTATAGAGTGGATGTAAGACAGCGAACCAGCAGAAAGGAGTAGAGGCTTAACAGCGTGTCTCCAAAAAACGGGAATTACCTTGTTGGTTACGTCGTCGTAGTCGTACCGTCTAAGTATCAAGCAGGAGAACTACAAGGGTATTATCTGCCTACGCCCGTGTCAGCCGACATGGGCTTCAATGAAAGTCTATACAGACATACTCAGTCTATAAAGACTCTACATAACAGCGAAAAAGGGTGACCCTTAATGATCTACCCACGAGGAATCTACCATTCATCCGGTTCCTACACTCTGCTATCATATTTTAATTATTTTTAAATTATATAATGTCGATAAATATATAATACTCATATATTTTTACGTAAAATCAATTTTTTACGAGTTATTTTGTTTTGAACTTTAATATAAAATCACTGATTATAAATATGTATTAAAAATATAAAAAATTAATGAATTTTTTACAAGATAATTTATGTTAAGTGTAACAAAACAAATAAATAAAATATGAAGATGGTAATTTTCTGTTAATGACGTCGATGAGAGACAAAAACTTAAACAAATAAGTGGACCTTGGCTCACTGATTTGTGATCAAACCAGAAGCAAAAAAATGAGATCAATATACAATATGTGTTGTGTATCACGAAACGTCATGTAGAGACACCGGAGAGTTCGAGGACAAGGTCTCGGGACTCTGATTCTTATCCATTTAACGGCGTAATTAAAGCCGGATTTTTTTCAGGACTGATGTGCTGGTTTAGGTAAATGGAGAATAGAGCCAGGGTGGAGGGAACTGCGGAGAGAAGAGAGGAGCCAGTTGGAGTTTGGACGACAATCGAATCGGTAACAAACGGCGAGATACGGTCGGTTAGACGGGCAAGAAAAAGTTAAAGCTGCTTACGCGAGAAGACCACACACGCCGAGTGTTGCTGTTCGAGATCAGTTCATGGGACTCTGGTGTAGAATGAGTCGCGGGTGGGAAGAGGAAGGAGCAAGGAGCCAACCAGAGGAAGACCCATACCAGAGATCACGCGGTCCCAATGCATGGGTAATGTTTCTTTTAAGTGCGAACACAAATTGTAACTGAGACGATCCTTTGAGCTCTATCTGTACTCTAGCCTCGGATCTCCTTTCAAAAGCCATATATTTCAATTCAATATTACTACTCTCGGTTCCTTAATCTTCAAATATTATTTTTCTCAACATTGTCATTTTATTTATTTTAATCCCACACTCCGAAATTCATAAACATTTCAACTAATTGCGCCGTCCAGCTCCACTTAGTTGCCCATAAAAAATCTTACTTCAAATTTTATTTTAATCTCGGCTACTCATCTTCACATTTGTTAAAGAAACTTTTAATCCCCTCATCTCTGTTATTTTAGAATTAAACTAACCGAATATACTTTTAATCTTCAAATACCTAATTTTATTCTTTTATTAATTAATTTTATACTCCAGCAACTATTCATTTTTTTTATTACCAGCCCGCAAATGTAGATAAGACTAAAAAAAAAAATATCCAGGAATGTTTTTCACAACCACAAGTATCTAGAGTGACACCAACAGCAGATTTATCAGCCGAAAAAATAAAAAAATTAATTTCATAAAAATTGAGTCGCTCTCGCTCCCTGATCTCTATTATTGTCTGATATAAAATGTCTTTGAGTATATGCGTATGGATCTAAACGCATTAGCGCTTGCAAACCCAACGTGTAGTTGGTTCCAAGTTACTAATACATTTATGCGCATACGTGATAGAGCAAAGAGGAAAGAAGGGAGAGAAGGGAGAGAAGTAGACGAAGAAGAAGAGTGCATAATAAGAAGAGTTTACAGAGTCACACACTCCTCAGATCCTCAGATCCTCAGTTCTCTTATGCACATTATAACCTACTGCTCGGTCTCTCACGGACGTTACGTACCATAGCATCTCTCACACTCAATTCTCTTGCACGCATATAATGCCCCAGAGTATATATCTGTAACTGCCGGTAATACTCGGCAATTAGGAGTTTAATCCGACATTCCACTCGGCTATTCGCAAATATAAATACGTTTAACACAGACCGTACTCTTAAACCTGATTTTTAAAATATTATTGTCCACGTGACACTTTGCTCTAAAATTAAATCTTCGTTTTTATTTTTTTCCGCATTAATTAACCTGATTATTATTATCATCCGCTAAAAATATTATTTTTGTCATGATATTTATTTATATTTTTTTTTAGAGCACACCAGTAGACCTTGGGATACTCACTCGACTTATCTTTTGTAATAAATTTAAAAATATTATTTCTAAACCAAAGTAATTAAATATTAATAATTAAATAAATTACCCACTTAAATAATTAAATAAAAATTCATTAATATCATGCAATTCAATAATTGCTGGACATACTTAATAATTAGGCAATAAAATAACATTTTATTTTTATCATCGCGATATAAATAAAAATAATTTATATCATTTTTATAATTTATAA
The DNA here is from genome assembly GCA_964016945.1 of Microplitis deprimator. NCBI lineage: Eukaryota > Metazoa > Arthropoda > Insecta > Hymenoptera > Braconidae > Microplitis > Microplitis deprimator. The sequence continues at coordinate 24,199,438 of OZ024707.1, forward strand.
ATAATAAATAATAAATAATTATAGATAGGGTTTAAGTTTCCATCAAAACCTTCATTTGATTGACCCAAGGACGGGAGAGTGCGTTACAGTATTTACGTAATAAAAATATTATTTAAAGATGTGTGCATGTGCAATGTGTCATTACTGGAGATAACTATCGCAGTTTCAATGGTAATGTAAGCAACCGATCGATACGATAGGAGGCAGATGAGTAGAAAGAATGTAAATTTGTATTTGATTTAAAAAGTACCGGCAATAACTCACGGCAAAATGTTTCATCACACCCTATTAATAACGAAATAACAATAAATGATATTTATAAAATTGATATATTAAATAACAAATTTTTTTTTTTTTTTTTTTTTTTTTGAATTTAGTAGTTTATCCAGAGGATCTATTGGAAAATAGTATACAGAGAAGACGCATTCACGAGATTCCGATGTGTATCACGGGGAATCGTGAAGCTATTTGAAACGGCGAGGATGATCCCGAGGGCAAATTCCTTGCTAACGAGTGATCGTAGGATTTTAGCATTCAAATATAGCAGCTTTAGTAGACGAGACATTTATTTGTTTGTTCGCTCGTCTATTGGTGTGTGTAAGTGTGTGGATGTGTAGATGTGTGGATGTTGATTTCACTTGTGCGACTGAGTGTTTCAGTTACGAGCACTGCGAGGCCGCGAAAGGACGCCCGCGCGTGTTACACATTGTCCGCGTAATTAGTCACGAGTCCTCGTCTTACTGTACTCTCTGCATCTACTGTGTGTTGTCATGTCGTCGTAATAGGTGAGTATATATACCAAAAGATGTATGAGAGTTTGAGAAGGTAGAGATGGAGGTGGAGGTGAAAATGCTTGTGGAAATTTCATTGGAACGCGTGATCCGGATTCATCGCTTGTATTATGTTGGCTGTTTGTTTGTGCGAATATATGTGTGTGTGTGTGTATGTGTGTTTGGTGGTGCAGTGTAGAGAACGTAGCACTTTCTAAGTAGTAACGGCCGCGTCGACGGCACTCGTGAGAGAATAAAGTAGATTAATTCCGCGTGAGTCAGACGCATTTAAATTAATACTAACGCACATGTATTTGTTTGTGTTGTGACATTATTATGATGATTTATACCATTAGTATGATAATAAATCATTCTGAATATTCGTTTTATTTATTTTTAATGGCTTTGGACAAACAATGATTTGCAAATATTATTTATTATGTTTAACTATATTGTTCTGTCGATTATTTAAATGATATTTTGATCTTGTGTCCCACTTTAGATCGAAATTCCTTCGAACCTATTGACTTGACAATCAGAATCACTGACATCTTTTTCATAGAGTATTAAACTTATTGTAAGAGAGATCTATATAAATATTCGTGTTAATTTCAAAATTTAATTTTATGTAAAATTATTTTTTTTTTTTTGTTGAAGAAAAATTTAAAAAAAATATATAAATTTAAATTGCACTTAAAAATGAAAAGTGAATGAATATATAATAAGATATATGGAGAAAGGCGTGATTTAACCTTTCTATAAGCCACCCTATCTGTCGTAGATCTAATTTACCGATCCAGCTCTCGACCCATGGCCTTCTCGCGCGTGCGATGGCATCCGTTCTTTTTTCCCAACCACACTCTTTGCCATTACACAAACTCTACACACACAAACACAAACACACATGTACACACACTTACCCACCCATAAACACATAAAGTAAATACCAGAACTGAATTGACAGAAGGCATCACGCAATTGACACAAAGAACCTACGGAGCGAGCAACAAGCAATCCCGCATAATCAACAACAATATCTATCTGCTATATACATCTGTACATATCTCGATCTATGTATCGATATCTGTATAAAGAGATCGCACAGATCGAGATGAAAAATAAAATTCTCGGATCCATTTATATATCACAAGATTTTAAATGAAAAGGAAAAATAATACGGCGTCAGTTGCAATCTGACAAGTAATGTCAGAATGTATAATTTTTTTATTGGTCATATATATTTTTTGTCCATAACGTCGTCAGTTGAGGAAATCCAATCGAGACTGCTGTGTACACATCGAGTTTTACGATTGCCCTGCTCATACATTAATGTAAACTTTTCTGATGTTGTTACTGTTGTTCTTCTTCAGAAGTAAACCGTCAACAGAAAGTCATCGTACCACCGTTCCAACGCGGATCGTCGCGAGTACAAGTCCACGGGCTGATAGCAAAAAGAATTTATGTATCTTTGGACCGGGAATGAGATGAGGATTGAAATAGGATGAGCTCGATAGATATAAGATCGCTTAGCATTCGGTGAAAATATTGGAGAGACTCCGGCCACGACAGAGCTCTGGCTTACTGGCTACCAGCCACTAAGCTGCCGCATCAAAAGAGAAAGACTCTCAAGAATTCAATGGACATTTTATAGATACGCATATAAACATGTTTTATATGTATATATAATATGTTTTTGTATATAAATAAAATACGTAAACGCATAAAAGATCCTTGGATATGTATGTGAGTGTGTGTTTGTTAGCAGCAGAGACATTTTTCTTAGGAGCTTAAGCTAATGTCTGTGCACTTCGAGGGGGAAAACGAGCTTTCCCCATCTCTAGCCAGTGGAACATTGACGCCAGAGCGGAAGAAGATGCTTGCCTTATGCCTTATGCCTTATGCGCGCCCGTGCAGCTACACCGCAGACCGATCGACTATAAATCAGACGTCGCTTCTTACCGGTACAGTCGTTTGCCATCGGGTCAGAGGCGACGTAGTTCGATCCGATCATTCTCTGTACTGCTTAAGCAAAATCATTCCTATATACTTTTCCGGTATATATCATTATTATTGTTAATACTCTTTCAATACAATTATTTCCTTTATTTATCAATTATATATTACTTGCAAAATTTATTTACTCGAAAAATTTTAAACAGTCACCAAAAAAATTTTTTTTTAAATATTTTGTCTCAAATTACTGTGGAGTAATTGTACGAGTAATAAATTACGATTCGGGAAGATTTAAAAAAAAAAAAAAAATTTTTTTAGCAAAGTATTGGATATCCCCGATATCAAAAATGGGAATAAAAATATCAAATGTCTTTTTTTTTTAATTATAAAATTTATTATTATAAATTTGTCACCCGGAAACAGGTTATTTAAATAAACTGTTTAATAGACGTACATCGTGATATGATTCAGTATCCAGATGAGGTAATTATTTAATTGATCACGGAGAAACATCAATCGTTGAATAAAATATGTATGTAAGGAGCTGCGCATCATTCCAGCTGAATAATATGAATATTTAGTTATTCAAAAGATTTTAATAATTACAATAATTATTTTCATTATTTATTATTATTAACGGTTAACTATTTATTAATAATTAATTATTGTTATCGCAATAAATAATATGTACAATAAATATTGAATAGAAACGTCAATTAGACAAACGAAATAATGATATTTTTCATGACCCTGTGTGAAACCCGATAAAGTGAGTATCCCGCACGGGAGATGGCGCGGAATTTGCGCAACACATACGCTCAAAGAGTTTTAGATAAAGAGTGAGCGAGTCGAAGAAATCGAATGAGAAGTGAGTATAATGTGCATTATTACACGATACACATGCATCTAACGCTCACGGCATTCTCACCCGAACGAGATCACTCTCCCGTTCTCTTAAACATTGTTACACTTACTCACATTTATGAGCCTTGTATCAACATACTGTACAGCATGTATCGGTTATTGTATAGGTTAATCTCGTTGTGGGACACCGTACAACTCACGAGAAAGAAAATGTATCGAGCCATCTCTCGGTCGCTCTTGAACACGCCCAACTTACGCGCTCGCGCGAATCGACTCGATTGTTCTTTCCTCGCCATGAGAATGAATGACTGGGCGCGACTACATTTACTTTATCTTTCTATACCTCTACTGACTATATCTGTCTATATATATTGACATATTTATACTGTGTACGTAAATCGAACCGGGAAAAATGCATTGAGATCTAAATCACGCCACTGATAATTTAAGGGTTGATTTTAAAAATGTGAATATTTAAATGTGATTTAGAATCGTTCCTTGAATTGCATAGGATGGAGAAACTGCGCGGGTTCGCTTGAGGGACGTATCAACTCATGGAAAGTCGATTTCTCGTGGCGACAGACCGCTTGAGCGGTTCTCGATGCAACATCGTTGCCCTACGCTCGATGGGATTCTATTTGCCAGAAATGGCAGCTGACGCGCGCGCGGCACGGTTGACTATCTATATATATTTATATATACATATATATATATATAATAAAACGCGCGAGAGAAGGCCTTTCCTCGGGTGACCTTTTACGCGTCCGAGTTTATGTACCGAGTGGAGCTAAGAAGCGGAGAGCTAAGAGGGGTGGACCCGCATTCGAATAGTCTTCTCTCTTTTATATATATATACATATACAAATGTAACATACATACATGTATTTATATACATATATATATGAGAAGATGAGTATTATAGTTGTTCGCTAGCTGATCGTTAATACACTACACCAACTCGTCTTTTCTCTTTCTCTTCTCTCCTTCTTCGACCCTCGAGGAGTTTAAGATCCGGGCCGAATTCCTGATTGGACTCGCCAACATTCGCCCACTCTCTTTCACCTCATGATCTTCTCGCACCACCTTTATAGTTATATTTATATACATATATATGTGTATATCCAAATGTATCTAGATTACACATTTTTAGAATTATACAATAAAAAAAAAATTTTTTTTCCTCAACTCACCAGCCGTGATGTTACTCAACATATGTTTACGACACAAGTTATTTAAAATTAAATTTAATAATTAATAACAACAATTAATAATTCACAGCGATTAATAAAAATCAATCAGGCTACTTTTTATGAGTAATAAAATTTGTATTTTAACTCACTGAATAAATTTATATTTTTTTTCATCAGGGGCTGCGTTAAATTACATGTTTTATTAGTGTATTAAAATTTTGTGTTGCTAAATAAATAAAAATATCACGACAACTGGCAACAAATATTAAATATAATTAATAATAAATAATAATTACAGAATACTGATCAATATTATTTCCGTTGTCGTTTTTTGACATTTATCACGAAGTTTTTAATTTTGTCAGCTCATTGTGAAAGTCTGAAGCTATTTTTTATCTGTAATTTTTAAAAAACAATAACTTGGACTGCGTGTGGAATTATTTTGCTGAACTCGATGATGGATAGCTTGGACTCACGTGCGACAATGACCAGGACAAAATAATGATAGGAGTACCAATAATGGTAATAGTTATGATAATGATGAGATTATAAGGTGATTCTGTTGATAAAGACTTTTAAAAGCACTATATCGATTTATCGTGGGATAAACTTTACGATAATATATAATAAGTGGCCCACGCGTTGCACGATATCCACCAGCAACGATAAGTTAACGGACAAGTCACGTTAGCTAACTTGTAAATAATAAATGAACTATTATTATATCTCAACTTTGTACGAGTACTTGCAATAATAATTAAATTTATTCATTTATTTAAAGAAAAACAAAAAAAAAAAAAAGAAATTTACTACAAGTATTAGAATATGTTTTTTAAAATTAATAAAGCAATAATTAGTGATACGTAATGTTTGCTCTAATGATTAATCATAGTGATTTATTTTAAAAATAATAGACATTAATTAGAGTTATCAGAGTAGAGCAGCAGGAGTATGATGAGGAAGGAGAAAAAAATTTAAGATGACCCTACAAAGTACGAACTGCAAATTAAACTATCGCGTGGAATTTTATGACTAGTCGTGCAAAGTCTTATTGCACTGGCTTGACTCAACTTAACTTAAGTTAACTCAGCTTCCCTTGCTCACTACTCACTACTCACTACTTAACTTATTTTGTCCGTCTCCTCTTATCCACTCGCCGTCTCTTTTATTCTCCTTTCCAGTTAACAGCATGCATTAAGTAGTGTTCTGTGGAAACAACTCCGTAGGGCATTTGCGGAGACTTTAATCGCTGCTTTACTTACTCTGTAAGTACTCACTTGCCTTCATTATATTATCATTTTTTCTTACTTTTCAAAATCCAGTGCATTGTAGAGGTAAAAAAATAGATACAAATGACTGCTTGTGTTGCACATTAGCTACGTCGAGTTACGCAAATCTCGATTCATGTTTATTTTTAAAATCAAATCGAGGTTTTTCGGTGAGAAAGTTTGGCTCGGAGTCCGCAGGGGATAGGGGTCAGGAAGTAAATTTTCTCGCGCGTGCAGAGCTATTATATTGGACAATGGATCGTGGAGAGCGAGACACCTCGTCGTCGACTCCCACGCGTTTATAGTTGCGCGTGCACGTGCTCACGCATATATACTTCGCCGGTATTTATCTACGGTGTACGTGGTACACATGTGTAGTGTATGATGTGAGCTATATATAAGACGCGATAGTGCATTTACCCGTGTGTGTATGATCGTGCGTGAGCAAGCCACGGGCGCGCACATGGTAATGACAGAGCTGTAAATACCGACTTGGCGCCAAGCGGAAGCCCCTACGGGCCACTGCAGCCACCGCAGATCACGACTAGTGAATTCACAAGCCAGCCAACATCAAAATCGCTCATACTATTTCAACTATTTTAAATCAAACTGTCTATAGATTCATCAAATTCTGGAATATTTCAATGAAATTTCAACAGCGGAAATTTGAAAATATTTAAAACGCGGAAATAATTATTAAAACAAACATGTTAAAATATTTAAGAGTCATGGTATATTTATATATGTATAGTAATATTACTGAGAAAATATCTTCCAGCATAATTTCGATATCTCGTATTACATGAGGCCAATGAATAATCTCAATATTGATACACGAGAAAGATCTTTTAATAGCTCACTAAGTAATGGGTTCTGTCTGTGGGCTCACCCACGCCTGCCACTCGTCTACACCGAACGACACGTACGTTGAAAGCCACTCCTGTCTCCCTTTTCACCTCCATCTCTTCCTCCTCCACTGGGCTCTTCTATGGACCCCTGATACGGACTCGATCTGGAAGTCCTTTGTTTGGCCAGCACAAAAAAAAAAAAAAATAAAAAAAGTGCCCTACAATACAAATTTTTGTCCAGAGACAATTAATCAAGTCAACGCGTTACTTTTTCGTGTTCGTTTAACCCGAGACCACCGGCGAGTCCTTTTCGTCCTTCATTAATATTATCCAGTCTACGGCAGATCCTCGCCAGCTAACCGGTGAAATGGATACCGTTGATGTTGATAACAGTAATGTGTGATTCCGTTTATTTATTTTGTAATTCCTTTCTCTCTCGGTACGGGGTTTCAGTAAAAATAACAGCATCAGCAAAAACAAAACAACGAGAAAAATGAACAAGAACAAGAACAAGAACAAGAACGAGAACACGATTCAACAGTAGGCATTTTCATAGACGACGCGCCTCTGGTGTACATATCCCATAGAACAAAATATTATTCCCATTGAATCTACATTGAAAGCGATGCTACAAGTTAAGTAGAGAAGACACTGAGAAGCAGAGACCGGTGTCATGTGTGCGGCACATATACTATTTCAGGCCGCAGTTAACAGTCTTCGGTCTACGGTCTACGATCCCCACAATGATGCAGAAATGTATGTAGTGTATGTAGTGGATGTAGTGTATATAGGAACGGCAGAACGTGCTTCTTGTAACTTCTTCAGTACGATATATATGCTCGTAAATACTTGGGAAAAGTTCCAGGAATTATCGCGCCATTGTCTATTTTCTTTTCCTCATTCAAATAAATGCACATCGATCGTTTTAGCTAAATAAGTTTATACACATTTTAAATACATATTTTATGAATATTCGATTATACAAGATAACCACCAGATATTTTATGTCTTCACAATGTTATCTAATCCATCTATTTAATAAATCATTTATTTTGTCTCAATAATTTCATTTATTTCTTCAGTGTCCCAATGCCGATTATATTTCAAACTTTTTGCCACAGAAATTTTTAATTTTCATAAAAGGAAATCATTCAATAAAATATCTCTGATTAAATTTCCCGATTTTAACGCAATGTCAAACAAACAATTTTTTTTTCCTTGAGACTCTTTGAAAATAGATTTTGATTAATTGCACAAAATTAAAGAAACATTTGTTTCGAAAAATTTTGTATTGTGTTGTTTTATATTGATTTCTTGTATCAACAATTCGAGTAAGATAAATACGGCCCATAAATCACAATCCCACTTATTAAATTCAAATATCGATAATTAAAAAAAATATTTTTTGTTTGATATGAATTTTCAATAAAATATTTATCATATTCATTGATGTTGAAACTTAAGAAATGTACCAGCGATGATAAATGACCGAGGTCAATCAAGCTGGGAAAGTCAAGATCCTAAATAAAAATCCAACCACAAATAAAAGGTTCGACTTAAAAGTAATTCGAGTGAGTGATCAAATGATGAGCTACGTCTGCATACATATTACATTCGTATAGACATCACATAACATCCCGACATTATTAATTATTTTCAACATAGTTACAAGTCGGTGTCTGACTTAACATCACGGAACGAAATTGACCAACCTAAAATTTCTAATTACTCGACACGTCCACAGTCGAATCTCTCGGGCAATCAGTTACAAATAAAAGTGCTGCTACCGATCGTCAGTAATGCGCGTGGGAAATAAAAAAAAAACGCGGCGTGCTTTACTTAACATTAATCGAGTCCTATTCCAACTGACTCGATGCCAAGTTATTTTCTAGCGCCAACACTCGTATCGGTTAATTTAAAATTTAGCTCACAGAAAAGAAATTATATCACTGAGTGGTGGCAGCGGGATTAAATTTAAAAGTTAAATTTAATGATCTGAATATTATTTAACTGAGAAATTTTGTTTAAATTTAATCGAGAATATCAATGGAGCAAAAAAGTTAGTCGTAACGAACATAAAGGAATCGCGATGAGATCCCGCGGGCTTGACCGCGCAAATTACAGGCCACGTAACATCTCCCTTCTCTCCACCCCCCGGGCACTACTCGAAACAGTCTTAGTTGCTGGAGATACAACAGAATAAATGTAAAGAAAAAAAAAAGATAAAGGCCAAAAAGATAATAAATAAACAAAAAATAATTTACGAAATAAAAAATAAAAAGTAATGTATTATACGCGTAACCCAGGAGCTCCTACACTTTTGTTTGTTACTCGCCGATCCGCGTTTTTATATCTCCTTACAATACAAAATATTAAATAAAGGAAAAAATCCTCACCATAATCTACACAATCTTTTGCTACGGTTACTAAAAAAAAAAAAAGAAAAAAAAAATAGTTCATTTAAAAATTGTAATTTTTAAGTGAAAATAAAAGTTTTACGTAATACCGATGCTCAACAGGCAGACAAAATGAGCCTTTCTATTCACATAATGTAATATTTCGATTATTGAGCTTGTGGTTTAGTGTTAGTACGCAGTAGTACAAACAAACACACATAAAATATAAATAACAATAACAATAATAATAGTGCGTAGATTTGATTATCGAATGATGGTACAAATGTACCCCCGAAAGCCCCGCGAACCCCGTGGGATAATTCTTGTTTCTCTGTAGTCTGTACTCTGTATACCCTGCCAGTAAATCCGGGTAGTGGGCACGCATTATAATGCATCATATCCGCGGTGCATAAGCTTGTGCGGTACATCAAAGCACAAATACGTGATACTTGGACAAATGTATTAAATAAATAAACAAAGAGGGAAACACTTGGACATTTTTTTTTACTTTTGCTGAATAATTAAAATATTTTGTGGGAAGAAAAATTAAAAAATGAAATATTAATCAATTTTATTACCGATAATGGCTGGAGAGCGAGAAAATTGGATGGATTTTATGTGTATTGAAGGCTGGTGAGCAGACAATGTAGATAATAGAATAGGGATTTTTATTCGAGTTATTCGCGGCGATTCAATCACGAGCCGAGGGTGGTCGGGGTAGAAGTGGTGGCGCCACTCGTGTAACCAAGCTCTGATATATAATGCATTGGCGTCTGGATCATCATAATGCCGGTAACATAAAGTGGGATAGAGGTAGAGGTAAAGATATAGAAGAGTACAGTAGCTGCCGATGCTGTTATAAACCCATGGGTTAGCTCGGCTACTCAGCCGGTGGCATAAACTCATCCTCATCCTCATCCTCATCCTCTTTTTAAAGTTGAACGTGTTCTTCTGCGGCTGGTGTAGTAGCAGGTTACTCAAGACCCTCAAGACGATCGAGTAGAATCAACAGAGCAACTAAAACGTGAACAGGAGCCGGCAATCTAAAATTGTGTACTGCCACTGCCACTGTGGCGTAATGGGTGGGGAATAAAAGTATATTAAAGGCACAAGCCAATATGCGTCAGACAAAGACATAATAATAAAAATATTAAAATACGCGGGTAATAAACAACTGTTGGATAAGAATAAGAATCAACTGAGTGAGTGAGGCTCGGGGCTCGGGATGAAATCCTTGGTGAGATAGAAAAAGAAAGTGCAGAGGAGGGCGAATAAAATAATTCCGTATCATTTCAGTTGGTTTCTTTATTTTTTTGTTATTATTATTTATTATGGTTATTCTATCTGCAGAAGTATGCACAGCAGTCGGCGTGTGCTAACTAATGGCATTCAAAATTAGTCCTGCCGACCGCGAAATTGTTCGAAGCCTTCCGCGAGTCGGCACGAGTAGGTGCCGCGAGGTTACGAACTCGGCTCGATCGGCAGTCGCTCTGTGGGGTTGATGAGGGGCGAGGGACCGAGTTTTTAGGAGGTTGCCAGAGCGGATAGGAGGGTTGGGCACAGTAGCGAGGCCGAGTCCGCGAGACCGCAATTGCGGGTTTCGCTCGATATTAGTTTTAGGTCTCGTACTTTTTTTTTTCTTATCTTTATTATTGCTGTCTTGCTTTTTTTTTAGAGGAGTCTTTGTTCCAGTCGGCGAAACGTTTAAATTGTTATTACGATTAGGTCTTTTTAGTTTATTTCCGGTTTTATTCATTTCTTTTATTTCAGATCACGATTTTAAATTTAAAAATAATGACAACTTCAGATGAAAAACTATAACTATTCACAATAAGCAACCTTCATAGCTAGTTTTCGAAAAGGTAATTTAATTTCCTACAACTTTGATCCCATAAAAATTCGCGTAAAATTGATTATTTAAAGTTGTAGCCGCGTTGAAAAAAAAAATGTAACTTTTTTAACAATTAATTTTTTTTCGAACATAAAATATTATTTATCTACTAAACTACCGGTTTTACATAATTTTTTATTGATACAAAAGTTGTTGGAAATTAAATTACCTCTTCAAAAACCACCTATGACATTTATTTATCTCCAACAATTACTGAGATATCATCGATCAAAATATAAATAATTTTTTTCGGTAATAAATAAATTTATGAATTATTATTTTTTCATAATTGATTTAAATAAAAAATTAATTGAAAAGAATGATGATAATAATAATGGTAAATATGAATAATAATGGAAATATAATAATATTTACGTAAATATGGAAAATATGATCTTTGACATGTGTAAGCTACGTACAAATATATGTATTGTGAAATAGTTTAAGTTTAACATGACGTGAAGATGCGTCGATTAGTTTATTAAAACTTTCGCAATAATCGTTGTTCTGTTGAGGCACCAGCAACTTGGTAGTATTAACTTTTATGTTGGTGTTTACTGTTTATGGAGGATGATGAGTGTCTGTGTTGTGTTTAGTATTGTGTAGAGGTGAGTTAAGTCAACGTAAACGATAAATTATGTGTTTACAATATGAATAGAAATTATTTTTATAGGAATATATATACTGCAGCAGTGAGTTTTATTTTTCAGAATAAAGTTTTTAGGATATTATTGTGATTTACGGCATAATTTTTTTATCGTTAAAACTTTTTTCCTCCCGAGGTATGCGTGTGTACAGTGGATATATTTATACATATACATATGTAATGTGGGTAAGCGTAGATATAGGCAATAGACGAGTTAAATGATGCGAGTTTCGTTTACTTACGCAAATATATTTACTTACATTCACTTGACGTCGTGAAACTAAAATCTAACGGGTGAGTTAACTGTGTGCAAGCGAAAGCGACACGGGTCGATGAATAAATTAATTGTGATGCACTTTGTATATATACGAGTTGATGATAAGGAGTTTTATTTTTTTACGAGAAATTTTTCCTTGTAATTGCACGATTTATTATTCAAACCGAGTTACCAACACTTAAATAGATTTATTATTCATTTTATTATTTATATGTAGAGTATTTTTTTTTTCTAGCCGACAGACGCATCGGCATAAATTTTAATTGAGAAATTTTTTAAAACTCGATTTGAAAATAAAATAAACCAAGAACTTTAAGAATTATTAAATATTTACTTTACTGGGGTGTAAAAAAAATGATAAAAACAATATCCATGACTCAGATGCACAATAATCAAAGGTGGTATGATTGATAATCGATCTCCAGCAGAACCCCATATACATTTATACTTAACCATAGTAAAGTCCATAAGTCTGAAACGTATTAAACGAAGATGAATTCGTTCCACACCGAGTCCTAATTGTGCACAGCCAGTGGTCCAGGTCTCCATAGCTCGCGCATAAGGGGTTATACACATTACATTTATAATATATCTGCTCCGGTGCCTGGTGTACGGTACAACACATAACCTGCAGAGTTTCTCGTTCTCCACGCCCCGATCCACCTTTGCTTTAAATTCAGCTCTCTCATGACTAAAGACCATAATACTCCGTGTTATAATATCACTTGCGCATTACGATATGGAAAAATAAAAAATGTACTTTTTGTTTAATGAAACCAGTGACCCCCTATCGATTGCCGAGGATCGACATCGATCCTTGTCAAGGCTCGATTATTGCCCTTGCTACGAAGCATAAATCGTTAAATAGATTTCTGTTTGATTATCATCTGCCTTTTATATATTTTTTACTGAAACGCGTTCATTACAAATGTTTTCTCATCCAGATCTCCACATACACGACTCGTTATTATTATTATTATTATTATTATTATTATTATTATTATTATTATTATTATTATAACAAATCGGTATGAAGATTGATAGACGTTGAGAATAAGTTAAAAAAGATTATATTTCATTTGGATAACAAAAGAAAAAAAATTATTTCAGCCGATATAAGAAATTTATAATGATTATTTTTATTTTTTAGTCTGCCCATTATTCCGATAATCACGACCTCGTTAGGCAATACATTTTATCTACCTGCTACACAATACCTTTTTTTCCCTCTTAATCTCTCCCTTACTTTTTTTTATAAAAAAAAAAAAAAAGTTTAAAAATTTTTGGCTCGACGTTCTCGATCAATGATCGATAGCTCGGGCTGATCGATGGATCTATCGATTGTTTTTAACAATCCGGCCGTCAATCGCGACGCGGTCGGTGTCGGACGTCTTGTAATTTGCGGTGGCCAAAATGCCGGATAGTATTGAATGAACGATAAAAAGTATCATACCATAAAAAAAAGAGACAGAGAATGGGAGAATGAAAGAGGTATTTATTTAACAAAAGAGACGGGAAATTATTCGGCACCCAATAGACATGTAATTATAACATTTTAACCGACATATCTGTACTTTGAACTGGTTATTTTTTCTCATTAATCATTCGTCATTTTTGACGGTTTAAATTAAGTCTATTAGTCATTAAGTACAACGATAAATTTAATACTTAATTATTTATGAAACTACTTTTTGTTATTTTTTTTGAATCACACAAAAATTTAATTATTATTAATTTAAAAAATATCATTTTTTCAAAGAGCCCAAAAATGACAAAAATTTTTTATTAATGACCTCTTCCTATTTAAATAAATATAATAATCAAATTTTAAATTAATTAAAATGATAAAAAAAGAAAAATTAAAATAATTGGTATGCAATAAAAAAAAAAAAAAAAAAACTGGTGTACAAGAACCCCAAGAGTGATGTGTTGGAAATACAAAACACGACTAGCCTGGTGATGCATTGACGCAGGATCATCATTGACAGACGTTAATAAATGACAGCGCACAGGTGGGTGGCTCGTTTCGAGCTCTTTGAAAACTGAAAGAGCACTTGGAGTAACCCATTATCATATTATCCTCGTTTGTAACTACAAATTGAGTTACCCCTGCGCGAAACCCAAGTGTCAGATATAAATCTTCTGAATAAGTAGTTCGTCTTCATATATATAAACATATACACATGTATAAGTTGGGATGCCGATGATGCGCCCAATAAGTGTAACCTCCAAGCAACATCACGGTGATTGACATCTTTGCTGAGCTTACAAATTCCTCACGGCATGATAACTCGAGACAATTTAAATATTTATTTTTAAAAAAGTTATCACCGAAAATGAAAACACAAGTGCCAGGAGAAACTTTATTATTTATCATTTAAATATTTAAATTATCGGTTGTGTCAATGAGCGCCGTACAAATGAAAGTAAACGCCGATGATTTAAAGAAAATTTGTAAATGCATAAATAAAACAGAACGACCTAATTATAGATGAAGAGAAAGGATGATACGCCCTGTGAACTTGGGAGCATCAGTGTGTCGTTAATGTTATTTTGTAACCTTGATGATGGAAAAAGTTTAAATATAAATGTATAGTAAAGTTTATGATGTGAAGCCTCTTCGGCATTCACTTTAAATCCTAAGGTACTTTTAAAAAAATTTTTTTTTTATTTATTACCATTTCGGTCATTAGTGTGACCTATTAAGAATTTTGAGGTCGTGAGAAAGGGACAATCATTTAGAGTAACTTTTATTTTAATTTTTATTGAGCTAAGATATTGTTAATTGCATTATTTAGATTTAAAAGTCGTCGGCTGATTTCAATTAATTTCGATGTTACGTATTGATTATTTTTCAGTGTCGTAAAATTAGAAATTTTTTGAAAAGGTTAAAAAATATTGTTGAGTAATTATTATCATTATTATTTTTATTTAAGCAGACGGGCATAGGTCTTAATTAATATTTATAAGAATTCAAAAATTTTCGATTTGTGTCAATTTTAGATTTTAATTATAAATGATAAATTACTGAATTTTTAATAATAAATTTTTTCTTTAACTAAATATTACACTAGAAAAAATTTTGGTGTAAAAATGGACCCGGAGAACTTTACACGGCCGTGTAGTATGAAATAATGGTGTAAAATTTTCTTGTTAATCTACTTTTTTTTACACCATTCCGTGTTACTCATTGTAATTTTTATTTAATTTAAATTTAACACCGAATTTGGAGTAATTTTTACACCGAGACATTTACACTACACCGGGTCAAAAAAATTTTTTACAGTGTATACTGGTCATAAAAATAATCACTGTCAAATGGGCTTCTTAAATTGTCAGTGAAGTGAAAAAAAGAATTGTTAAAAATAACAAATAAGAAAATACAGGTGTCAATAGAGTTCGTGTGAGAAAAAGACAAATTATTAGCAATATCCTGGCGACACTCCTTGGTTTGTTTCCGACATAGTCAGACAACTGAGGGAATCGGATTAGCATAAATCCTCGTGGGAGGACAATGAAGCCTAATGCGAAAGCGAGTATACATGTATATATACTCTTAGCTCAGTTTACTCAGCATCAAGTGAGTGTGTGTGTTACTATACCATTGAACGAGAGGAAGATAAAGAGAGTGAGTTTTAAAACAAAGGCTATGACAAAATAAAGAAAGATGTAATCGAAAAAAAAAAAAATCCATTAACTGCTGGTAGTAAGAGCTTCCTTTGGATTTATATGAATCTGTATATGTAGAGTTAAACTCGGTGAGTGTTGCCATTTAGGGGCACAGAAAATAAGTGAAGGAATAGATGTGTGTAATATATATTGAGGCCATGTTCCAATTACTCAATAACCGGGAGAGACGTTTGCACCCACCGATTGGTAAAAACTAGACAATTGAATAGAATAGAATAGGAAGAGACAAGATGCAGCAGCTTTTAACGCCCCTGTGCCAGAGTTAATGTAATATAACACACGACAATCGAATAAGTGGGTGGATAACAAAGCGATTACCTGATGATGCGTGACTCGTCTTTTTTCCCGGCCAATTGTTTCGACATTTATTTATTATCACTTTTTATTTATTGTTCCAGTGATTTATCAAATTAATTTCTTGGATAATTATGAAATTTTTTAAGTAGACTAAGGGGAAGTAAGTCGGGTTTTATAACCAACTTATATTTTCTACGTGAATTAGTGATTTAAATTTAAAAAATGAAAATTTATTTTAAAATTAATTATAAGTATGAATTTAATTTCCAGCTGAAATAAATTATTTATATAATCGATACACTTTCTACGGGAATAAAATAAATAGCTTGAGTAATGTAAAGCAAAGTAGGATTAATATTTATCAAATAAAGTGTAAATAAAAAGGCAATAAAATAACTAAACAACCTCAAGGCAATAAAGTACAGTAGATCGGATAATTATCCAGCAAGTTGAACTACACAGGAGTGTGATACCCGACAAGACTCAACAGCTGGGCGATCGGTATCTTAGTGAACCGATGGTATCCGATCGCGGAGGAGTTCGCTAACGCGTGATATCTGGCTCTACTCCTATATAAATAAATACATTTGAGACCCTTAAACAGCACTCTCGAGCACGTAACATCCTCGCCACTTACTCTACTGGCTCACATGCTCCTGTACCAGGATCGCATGAATATAAACATATAAAAAACCCAACCCTCTAACAAATCGCTTAATTGATAGATACAACGGTAACGGTCTCGCTCGAGTTGCCGTAGTTATTGCCAGATTGTGTGTTGCTGGTGTTAAATATCCCACTAGACTAGACTCTGCAAAACGGCAACACGGCAGGAAGGCAAGGAGGCAAGCAGATAGATATATAGATAGATAGATAGATTGTGATACACAAACGAGACAAGGAGAGCTTTAGAGTCCAGGAGAGAGATAGACCTTTACTTAGCGTTTCACGATGCTATTTATTGCTCCTATCACTCCGTTAATATCGCTGGTACATTAATACCGATTCCCCCTTCACGCGCTTTTAAAATATATATATATTTATATTGATAATATCGTCGTTCTATACATTATGTAACGGGTAGCCAATTACCGGGAGTTTGTCGGTGGTTTATCATGACTCAAAATGATGATCCATCTCCTTGATATTTTCACGAGCTAATTATATTTATTTTTTATTTGTGATCTATTATATTATTAATTATTATTATCCTTACTTTTTTGATATTATCCTCTAAATATCCTGTTAGATGATGGAAAATAGTTTATCACATATTTTAATCATTGATTCAAACTCTTGTAGTTAACAGTTTATAAAATTATATTTTTTACTTAAAATGAAAATATTATTGTTTATTTTTCGACTCTGGGGATGCTCGAGTGTGGAAAAAAAGAGGCAAGACTGAAAAGATCTAAATATTCTAAATAAAACACTAAAAATATATTTTTTAGCAAGAATAGAATTAAATCGGTTATATATTTAGATTATGTGGGTGACAAAAAAAACTATTTTTTCATAAAAATAAAATAAATAATTGTCACTATCACCCACGAGCAGGGGTGAGGCTTGTCCCTGATACTTGACTAGACATTGTTGACCGCGTTTAAACACTGAATTACGAAACTCGGCCTCCCATATAATATACCAATACACATTGTACATATATAAATATATGTATGGTAAGTATATACCCGCCCTAAGAGCTGAGTTTATTAGTCACCGCTGGTATAGCCAACAGGCGTCATGGGAGAGCCAAGATGTTGTTGATCGCCAGAGTATGAATCACTGGTTACTTAATTTAAACCTGGCAGAAAATATTTTATTTGATTCGAGTTAAAGGTTCGCACGGATTTCAGTCGACAAACTTCCGGTTTTCTGCGAGGGTGAGAAGAAAAAGTATATTTTGGATTAGAGTATGACCTACAAGGCTCATTACCAGTAATCAGAAGTAAGGCTGTGAGTTTTGCTGAGAGTAACCCCTCGTTTCTCTATTGGCGAAACCCGCGGCACGCTAACCGCTCGTCTCCAGCTCCTGTGTATTACACTTACACAAGATAAGAGCTTCATGAAGGAGCAGGTACACCAGACTGAGACGCCAGAGTGTACACAGCATCATCGCGTACGTGGTCCGCGGCGTTTGCGGGCTCGCGGTTCCCACGGGCCACTGTCGGGAGGAGTAGTTGTTCTTTTCGAGACTGAAAACACGGCAATCAGTGTAACTGCTTCTGCGGCAGTACCATACTTTATATTATCCCCAAGTGAGCTGCCACTGAGGGCACAACAGGAGAGAGAGTGACGGAGGATCCTCGATGTACATAAAAATATTATTAACAAAAAAATATATAAGAAGACGAGCCGCAAAACACTGGAAACCAATTGAAATTGCGAGAGATGGTTTAGGCATGGAAAAATTATATTTAATGTCCTGATGTATGGAATATTATTTTTTTAGTGGTTAATGAGACTTTTCTTTGTTTTAACTCTTAGCTTTTATTTTTTTTTTTAAATTTAAAATAAATTAATTTTTTTTTAAGTAATTAATTCTATTAACTGGTGAAAATGAAAAATTTTCTGATGAAAAGTTAAAAATGTAGAGTTATTTATATTTATAAACAGTTAAATTTGTCATTGGGAAAATTAATGTAAATAAATAAATATGATAAATAGAGGAGACAGAAAATGTGAAAAATAATGAATGGAAAAGGAGGAGAATCCGGAATTGAGAGCCGCTGGCTGGTGCATCTGACCTACGACCCATCGCCCACACGAGTAAGGTATGTAGTGTGCCGGGATGCACCGGCCGCGGCGCAATGTGCGAGTTAACGACAAAAAGGAATGTTGAAGAATAAAAAAATATAAAATAGTATAGACGAAGGGGTAAAAATGTGAAATAGATAGAGTCAACTCGTAAAATCCAGTAATTCAAGAATAACAGGAAAAATAAAATCTGAGTTACGATTTAGTATCAACTGTAAAAATTACCTCGACATTAATAATTTTTTATTAAGACCGGAAATGGGGCTTAAGAGTTTCTGGAGAGGTCCGAGAGTTGAGAGTTGAGAGCTGAGAGCTTCGAGCCGTCTCGAGTATAGAGATATTTTAAATAAATTACTAACGATCATCGTGAATTATAGTAACGGCGTACAACAACAACCAGCGACGACTGAGAAGACTGAGGAGTACTATCAAAAGAGCATTCCCGAAAAACCGGATCGCCGATAATTAATTGCCATTGGGTGGACAGTATACGAAGAGAAATTAACGGTGTGGACACACACTTGTCTCATTTTATTTTTTAAAAACTAATACCGGACCACGTCGTCAGTTTCTTATTTTATTATTTTTTATTCTAATGCTCATCCGTAACACGGACTCGGGTGACCTCAAACCGGATTACCCAAACTACTCTCCTTCCCCCACGATCCTTGTTTTTTTCCTCCACTAGTTTAATTTTTTCTTAAGCTCTCACCTGATGCTCGATCTCCCCAAATCCAGCTGGGCAGATAGAGTTCCGATACTAGCAACTAGCCTCCATGGATCCAAGGTTATCATTAACTTTGACGCGATTCAATTCTCCTCGTATCGTCTGGATGGAAAAAACGGTGGATCCACTGAGAGCAAGCAAGCGAGCGAACGAGCGAGCCAGAGACCGAGAGACCCGCACAGCCATCCCGGGATATTATAATAACTACTACTAAAAATAACGACGATCTAACGGACGTTTAATGATAAATTCTTAGAAAGTCCTAATAGTTATTCTGATTTCTAACCATGATTCACGATTGACGATCTACTAACAAATAATAATAATGATAATTATTATTATGGACCATTAAAACTGATTTAATTAAATTTATTTTGAATTGAAAACAATGCAAGTGTTGAATTTCATTTTTTCCTTTATTATTACTAATAATAACAATATAAAAAAAGAAAGCTCTTAAACGAGATGAGTGGAGTTTATTTTTAAATACGGTAAGCGATTTTAGCGAGTTCCCAGTGGGATCGTGAATCACGATAAATCAAATCACGATAAATAAATCTAGAGTAAAGAGATGAAATAAACGAGTGTTTGGAGTTTGTACGGTAGAGGGCAAATCACCACGAAGCTCAGAGTAGTTTAATGTGGACAATCAACGGGTGGATCTTTGATATATGTATAGCCTGGTTATTTACCAGTAATGTGTGCAGTGTGTACTTGAGAGTGGTTAAGAAGATTCACCGAGTCATGCACGGACTCTAATTTTCCCCTGTAAATCCCTGGTAATACATGACGTCATCGTACATCAGAGCTAAAGCGCTGATTGGGTGCGAGAATTGGGCCCCGCCAATTACTGGGTGACCTGTATGGATTTATGGGGTCAGTCGTAACTCATGCTCAAGATTGGAACCACCTCGAACTACCTCGAACTACCTCGAACCTCGATTCTTCTTTCAACCTGTTTCAACTAACTCATCCGCTAACCCGCACGCGGTAATAATATCACCGGCTATGAAAAAAATAAAATACATGCCACGCTTTTAAAAGTATAAATTATTATTATTTATAAAAATAATATTCAAAGGCATAATATTAATTTACTGGGAAAAAAAAAAAAAAAAAGAGAAAAAATATCAAACTGGGAAATTACAGCCCAAAGATTCCTGCCCGCAAAATTATTTTATAAGCAAACAATTCCATTATGATGTTGCAGATATTAAGTTCTCATCGTGGAAAAGAAATTATTTATCCTGATCTATTATTCCACAGAAGCGAATAAAAAACTTTCTCGTGAAATTTCATTGGGTTCGCGTGGTTTGGTGGTTTGTTTTATGCGCTGGCTGATAGAGTACGTAAGTGAACAATGATGATCAGGGAAACGAGAAACGAAGCAGGGCACTCGGGAAGTGAGATCGGCTTATAACAACATCTTCAAGTTATTCGTTGTTGTTATTGTTGATGTTGTTGGTGTATACAAGTTGCAATAGTAGATAACATAAATTGGTGGTGATGATATTTACACCACAGATAGAATAATTCAGACAGGCCACAAAGCCAATCTCGATTTGCGAACTGAACCGCTGAAATACGTCAGTATTACAGACTCTGTACCGATTTCCCCGTGCTGTAAAAAATCTATACTGACAATCAGTCAATTGTCTGATCGTGCTTAGTCAAAATAATATGCTCGAGAAGCATAACTCGTCTGCATGTGCCAGTGATCTCACTTCCTTGTTATTCAATAAAAATACGAGTTTGCATAAATTTTAAGATTTTTTCGGAAAAATAGCAGAGAGTTATTTTCCATTTTAATAAATATGTCGACAGGTGTTTAGGGAAGACATAAGCTAATTCTAAAGCCGGTTGAAAGCCGACTAGAGAGACTGACTGGTCTCAGATGTAGCCGAGGCGTGGGTGTAGTTCTCAGGGTGAGATGCGTCACGTCGCGGAAAAGGAGAATATAAACGAATCGAGAAGCGACAACTAGAGAGGAAGAGAGCTTGTGAGGCAGAAGAGAAGACCGCTTGGCTCACGAATATGAGAATATAATAAAGTGAAAAGCTTCGGATTAGCAACAAAGAAACCAGCGAAACCAATGCTGGCGAGTAAGTGAGACGGATAAGTGATTCTTTTGCCGTAGGCGAACTATGCCGGGTATCCAGGTTGAAGGTTGGGCTAATATATAAGAAAGAGTCTACGTCTAACACTTAAACAGTTCCGTTCCGAAGAGCTATCCTGAGAACAATCGGACCTACCAACTGGCGTGGGCGAGCACCAGAAATGTGCATTCCTCTAACTCGAGCGGACGCCGGGGGCTCCGTGACCACGTCCGATTGTCTAAGCGATGCCGTTTGTGAATCAGACTTGCTGCAAATTGTTTGTTCATTGTTTCGAGATCACTCGGCGAATCAAATCCTTCAAATGTCATGACAGCATTTTGTCTGGCTCGGAACTGCGAGAGCCGCCAGAATTTAGCTTATATTAGCAGTATATTTTTAATCAATCGTGACTATCGAGTGGAATCTTGGCAAGCATTGGGAAGTTCATTAGCGTCTAATACAGGAAAATAATAATAAGAAATAACTATACACATAAATAACGTTAAGTTTAAGCGAAAGTTGTAATTTCTGGGGAATGATCGTGTGCTGTGTACAAGTAATTCGACCTCAGACCTGTCTGCGTTTATGATGCATGCGTGAGTTTCTCCTTTGCGTACGAGATACTGCAACGTGTGTGCACATATATGTATATTATATAGATATGCATGCATATATATTACAAGTTTCCCACGACAAGAGGAGGAGGGATCGTTGAGGACGTTATGCTTCGTATTAAGGGTACCGACTTAGTTGAGATTTCTGGATTAAGCGGATCCACGAGTTTGATAGCACTAAACTTATAAGGCAACACAATGGATACTACATTTGGCATTAAGGTGCTACGTGATGTCCGCGTTAACGTCATGAGTACGTCGTTTGTTCCTCTAGTTGTTTTTTTCTAGGCTCAAAGATTTTTTAAGCCAAGATTTCGCGTCGATAGAGACATTCGGCTATCTGTGGCCCCCAAGTCTTGACTTTCTTCATAATAATAATAATAATAATAATAATAATAGTAATAACATCTTTGATGTTACAAGTAATCCGACTTTGCATGATGCGATGAGTCCCAACAATTCCGAACGAGAATGAGGAAAGTTTGATGGTTCGTACGCGTGATTACCATACCAAGTGTCTTTAGCTCTCTGGAATTTAAAAGATGCCTTTTTCCGACGTGAGTTTAAATATATATATGTGGATTCCAAATGAATAGTTGCCGAAGGTATATTATTTGATCGTAGATCACCGAGATCTCAGTACCAGACTGGGAACTAAGACACTTACTGTTGAAGTGTAAATCAAGATTCTGCGTAGGAAGAAAGCTACTGTCGTTTTTATGTTTTTTATTTGCCAAGTGGAACTGAGAAGTATCTTCCAAGGAGTCTCTGGTCTTGGTTGTGCTGTTACTTGTTCGTCTTCTTCAAGTTGTTCAGAGCGCATCAGCTGGCTGACAAGGCGTATAATTAACCCCTAATGACGCCGACATAAATCCATCTTGCGAGTCGTATCGTCCAAGTAACTCTAGAAAAGCTTTATTGGCGAAATCACCCGACGAACATTCGAACTTTGTCTACTGTCATCTATTTTCCATCGTTACTCTCAGCAGTCTGTACAGTTCCTCTCGCACACACATTCACGTCTTCCAGCAACATGACTCTGCTGATTCATCCAACTAAACTTCCATAGAATAGTTGTTTAAATATTTTATTTCTTGCCCTTTGCATCCCATTATTCATTTTATTATTCCTATCCTATAACTCATAATTAATATCAGATTTTTTTTCTTCTATTATTCACTTTTAACGCCTATAAATAATAATAATAAATACCAATTACATTACGAGCGGATTGAAATAGCTTAAAGTGCAATATAAATATTATTGGAAATAAGTTAACAATTAAAATGATTTTTTATCTTTCTGGTTTCGTAAATTAAATACCGAAGAATAACAATCTAACAACTTACACGTGTCTCAGTAATCAGCAATCATGACAACAACAAAGAATAATAATATCTTTCTTTATATATTATATGTACAAGATGGTGTTATGAAATAATAATAAAAAGAAAAAAAAGAAGAAAAAAATAGTAAATTAAAACTAGTAATTCTGGTCTGAAGATTGATTGCAATTATATACACGAGCTGGTACTGAGAGCCCGGATTTTCCTCTCAGTCATAATATCAGAGCATAATTATAATCACTCCGCTCTCTTGCTCGGGACATGGTAATTTTCCGTTTGATTTGCTTACAATATTAAACACAAACTTCGCAGAAAATCATTAACCACGTCAATTTATATGTTGCGATTAAGAAAAAATGTTATTAACAAGATTCACCAGAGTATCAACAAGATTGAAAGTTAACGAGTTATAGAAAAATAATAAAAAATAATAGCTATCAAGTGTATTTATTTATAAATTATTGAGAGTGAGACTCATATAATCCTTTCTCATATTGATCTCACAACTCAGACTCGTTAGAGATCTCACGAGGATCAGAATTATCCGAAGGGAATGCTGGATACATAAATATATATGACTCGATTTGCACCTCGTTGATCGCGACCTTCCAGAAGGTATAAATCGAAATAAATTCAAGTGCATTCCCTTATATATTTATATGAACAAGTACTCTGACGATTCGCGTGTGCACTCGTTGGGGATTTGAGAAACGATCTGAAGATTAGTGGGATCGAGGGCGCGAAATTGTGAGAAGATAAAAAATATAATATTTTCTGATCTTCGTACGGGTTTTATTTTTTATTTATACACGTATCCATTTATAAGAGTGTTATCGTGCAGAGGATCCATGCTCCGAACCAATTACGTTTTCAGAGCCGGAAAAGCCCGGCCTTAAATTACAATCCCGCGTAAGATAAAGAAACGAGTCAAGTCTGAGTAAAAAAATGTATGAAAGGGGTTTTGTTTCATTTATTTATTATTATTATTATTATTGTTACTTTCGTTTTTTTTTTTGTTTTTTTTCGAAGCAAAACTGTATGAAAAAAGGCAGCAGCAAGAAGAGCATGGCCTTTAGGGAGAAGTTGCCTGCTGTTGTTGCTGATACTCGAGAGCAGCTTTTAAGCTCGTACATCACTCGCCCGGTTACGCCTCTTGTATTTGCTTAGTCGTGCACGGAGGAGGCGCCGAACGAGGCGGCGATGAAACAATTAATAATATACGCTCGCGCGT
Source organism: Microplitis deprimator (assembly GCA_964016945.1). Taxonomy (NCBI): domain Eukaryota; kingdom Metazoa; phylum Arthropoda; class Insecta; order Hymenoptera; family Braconidae; genus Microplitis; species Microplitis deprimator. The sequence goes on from OZ024707.1 coordinate 24,224,299, forward strand.
GAGTCGAGACCGCGAAATTCATGTAGATGATGGTACGGGCACATAAACACACTTGTACAAGAACGTGTATCAGCACACAATGTACACGGAAGGTGGATTTATAAAATTCATTTTTTATGACAAGGAGAAATTAATGCCTTGTTTGTTTAATTTATTGACTGGAAACAAAATTATAAACAAATATTATTTTTCGTTATGCTTACAGCGGACACTTTGTTTGTTTATTTATTTTTATCGCCAGGCTTATCTTGATTAAAAGCTGGTGTAGCGATAATTGTTTTATGAAAAGTGATGTCAGGTCATGTGAACAGGTCCCGCGAATAAATTTTTCGTATAGAAAGTAACTGACTCTGGCCCACTCCCACAACGAGCGCCCTAGGGAGTCGTTTTGTATCCTCCATGTCCTTTTAGTCGTTATCGTATTATCATCCTCGTGGTTTTGATACACAAACAAACCGCCCAGCCTCCCCTTCGAGTCTCGCGGATCTTCAGTGGGCGTCGCTGTAATTAATTTCCCCTCGATAATTAAGATATCCTGTTGTCCGATCCCTTGAATTAGCTCGAGGCTTATTTGTATACAATATATATAAAATAAATCAGTGTTATTTAATTTACTTTTTTCACTCTACTAAATTTAAAATGCCAGCACACATGAAACGAATGAATCTTTGGTACTGACTGACCGAAGCCTGTAAATATCAGACTTTTGTATTGTAATAATAATATTGATAAAAAAGGGAAAGGAGAAAGAGCGAAGTTGGGAGGAATATCCGTAGGCTGGGTGAAGAGTCACGGGAGTAATTTCTTGCGGATGGAAACAAGTCTTCCTGAGAGATGGAGAATACATACGAGTGGTGATGATGATGGTGGTGCCGGATGATATGATGGAGAAAGACAAGACAGCAAAAGAGATAAAGGTGAAGAAAAAGATGAAGAGGAAAAGGGAGAGAAAGAGTTGACTCGACGCGCGAGAGAACAGGGTGTGGGAGTTCTTGGCTTTGGGTTCAAAGGTTTGCGATTATAACATTCCGGGCATGCCGTTTCGTGTGCATCAATTCGGTACGCCAGTTCCCGCTTTCAAAGACTCATAACCCAACACTACAACCTCTTGCTCATATATATCTATATAGATGCTCATATATTGTATGTTGCTTTGCAAAATATTCGATATCGCAGCCTCAGAATCTTATAATCTAGAAATTTTTAATTGTGATAATGATTTAACTCGATTCACTCCTACAATAGATTGTTCGATCACGTCTCTGAATTAACTGTTATGTAAAAAATAATATATTCTTATATCTGATGAATCACAAATTTAGATAAAGTAAATTGACAAGAATAAGAGTTCATTTTTTTTTTAAGACGAATTTTTTTGATTTATTATCAGATCATCGAGATTTAGTAAACAGATTATGCATGGACTTGAATAAATTTTAGCATTTGAATGATTTCGAATGACGAATAATTAATCTAAAGAACGTCAGTTATTTACGGCTTCAAATCGAAATCATTAACTGAAATATTATTGGTTTGAATGTGCGACGCGGACGGAAAAAATAACAATAAAACTATATCTATTTAAGTGAAAAGCTACAAATACTGAAGTAATTTGTATATTTTTTTTATTTTTCATTAAAAAAATAAGTCAAGTATGTGATTATAAGAAAAGTAAACATAAATTGATATCATATGGACTGAAAAAACAACTTAATCAAAAGTGTTAAAAAAAATATTGGTGCGTCCGATTGATATATAATTAAACGCAGACCGCGGCAAACGGAAAATGATCTTTTGTATACTTTGATTTTAGAGAAATAGAAAATTTGAGATGAAGAAATTGGTAAAATCGATTGTTATTTTGATGACAATTGTGAATATTGAAGTATGCCTTGGAGTGGAAACTGAAAATTGCAAAAATAGATTTCCCGATGATTTTATCTTCGGAAGTGCAACGTCGTCTTACCAAATCGAAGGGGCATGGAATGTTGATAGTGAGTTATTGGTCTGTTTTTATTTTAATTATTGGTGACTTATAGTAAAAAAAATATTTTTTCAAAGACAAGGGTGAATCTATTTGGGACAGGATGACCCACAGCATGCCGAGCAAAATTGCTGATAGAAGTAATGGTGACATTGCTGATAATTCGTACTATCTGTACAAGACGGATATTGATCTTATTAAACAAATTGGGGTAAGTTGCTTACATGTATATTAATTAGAAATTTGATCGACACAGACCGTAAATTTTTAGGCAAACGCCTACAGAATATCTATATCATGGCCGAGGATTTTGCCCAACGGATTAACTGATTATATTAATGTTGAGGGAATTGAGTACTACAATAATGTTATAAATGAAATGCTCAGAAGGAACGTAACACCTTTTGTTACCATTTACCACTGGGAGCTGCCCCAAAAGCTGCAAGATTTGGGCGGTTGGGAAAATCCCAAAATTGTCGACTGGTTTGTCGATTATGCCCGAGTTGTTTTCAATGAATTTGGAGATAGGGTAAGTAAATATCAGTTGATTTGAAGATATAAAGTAACAGACTATAAAATTTATGACTAGGTTAAACATTGGATGACAATGAATGAGCCTAATATATTTTGTATTTTGGGTTACAACGGAATATTTGCACCAGGACTTAATAAATCGGGTCAAGGAGATTATTCTTGTGGTCATAATGCTTTGCTTGCTCATGCGAAAACATATAGAATGTACCAAGAAGAGTTTCACGAAAAGCAAAAAGGTTTATACTCTGATCGAATTTACTTTTGGGAATTCAATTTAGCCAAAACATAATTCGGTTAATTATTAATTATAGGTACGGTTGGAATAGTAGTAGCCATCAGTTGGCCAGTTCCAGAAAATCCAGATGATCCCGAAGAAGTCGCAGGAACGGAAATGTCTAAAGTTTTTTGGAATTACTGGATTTTGCATCCAATTTTTTCGAGTGAAGGTGACTACCCAAAGAGTATGAAAGACAGAATTGCCAACTACAGTTCGATTCAGGGATTTTCTAGGTCACGATTACCAGAATTTACTAAAGGACAGATTGAATTGGTTAAAAAATCAGCAGACTTCTTGGGAGTCAACTTTTACACAGCTAGATACGAAAAAAAGTTAACAAATTATGATGTCAAGAGTACGATATCTTTTTATGGGGATACAGGAATGATTTCCACCTCGAAAACTTTTCCCAAAGATCGCGTAAGTGCTGTTATATTATTTTCCTTAAACTATTATTAATAATAAATATTTTTTCGTATTAATTTCAGTGCACTCCATGGGCAATGTCGAATGCTATAAAAAAAATTAACAAAGAATTAATTATTCCAAAAATGTTAATAACTGAAAACGGCATTTATGATCATGGCGGTTTGAATGACGTGAATCGAGCTGAATACTACTATCTTCATCTCAATGAAACTTTGAAACTGCTTAATGAAGGATTTAATATTCGCGGATATTTCGCTTGGTCACTTCTAGATAATTTTGAATGGAGCGATGGTTACACACAGAAATATGGAATTTTTTCAATAGATTATACGGACCCGGAACGCACCAGAACTCCTAAATTATCATCTGACATTATAACTGAAATTTTCAAAACTAAAATCGTTTCGGACACTTTTCTAAATAACGGTAAAGTGGTACCGATTTAATGGAACTATATGTCTGTATAAATATATTGGATTTCATTTATTGATGTGATTTTGTTGACGTCTTAAATACAAGATAATGTAATTTTATTAATAAAATACTATCAGCCACAATTAAGAATGGCTGATCAATTAATTAAAGTATAGATAAAATTGGTTTAATCTCGCATTTTTTTTTTATTTACTACTACTAATACGATTATTTCTAAGAATCTTTTTTTTAATTAAAAAAGAAACCTAGTTTATGAATAATATTAAATTTCGCATTTATATCGAGCGGAGATAACTTCTTGTAACAATAAAATAGCGAAATAACTGTTTTTTATGATAAGAAACTATTTGATAAGTATTAAATGTTGTTTTGTCAGATAAGCCGTTTACGATTGCCGAAAAAAAAAATTCTTGTATACATGATAACATTTGTTTGTCGATTATGCCAAAGTACTATTCACCGCGTTCGGAGATAGGGTAAATTACTATCTAATCATTAATGGCTTTTTCATTTGTCATGATGATAATTTGTTTATACACTAAGGTCAAATACTGGATAACAATAAATGAACCCTCAATAATGTGCCATATAAGTTATACTGGAGACTATGCGCCTGGAATCAATCAATCTGGTATTGGAGAATACCTGTGTGGTCACCATGTTTTACTCGCTCATGCCAAAACATACCAGTTGTATAATAAAAAATTTCGTCATCTACAGAACGGTAATTGTTTTTATTTATTTTTATTGAAAAAATCAATTTATCGCTAATTACACTGATGAAATCGGCTCGAAGGAATAATCAATTATATTCAATGATATTGTAGGTCAAGTAGGAATTGGATTATTTTTGACATGGCATCTTCCTGAAAATCCTAATGATCCTGACGAAATATCAGGAGCTGAGTTTTCTTGGGAATTTTGGAACAGCTGGTTTTTGCATCCGATTTTTTCTAAACATGGTGATTATCCCCATTCAATGAAACACCGGATATCGCAACTTAGTCATCACCAAGGATTTTCCCGCTCACGGTTACCACAATTTACAAAGCAACAGATTGCTATGATTATTAACTCTACTGATTATTTAGGCATTAATTTTTATAACTCAATGATTCTAGGCAAACTGACTGATCACAATTTTGAAAAGTCGGTGTCTTTTGCCGCTGATACAGGAATGAATTCAATTTTCAAACATCCCACCAAAAATAGAGTAATTATTTATATATTTTATCTATTTGATTCGATTATTCGCACCATTTCTAAAGTAATTAGCAATATTTTTTTTCTGTTACCAGTGTACACCATTAGACATGTCTAAGACGATCAAACATATTTTGCAAAAGTACAAAAATATTCCATATATATTTATCACCGAAAATGGTTTTGAAGATCTCGGCGAGTTACTTGACTATAATCGCGCAAACTATTATTATCATTATCTCCATCAAGTTTTAAGACTGATCTCCGAGGGCATCAATATTCGCGGTTACTTTGCTTGGTCACTCACTGACAACTACGAGTGGATCAGCGGTTACTCGATAAGATACGGAATTTTTTCGGTTAATTTTACCGATCCCCAATTATCCAGATCACCGAAGCTCTCTTCGAGAGTTATAGCTCAGATTTATAAAACTAAAACAGTTGAAAGTTCTTTTATCCTCACCGTTTAAAATAAATTTTGTTCTGAAGAATTTAAAAAACCAAAAATAAATAAATCATATCTTAATTGTGATCTTTGTTGTACTTTTGTCTGTTACATATTCTATAAAATTTTTGTCATAGCAAACAAATAGTTTATTTATTTCATTATTATATTTTTTTTCTACTTTGCCTCGATGAGCGAAGGATGACAAAATTGAGTTTTTTTTAATTTCATTCTAATATAAGAATTAAATTGACTGGCTATAAAGTATTTATTTTCTGGCATTCATTTCAACATCATAATAACAAAACCAACAATTACCGAAATAAAAAAATCGAATTAGGTCATGAGTTATTTTGGTAAGTAACGCTATTAAGTATAAGTCACATAATGTTTACTCATGTAATAAAGAGGATCTTGTTGTATGATAAGAAATAAAACAGGGAACAAACATTATTGCTTTAGATTCATTGGCTTATTGTGTTTAGTCGTCGGAACAAACATCATTAAAGTCTAAGCAATATAAAGATAATCACCTAAAAACATTATTTCAAAGTAAAAATAATAAATGTCACGCGAGTGCTGGTTTTGTAATTAAGACTTCAAATTGTAATAATGGATAAATTAGTTTATTTTAACTCAATTACAATTTTAATTGGCTTCTTGACGATAATATTGTCAAACTTTACTGTGAAAACTGAAAATTTTCACTTCAGTCTCAGAGAAGTCAATGAAACCGTTGAAATAAAATTTCCAGATGATTTTATGCTTGGTGCAGGTTCTTCGGCGTTTCAAACCGAAGGCGCATGGAATATATCTCGTAAGTGCGTTTTAATTTATGAAACTGAAAATATCCTCATAACACTGAGTTATTATTTTAGAAAAGGGTGAATCCATATGGGATAGATTAACTCACGAGAAGCCGCATAAAGTAGTCGATGGATCGAATGCCGATATCGCAACTAATTTTTATAATATGTATAAAACAGACATTAATCTAATAAAACAGATAAACGTGAGTTAATCTCATGCTCTTAAACATTAAGTAGATAATTGATAAATTGAATATTTAGGGAAACGCGTATCGAATATCGATATCATGGTCGAGAGTTATGCCAACAGGTTTTAGTAATAATATCAATGTCGATGGAATATTATATTACAAAAACGTAATAAATGAAATGATTAGACAAAATATTACACCTCTTGTGACGATATACCACTGGGATCTGCCTCAAAAATTACAAGATTTAGGTGGATGGACGAATCCCCTCATTGTCGATTGGTTCGTCGATTATGCTCGAGTGCTTTTTACCGCGTTCGGAGATAGGGTAAAATTACTTACTATCGATAAATAGCTTTTTAATTTTTTATGATTATACTTTTGTTTATACCCTAAGGTCAAATATTGGATTACAATAAATGAACCATCAGTAATGTGCTATTTTGGTTATAATGGAGACTACGCGCCCGGAATCAATCAATCTGGTGTGGGTGATTATCTGTGTGGTCATCATGCTTTAATAGCTCACGCTAGAACATACCGGATGTATCAAGAAGAATTTCGTAATCAACAGAATGGTATTTGTTCTTATCTATTGTCATTAAAAAAAATCAATTGATCGCTAATTGCATTGGTCATTAAAGCGATTTGGAGGAATAAAATATTTAATTCGATGATATTGTAGGCCAAGTAGGAATTGGATTATTATTGACATGGCAGTCCCCTGAAAAACCAAATGATCATAAAGAAGTGTCAGGGGCTGAACTATCTTGGGAGTTTTGGAACAGCTGGTTTTTGCATCCGATTTTTTCTAAACATGGTGACTATCCCCATTCAATGAAACACCGGATATCGCAGCTTAGTCATCACCAAGGATTTCCTCGCTCACGTTTACCCAAATTAACGAAAAATCAAATTCAGATAATACAAAATTCGGTTGATTATTTGGGAATCAATTTCCATTACTCAGTAGTTGTAAAAAAATTGCCAAAACATAATTCTAAAACATTAGTGTCTTTTACAGAAGATACAGGAATGACTTCAATTTTTTCGACAGCTGCCAAGGCTCAAGTAATTATATTCACTTCCAATAAATTTATTTGATGACTCAATAAATAATCAACCAATTGATTTATTATTTTTTTCCGGTTATCAGTGTACACCATCAGAAATGTCGAAGGCGATACACCATATGTTGAAGCTGTATACGAATATTCCGTCTATAATCATCACCGAGAATGGATACGAAGATGACGGCGGGTTAGTTGATAAAAATCGTGCTCATTTTTATCACCACAATCTTTATCAAGTGTTGAAACTAATCTCACAGGGTGTAAACATTCGCGGCTATTTCGCTTGGTCGCTCACCGATAGCTTCGAATGGCTCCGAGGTTACTCAAAAAGATATGGAATTTTTTCAGTTAATTTTACTGACCCCCAATTGCCTAGAACGCCCAAATTGTCGTCAAAAGTTATAAGTCAAATTTATAAAAATAGAACTGTTATAAATTCTTTTACGCTTGTAAACTAAAATAATTTTTAAAACTTTTAGGTTTAAAAAAGTAATTAAGTTATTGGAGTTTTTTTTATTTTGGCGAAATAAAATTTGAAAAAATGAATTTATTACAATTCATTAAAAGAACATGGACTGTCAGATTTTTCAATTGATAATTTTTTCTTTTTCCTGTAGTAAAGACTTTTTCAATAGCAATTAATTTTATTACATAGAAATTGAAGTAATTACCATAAAAACTCTATCAATAATTTTGATCGAAAAAAATAAAGAAAAAACTGTTGTTTTTTTTTTCCCATTTGAAAAAAAGAAGGTCATATAAATAAATATCAATAGATCTGAAGTGAGAGCGCCGATATCAGGTTCTTCCATTAAAAGATCCTCAATGCAGCGGAATAGTCATAAAGGTATGTATAACTACAGCCTGGGAAGGTATTTACATCGTCTATATATAATATATATATATACCACACAAGCACTTATAAAGTGCTTGTACTGAGTTACGAGAGAGTGAGGCACCAATATGATGCAACGCTTGATTAAGATCATTACGAGTGATACGCGGATCGTCATCCTCGCTGGCGCGATCGATCGCTCGGATCCGCCTACGTCGATGATTTACCCGCGGGGGTCCCAGCCGATAGTATCTTCCCTTTTTGCATTGCATCCATCTCCTCATTCACTCCACTATTTTCCTCCCACTCTAGCTTGCAGAAATCATCTCAGCTCACTGCCTCGTCTTCGTCACCGGCACTTCGCACTTTGTCGTTTATTCGTTCACGTGTATACTTTAGACACCAGTTTAACATGTTATGTGTAAATATATAAGTAGTAATAAATAAATAATGATAAACAAGATGACCGTCATAATCCCAAGGCTTCGATGTCATGCATTTATTATAACCATCATTTGAATTAATTATTAATTTAATAATTATTTAAATTATTTATGTCAGTTAATAAATTATTTTTAAAATAATTTTTCTTCAATCCAATAATAATTATCACGGAATGAAAAAGACAATAAATAAATAGCTGATTTTTCAATAATATTTATATTGTTTTTTTTTTTTTTGATGAAAGTTTAAATTTTTCTAGCAACGTACATCACAAGAGAATTAAAAAGGAATGAAGAGTAATCGACGAGGGAAGTGGGTGTTGCCCGTCATAATTCACTCGCATGTCAAGGTGTTTTCTTAGCGATCTACATCATCCTGGCGATGAAGATGTTAACGTAAACGTACAACGTTAACATTTCAGAACCTCCGACTTATCCACCAGAGAAAGATACAAATGCTCTTGCTTCCAAGTCCGGAGCAGAGTCTGGCTAAAAGACTAAAGATTGAACCTACCGAGAGACGAGAGATCAACTCGTGGCATTACTTCGTATGGGTAATGCCCCGAGCGGTTTTAAATCGCTCACTAAGTGCATGTACATATATACGACCTAAGCATTTTTCTCATTTGCTGCACGTTGTGTACTTTGCCGTCTTCATTATTCATTTTTAACAAAATATTAACCTCCGTAAACTTAAACGATATTCTCAATAAAAATATTTAACACAAACTACCATCATCATTATTATCATTGGTATTATTATTATTATTATTATTATTAATATTGTTTTCGCAACTGATGATGGGGAGCGTAAATTGAAATGCATTCAGCATTGGGCATATGTCGGGTCGGATAAAAGAGATTTCGCCCCTACCAAGACAATGCTGTCTTGGAGACGATGCGTGGCTGAGAAGCTCCTTCGCATCCGGTGCGCGCATTTTTCAAGGAAGCCTGGCTCGAGCGTCACATATAAATTACTTATTACTTATCAGCATATCGATGAATATATTTTTTCTCTACGCGCTTGAATATCGAAAAATTTCGCCATCGCTCTTGTAAACTTAAATTCTAAATAATTATTGTAAAATCACTTGAGTTTCCAGAATTAAAAAATTAATTGAATTCCGATTGTTGAAAGAACTATATGTTGGGTATATTTAAACAAAGGAAATTGATGTGCGAGCTCACGTGTTAAAAACTCACGTAGTATTGAACAGTCGTCTGATATATACGCGTATATATAGATAAATATAAGCCCAAGTATAATGTGAGCGTAATAAAAGCCCATCATCAGAGGCACGTTCTACGCACAGCACGCGCTCTTGTCAATGTAAAGCGTTAAAGCAATACGTGATCGAATTCGATGAGCGACCGTCATTTTGTGGACGTTTTTCGAATGTCAAAGGACATAAATCCATGTTATTCAATTCAAGCGAATTCCATTGAAAGTAAAAATATATATATATGTATTTATATACATATTCACTTGCTGAAATATAATAATTTAAAAATATAATGAATTATTTTCTCACGAAAGAGAGGTGAGCTAGCTGGTGAGATGATGAGTCTGTAGTTTGTGAGCATCTATCTCATGGGCTCTTTAAACAAGTAACGAGTTGCAGCATTATATCGAAGTATAAGAGTAAGTGCAAGTGCAAGAGTTGGCTCTGGTAAGATAGAGAGTATCGAGCACTCGTTCAGTCCCGAGCTGTTGCCAAGCTCCCAATGTATCGCAGAATTAGATTACGTATCTCGCCGGCCGTGATTTATTTATCGAGCGGGCTCCTTGAGGCGTGCTTGCTGTTTCAACACCTCCCCGACGCGTGTATTTACGATTATGAGAATTACACAAGGCAATTAGAGTCTGTCGGGGCTGGCAATGGTAAATACGGATAATCGTGCGTCGGCCTCCAATCTCACCGTAAATTATAGTCCGCGTGATTCGCGAGCTGAGCTGCACCACCGGAGTTTAAAAGAGATAATAAACAAACCCATGGTAAGACGAGTCCAGTACACACGTGGAGCCAAAATCATTTTTTAGCTGAGTTTTTAAAATCACCGGCCAAATAATGATAAATCAAGTTGGAAAAAAATGATAAATTATTATTTATTCTATGGTTTAAAACAATTTTTCAGGCCTTGGAAAAAGAGCCTAGATGAGTGTGATGACGTGAGAATTTAGTAATAATATGCTGCCGATAGTTTTAGATCCAAGATAGATCGCACACCGGCAGAGTTTATAATTCGATAATGGCAGTTTAATCCCCTACTTGTTTAATTTTATTTTTCATTCACGTTTAATGCATAAATGAGTGTTGAGAGATTGACTCGAAGGAGGTCGATCTGGATGTACCATACTCGAGGATAATAATATCGGTGATCGAGATCTATCGCGCAGACGCAGTTTAAGTCGAGGAGAAGTGTACTCGCGTGATCACACGCTCGAAAATTTCTCTCTTGTTTTATATTTATATATATTAAGAATTGTGATCTTCACGCCGGGTTATTCTAGCTGGCAACCTTTTGTATTGCCAGCGATTCTCAGACGTCGGAATGCAATTTTTTTAAGAATATTAAATCCTAATGGCAGATAATTTAGCGAGTGAGGTATTATCATCGAATTTTTATTTAACACTTTGATATTGGGTATTTGTTTTAAATTGATAAATGGATTTAAAAAAATAAAAAAAGCATGCGGGATTCACAATGGCTGAGTATGGTGTTTATGTATATTTATATTATTTATACTCTCGGGTTATGTATATTCTCTGTAATGTATATAGATAACTGGTACTTATAGTTAATACTCGAGTGTGGATGAGTCTTAAGATCAGATGCACGCGATCTTTTCCAACTTCTTATTCGCTTAGTATATCAGAGTACTCTTTTGACCTCAGTGTATTTTGCTGGAACCAATTTCTGTGGGTACTCGACATGTAAAATGTTGAGGAAGAGATGAATAAGATGAAGATGAAGGGGAAAAAGAACGAGTTGAGGAAGAAGAAGACGGCGGAGAAGATGAAGAGAAGGCTTCATGTAGAGCAGTATTTTTTTAGTTTTTTCAAGAAAAAAAATTAATGGAAAAAAAAAAAAAGTAAAACTGGCCTTCCAATTTTTGCGTGAAGAGCATCACAATAACCGTGAGAGAAAAAGTTTTAAATCTGAAGGCAAAATGAGGAAAGCCATTGAACACAGTATCCAGAGCACGTCGCGACTACTCATTGTATCGTGAGTGCGTGTGTCTGTAGGCATTTTAATATTTTTCCATCTTTAATATATTCCACTCTTCTCTACTCTACTCTACTCTATTCTATTCTATTTTTTATTTTTTTTTTTTTTTTTTGTTTTGTTTTATTTTGAATAGAGTAATAAGTTTTGAGAAACGAGTGCCGGTGAACTCGCGAGCGCGGGAGAAATGAGAGAAAAGAAGAAAAAAAATAAATACGAGACTTAGATGGAGATGGAGGCGAAGGTGGAAGGTGGAGGAAGTAGAAAAGCGTGCGATTTACGATCTTTTAATCTCGACGACCTATCTCTCCACCGCAGGGGACAGGTGGGCTACCGAGTTTTCTTGTACGCCCTCATCATCATCTCCCATAGCCGTTGCTTGTGCGCTAGTCCCAGTCATCTTGCTCGTTATCTGATTCATAATAACTCTGTCCAAGTAATACGAAAGAATTATTTATTTACCGAGCATGACCGTGCACTTTGTAATAATCATTTTTATGTTTTTCATTTTAATTTACATATTTTCTTTCTTTTGTCAATTTATCTACCAGCTTTTTTTTAATTTATTTATTTTTATTTTTTTTTTTCGTTTTTCGTCCACTGAATACGAATTTAGAACAATAGGAAGGACTATACGTGATGGAACTTCGCAAGGGGCAATAATCGGGCCTGAATGCTCTGTATATTTAATATATTACACTTTACCAAATCTGTACCGATGACGTACTGTCGCACACGCACACTGAATACTTAGTTGTCAGTTCTTTTTCTTCACTGTCAATTACGTAACTCGGATTTGGATCAAACACTTGGCATATCTTATTATATAAATAATTAATTTATTTTTTATAATAATTATGACATCTCGGTAACGAAAATGACCTATCACACTTGCGCTAATCGTTTAAAAAAAAGGTTTAGCATTATTTGAATTAGGAAAATAAATATAGGGCCTTGAATCGACCAAGTGGAGACGGTAGATGGCGCCCGCTCGGAATAGGTAATGAGCGCCGCAAACGAATTCGGAGAGGAAGGGAAGTTAAAAAGCAGGAGCTAGAACTTACGACCGGAAGTTTGCGAGGGAGGTAGACTCACGCGTATCCGGGCATGTATAATTTTTATAAACACAATATGGCTCTTGCTCTTTTCTCTCAACGCCGCGTATATTATCAGCGGGATCTGGAAACACAAGTCGGCTACCTGCGATCGCTGTCGGTTTCTTCTGTTTATTATTTTTTTTTTCCACCTCTCTCGCTCGAGTCTTTGTGTCTTTCTCGACAATCAAGTTTTAAAATATACACAATACACATGTAGGTTTGATCCTCGATAGGATCCTCGGAAATGTTGCGACGTGTTTGTCTTACCATTTTCATTGTACATAAAATGGTAAATAAATAAATATATACATATAGATATAAAGACTCTAAGTACAAATTAATAATTTACCAAACGAAATTTCCGGTGGAAGTCAACCGTAAAACGTCACTGCAATGAGTAATAATTTAGATTACATATTTTTTAATATTTTACATTTCGTCGGCATTGCTGTGTGGGTGTCGCTGGATTTTACGTTAAGCTTCTAACGTAATTACGGTATAAAGAGGTAATTATTGTGCGTACGAGCCAAAGTCTTTTATGCGTGCAGTTTACAAATACACAGGAGCCGCGTGTGTATGGAGTGTACGCGCCCGCGACCTGTTACTGTATTTTTTATTACGCAAGATTATGACATCTGTGACACAATCGGACGACGTGTAGCCTCTTTCCTTCTCCATTACCTCCATTAGCTGGCTCTTTTACCTTCCACTTATATTTATACTCTGTATGTATTTATTTTTATTTTTTGCGTTATTCTTTTCACGACACGCGTCCTCTTCGGCGTGTGCACTTTTTTCGCAACTTTCGGCAGCATTACCCACACAATCTGCTACTGTGCCAAGTAATTATTTATATACTTGTATATATACATATATATATATTACCAGTTGCTCAGTGCACTACGGTATAATCTACTGCTGCTTGTACCTTGACAATAATTTCACAACTGTCACTCTAATGTCTGTTTCTAAAAGTTTATCTAGATAAATTTTATCTTTTTGCTACATCCTCTAATTCTATTAATTATTATATTATTTATTTTTAAGATGCTCCCTTTAAATAACTATAAAATAAAATTTAAGCTGTAGAAAGTTTTTAAATCTCGGGACTAGTTTAAAAAAAAAAAGCGGTGAATTTAAAAAAAAATTCCAAACTATTTTAAAATTATTATGATACTTCAGATGATCTTACTCAATACCACTTACACATGGAAATAAAAACGATAGTCGCTCCAAGTTGGGGATTACAATTGTCGCAATCAGTTGCTTCTATTACCGATCATTTATTTTTTGTGTACTTTAATAAAAATTGTAAAAGTGCAATAACAATAAAATTTACGAAAACAATGTGGGCTTTAATTATTTTTACTCAACCAGTGAACGTAATAGAAAAAATCTAATTAAATATTTTAAATTACGAATAATTTATCACCACTTTTTAAATATAAAATATTTTTCACACGCTTACTTACGTAAAAAACAATCGAAACAAATGACTTCCCGGACAAAGTAAATAAAAACAATTTGAAAACGAAAAAAAAAAAAAAAAAAAAAGAGGCAAGTATGTAAAACAGTTTATAATGGATATATACCACACACTCGAATGGTCGTCGAAACCAATTGTGTTATTTTTTGTTGTGGGGTGTTGGTTGAACGTACGTCCACAATATTAACGTATTATCTAAAAGCTAAGAAGGATCATGATGGAGTAGATATATAAATGTGGAACCGCACGTTGTAATATTTTTTATCTTTTTCTCTTGTTGTCTCTCGTCAAAATCGTAATTGTTTTCCCGACTTAATACATTTATAATGTCTCGGCATCAACTCAACCATAGTCCGGACTCATCTTGATTGCTTGACGATTACGCGGCTGTGGGTTTTGCCACGTTAACGAGCTCTCTTCCAGCCAGAGTTTAATATGAGTCTTGTTACAAGTAGCTTAACAACCAGCTGAATAAAAGTTTTATGTACAGCTAGTGCACACACCACTCTGCTGAATAAATTTATAAATACACGTATATTCATATTTAAACGTATGATCATGATCATGATGATGATGATGATGATGATTATGATGATCAAGGGTACGGGGGCCAAATAGGAAAGAGATTTGTTGCTCGTTCAACAGAAAAGTTAACGAGTCATTTAAAATACTTAGCGATCTTAAGATTTGGCTCGTGTATCATCCCGACTCTCTGTACTCTGTGTGCTCTGTACTCTCTGCTCTGTACTCTTGGTTATTATTTTTCTATTATTATTATTTATTTTATATTTATATCACAGTTTAAAGATCAGCGCGTGAGAGTTAAACACTTGATAATAACAACAAAAACAACAGCAACAACTGCAGCAAAGACTATCACGATTATTATATTCAAACTGTCGAATAGAAAGTTTTGTCTCAGATTACACGATTACCACTGACTTGGTTATAATAAATCCTAATGTTTTATCCAATATTATAATCTGGCTTACTCTTTAAATTAAATTACACGGCTTAATTAATTATTATATTATCTCATACTGTAATTACATGCAGGTGGATATTTTTTTGTAATTGAAAAGGAAAAAATGAAGAGTAGGCGTTGGAGCTAAAAAAATGTGGGGTCTGAGGAGCTGGTTGGCGCACGCATTGTATTAGCAAATCTAACGTAATAATTAAATTATCGCTGGGACACGTATACTCGGCAGAGTGTGAGTGAATAGTAGAGGTACTTTTTGCGAAGGAGACGGGAGTATGGTAATGTAAAATATATGTGAAACGCAAGTGTAAGATGAGAGGGATGAGTTA
Organism: Microplitis deprimator; assembly: GCA_964016945.1. Classification (NCBI taxonomy): domain Eukaryota; kingdom Metazoa; phylum Arthropoda; class Insecta; order Hymenoptera; family Braconidae; genus Microplitis; species Microplitis deprimator. The sequence goes on from OZ024707.1 coordinate 24,240,076, forward strand.
ATGTAAGAAGCGAGCCGAGAGATATTGAGTGAAAGAGAATACTTTTGAATATATCGTGTTAATGAAGCGTCGCGTGTAAACGCCGTGGGGAATATATTTGAATGCATTATATATTATATTCACACGAAAGATATGAGTTAAGACTTGGGTATGGACACTGGGATTTTCTGTTTTTTTAAATTATTAAGTAATGGAAAAAATTTCCTTTTTTTTTTTTTTTTTTACAACTTCTTGGTCATTAAAAAAAAAAATCCAAAATTTAGAATATGTTAGATTTTGGAAAAAAAGTAGAAAATTGAAAAAAAAAAAAAAATTCATTTCAAAGGGCTGACTTTGCCTTGAATTTCGTTTATGAAAAATTTTAAGTGACCCAATTTACCCCAAAAATCTAATTTTTTTGAAAACTGTATATATTTAATAAAAAATTATAAGAAATCACCTTTGAATATTTATTTTTTATTATAAAAATAAATATAAGAGACAGAAGATTCCGAGAGATAATTCGTATTCGTAGAAGCACATACACCGACGCCGCAGTTGACATTTCAACGAACCTTTTGACTCATCAACATCATCATCATCAACATCAACATCATCTACCTCAGCTACCATGTTGTTATTATGTAGTTTATACACACTGGCATCAGCAGCTCACAACATATATATTTAGCCTTCTGTTGGACGCAGAAACGTCCGCACGTCTGGTCACGTACTCGGAGAACTGCATTACGCACCCTTCATCACACGCTGCATCCAGGTGTGCGTGTCTCGATACTTATCAATCGGCGACACGAAAAAATCCGATGTAACAATAAAACGAGTATGAACAATAAATAATAAAGGATGCGAGATACAAAGCAACCAATAAATCACCCAGAAGCTCCCTATTAGACAAAGAATCGCAAGTTTACAGCCAGTCAATAGTATCGTCGATTCTCGATCCCCGATCGTGGATCGTGATCTAGATCAGTATCGCCGATAAAGTCAATTTAAGATTAGATGTGTTGCCGATCCGACGGATCGAGTGAATAATCGGATCGGTGATCGATGACAATAAACAACTCAACTCATCTGTATATAAGTGCAGGTTTACATTCGAAGCGTCAATTTTAAATCCACGATCAAATAGAATTAAGATTCAAATTAAAGATAAGATTGTATGACACTTAACACTTGCCCTCAACGCCTTGTCACTCGTTTTCACAGTGAAAACGTTCAATTAAGCGCGTCGCCTTGAGCCAACCAACCGACCGACCGACCGACCGGCCGACCAACCGACCGATAGACTTATAAAAGGTACATGGAATCTGAGCTTGTCTTTGAGCGCACTCTTTTAAATTGGACCTTTCTTATGTATATATATTCATTTATGTATACATATACATATATTATGTACATGAGGGATCGATCACACAGACATGATAAAAACGGCACGCGTTCCACGTCTTAAAATCCATGTCCGTCAACTCCTCGTCAAGTAAATCTGTAAGCTGTGTTTAATCATTTCGGTTTTATCAAAAAGATAAATAATTATAACTTATTTTGGGGATTAAATGTTTGGACGTTGACTTGATGATTAAATTTAAAAAAATTGAGTTGTTGGAAGACTCAAGAACCGGAGGAGAAAAATGAAATAAATGAATTAATTAATGAAGAAAAAACATGAATGGGGTAAATTGGTATTTAGTATTGTTTTCGTGTTAGCTAATAATATAATATTAAAATAAAAATAAGACAGAGGAGAGTACAGGAAATCATGATATACATATTGTTATGCCTCGTATGTCAGTCATTGTATTCCTCACACTCGCCCACACATATAACAACGTTGTGAAAGTTTTTACCTACTGGGCGTCAATTACCTGGCGATTAGAAGCTATGATTTATCGCCTGGGTAATAAAACAAATAATTTTTAAAACATTAATAACAATAATGGTGGCTAAATAAATAAATTAAATATTCAATTAACAATTCAATGACTCAGGGCTTTAAGTTCGTAGTTCACCTATACTTTAAGTACGTGTAGATGGATTGCGTATGAGTATGGGTATAGGATATGTACGATATATGTGGACGGTTTGAATTGCACCGGATGCGCGCGTGTTGCATGTGTAACGAACGCACATGTGCGCTATTACATACGTCCATGGATATGGGATATGGGATAGATACGTACTTACACTCACAATCGGACACAAGAGTGATTCCTTTTAGACTCATTTAAATGCAATCCTTGTGCCGATGATTTATAACTCGTCATTGCTCATGGCCCAGGATATGTTGCGGGTCTAAGGATTTTCTTTAACCATACACACATCACTTATTCACCTTTATACCTTCACTCAAACTATTTATTTTATTTAAGATAAATACTTAAAATAAATAACAAACAGTTCTCAAGTTTATCTCAAAACATTATCCATCAATTTCAATGCTATTTTTATTTTTATTCATCTCCAACGAATGACCAAAATCAATTACAAGGAAATTTATTTTTATTCTATTCTAACTAATTTTTTTTTTTTTTTTTTTTTGTATCAAAAAAATAATTATTTATCTTTTGAAATCGAACGTTCCGTACTTTCTATGCTCAGACTGCATAATTACCGATCGATGAAAAACAAACAGACTGATTGTCAATGAATTAGATATAAATACAGCTCCTGGATTGAAATCAACAGAGACATTTATCAAGCCCCGGTTCTCGCATCATGTCGTGTGTAAATATCGTAACCATAATATAATAATACATGTACTCATAACCTTTGGAGTGGTTAAAAATAATGGGAATGAATTGTGTGGGTCGATGAATCGAATCGTTTGACGAGTCTCGCTGGTCGGATCGCGAGAACGAACGCAAAACGATAATATAAATCCGGTATAAAAATATCATTAAGTAGCGAGTAAAAAAGTGGGTGAGAATTGAGCAGAAGAATTTGAATAATTTACCGAGCTAATGCTTGTATTGACGTCTATTGTGATGGAATAATTATTGTTTGGGTTAATTGAGGGAGAGCCCACGCGAATCGATGTAATGATAAGTGGTCTAGATTATCGGATATTATCTCGCCACCTCGTCGAATGCTGTAGCCGTCGAGGGCCGAGGCATATCATTATAATATTGTCGTGGAGCAGTCGCGGAGCTCTAGATGTATAATATCCCAGCAACACATTAGAAACGCCGATCGTGTAATAAGCGGGGGGAACCACAAAATTAGCATCTGCCCGAGCGCGGGAGACAATGCCTGATTTGAATAACAATGTTTGCTACCGTGTGGGCTTCTAACTCTTTCTCTCAACTCCTGTGTATGCTTTATTCCTTATAGACTACTCATTCCGTAGGGTCTAACACTGCACGATACGACGCGCGTCGCCTTAATACTCTTTCTTACTTATAAATATATATATTATTATAATAATAATATTAACAATATTGTATGTATAAATACACATACACACACTCCTTGATGATAGTTGTATAGCAGAGTGAGTCGACGACGCGATAATGTCGCCCCCGCGATTCCCGTGGCCTCGTTATTTAACAACATGAAAATATTATTATATTATTATTGTACACTCTTTTTCCTGCTGGTGATTATTGAGTTTGAGATCCATGTAGAAAGGTATCTGTATGACTGTAGTGACTTGTTGTTTTATATTTATTATTAATTCGCATGTCGTAAATTTTTCAAATTATTTTTTAACTCTGCGGTATAAAAAAATTTATATTCAATAAAATTATTCCATTTCATTGTGCCAGCTTGCACAATCAATTGTTTTATTTACTTTTTTTTTTTGCAACCGCAATCGAAATTCATTGAGCCCAATAATTAATCTTCAATCCACGTCACTGTATCGGTTTAAATGAAATAATTTAAAGGCATCCGTATTTTTTTAAACTAAAATAAAAATTTTTCATGAGTCTTGAAAGCCGTAAAATAATAAAAAATATTTATCGAAATTATTTGAGTTTATTTTTATGTAGTATCTGGGTTTAATGAAAGGCTCAAATTGATATTTAGTTTTTTTGGGCCGTAACATAGACACTAAACACGGAACTATTTCACGTGTTATCCTTCCGTATCTATATCTCTGAAGTTGGAGCGGCATTATAGCGTACATTATATACCTGTTTGGTGAGAACAGATGAAATGAGGCAGTCCTAATTTAATGGTTAACGCTTTTGGGCGAGTTTAATGGAGGGACCAGTATGTACACGTACACGTATACCATCAGAGAAGAGATGACCTGCCGAATAACCATTTACTATTTCATCTGCACCTGTTCTTGTTCTTTAAAATCATGAATATCTCATACCAGAGAGAAGTCTCAGACCAACTCTCGGCTTTTAATGTAAATTACACACATACTCTATCTATATATGTGTGTGTGAAGATGGGAGTACTAATACCGTTGAAAGAGGAACGATGATCGAGGTTTATTGTCCAAGTGTGTTTAGGATCACACGGTAAACCGCTTTTGGTCTTTACGCAATTTATTACACTGCCCGACGTGTCTGTCTATAATACACACTATTCACAGTGTGTAGCTCCTAATGCATTTTATTGCCCAGATACGATGCTTCAATATAATGTAATAATAAGTTTTACTTCTGAATTGTATATCTCTGTTGTAAATATAAATTCCATCATGTCTACCGGCACTTAAATTTTAACTTTGATTTCTTTTTTTTTTTTTTATTTATTTTATTGTTGTCTTAATCGTTACATTCGAGATAAATCGTTGAATTAAATTAACACGTGGGAAACGGTAATAAAAAAATAGATTTTTACTCCAGATATGGAACAAGTACTCGGGCTTGTACTGAATTAAAAAATGATAATTTTTTATAAATTACAGTAATTATTTAGCAGATGACTTTTTAAATATCGGTATTAAACGGTCATAATATATAAATAAATAGTGGCAATCAATAATTATTTAAATTTGTAATTAAATGCTAAATATTTGTAATACAATCATCAGGTTTAAGTATGAATAATAATTACAATATAACAGTAAAGTGTGGATCGATTATACGTCAGAAAAAAAAATATGTGTAAGTATGAATATAAACATATTTATACACATATAAAGTATATGTATGTATAAATAAATAGGTGTTGCGGTGGAATATTTATCGATCGTCCAATTTGTTCGCAGAAGAGTGAAAAATGAAATAGCAGGATTGAAAAACCTCGGAGGTGTTTGTGGTGTATCACGGGCATCGCGATTTGCAAAAGAGCGTGTTCCAGCTTGCTCGGGACGAGAAGAGAACGCACTCGTTCGGAGATATCGCGATATCGTTTTTATTTGCCGCCCTGGTCACGCACAAACAGTATTTGTCTCGCGTGAAGAGCTCGAGGATCGCGTTTGCTCGCTTGTTCATTCCAATACGTTTCTTCTTTTATCCAATTCTCCTTCGTGGTGAGTAAGTGAGTGAGTGAGTTTAAAGATGCTTATTTTACTTCATGGCCGTGTAGGATCGATATGAGATCTTGGTTTTTATTTTTTATGCGATTCGCCCTTAAACTTTTCAAATTTACTTATTGTATTTTGGTTTTCTACTTTTTTGTTTGTAAGAGGGCTGCAACAAGTGAGCGCAATAATTTTACATATTCTTGTGCGTTTTAATTTTGAAAAATAAAAAAGTATAGTTGCGGTTGCCGATTTTTTCAGAGTAAAAATTCGCAGCGATGAATTTAAAAAATTTATCAAAGTTCTGGTGAGTGTTTTAAGCCAGACAAAAGCTAATGGCACAAATTTATGTGGGTTAGGGCGTCGACTTGGCGCTCTCGTGCAGCACCTCAGCTCAACTCAGCTCAACTCAGCACAGCGCAGTGAGTCATTCTGCCCACCTAATCCGGTGTGTACTCAAATACGACCTGGAGACTCAGCTCAACTCAATTCCAAACCAGCGACGTCGAGAAGCATTGTAGGAGGAGGAGGAGGAGGATGCGAAGAGCAGGCGAGTACAATGAACGAGCACAGAGCGACAAGTTGGAGTTTGACGCGGAACACAATGCGGGCGTGGGTCCTGCATCAACAAACACATCTTTTATTTTTTATTACCTCCTTGGCCCCTCTACCCTCCACCCAACTAATTCTAGACATGAAAAATTATTAAGTAAAAGAATAAGAATAATAATAATAATAATTGACGCCCTCTTTTCTACAATCTTGGGATCCTACACTTTTCCTTTCATTCGCGTGGCATCGGGTCAGTGACTATGATGATCATGATCACTTATATGCATACATAAAAAGTCTCTTTACCTAGATTACGTAAGAATAGAGCAACGAGACGCCTCTATAAAGTCCGCGGGAATAAGAAATTGCGCCCTCACTGGTACATTGTCTTCAGCCATTGTATTAAGACCTTGAAATTGTTTTTTCTTCTCTATTTTACACCAATGAACATGACTTCTCTTCTACAAATTAATCAATTTTCGAAAATAAATCAACCGAAAAAACAAATAATAATTTCTGTCAATCACTAGGGAGTGACTTTGTGTAAAAAAATTTGAATTTGATAATAATAAGAATAATAATAATTTGTAAATTTAAAACGGACGTAGAGAGACCATGACCCGAAGAATGATAATCCGAGTAACACAATAGACAATGCCTGGAACTTTATGCTGGATCCCATGCTCCACATACGGAGAACTAGTCGTACACTCTTCTTCAGCAAAAGAACTACGACATAACACGATAACAATAATGGCAATAATAATAATAATGATAGTAACAGCAAGAACAAGAGGGCAGGTGAACGTACGTGCGGTGCTTGACGATGTTGATGCACAAATGCAGAGGATCAAGCTTCCCTTAATGGACAATGTGCACGCGCGCCTCCGGCAAATAATGTGTGTACGCGAGCTAGCTAATTGTCGTGACGCAATGTACCTAGAGCATTGTCCCGTGTCGACGGATTAATCGTTATGAGAAAATAAAATACTACTTACTCTATAGCCGCCGAGTCTGATAAAAAGTATTTGTAATAACAAAAATACTCAACTATTAGTTATATGAGTAATATATGACGAGAATAAAAAGAATTTTTTTTTTCTTCATTCTTATTTAGGGATAGAGGTGATCTATTAAAGTTTAAGATTAAAAATAGGTATGAATATAAAAAAAATGAAACGAAAAAGAAGAGAGGGCGGGCTGGAAAGGTCAGAGCATGAGATAGAGGGCGTCGGAGCGGTCGCCCGCAGTGCCGCTGACTATTTATCATAAGATCGATCGGTATCTCGGATCGCCGCTCTGTATCGATTCTTCGGAGGGCTTCAATTAACGTTATTAAAGCCCCATTAATCTTCAGCTCCGGACAGCCACGGCGTGCCGGGGATGCCGTTCAGATGGCACTGCGTTGCCGAGATCGGGACCTGAATAACCGGGCAACCCTCTGTCCACCTCGCAACTTTGTTTTTTTTTTTTTTACGCTATTGCAATAACACGATACGACGTTCCGTGTGATTCTTTTCGAGAAGCGGATCGAGATCTTCTGTCAATCCGGCACGCGCGAAACGCGTCGCTCCATTCTTTGTTTTTACTTTTTTTTTGTTTAGTCAACCAGGAATTTTTTTATTTTTATCCCAGCTCTTATTCTCTCCCTTGTGGACTTTTTGTTGTATCGGTTTGCAATCGTAAATCTCCATACCGATTTGTATCTCATCCAATACCTCGAGGAATGATTTATCGGGTATTTTTTAAAAATCGACATTTTTATTGTGCGAAACTAAAATATTTACATAAATTTATTTGTTATGGATTTTATTTTAAATTAAAATATTTTATTTAATTGAAAATAAAAATAAAAAAGAGAATATTAATTTAAATTTCAATAATTAAGGTATTAATATGTAATTTATTTATTATAATTATTGCAGTCGTCTGAATAATTAAGATAATTTCGAGTCTATACTCGTAACTCAGTTTTATTTATCTAGAATGAATTTTTTATTGCAAAAGTTGTCTTGGACGTGAACGACTCGTGAATGTATCTCATTGCCCAGACGTTTTAATTCGTCGCAGCACGACACTCCTCTCGACTCTGACTTAATAAGTTAAACTCCCAGCTCGGATATGTTAAATCAGGCAATGGCTAATGAAGCTGAGGAGACGCAGACACAAAAAGTGTACCACTCATATACATGCACACAATACATACATTTTCACACATACATCTATCTAGCATATAATAAAATAACACACATGGGACCCAGCACAAGGCCCTGGTGCACTACTACCGGGGCGTGGCGGAATACATGAATAAGAAAACAACAGAATAGCTAACTACTCACTGGTACACACCATAAATCTCGCCTAAGAGGCAAATCATATCAATAAACATCACCAGCATGCTAACTAAAATTATAGTTTAACTCTTTTTAAATGTCAACAGAAGCTTTATTGCTTATTTCAAACTTTAAAAATCCATCTATGGGAATTTTAGAATTTTATGACCTATGGCTGACTTTGTTACGAATATTTTTCATTTGTAAATTATTTTTAGCTCTAACACAATAAACAGAAGCTAAAAATCAAAGCTCCAAGTCCAGCCACCGTGAAAAAAATTTTTTATTGAATCTTATTGTCATATCAGACTCCAAACTAACAATTTGTTTTTTTTTCACTCGCTGAGAAATAAATAAATTATAATCATTATTGTTGATTAAATAACGACCAAGAGACAAAACACGGGATCTTAGATAAAGGATAAAAAAACAACAGAAAGTAATCTACGGAAACAAGCAAACAGGACGCGAACCTGCGGCGCAACGGAGGATGCATCTAGCGCGAGGTCGGAATTGCGTCCTTGTGTCGACGGAGGAAGTACCGCGTCCTCTTTAGTGGCTCTCAAACGCCCCCACTTCCGGTTCCATTGGCAATAATCTGGCCGACTGGAGCCACTCTAATGCCACTCGAGCTCACCTTGGATTTAGTCTCGACATCCTCGTCGCAGCCGCACAAGACTAGATCCAAGACATTTAGCAACCGGGCATTTAATGAATTAACAACCAAACAACTGAACAGAACAACAGTCTACTCGGTTGCATGCTAAATAAGTGTGCATCTACACCCGAGGCATCTACTCCACGAGTCTCCGGAGTGCTGCAGCCTCGCCGACATCCTGCTTAGTTACGAAATTTCCTCGGGGCACTGCACTCCGTATACTAGTGTAATGTTAAGTGTGATGGATGTACAATAATGTTAAGTCGCAGAGTCATAGGCCGGAAACAAACTTTGCGCAACTTTAACGCCCATTGTCTTAGGACACTCTTCTAATATAATGCTTTCGCGGACTAATCTCCAGCTCATCGTATTTAACTTATCTATTATTAATGAAGAATAAAAATATTTTTTCAAACTAATCCACGTACTCATTTTATTTTATTTTTTTTTTTCACCAGCAACGAGTAATGTGAATGTAAAGTATTTCATTATTTCTAAGAAGAATAAGATGAAATAAAAAAATAAAATAATAATTCAGGATTTAGTGAGATATTTTTTAAGTACTTCCCTTTGTATTTAGTGTGGTGTCGAGTAGTGAGAAAGACTGTGACAATTTAAAAGTCTAAACGGAATTGACTTATTTGTCATTCGGGTTGTGTACTAAAAACGTATCCTCTCGACATGACACAAGTCCCTTATGCATATTTTATATCGAGAGTTATGTGTATTATTGAAAGAAAAGTTGTCGAGTATTTTTTTCCGGACGTAGGTAAAAATCGTGAGAGGATACACCCACAGTGTGTACATTTAAATAATGTGTATTATTCATAATATACAGGTTTAAATAACCAAATGGTTGAATTTATATTTATAGTCAGCTGCCCGGCTGCTAGTTGAGGATTCTCTTCTCTCATACTTCTGCTAACGAAAACGAAGCACGTGCGAGGTCGGAACATTCACTTTTTCCTCATATCCACGACCGCCGGTATCACGTATGACTTTTCTTCGCCACATCTCGATCTCGATCCAATTTTCTCGGTCTCAGTTCTTTTCTTCGGATTTATTTTAGTGTCAGATAATAAAATTTATAAATTTATATTTATATTTTTTGTTCGACAGAATTATTAAAGGAAAAAATCCGATCTGAATCGGATTACATGGTCTTAAATATATAATAATAAAAAACATATAATGAATAAGACTTTTAAAGAGTTATAAATATTTAAGTGTCAAAATAAAGAACGTCCTTGGCTTATTGCTCGTCGGTTGGATCTAAATCCCCGGTCGTATTAATTTTCTCTGTATTATAACATAACGTTCTTGGAAGGTATTACTCGTGTGATCTCATTGCACCGCCACTGGCATACACATTTAATAATAAAAAACTCCAAAAGAAAGAGCTACGAATTCGCTAACCGTTTTGCCATGACCCAGGGTCCTAATCCTGACAAACGTCCGCGAAGAATCTCTTCGGAGGATTATTATACATATATATAAATATGTGTATTGTATAAAAAAAAATAAGTTGAATGGGAATGAAGGGCATAGGTTGGCCTTTTTTTATTTAAGACGTCTCTATTAAGTACTCGCGTTCGTGTGACACTTTTTTGTTTCATTCCCACCCTTATTTAGAACAGACAAACCGGTTAAATAGATTTTAATTAATTTGTAAATAAAAATCAAATTAAATTTTATTATTTTGAGTTAATTAACGAAATGGGGACAATACCAATAGTTTATAAATAATTTCAGCGAGCGAATAATCGGCAGTTGGGATAAAAAACAAAAAAAAAAGTCCGTGGGCGAAGAGAACATATAACTGTTAATTTACCAAAAGTGCTATAAAGACATTTAACAACTTGCACAGCACAAGAACTCGGGTGACTGTTATATTACTCGAGAATTGCGAGAGTAAGAGCTCGCAATGAAATTTAATTTCGCGCCTCTCGCCAAGATAAATCGAGTAATTTTGCAAATTTAATGCCACCGATGAGTCAAAAAAAAAAAAAATAATAAATAATCGGGTGTTTATACTAAACTATATAAACCTTATTTTTATACTTCTACCAGTCACGGTACACTAAATTAAGGGGACGAACAAATACCGAAGTATAAAAATAAAATAAGGAAGTATAAATAAAATAATAAAATTAAATTGTCGCATCATCGCCCGAAAATAAAAACCGGATTGCGAGTTATTTTTCTCCTCGATACGACTTTTATTCAGAATTTCATATGTTTATATATATACGTACAAGTATACCAACTTTGAGGTACACACATATATACAGATATATATCAACTGTATATTTATAACGTAATACTGATTGCATTACGTAATGGGTCTTATAATCATGTGATTATATTCCTTCAAGAGTGATGAGAAAAATTATTGTACCGTATATGTGGTCTTGTTGGAGTTAAACACGGTCTAATTCAATCTAACCGGATGTCTCAAGTCCACTGTCTTATTTTATTTATCAAGGTCTTTTATTACAGCTAAAAAAACCCAGACTATTATTTATATACTGACGTCTATGTACATCAATTACCGACAACAACTTTGCCAAATAAAAAATAATAAAATAAAAAACCGTATTTTTGTCCGTTCGGTAATTGAGTCATTAGTAATTATATTATAAAAAAAAATAATAAAATTTATCGATATTAATTAATAAAATGTATGAGGTGAATTTAGTAGCTTTATAATTGAGTTTAAGAAACAGGGAATTGAATGGGTTTTAAAGAGGAAAATTATTAGATTTACGATGATAAATCCATCACTCGAAAGTAGACGTGGTATATTATGTATGTAGACTGTTAGGTCTTCATCGAAACGCGACATTGAGGAATAATCCCACCTCCTTTAGCGTAATATCTGTATATAATATGTATGTATGTGGAGGCTAATCACGACAAGTGTGTGTTTGTGTGTTTGTGTGTGTGAGTGGTTGAAAGAGAAAAATGTACGAGGATAAAAGGCTCACTTGGCTTTCATTAGCATAGCCTCTTTTAACCATTAGTGGTGTATAAGAGAGTAGTCTACTGGATTAATAATTATATACGGAGGCTGAAAAATCGGGGTGAAGCTCTTTATCAAACCCATCAGAGTCATTACAACCGCGTCATCATCCTTGTATATGTTTCAGTCTCACTCATTAATATAATTCACTCCAAATTCGATTTCTAACGCTCTATCACTTTTTTTTATGCATATACATTTATTAATAATAGTAATGATGATTAGAAAAAATATCTGATCAATTAATATGAAGAAATATTTTGTAAAACAGACCCTTAAGTAAAAGCTATTGAGTTGTTTTTTTAGTACTTTCGTGATTACTGATTTTAATATTTAATTTTTTTTTTTTTTATGATCGGAATTGAATTAATTTCATTAAAAAAATAATTTTTTCAACGTTCTGACAAATGAGCCTTGTCGAATTTAAAAAAAAATTTTAAACTCTATTTGAATGTTACCGAATTTCATTTCATGGAACCCATTCAATATATTTCCAAACGGTTTTAAAATAAAATATATTTTACAAGAAAGACCTGCTTTCCCTAAACATAGTAATGTCATTGAATAAATTCTTTACATATATTAATAACCCAAAAAACTTAAAAATATAAATGTAAATAAGCCCATAGTCAATTAATGCAATAAAAATAAATATTACCAAGTGTATATACGTTTTCACGATATCTGTTGCCCGAAAAAACAAAAAAGTAATGAATCGCGTGCGATAAAGTTGTTAATCTTTTCTTAATTTTATAATAACGAACGTACACATGTAATCGTATAAACATTTAAGTGGTTGATGGATTATGTAGATGTTTAAAAAAGCTACTGATATCCAATAATCCAATCGGGTCTTCTTAACGATCGATTAAAGTCCGTGAAATTAACACATATTTTTTTTTCTTGTATATATATATATTTTATTTTATTTATTAAATCGTAATGTGTCTGCCAATGAGACTCGCATCTCATCACGTCAGACCAGAAACTATTTCGTCAACTCTCTTATCTCTTTTATAAAAAATGATGAATATTTTATAGCATACATATATATATATATATATAATAAATAAAACGGTGGGTATATTGCTTTAGGATTGAATTAAAGAGGAAAATAAAATTTTTTAGGCCTTGGATTTATTTCCATTTGAACCGTTATATACCAGCTGGGGAATGTATTATAACTTTAATGTTGTATTATATTATGTTATATATATATAGTATGAATATCCTCAAGTGTATGTGTAATGGGTGTACGGTGGATCGGTTTTATTTGAATTATATTAAGTTTATAAGATGGGATATTGTAAGTCGCTGGAGAAGGTTCCATGTATTTCCTCCACCTCCACGTTTTAATTATTACCTTTGCAAGTCTCCACCCCTGATTTGATGCTCTCGAGAGTATCTATAGTTATTTATACGCGTGGGTGAGCAATTTACTTATATACCTCACAAACTCATTCATTTTTAATTTATTACCGGCGACGTTAATTGATAAATATATTTATCAAGATTTTTTTTTTAAAATATACATTTTGCGTTATATAAAATTTCTTAAACACTTACCGATGCAGCGGACACTTTAGCAGGACATTGTTTACTCCAAATCTCCAATAAAACCTAAAAAAAAAAACAAATGTTAAAAGAAGAAACACACGCGTGTTAAATTTTTTTTTAAGCAAAGTAATATGATATTATAATTTTAAATACAAAAGGAGTTTGGGCTTAATATATATGAGTGTATGGATGAGGATACGCGAGTGAAGAGTAAGATTGAATTAAGAAAAGGTGATGAGCTGTGGACACGCAACGTGCAATATTATAAACGGTAAAAAAAATGAAACGTTTAAAAAAGTTAAATCTGCGATGATGAAGGTGAAAAAATATCTGAGAATACGAATGTCTGACACGCATATGCAGCTAAATTATCATAATTAATGTATATTAAAATTGTATATTTGATCTATTGAAACCGATAACCGATACTTTTTTCTTTATTTATCATTTTATTGATGTGACGATTGTAAAAAAAAAATGTTTTTGTCCTGGAAAGGACACCCGGTGACATTGCATCGCGGGTTTCTAGCTCGACGGTAGTTAATGCGAGGAGAGGTAGAATAAAAAAAATTTATTTGTTTTATATATAAAAATAAAAACAGTTAAGATGGCAAATGATGTTTTACGACGTAATTTCGAGCTAGAAGCCCGTCAGATGCTGAAAGTTATGACCAGCTGAAGCTATTATTAACGTTATTCAATCATCTTCTTAATTCTAGACGTAGTTAGGTGCCTTTTTTAAAACTTTTTACTCGTATTATTTTTTTAACGTCTTAGAGATCTTTGCTCCGACTTTCCCAGCATCTTAAAACTCTAAAAACTTCCTTAACAATTATCATCATCATCATTATTAATTATTTGTTTATTGTATTAATTTTTATATTTCTCGCTTGTCAAATAAAACGATGGCCTATTTGGAGCCTATTAGAACTTATCCAGAATTTCTTTTTAAATTTTAATCTTAAATTTTATAGCAGGTGGTGTTCGTTTCAAATTTACATAAAAACCGCCAAACTTTAAATTTTTGTTCAGAAAAAGAAGCGAAATTGTATAAAAAAAAAAAAAAAAAAAGGGGGGGAGAAAATTTATTTGACGTTTAAGCTCGCGAGTTTCACATGAATTCTGCATTTTTGAATCTGATGACTAAAGCCCTGCACTTGAGAGAATTTTTTCAATTTCCGAAAGCAGTTATATCCTAATAGTTCTTCCAATTTATTTTTCAATCAGAAAATTATTAAAAGTAATATTAATTTGATATTTATGCATGATAAATTCATAAATAAAAGTAAATGACGCAGGTGAAACGTTATGTCAAGTACTTGCGACACCTCACTACTGCATCGACCGTATAATCGATTGATCCCACGGCAGAGTAATCTCTTGTGAATATATATATATAAAATATAAAAAGTAACTGATCGTCTCTGCAGCGCAGTCGTTTTTTGGGTCCATTGGGAAAATGAGAGTCTGATAGCCCCGAGGGAATTAATACTTGACTCCAAAAGTGTATATGGAATCATCTTCGGCTCGACAAATTCAGCTCGAGCACTCCACGCTTTCACCTTTCTCACCTGTACCATCTAAATGATATTTTAGGTTCTTTGAAAAAGTTTAAATAAAGTCAAAAAACTTTGTGTGCTTTTTTTGTTTAACGACTCTAAAAAATTTAGTTAAAATAGAGGCAGTTTGAACCAATTATTTATTTGGTTATTTAATTTCATATATTTATCTGTTTATTATTGTTTTTATAAGTAATTAAATAATTTTGAGCGGTTAACGTATATTATAGAATAATTATTTTTTTTAGCCTGAATGCCCTCTCAATTGCGGCAATTTTCGGCTAAACATTCACTTTGCGACCAAAAAAATTAGTATACGAGATAATAAATGCTCAAGTGATTTTAACAATTTAGCTGCTACTTTCGAATATTTTTTTATCTTTATCTTTTAATTGCTAAATAACATTTCATACGTAATAAGGAAGTATTATAATTATAAGAATAGATTATAATAAAACAACACCATTTAATAAATATTGTAATTTAAAAAAAAAAGAAAAAAATTAAACAACAAATTTATATAAAGTTACTTCTGCTAAAAATATCATTTAAATTTAAAAATTATGCATTTCATATATATTTCATTATTATTGCCTTATTTAAAAACAATATTTTGCTTAAATTTTGACTTCAATCATACATTTATTTATTATTTTTCAGTCATTGGGTCAATAAACTCATAAAAATTAATTTTTTATAAAATCGTCGATTCCAAAAAATTATTGAATTTTGTAACAACTTTATTTTTAAAGGTGTTAAAATCTTGTCAACTATTGAATTATGAATGTAAATTACGCTTTTAAATAAATGCGTCGAAATAAAATAAAATTTCTAAATTGTACTTTTTATTAATTAATGTATAATGCAATATTGAACTTTGATTTAAATTTTCGTAGCAAATAATTTATTCATAAATCTGGATTTAAAATTTAATATTTTCTCATAAAAATATAAAACTAAAAAATTATTATATAAAAAAATGTTAAGTATCGATAAATAATATTTAAAATATGCCTATCAGAAGTGAAACTACGGTTAAATAAGTTGTGATAAGGTTCAAAAATGCGTCGATAACCTATCTGTTTTTAAAATATTTCATAAAATCAATTAAATAGAAATGTAACACTAATGAGGCCGCACAAACAATAATCGTGTCACCTATTTTGAAATTTGATTATATCAGTTCTAAGAAGTTATTAATGTTATTGATAGGAAATATACTCGGAAAAAAAGAATATGAACAGAAAAAAAAATTAAAGTTTCAAATAAAACTTTTAGGATTTTGATAAAAATTTTGCAAAAAACATCTCAAACTGTAAAACGCCGCAGAGAATTATCTGACAGCATAATTACTATTAGAGACAGTCATTTTTCTAAAATTTTGTCAAATGTTTTCAGTTTTGAATCCGAAATCCCGTATCACTATATAAAACTGTAATATTTCTTGTCCTTTACTTTGCATGTATGTTCTAAGAATATATTCATTATCGATAAATGCTCAAATTTTCAAAAAATAAGGACACATGGGCTCGTCCGGGATTTGAACCCGGGACCTCTCGCACCCGAAGCGAGAATCATACCCCTAGACCAACGAGCCTGGTTAACGCGTCAAAACTTAAATACATATATAACTAATGCTCAAATTTTGCTTTCAAATCTCAATAAAATATGTCAAAACTGGTTTAACCTTATAAATTTTTCATTTTTTATTGAAAAATAACATGAAATTTTCATGATTGACGAGAAAAAAGTGAATATAGCTACTTTTTAGTCCGTCGAGACAAAAGTGCTTACGCGACACTGGTGCCGCCATCTATGGACGAGAACGCTCAACTAAAAAACCTTGTGTTCGAGCATTAAAATCTCCTTAAGTCGACTTATTGATAAATATTTAGCTCAATATGACTTATAAATATCATTTGCGAATTATCAATACAATTATTTATACATTTTCAAAATAAAGCGGAAAGACAAATCAGAGCAATTGTAAAAAAAAAAAAATTAGAAACTACTTAAAATGAAATTGTTTTGCCGAAAAAAGTTTGAACCGGAGATTTTTTTTAATCTGCAATTTGAGTATTCCAAAATGGACTTATGTATAAAACTTAATGTACTTGGTCAGTGAAAACCTCAATAAAAGATCTTAAAATTGATAATCAACAACAAAGAATATTAAACATTGAAACGAAGTTATTTTATGACATGGAAATATTATCCCTAAGTGGGGATGTTTTACTTAAAAGAGCACTTATTACCCAGATTATTCAAAAAACCATAAAATAATATACCTGCTTTGAATACTAACAGTACAGTCCAGCAAACAATGACGAGTACTAAGTCTCAGAATATTTTCCCTATGGTTTGCAAACACTAGTTTACAGTCCAGTCTATTCTATGGTCTATATTCCGTATTCAGTAACTTAAATACCTAGTCTAGTCGTCAATTTTATGAACACAAAAATATTTAAAGAATTATTATCTCGTATCTTGTATAAAGTATGTAAACTAGGCCAGTCTAATCCTTTAAATTTCCTTAAACTTAAAACTTATAACGGTTTTCAGAATGCACTTAAACTATGACCTTCACCGATACTTATTTTTTCTTTTTATTTATTTCCGTAAAAAAAAAAAATAAAAAGGAAAAAATTCCATTTCATTGATTTTAATGTAAGGCTAGTCTTTAACATTTCTCAATAGCTACAAATCGATTTTCTCTGATAGTATTATTCAACCGTATTTTTTATCAAATCAGATGAGGAAATTTTTTTTCGATAATTATATACATTTTTAAATAACTGATTATCGTAAACTTTTTAAACTTGAAAATTAATTATGTGTATTACTGATTATATTTTTTGTCGTCAATCATGTGATTGTGCCGTAGGACTAATATCTTAATATAACATTAACATCGATAATAATGATAATAATAACTGTTATTATTATTATTATTTTTATTTATTAAATTTGACCTTTCCCCGGGCAATGTTTATTACTATTAATTTACATGAGTCGTTAAGATAGAAATTAAAAATTTTTCTTTAATAAAATTTTATTACTTTTTTAGTATTAGTATTACTAAATTGTATAAAAAATTAATACCGATAAAATTCTTTTGAATTAACTAATAAATTAACTCACTTTCTAAATTGGAAAAACCTTTTTAATTAAATTTCATTTTATCTTAACAAATATCGAAAATATCTTAAAATTTACAAAGACCTTTTCTGATGGGCTTTGAATTCCCCACAAAAAATGTATAAGATATTTTTTACCTCAAACTAATATTTTGAACCTCAAAAGCTAAAGAAGCTCCAAAAAATTTTCAACTCCAAAAAATAATAATCCAAATTCTAAATCAAAAATTCCAGCTTAAATATGAAAGATATGAAAAAATCTATTGATATCTTTTTTGTAGGTCTTTTAATTTTCTACAAAAATGATATCTATGAATTTTTATGAAAAATCAATATTATCAACTCCAGAAGCCTTTAAACTTGTTCTATACAAAATACTATATTTTTTCTGTAGAGTATTAATAAATGTCACATATTAATAATTATTTATTAATATACATCGAAGAATAATGTGTATATAAATTAAGAGAGTGGGGATGAGGCCCTAAAACGAGTGCCAACACTTGATAGAAGCCCCTCCCCATAAGCCCCCCTCTCGTAAGTTCCACGTGAGTTAAATCGAGGCGTCGTCGAAGGATTTTCCCACCCCGGGCCTTGCGATTCATCCCCACCACTGAGGTTAGCTTAGTAGTTGGGTCCAGCAGTCGGGGACCAAACGGCCCACCTGTGTACTACGTGGTGGCAGCAGTCGACACTGCGCACACACTTGTTCGTTTATGCGACTACACACTCAGTGATTCTAGTATTCTAGTGTATTCAAGATCGATCGACGCACTCACTCTTCACAACTCTACTACCAACACACATAGACGATATTTTAGTCGGGGCCTCAAGAGTAGATCGAGACGATCCACAGGCGAGTGACCCTTTACTCCGAGTGAGACCAGTGGTCAGTTATTTAGTGTGCAGGATCTTCTGAATCTGCTCATATCATCAGTGCTCTTGTTCTTGTTCTTGTTCTTGCTCCTGCTCGATTATATTTTATTTTCTACTCCGTATAGTAGTAGTTTGTCAATTAAATTCACAAGTGTCCAGCGGTTTACTCGCTACAAGACACCTCTACTCGCAGAGAGGTTACTCCGCTGGAAGTTCATACGTGCACATGTGGGGGCAATAAGGGGAAGGATAATACACCCAAGAGAAGGGGTACTTTAAGCTAAGGTGATTTTAAAATCTACGATACCACCATCACAACAGAGTCATTCACCCGTCGGTCATCGTCGCATCAACACCTTTGTTTTATTATTATTATTTTTTTTTTTCATTATTTTCCCACAATTATTAATTTCCATATTAAACTTTTATTTTTCAATCATCTCGAATTGAGTCAACACTTAGTGCTTGTGATTGTGTTTAGTTTTATTTTATAAATTATTTTTACCTCCAAAAAAATAAAGACTATTTTAAATTTTTAACTATTAAAGCTAAGCAATGACTACTATTTTAAAATAAATCTTTTTTTGGATTTTTGAATTTTGGTGAGTGAAGTGAAAAAAAAAAAAAAAAAAAAAAAAAGTGGTTTTGATTCCTTAATGTCGGTTTTTAATCGTCAATTAAAAAAAGCCTGAGGATATCGTGTGACGTGTAAAATTAATAATCAAAGGTCAGTAGTAAAACATGTAATTTATCTCATTTCATTTCATTTATTCTTTGGTCGGTTAAAAAAATAAAAGTTTTTTTTAAAGTGTGAAGATTAATTTAAACGGTCCGCCAATTAATTTTGTCTAGTTTGCGGCTAATGGACTACTGCCGGGTCTTCCATTAACTAATAACAACAATAATCATAATTATAATTACAATAGTAACAAAAAAATTAAAGTTGTCTTATTATGACTACTCTGATTGCAACACCTAGACGCTTTCGATTTGATTTATGATTGCCCTTTTTTTTGTTAATAAGTCAACAAAAAAAAAAATTATTTTTAATTAAAGAAAAAAAATACACTTTGGTAATTGTATAATTTCTAAACTATTAAGACTTTAATTATCATCACATCGGCTGCGTCAAGCCGATTAATAATATCTCAAATCTATATATATATATTTTATATGAAAATGCACATGAATAATAGAGCAACAACAAATCATTAAATCGCACGATATTTAAAGTAAATTGTACGCGGAATCAAATATCGAGTGAAAGGTATGTGTCGCGTAAATATATTTATTGAAAATATATATATATTTATAAATGAATGAAACGCAAAGAGACTAAGACAATGGGAAATAATAAACAAATGCCATAATCCATAACAACAATATCTCTGTGATGGTGATGGCGTTTACTAGTGCGTCACGAAACATCGAAATTTCGTCAGAACGGAAACAACTCTTACTGCTACTCTTATATATATAAATATATGTATATATATGTAGATACTAGACTACTATAGTTATGCTGATAGAGTATGAGCTACACACGGGCTAACCAGATCGTGACGATGGGTTTATATAGATATTTTGCGGGGGCGCGGGGCATTAAGAGACATGATTAACGAGTCGATTGTCACGGCTAATGACTACTCCGTAATTAACCACCCCGATAATGACGCAATTATTCCTCATGTCGATCATCCGTGACGACTTTTTTGTCAATTACTGTTTTTTCGTTTTTTTTTTAAATCACTAGATTAGATTAGTTAGAAATTACTCAGACAATTAGCGTGAGTTTTTAGTATTTTTTTAGAAAGTGATTGCCGTCACAGCACAATTTTGAGTATTTATAATTACTTATTTGATTATCATTACAATTGAGTAAATACTCTATTGTTTGAGGTAAAATACTTCTATTTAATGCTTAGATTAATTAGCATTTATATTTAAAAAATAAACAGACTTTCTATTTTAAAAATATATCCAAGGTATTAAAGACAAGTGGACCCGCACTCTGGTGCATTTAACAGGTGTGTATCCGGTGTGTATATTTTCACAGCCCATAGTTTTACAGGTGTCTTAACTTCGAACGCGGATGTATCCTCTACACACGCGGTATTGCAAGTCGTGGTAAAAAATTTAAAATATGAGAATAGTTTAAAAGTACAAGTTCATCAGAAGATAAAATGTATTTTTACAAACACTCGGGGGTTTAAATCTCATTGTTATCTGCAGGATTCAAGGATACGTTGTGTGCTGAGTGTGAGGATAGGTGGATGAAGGCGAGCGAGCCTTATGGTTTTTAGCATCAGCTCGGGTATTTTCAGTACATGATATGATACGATATGATACAGGCACCGAGTCGTCTTTAGTGGTTGTGAGGTGTGTTGGTGATGATGGCGTGCAGCCGACGCCGGCACACGGATCTCGGTCGATCGCTTTACAAAAGAATGAGAAGCCGCCGACGATGATCGAGATCGAGAATCGCCACGAGGCAGAACTCGGGAATGAGCCTGGCTGACTTGCTGACTGGCTCTTGCTCTTAGCTTGTGTGATATGCTGCGCTTACTGGTTTGCTGTGATCTATGTAGAAAATCGGTTGCGCGATATTCCCTCGCCGACGCTAACAGACAGATATTCGACGAGTTTAAGAATCAAGCCGTGAGAGAATCGTACCAGCAGCTACTTTTCTCGTTTATGCCTTAAGCAGCTCACGGACAAATTTATTTACCTTTTTTTTTCTAACTTTAAACGGTTGTTGTTTATTTTTTTTTTTTTTTTACTCCAAAAAAATTTTTTCGAATAAAAAAAAAATTAGTGGAGAAAATTTTATTAGCAGTAAAAAGAGAAACTATAAAAAAAACATTTCACTGTAAAAAATTTTTTTACTCAAAAAAAGAGATCTATTAAAAAAGTAAAACGTAAAAAATAATTTTTTTTACCGTTATATTGATAAAAATATGAAGAAAATAAAAAATAGCATGAAGGAAAAAGCATAAAAAATAAATTATATTGACCCTATAATTTGAAATAGTTTTTTAAAAAGTAAAAAACAGCATTTCATTATTGGAATTTATTTTTTAAACATATATACAGTGTACCCTGAGTACAGATTTTTTTCCCAAAGTTTTTTAAGTCATTTTATTGCGAGCGTAAAAAAATGTCTCGACTGGGAAAAAAAAATTCGTATTTAACCGTAATTTCGTTTATGACACTATTAGCCGATACTGCAGGCTTAAGTATAAGTATAAGACTTACTACTTACACTTTACAGTTTACTAAGTCTGTAAGTGTAAGTAGTAAAGAGAATTGCCAGCGAGATTACTACTCACTGTATTTACTGTTGTTATTTGTATCTACTTGAAACTCGAACCAACACAAGCAATACCAGGTCAAAGTTTTTTTTTTCTCCAGGTAATTATACAAAAGGGACACAATCGTAATAAAATGATTTAGTATGTGAGGCTTAAAAAGAGAGTTTGTATTTTTTATTTGCTCAGAGGATTAAAATAAAAACTATTTTTCTCCGTAAAAATTCTTAGCTTCTTACTTTTACTGACAAATGTCCCCGACTCCTTAAATTTCAAACATTCTTAAAAAATTCCTCTTCTGAAAATTTTTTCACTCGGCAATTAATTTATAAATTAATTAACGATATTGACGTACCAACTAGACAATGAAAGACTCGCGCAATAAGAAAGATGGAGAGCTCGCGGAAAAACCGCAGAGATTAGCTCAGTGGCTCATGGGCCTGCGTCCGCTTTTCCAGATCGAAAAATAATTCCTGGGCTGTAACGGTTGCAAAACTATTTGCGGTAGCCGGGTCTGAGAACTATACGGAAAGAACAAACATATATTATAATATATATATTTTTATCTACATATTAACAAAACCGAGAATGACTCAGCTCAGCAGTGAGCAAGTATACACACACGGGAAGACGTTAATTTATCGACGATGAACTCAGATGCTCGATAAACATCTCCACTTCACTTCTAACCCTGAAGATGTGGTTTTAGGTATAAATTCTACGGATAAATAGAAAAATATAAATAATTACGATACAACAATTGCAGATGCTATTGAATATCCGTGTCGAGATGCTTTGAAATAAGCGTTGCCTATTATTATTATTATTATTGTTTTTTTTTCTTTTTTTTTCTGAATAGGTCAGCAGTGAATTTTTAGGATTATTAACAACCGAGTCTGTTTACTTTTGTTGGTCCATTATAATTTTTTTAAAAAATTTGCTCAAGTGTTTAGCGATCGGCTGTCACGTATGAAAGTCATAAAATCTAGGTCATTTCTCATTTTATTGTTTGTCTATTATTATTATTATAATTATTGCTGAAAGTAGAGTGTGCAGAGAACTCGATGAGACCTTGACTGATATTATTTTGATAAGATAATTTATTGTTTGGTTGTAAAGCTTGACGAAAATAATAAAGAAAATATATGAGGATGAGTTTTCCGCTTGTTTAACGTAACACGCGCCCCCACTTATTTACGTATAGTAGTAGTTAACTTTATATCGCTACGATTGAGTGACTCGCGAGTAGACCAAGCGAGAGAGCCAATTGCACAATATATATATGCCCTGTATAGTTAAGTCGGCGGCGTCCTCTTCTCTTTCGCGATCACTCACTTTAACCGCCACGAGCTACAGTGACACGATGTTTGTTCTTTTAAATAATGGATAAATAATAAGGATTTTATTTAGCTATTGTATAAAAATATAGCGATCGGATAGCAAGTTATGTTTTATCGTATTTTAATGGTTTTGTTGATGGTCGTAATAATTCTTCAGTTCACGGTCCAGTTACCATGAGAATTAATAGACTTGAACAAAAAGTCCATGGACTTGTCGATTCATTTAATTGCATCGAGTTGAAAAGTTATATTTTTTACTTGTGATTTTGCAGATGAACCAGCAGTGCAAAGTGTGCGGGGAACCGGCCGCGGGATTTCATTTTGGAGCGTTCACTTGCGAGGGCTGCAAGGTTTGTATATTTATTTTTTATTTTTTTTTTAATTTTGCTGGGTCATTTTACCTGTAATTCTATTATCTAAAATGACTGTTTATTTTTGCAAAAAAAAATATTTTACTCCAGATATAAATTTCATGCGGCCTCACAATTTTTTTTAATCTGAATATTTAACAAAAAAAAATTTTTTCTTTTTGTGATCAAAAGATACCTAAATTATGCATTATTTCGAAGGTTATTTGATTTACAAAATTAGGGGAAAAAAAAATTCTATGTGATTGGAAAAAATTAATTGAAGTCAAGGGAAAATTTAATTAAAGAAATTCTCGTGAATTAAATAGACTATGATTTTAAATAAAACTCAAGAGTTTTTATAAAAATAACATTTAGTATTGCGTAGATGAAATATGTG
Source organism: Microplitis deprimator (assembly GCA_964016945.1). Lineage (NCBI taxonomy): Eukaryota > Metazoa > Arthropoda > Insecta > Hymenoptera > Braconidae > Microplitis > Microplitis deprimator. Next base: position 24,264,584 of record OZ024707.1, read on the forward strand.
TCAAATGAATTTGATGAGAAACATAAACAGAGGAAAGATTAACGAAATAAAAAAAAATTATGATGATAATAACAACAATAATGAAAAAAAAAAAAAAAAAAGAGAATTAAGAATGTACATTTCCCGCTGATGATTTCCCGTCGATGTCGCAAAGCCACAAGGCAATCGCTTTCACGACCCGAGGTTAAACGTTTGGTTAAGCATGCGTGCAGCGACCCCGCGAGTAGTCCGAAAGTGTCCAAGGGAGTTGTGTACCATGAACAGGGAGAAGGAGAACAACAATAAATATAAATCTAAAAATAAAAAATAAACGACCGAGTGAATAAAAATTAAGTACATGATCCATACGTGTGTGTACAAGCATGTAGGACACGTTAGATTGTAAAAACTTGAGCAGGATAAAAATATTAAATCCACAGCCGTGTGGTAGGTGATGGTTCCGATGACGTCTGCAGTCGATCGCAGCCGCGTCGGCGGGTCCGGTGGTGGTGGTAGCGGCGGAGGAAAAAAAACGAAACAGATTAGAACGGGAGTCGAGTAATGTAATGCAATGTAATAGTAAATGATAATGGTGGGAGGTGACATGCTACGATGGGCCTGAAAACGAAAATAACGAAACGAAACAATGTCGCGGGTTATGTAATCGCTAACTAGGGCGGAAACAATTGTGGCGGGCAAGTGCGAAGCGCCGGATAGATTCAAATCCACTTATTTATTTTCTCTCTCTCTCTCTTTCTGATATTATCTTTGTTTGTTTATCTTCTACACTCAATTATCATCATTTTTTTTTATTTATGAAAAAAATTATATGATAACTTTGGAGCCTTGAAAAATTTTTTTAAACATTGAATTGGAGTAAAATTAACCGACAAAATTTATATTTTGGGAGAAAAGAAAAATGATCATAGTTAAGTATACGGGGTAAGATAAGCCACAAAATATTTTTTTGAAATTTTTCAATTTGAAAAAAATTATTGTCAAGTGGGGTAGTATGGAGGTAAATTATTTTTTTTCCTTTTAAATAAATATTTGTAGTGAAATAAAAAACGGTGATTTAAATAAAAGTACGCAATAACAATTGAAAGAGAATAATAAATGAAATAACGATTTCACTGATCGGTGGTGGTCATTAAATTTGGCAGCGAATCGCGACCGTAAACTCGGGCACGAGGTTACTTACTACAACAGCAACAATATAATGTGTAGCTACACCACAGCAAGAGTACTTGCGTAATAGTGTTAGGAGTAAAAGAGAGTACAGGAGTAAAGAGCGTGGTTGTGCATAATGGTGGCATTTTCACGACACCGGGGATTGTGTCATCGCTATAGCCATCAGTCGAGTCGAGCAGAGTCGAGTCGGTCGAGTCCGAAGAGCGTCGTGGTTGACGATGCACTCTTGTAATCCTGCTGAAATTACCCGAATGGCAATGGTCATACACACTAAAATAAATAAGGCTTTCGTGTGTACATCTACGGAGCGTGTAAACCTAAAACCTGGAGCGCTAAACGAGGACTGACGACAGAAAATATTATTACCGCCTTTTTTTTATTGCATCGATGAAGCCAACTTACAAAAAAGTTTACTATTCTATTTCTATATGCCGCTATATTACCTAAACAAGTTACGTTACATACATACTCACTTGCTTAGCTGCTATCTTGCTATCCTTTGGATTAATATACATATACATACGCCCTACAATAAACAAAGTATTAACTCGCACGCGTCTATGAACATCGAGGACTAAGACGACGCCTACCAGGGCGACCGGAAACTATTAATATAATAATCCACGTGGCCGGAAAAAAAGGGAAAGCGCAGGAAAACGTCGAGGCTATCTTTATACTTAATATATATATATTTCTTTACCTATTTGTACATATATCATACATACATGTAATTACTCTAAATGTTTTATTTTCACACTTAATATTTTAATAACAATAATTTATTGTCATCACGAAATTTTTAAATTCCAATTAAAAAAGTAAATAAATTTTTTTTTATAAGGAAAAATATTCTGACTGTACGTTTTTTTGAGAAGAATTCAAAGGTTTAGTAAATAGTTGATATAAAAAATTCAATTGTTGTCCGAAAAATGAAAACGTACAAAAAATGACGACATGAGTCCGTTTATGGTAATAGAGGAAAAAAAAAATTTGAAAAGAGGTACAACTTTATGAGGAGTGTGTTGCACCAGGACACGACGGGTCGGACGGTAGAGTCAGTACAGATATTCATCTGGATTTCTTTATTCGTAACATTATTACAACTGGTTGTGTTCTATTGTTCCATCAGCGGCGACCGTGTCCCTCTTAACCGAGAAAACGAAACTGCAATTACTTTGTTTACCGCGTGTGCTACCACTCGCACGGCAATTTGTATCAAGTAAAAATCCACCTCCACTTTTACCTCTATTTAGTTGTATTCCTTTTTAAATAATACCGACAAAAGTACTATACTCTCAGCGACAATAATGGTAATGTTGTGTCTACCACTACGCGGTGTTGGCATCATATCATGGAAAAATATTTCACCACCGCTGACAATTAGAGATTAGAGGGCGAAAGAGTAGTAGGCCGCGCACGCGCCTTGATCCCCTTCTATTTAAACTCATACCGTGCACCCACAGTATAATTTTAACTGTTACACTACAGTAGTCTCGACATTACAACTTTACAAGTGTAGAGTCCGATGAATGAGACAATGAGAGCGCGATTGCCACAATCCACCTTACTGTCATAATAAAACTACTCCTACTAAATAATAAAAAATTATATACAAAGAAACTTTACCTCAAAGAGTTCGTAATAATTTCCCGCCTAAAGACTTGATAACTTAATAATTTTTTCAAGGGTCAAAGTTAATTAACAAAAACTCAATTTTTTGTTACAGTCATTTTTCGGACGATCTTACAACAATTTGAGCAGCATATCCGAGTGCAAAAACGGCGGAGAGTGTGTGATCAACAAAAAAAATCGCACGGCCTGCAAAGCATGTCGTTTACGAAAATGCCTTTTGGTAGGAATGTCAAAATCTGGATCACGGTACGGCCGTCGCTCTAATTGGTTCAAAATCCACTGTCTTCTGCAAGAACAGGCTCAGCAGCAGCAGCAGAACCATCATCAGCAGCAGCAAAATCTCCCAAGCAGACCTGCGGCCCAAAACCCTAGCCTTCAGGGACTGCAGTCGCGCAGCAAAGAGGATTCGCTCATGCTCGGCATAGACGATTACAAGAACTCAACATCTCCGTCAATCAGTTCCCCAGAGTCCCACAACAGCGACAGCTCGATCGAGGTATCAGAGAGACGCGCAGCTTACGGTCTACACCCGGGGTTCAGGCCTCTGCATCCACATCTGGCTACCCCAGACCTCTCTAATCTCGGCAAAGACATGATGGGACTACCTCTGGGCTTTCCCTTCGGCAGCATGCCCATGTTGCCTCCCACATTCTTACCTCCCTCAATGTCCATGATTTCTCCTTATCTATACGCCTCATACCCACACAATCCTAGTCTCATTTCCCATTCCCTTAACCCTTCAATTTCTCAAAACACGCCGCCATCAATTACCGACGATTGTAGAAGCAATAATAATAATAATAATAATAATAATAACAATAATAATAATAATAATAATAATAATAATAATAATAATAATCGATACGTAGCCAACCACAACGTAGTCGAGGAGTTACCAAACAAAAAAAGAGTTTACTTGGACGCCGTCCTCAAGAGCCAAATGTTGCTGGATACAAAAAAAACTCGCGTAAGTTCACCGAAATTTGACGACAGCCTCGAACAAGATTCCGATCGGTACGAGAACAGTTCACCTGATGACTGCTTGCCGCCACAAGACACGCCGATTGACTTGTCAATGAAGACAACCAGCGTGATTGTCACCAGCGAGGACTCGGATGACGATAACCACGAGGAGGACGATGTAGATTTGGAAAGCGACCGCGGGAGTCCGGTAATCATCAGACGGCCAGCGCCGATCGATCTGACTACAAGGTCGTAATTTATACGTAATCAATCAGAAATAATAAATAATAAATGCCACCGTGTCCCAAAGCTAATCTAAAGATTAAGATTATTCTGAAGGATAACATTGTTAAATGCTAATCGAATTTATGACATTTAATTTACGGCTAATAACGTATTAACATAATAATATCGATGTTTTGTGAAACTGTCGGATTAACTTTTTAACTTCTCGTGACTTTGATACGCCTTTTGTTGCGTATATTATATTTTAAATTGACACGAGTTAACGATTGGCTTGTCACTGGTGATTAATTACCAATAAATTTAAAAAATTTAACAAAAAAAAGGTTCAACTAGAAGAGTTTTAAATAAAATTACTGGAAATTATTGATCGTTTGGCATCGCGTACAAATTAAAAATTTTTTTGTTTTTTCTACGGTCAATATTCTGGTCATTTTTAAAGAATTTATCATTTTCACGTTATTGTAAATAATTGTATTAATTATTTCAAAGGCCAGTAATTATTGCTATTGTTAAATTATAATAAGAATTATAGTTTAAATTATTATTGTTTATTTAAATAAATAATACAAGTGCAATCATTTAATTTATAAAATTTATTGTACAACTTTGGACTGTGCAATTAAATTTAAGATTTGAAAAAAATGTAAATATTTAAGATAGAAATTAATATTACTCAATTTTTTTTCTATTTTTAATGATTGAAATGGGACCGAAGCCAGTAGTTTTAATTATTGTAAATAAATATATATATATATATATATACAAACAAATATATGTATATTTAGGATAATATATTGATTTAAAAAATATGTAATGATTATTGTTACCTAGGTACTTTGTAAAAGTAAAAGATATTAAAAAATATAGTGAAAAATTTGAATTGTTTTTATTTGTTTGCGGTATTGAGACGGTAGTTTAGCGAAACTAAAAAATGGGGCTGAAAAATGAATTTAGAGGAGGATAAAAATCCGAGGTTGCGTGTGAACTCGGTAAGAAAAGGTTACGAGCATAAATAGGCAATATAATGAAGCTGGGATAAAAGATAGAGGTAGAGGTAGTGAGTTATAATGTACGGCGGCGGTCGAGGGGCATGAATATTCAACGTACACGCAGTATAAATTCCTGCCCTCATCTCTTCTTCTATTCTATTCTCGGTGTTGTGTTGTTCTGCTCTATCATAACACACACTCGGATATTATCTCGCGGATTTTTATTTCATTTACATGTGTATGTTTGTATTTATATTTATATTTATGTATTATGTATCCGGTAAAAAATACGCGATACGTGAGAATAAATTGCTTGAGTTTTAAATATCAATTAGTCAGGAGACGAGACAAAGCTTAACGGTTTAATAGACGAATCCTTGTTATTATGCTACAGTAATCAATTTTAATAGATGCGCTCGTAAAGGCACTCATTTTTAAATCTTTTTTTTTGGTGATGTTTAATGGATAATTAGAGTTTGCATTTAACTATCGAGAGGTCCGCCGTATACCAGATGTCTTATAAATATGTTAATTTTAATTAATTGCTGGTTTTAATTATTTTTTAATATTTCATTTCTAAATTATGAGTTATTAAATTTTATCATTAGAAATAAAAGCCTCAATTTTTTATTTTAAAATTAAAATAATTTGAAATGGAAATTAAAAAAAAAAAAACAAAATAAATTCTAATCAGTTTTTTAAAAAATCCTTTAAAACAACAATAAATCAAATACTCCGATAAAAGCAGATAATTTAAAATAATGTAACATAATAGTGAGGATGAGCAACAATTAATAATTTAATCACGCAAATAGGGGCCATTATTTAAACAGTTAATTTTTAGTAACATCGATATTATTCTCAGCTTGCGTACCCTCTCGGGCACAGAGACTACCCGAGCCTTGGACTTATAAGTTTAAGTTTAATAGTATTATAGCTCAGCTCTGTAGTATTCAAAGCATATAAATCCGTGGTTTATGTGACCGCGGTTCACGGGGTTACCACGGCTGAGTTACGGTTCACCTCTTATTATTATTAAACCACACAGTTCATCCCTGCTGAATGTAATACCTCACCTCAAACACGCTCATGCACCTACTCCTCAACCCCTGCCCGTAAAAGATACTCGTTGCTGTTGTTGTTGCTGTTGTACATATAATACTTTGTATCCGTCAGTGTTAAAACTACTAAACTACAACCAACTTTCTTACTACCGAATAATCACCTACACCTTTATAACATAACATACATAATAATGATAATATATCTATATATATACATGGATATTTAAATATGTATATCGTGCCTAGAGTCTTAAGTTTAATATTACGGGATAGCTATTTATCGTTTGCATGTCATGCAACTTATAACTCAGATGCTGTTGTATACTCTATAACCCTTGGCAAAACTAATAAAGCCCTAGCTTATATTTTACTCCATTTAATTTCACAATACTTATCCATCATCGTGGGAGTTTTAAATATAAAAATCGATAAATAAATATATCTTTAGTTTTTTTAAAGAATTTCACTAAATTACTGTAATTTATTTTAAATTATTTGAGTTTTTTATTTTTAAACCACTTAAAAACTTTTTTTTTACTATTATTTAAAAGGGAGTTCTCTGTTTAAGATAAAAAAAAAAATTATTATTCATAATCATTTGTCTCATAAATTTAAGAAAAAATTTTTTAAGGTGAATTAAAAAATCATAAATGTATAAGAGAACAAGAAAATTGCAGTTTGAGTAACAACTGGTGGTGTGCCAGTGCTAAAATAAATGTAGACTGAGTTACAAGTTGGCCACATTCCCCAGGAACATGACGACGACCGAGCAAAATGAAGCGAGAAAAAAAAAGGCAAACAAGATTCGGCCACGGCCGCTACTATTACTTATCAATTAAACCGATTTATAGGCCCTAAAGACGTTGCAGATCCTCCCGGGGGGGTCTTGCCATCCTGATACCGTACGATTTAAAATAAAAATAAAAATTTCTACCCAATTTTTCTAATTTATTTTTACAGTTTACATCCTCTTCTTTTATTGTTATTATTATTATGTATATATAGTTGTACCGATTCAGCAAAAAATTTATTAGAAGCGTTAAAATAAATATCAAACTAAAGACGGAGCTCTCGCTGAGCTCTACATCCTCCAACATCATGGGCCCCTTAATCATGGATTATCAGACTTGTTGAGTCCCTGATCCTCACACTTTATTTGTATTTAGGGCCATACTCAGACCCACTTTTCAAAAATTTGCAATTAATTTCCACGTCATCATTGTATTAAAATTTAAGTAATTAATTTAAAAAAAATTATAACTTTAATTGAAAAAAGGACAACATAGAAGTAATTTCATCTAGATATCGAATTCAAAATAATTACTGACAGTTGATATCAATTAGAAGTTAATTAAAATTTGTTAAATAAATTTAAGTAAAATCTTCATCTCAATTTTATAATTAGAATTTTTGAATTTTTATGCTAAAATTTATTAAATAAATTTCGTTTAACTCCGAATCGGTATCAACTGTAAGTAATTTTTTTTTAATTTTATATCTCGACGAAATTACTTATACGTTATCCTTTTTGCGATTTAAGTTTCAATTTTTTAAATTAATTAATTAATTAAATTTTAATTCACTTATGACAATTGAAGGTCACTGCATATTTTCAAAAAGTGGGAGAGGGGGTACTGTCTGAGAAGGCCCTTAATTTAACGACAATCGATTTGTAAGATAACCGAGTGAATGTGGCAAGGAATAGACTGATAAAAATATTAAATGACAGTGACGACAATAATTAAGGAAGATAAGGTGACTTACGTTTCGTGGAAAACATACTGGACTGGATAAAACTGGATAGATGGATGGATGCACAAGGTTATTATTTACAGTAATGTATTGCCAGGTCGAAGCGATATCTTGAGGAAAGGAATTTTATTTTTTAAGGTTTCAGTGTCTTTCAGACTTTGAAATGGGACCGTTGAGTGTAAACACTTCATAATCAAGAACGGTGAAGTGATAATCGCCCATTAATATTGTACTTGAGGCATTTTCACCGTCGTAAGTGTGAGGTAAATTACTGTAGCTTTCTAAATTAACATTACAATTGTTTGCTATCAGCAAGTCAGCTCCTGCGCCGAATATGGGACCAATACTGCAACAAAAAAAAAAATTTTTATGCTTAATAATCATCACGCAATTAATTATATTAAGAAACAAAATGTAAAGGCAAACACTTAAAAATAAATTAAATATAAAAATAATAATTACGTACTCTGGATGGTAGCAAATAGCGAATGGCTTTTTTATAAGGTCATATTTTGTCGGCGGGACATCCTGATTATTAGTAAGCGTAAAAAGAAATGCTTTCTCAGCAGATATATAGTGACCCTTGGCACTTGTTTTGTCCCAGGCCACATCACTAAATCCACCGCATATTTCACCTCGCGCACCCTGGAGGCAAAGAGAAAGTTAAATTTTATTATTTTACTATAATTACTCATGTACCAGTTGCTAATGAGTTTTAACCATCAAATCAGTTATAACTCAAAGTAAATTAATCAATTAGTCGACTGTTGATTGAATAATTACCAAGGCGATGGTGTAAGTTGGAGCAACGCCGTCACAATGACGATGGAATGCTGATGCCGAGTACCCATTACTAGACGCACGATAAATTAACCGCCAGTTTTGCTTAGGGTTCCCGTACCACTGATTCAACAGACGCTGGTACCCCATTTTGTCTCTGGATAATATCTGAGATCCTGGGAATAACAGAGGGCCAATACGCGGCTGCAATCGTTTGTCAGCGCAGATTTCTGAGTACTTGTTGGGTACTGCTGCATAACGATATCTAGAAAAATAGAAATAATTTATTTAATCACTTGTCAATTTATTTAATTATTTTAAATTTGAGTATAAATAAAAAAAATAACCTTTCGAGAGACAATTCGATGGGAACAGCACCAGTTGGCTCGACCTCTTCAGCAAATACATGACTGTCAATTAATAACAGACGGACGTGATTGATAACACCAGCAAGATGTTGACAAACACGAGCACGTTCTTCTTCCGTCCAATGTTGAGTCGGTTGTGTAACTCCTGCCTGAAGTCATTAATTAATCATATTAAAATATATCTGCTAAATAATCAAAGTAATTATTGAATTAATTGTTCACTGATTAATAATTAATTTGAATTAAAGAAGTTGTGCCAGCTCATGAACTAACCGTTTATGACAACCAGCCTTTTGTTACGACTAATTAAAATTTATGGTAAATTTATGAATTTTTTAATCACCCGCGATCCACGACATTAATTTACTCAACGAATAATTATTTTAACACGAGTAACTCGAATCAATATAAAAATTAACTGATCGATGCACTAAATGCTCGCGGCCATTTTGAGAAGTAACAAAACGCGGGAAGCAAATCACTTGTCAATTATTTTACACAATTTATAATTAATTGTCACGTATTTACCGAGCTGATTTAATTAAAATTTATTTCTAAATTTATTTGTCGAATCAATTCTATTATTAAATTCAAAAAAAAAAAAAAAAGACAGACGGTCGCGAGGACAAAATTTTTTATGATCCTGAAGTTAGCAGACAAATTAAGAAAAAAAAAAAATGCACATTCAGAAAATTAAAAAAGCTGCAAGTGCAATTTTCTAATTATTTTTTTTTTATACTTTATCGTTTAAAAAAAAAAATTCAAAAATTTTAAGACGCCGGCTAACTTCACAATCATAAATTTTTGCCATTTTTTTTATCATTGATTTTTAATTTATTTCTAACTATTGAATTAATTTTTTGTGCTCAGTAACTGCGCGATACCGAAATGAAAGTAATTAAATATTTTTAAAACGCGGATAGACTAATTGATTTATTAAAAATAATTAATTACGACGAACAATCGCGACAATAAAAAATTATCAACTAGTTGACGGGCGTCCTGTTGCAAACTAACCCTTCCTCTAGTCCTTTGTTCGAAACAGTCGCGAAATTCAAATTCGAATCGATAGATATCGATTATCGTTATTTTTAAAAGTTTAAATAATTTCAAAATGGCGGATGGACTGAAAAAAAAGACGCGATTCTAGATCAAAGTGATATTGTTGTTCATTTAATAAGTTAAATAATTAAATAAGTTATTTATAAATTAAATAAATAATTAGTCGAATGTGAATGCAGCTGATAATTGTCAATGTTTTTAATTTTTGAATAAATAAATAAAATGTAAGTTGTATAAAAAATGATCCTAAAGTTAGCAGACAATTAAAAATTTTAAGATATTTTTTTAAACAAATCAATTACAAAAAAAAAGAAATTTGAAAATATGCACATGTATGAAACTTAAAAAACTCTAGGTGCAATTTTTAAAAATGATTTTTTTATCATTTATTGTTTTTAAAAAAATTCAAAAATTTTTAGACGTCGGCTAACTTCAGTGTCATGTATAAAAATTACAAAATGCATATTTAGATATTTAAATTTTAATTTCTTTATTTAAAATTTATAAACTGTCTTATGTCTGCTATATCCACACTCATAATAATTAGTGCAAGTAAATAAATTTAGTGGTGATGATTTTATTTAATGACAGTCAAGTGAAGTGAATAAACAATAAAAGTGATAAGTATGAATTCAGCAGACATGAAATAAATTTAAAATTATAAATAAATAGAATAAATAATTTAAAAAATAATCATTATAAAAAATTTACACTTATTAATTTCAAAATATTTTAAATGCGTATTTTTTTTTTAATTTCATTTTATTAATTATTTACTCTATTTATTAATAATTTAAAAATTGTCTGTCTGCTACACTCACACTCTTAATAATAAGTGCAAGTAAATAAATTCAGTGGAGAAATAATTTAAATGTAAGTGAAAAAAGTGGTGATGATTTTATTTAATGACAGCCAAGTGAAGTGAATAAAAAATAAAAGTGGTGTTGATAAAATAATTTTAAAAAAGTACTTGATATTTAGCCCAATTAAGAACAGCTCGCCAAACATCTTCTTCTTCCAAGCCCAAGTAGTCAGAGGAGATCAATTTAACCAGAGCATCCTTGGGTAAGTTACTGAACGCTGGTGTCTTTACAGTATCAATAGCATTGTCGCTTATAAAAGAAAAGCAGCGTTCGATGAATGATGAACACGCTCCTTTTCCACCTGTCAACAATTTAAATTATTTTTTTTATCAATCTCATTAAATAAATTTAAATTACTAGAGATTTAAATTTGATACTTAACTTGGTACCCATTCGAATGAAAAAAAAAATAAACACTTAATACTAGATATTAATAATTACATTAAACTTAATTTAAAATATTTTTAGAGGCTTAAAAAAAAACACTAGTATTTATGAAAATTTATCGATTTAATTGCCATGATAATTAATTTTTATAACAACATTTAGGTTTTTATTGAAGTGATCAAAGCTTAGGTTTCAAAACTCATTTACAAAATTACTGCTTACAATTATTTATTTACTTAATATTTTAATTAAATTAAATTGTCTTTTCACAAGATGTTTAATTTATTATCTTGAGCTAGATGTTGATAGCGATGGAGACAATAAATATAAATATTCGTGTACTGGAGAACTGGATACTAATTTCCATTGGGATTTGTGTTTTGTATGAGAGTTATATTGTCTCCTTTGAGCATGATCCTGCCGAGTGTTTTCCTGGTCTTGGTCTTGGTGTAGTACTCCTCGGCGTCGTCCAGCACCAGGTTCATGTACTCGTCGAAACCGACAATGTGTCCTTCTATTCTGAGGTTAATGTTCTCGAAGAGCCACACCTGGACCCGGGAACGGTTCTGCAGGTACCTGAAGATCAGGTTGATGGGCTGCACCATCACTTTTTGCACTTTCTGAGGCCCCTTGTACGACATTTTCCTCGGAGTTTATTTAGATATTTTATTTATTTTATAAAAAATAACCACAGTGTCACTATGACGCGTGTAATACGTTTTTGTTGGTTGGATTTTATTACCGGGACGCTAGTCGACTTTGGTGCTCGTGGAAAATATTGTGGACTGAAGCGACACCGGAGATCAAAGTCTAGAGTCGATAAGGTAGTGGGCAAAAGGAAATCTTTGAATTATCGAGTATCAATATTGCAGGAATTTTAGAAAGATATTTTATCTCTCGAGATGTCGAATATTTTGGCGGTAAATTTGAATTCAAATAAAAGTTGAGATTTAAATTCACTGAATTCATTGATTGTTATAAATATAAACTTTATTTAAAGAGATATTTGAATATTTTTTGATCTTTTGTCTTTGAAAAAAATTAAATCAGGCCGTCAAAAAATAATATCCGTCAAATGCACCGAAGAAAACTTTTTTTAAATTGGCAGTAAAAAAAAAACTCATTTCCTTTATTAAAAATTTAAATCTTCTGTGTCATTCCCTCACCTTTTGCATTGTTATCAATACATAATCTATGCAAAACATTTTGACATTTATCTTTTGTCTAGACAGCGAAGGATAAAATGTAAATACGTTATAGCAAAAAAAAAAAAAAAAGTAAAGCAATAAATAATAATTGAAGGCAATTAGAATAAAGCAATTTATACGAGCTAAATAGTAGTTTTGATGTATGGAAGCCAAAAAGATAGCTAGGTACATCTAAAAAGACTATATAAGCCGGATAAAATCTCCCCCACATGAATTTTCGCAATTCTACCCCACCGGTGGGATCTATATTCCGGTTACTAGAATAGGGTATAAACGTAAATCTAAATTAAAATGATGAAGATTGATGACAACCTGGGAATGTATAATTTTAAATATCTATTATTTTTGTGTATAATTTATTTGAGGATCTGATCCGCGCAGCTCAGTACATTAATGAAATGGCCGGCTGTCAAAGAGACAGAATTCTACACAAGTAGAAGTTTATTTGCAACAGCACCAGCTGTAAGCTCACTTTAATTTTTTATTATGCGATCGTATCACCAGACACTAGTCTATACAGTAACTAATGGTATTTACCGTCAAGCCAATTTCATTGGCTATTTTCGATGCTTTCTTGAAAAAACAAAAAAATCTAACCAAGCAAAACGCTTTTACGTGCAGCTTTAATCGATAATTCGCTCGTGATTTAAAGCATGCAATATAAACCGGGCAAACTTTGAGAGGGTAACGTCAATGTTGAATAAAAAAAATAGCAAAAGTGAGTGAGTGAGAGAACTAGAGAAGACTCTCTTAGAGGCAATATCGAGACACGATTCGATAAATAATTCAACAAGATACTCTATAACTACGAGATTAAATTTACCTTATTGTCAATAAGTCTGTTTCGGACTTAATATATTCAAATTTATAATTCAATAAATTTGATAGTCTGTTCCTTTACGATTTTTCTAAATCGTTTGAAAAAAAATTTTTTCTTACCAAGAACTCGATCTTGAGCATCCAAAGCTGCTGTCAAAAGTGCACATGCGTTTCCGGGACTCAAAGTTGCTGATACATGCTCTTCGCAACTTCTCCAGAGCTCCTCGACCCCTAGCTCTTGGGCCAAAGCGAGCATTTCAAAGATTCCACTGTCTTGAAGCATAATCTGAAATACACGAGATTTAATAATCTATCGTATTGATGAATTCTTATATTCATTCACGTGTTGATAATTTCATTTTTCCCGGTCAATGGGCACAGGAATGCTTAATATTTACTTTTCCCGTATAGACGTAGTGAATAAACTGTCGAAATGTCTCTGGATGAGCATGTGGCATTCTTATGGCCGTTGGGTTTCCCGATGTCCCCATACGTTTTGGTGCGGTAAAATTTTTACACCTATAAAAAAATATTATTACTATTTTTATTATCAATATTGATTTCAAATAAGAGAGGAAATATTTTTTACATGATGAGATTTTGTGGTAAATTTTATTAAAATTGATTTTGATGTAATGAACTCTTGGTGGTATATATGGATTATGTATGTATAAGGATGAGAATAGCACGGACTTATTCATCATCACCGAGCACTTGTAACTGTTCTAGTCCTCTTAACAAAAGAACTTAATTGACTTCGTCAGTGAAACAATGCTCTGCTGGGTGAAAAGTAAAAGTACTTGTACTATATACTATTTTCTACAAATTTCTTTGGTTAAATAATATAATGAATTTTTTTTTTCTTTTAACTTCGAACAATGAATTACTTTTTTAATTAACTATTGAGTGGGCAGAGACTTTGAATTGATAATGAGGATTATTTAATATTTTATAAGGATTAAGTGAAAATTTATCTGCCGCTCGTACTGTTTTTATCAGTCTAATGGCAGATGAATAGATTCTTTTGGTAGTTTATTCATAAATTACCGCACTAATTGTTTATTAAACGAGTTTCTAATGAAATAATTAAATAGATGTTAAAATTTGTTTAATTGATCAACACTTGAGTAACTTGAGTTACAATAGATGTTGTACTTGTCTAGATTTTAAATGAATATCTCTTTAAGCCATCGAAAAGTCTTTCAGGATACCATGAAAGCCAAGATGATGAGTATAAAATCGTCGGGTTTCAGAATTTTCATGAATAGGAAAAACGTAAGCAAAAAAAAAAAAAAGGAAAGGAAAAATGAATAAATAAATAAAAAAGAAAATAAAAGGAGAAGGTAGAAAAGCTATTGAAAGAAGGAGTAAGTAATATGTAAAGCGAGTAGTATCGAATCAAAAGAAATGTGTCAAAGGCTGTAAGGTTGTTGCTGGCATTGCGTACAAGCTAAAAAAAATATAAAAAATAAAGAGAAAGAGAAGTAGAGGTGTACTTTGATACGAAAGAAAGTAGACAAATAGACAAATATACATGTATATATATATATATATATATATATATATATATATATATATATATCTACATAAATGTGTAGAGCAACTGTTGGGCTGTGTGTTTCTATATTTTAATGCGAGAAAAAATACCAGAAAACACTCGAAAAAAATTGCAACGTTTTCGTTCGTTTGAAGATATACGGCTCTTGATTTTTCTCCCCGTCTCTCTTTTTCTATCTTAATGCGCTCTCTCGCGCTTTTCTTTTACCAAACGCGAGGCTTTGCTTACCTTTGACACTTTTTATAACTGCTGTAAATCAAAAACTTTTGAATAACGAATAGAACATTCACGTCAGATTTACAAGAGCTCAATATTCTTTGTACGTTTATGCTTACGCTGAATGTAAACTTTAACAAAACATTCAAGATGAATGACTAACAAGATCAAGCTAGTAACATTCAAAAGACTTTTGTTTTTAGTTTATTTAATTATACTCATTTTTGCGTAATTTTTTCCGGATAAAAAAGTTTCCGTCGTTTGAAGTTTAATAAGTAACGACGAAACTTTTTGGATATAATTCTGATCTCGTGAAATTCGAAAAAATAGAAATTAAACAGTAGATAATTAAATAGAAAAAAAAATAATATATCGTTATATTAAATGAAATTTAGTACAAAAATTAAATCAAAGTCACGGTCGATTGAATACACTCGAATCGAAAGCTGTCACATCTAAAAATTAATGTTCACAGTTGGTGGATTAAAAAAAAGTTTGTACAGTCTACAAGAAAAACTACCAAGCGTTATCATCCTCTCGCATGACTACTTCTTTAAACAGCATCCCCCAAAAAGTTAGTTTACTTTATCGTGAAATAATTTTCCCAAACAAAAATAATAATAAAATAAAAAAAGTCAGGCGAGAAACTTTCACGAGTTTATCGAATTTCGCCGTAATTTTTTTATTTGGAAAAGTTTTGCTTCACACAACCGACTCCTTACTCTGTACCTGAAGTTTTTATTATTTTTAAAAAGACATAAGGTTTTGATTTCAGTGTTACATGTATGGATCGATGTAAAGACAAAAGGACAAACCCTTTCAAAGTCTCGAGAGTACCAACGAGGGTGTCGTAGAGGAAAAAACTCACCCCCTGTCCACCTCTTTCACTCCTTCCCTCCCATATATTCACCCGTTCCCGTCCGCCCATCCACCTTCGCCACTTCCTACCTACTACCTCTCAATGCCTCAACATCAACCGCATTGCGCAATATCCCTTGTATTTTTTAAGTGCTGCAATTTTTTTTCCCTCCTTCTTTTTTATTATTACACCTCACTATTTTCAATGTCTCTCAATGACGGTTGTGGGTCAATTTTAATGACGCCTCTGATAATACAACAACAAATAAAATTATTAAGAATTAAATTTTTCTCAAAGCCTACACTCGATTTTTTCAAATAATAAATATGTACATAAATAAAAAAAAAATTCATTAGGGGAAAATAATTGTTGAAGGATAAGTATAATAGGGTATGTAGATAGCAAAGAAAAAAAATTCATTAAAAAATAAAAATATTTATATAGATTATAAAAAAGTCTTTTCTAATCACGTGGATTTAAAAAGTAACGCATTGGAGGTAAACCAAAAATTAAAAATGACGACAATAGGCCTTGGTTATGACGAAGAGAATGAGCGAGGATTGAAGCAAAAAAATAAAAAACAGAGCGGAGATAGTTGCAAAGAGACTGAGGAGAGAGAGGAAGAGGAAGCTAAAGAGGTAGTGATAAGGGTTCGAGGGTTTGGGGCTTGTCACACGGGAAAGGTGGTCGGTGGCAAGGGTTCAATGTTGCCTGAGGGTGTACTGGCACTAACGACCAAGCACACGATTATACGCCCCCGAACGGGAAGAAGAACCAGAAGAACCGATCTGTGCGAAAAAACCGCGGGAGTTTTCCGTTACACGTACCAACCGCTCGAGGGCGTTTTTTCTTCCGCTTTGTTCTTTGTTCTTTTCCTACTCTACTTCTATCCGATTTATAGTCTGTCTCTTTTGGGAAACAAAGACCCAAAGACTGAGGGAAGAGGATTGAGAAAGACTCCAATTGTAGTAATAGCTCTAGGACAGATTGATCGCTACTTTTGGTTAGCTCGATACCTACATCTATTTATATATGTATATATATATATACACAAACCTACTCAACTTCTACCCTCCGTTACTCAGTGGTTTCCGTTCAGGTTTGTCGTTTTGATTGCGTCTCGAGGAGAGTAGATCGCCAAGTTAAGTTAATTGCTATCTTTAATTAAGAAAATAATCTTTTTTAATTGATCCTCCATTTGTTAAATATTTACAAGAGTTTTAAAAATGGAGTAGTTTCTTTTTGAGCTTAAGGAAAAAATATTATTTCTTATAAAATTTTAAAATTCAAGAAAAGGATTCTCTCCGGCCATTCCATAAATAAAACATTTTTAAATGATCATTTTTTCCGTGATATTGTAACAGCGTGTGATTAACTAAAAAAAAAAAAAAACGTCCAATAACAGTTAAAGTAATAATCATACCGATTAATTTTTATTTCTAAAAAAAAAATTATTTTTTTTTAGGATATTATCAAATATAACACAAAGCTTTATTAATTTAATATTTTTTTAGATCAATTAATTGATAACGTTTTGTGCGTTTTAAAGAAATCTTTTTTTTTTAACGACTTAATATTTCATATCATAATAATAGGTATTTAATTAAAAACATTCCGCGTCTAAAAAAATATAAGTTTAGCGTAGATAGATGATCGCATATAATTTTCACATATATATTTTTCCATGCGGTTTAACTTTTTTCTTTTTATTATTTTGGGCCTAAAGATTTATTTAGTAAATTGAATTAAGGGAAAATGTCGAAGAGCTTCTTTATTCTTGTGCTCATGGTGTTTTTGGTCATAATGATTGATTTTTCAAGATCAGCATGCAAGAATGAAAGTGAAGATGTATGTATTGATACGATTATATGGTTATTTTGAATCAAACCCAAAAAGTTTTCTCGCGATCTCTATTAATCGTTTTATTTTAGTGTCAAACTAAAGATGATTGCTGTGAGTACTATCGTTGCTCTCATTCTGATCATAAATGTCATGATCCAGCGGGGAAACTATTAACGGATGGTTGGTATTTACAAAAACCAAGGTCGTTTTATCGAAATAGTGATAACTAATACATTGAACGTATTTTACAGATCTCGTAATGTTATTGAATATAAACTTATCGCCCAACAAATTTATTGTTTTTTCTGAAACACTGTCGATATTTTATTCAACATTTTAGAAAAATATAATTTCTAAGTATCATATCGTATCTAACAACAATAGACTATTAAATTGAAGATTTCATTCACAAAGAAATTTCTGTCGACAGCTTTGACGATCGTTGTCATATTCTTCTTTTTTGGTTTTTATCATGAAATGATCGCTCAGATTTATTAGGCTGCTTTTTGTGTAAAGGAAAGTAAACCTACAGCAAAAAATCGTGGGATTCTAACATCAATTGTAAAGGTTATAATTAAACTTTCACTTGGTAATCGGCTTATGCTGGTTCAGTAAAACCCCGCCCACACAAACAATAATATTCAATAAATTCTGAATCAAGGCAATTTTACGTGGTAATAGTCCCTTAATTACCGAGTCAATTGCACGAATTTCCAAAATTTTCCCGCGACATATTCTGTATATTTATAGTGGGTGAATTGTCAAGTGACGTGAAAGTCAAAGACAGAAATGGATCGCGGTGGAGTAGAGATGCTTTGTCGGTTGTTTGGCAAACCACTCGATACTAGGGGCTTGATTGCAAGACAAGAAACTCTCGGAAAATTCGTACTATTAAACGCGTGCGTATGACGTTCTGATGTTCTGGCTCTTGATGCTAAAGACATCAACAGACACACAAAGCACAGTAATGGAATTCTGTGTAAATATTATCTTCAAAGAGACATAATATTGATATTTAATACAGACCGTTTATATTTGATACTGTTTCATCTCAGCGCGAATAACTTTCTCGTTTAAATTCAAAAACCGCTTATGAAATTCAGAAACTTATACCTCAAGCACTTTTATGTCAATAAAAATTTCATGATCGAATAAATAACCATTAATTCTGACAATAAATTAAAACATGAAGTAGAATAAATAAAAATAAAAAAATTCAACAAACCTGACTTGTAAAATAATGCGATGACCATAAACAGGAGTTTCGTCTCTCCCAAGTAAAAAAACAATGTCCGCAGACTCATTGTCCTCAGAAAGTCTCGTCAAGTCTTCAAGAAGTCGTGGTACACCAGCAAGACCAGCTTCGCCGAGCACTCCAGCTCCTCCAGCACTTCCTAATCCTACAGCTCTAGTGCCCATTATTATGGACTACTCTACCTCAAACCTACAACAATAACCCCCCAAAAATAAAAAACAATTCAAACTTTTCTTTTTTAAATTCACCGAAAAATAATAAAAAAAATAAAATAAATATAATTACAAACAAGCAATATTTATTGGTCATTCACGTAAAATCTGTCAACAATTATAACCGACAATTTCGCTCTGTCCTCGAGATTGCAGAATATAAATTAAAAAAAAAAAAAAAAAGATCAGAGTACAATCGTCGCTAATTGCATTATCAATGTTTCATTTCGCCACACACGCATACAGCTAAAAACTACACCGACACAAAGCGCCGGTTGTGTAGATAGTGAAGTAGTGATGGGCAAACGCGCGAAATAAAACCCTACTCATAGATATGGAATGGGATGAGTTGAATTTTTGTGACTAGACTCTCTACTCTGGTCACTGGTTACCACTACTCTGTACTAGACCAAATAACCCCGCACTCTATCAAACGTGCTACGTGGTTTCATCTATTTTTCATCAGCGGTTTTTATTCTTTCCCAATTATCCAGCCTACACTACAAATAAATTAAATATTCTCGTTTTATAATTCGGTATTATTAAATTCAATTTAATTTCATTTAAATAATTATCTCCAGTTGATTAAATAATAACTGGCGCTCATAAAATTATCATCAAAATTTATTTACCACGTGGATTTGATAGTAAACACACTTCACTCTTGATTACAGTTACCAAAATAACTTTACTCAATAAACTTTCACACCAAAACACATTAATATAATTTTTTTCAACACTTAACTTTTTAAAATTACTTAATAATCAGTAAGATTAGTTGAGTAATAAATAAATACAATAACGACGTTGCCAGATCGAGTAAATCTGTGCCACATACATGAGAACCACGAGAACAACTCGAGAGACTTGAAACGAAAGCGGCCGAAAGAAAAATAAAAAGGACGCGCTCGCTTTTCTAACGCAGGTTCGCGATTCAAGTCCGGGTATAACGACCTCCAAGGACTTGTACTCTGACGTTAAAGTTTGATAAATATTTCACGTAAACATACCTGTCGTCACTCAATTCAGAAAATAAAAAATCGTAACAACCAAAGTTATAAATTATTATTTGAAAAACGCTTCAGGATTTTTGGTGGTTATGACTGAAAATTCGGAATTGTTTTATTTTCGATGAGAAAACCGGAATTTATATGAGATTCCCCGCAATCTGTATCCCTACTCAGGTATCTCAGGTGTATGGGAATCTTGTTGAGTAGAAAGAGAATTTCTGCACTAGCCTTTGATGGCAAAGCGGAAAAAAATCGATATTGATCTCTCGCTCGATGATAAAACAGAATATTTATCAAAACCATTTTCGTTTATATTGATCGATGATATTTCTATCGAAAATTTTATGATAAATAATATCCCATCAAATATTTAACAATTAATTGAGTTAAACTAATGAAGGGTTTATTTTAGTGTTGATTAAACGAACAAATTTTGACTCAATTTACTTTCGAATTGAATATTCATAAATTTGCTTAAAACATTCAGTATTAATAAAATTCAAGTGACTATATTTTACTCGTGATTCAATAAACAATTGATAATTTCTCATTGTTTATGATAAAATGCTTTTAAAAAATTTAATTGAAGGAAAATTTCTAAAAATAAGCAGTTAATTGATTTTCATGTATCTATTGTTTGATATTTGTTTAATTGATTTATGGTAAACGAAAATTTACTTTGAATAGTAAACAGAGTGATAATAAATCCAACAGCGAAATTATTGTGTACGTGATGATGATGAATATATATATACATATGTGAGTATACCAAAACAATTGAATCGGTAATCAAAGCACGAGGATACTCAATGATTGCACACGATTTCAATTAAACGGTTGTATGCACACAAATAATTTTAAATTCACGCGGATTTTATCGTATGTCTGTAATTGTGAATGTTTACAGAATTATTATAAAATCTTGTAAATATGAAGTACTGAAAAATAAATACGTTTAACCGCACAATCGGATTTATATAACACGAAAAGCCAGATTTTGTACGTGAGTGTCAGATACAGATTGTAGTTCTTGACGGTTTTACTTAAACTTTTTGATTGTTTGTACGATAGAAGAAAATGCTTTCTTACGAAAAATAACTAAAGTATTCTATTTACGTGCTCCAAGTTCTCTCTCTCACACTTCCTCTTTGTTACTCATTCTGCAGATCCGTTATTGTTCTATCGTTTTTGCTGAAATGTGTCAAGTGCACGATAAAATCCATTAATTTTTTCTCAAAATTCCGCAGAATACATATATTTTCTGTCATTATTATCTTTCTTCTTCCAAATACATTTATAGAAATAAGAAAATAGTGTAGAAATAGACGAAAGTAAAGAAAAATGGGAACATTAAATAAATGTCGCAGCTGTGAAATGAAGTATTTTGAAAAAAAATAATTTTTTGAACATTATTTAAAAAAATTAAGAGATTTATGTTAATATAATTCAATATAAATTGGACACTTTTATTACTATAGAAACATAATATTTAAAAAATTGACTTTTGATGCAAATAGAGGAAAAAAATTTTTTATTATTATTCAGAGCGAATTGTTTGAATTATTAGCTTTTTATCTTCAATCCAATAAAATTTACATTTACATTAATAATGTGTGGCCAAAAAGATTTAGCCATCTAATTTCTTCTCTACCTCAATATTTCTTCGGAAATATAATTATTTAACATAATGATATTAAAGCAAGAAAGTAATTAATGATCACAGACTAAGGATAGACTGAAATATGATTAACAATAGAGTGGACGAAGGAGAAATAATAATGGAGAAAATTTACCAGGAGTATGAGAGTAAAAGCGTGTTTTGAATCGAGTTTTTCTTTTTCGTCAGTTTCATTTACAGGCTGGTTATTTCACGCGCGAACGCGATGTAAGCGAATAAAGATCGTTTCCCTGGCAATCTTTTTCTCCACCCTCAGCCTTCAGCTCTTAGTCCACCTCCACCCTGTCTCTCTCTCTTTTGCTCTCTTTAAACTTGCGTTTTCCCCCAAGAGAAATCTTTTCAGCTATACAAAATTATGCCTGCATTTCACTGTCGTAATTTCTTATCAAGACTTATTTCTCGCTCGCTTCTCCTTTAGTTCCACACCCTTTACCCGTTTTCTTGTATTTTCTTCACTCATT
The DNA here is from genome assembly GCA_964016945.1 of Microplitis deprimator. Taxonomy (NCBI): domain Eukaryota; kingdom Metazoa; phylum Arthropoda; class Insecta; order Hymenoptera; family Braconidae; genus Microplitis; species Microplitis deprimator. The sequence continues at coordinate 24,286,978 of OZ024707.1, forward strand.
ATTATAATAATACTTGCGTCGACAATTCCCGTTGTTAATAATTACTGCTTTACTAATTGTATGTTCGGCTCACAAATCCAAACGGAATTGACATATTATAATACACCTTTTTTAACACTAACGACAATGCCGGCCATTCACTAGCAGTGACAATAAATATTAAAATTTTATTTAATAAAATAATTTTAATTATTAAAAATTATTCTACTCCTGCGTGTTAGTCTCGAAAAAAATAAAATGAAATTGTGACACTTCGCGGCGTGTTTCACAAATTGTCGCGACAATCAGCCACATTCGGATTGTTCAATGAAGAATGAACGAAAAAGTTTCTCTCGACATTTAATACCCACTCTTTTTATCGTTTATCGAACAGTCAACGCCTCGGGCGGTAGTTTCCCATTTTTTCCTGCTCCCATATATTTTTTTTCAACAATATACACACATTTATATCTATGTATTTTTTTATCTTTATCTTACTCTTTTTGTCACCGTCATCTTGATTCGGGTTTTTTTTATTTCTTTCCTCTTTTTATCAGTCAATCGATTCATAATACAGGTTTTTATCGCCCGAACATAAAAATAAAATTACATTATCGTTTAACAGTACAATATAAATTTATTTAGCAGTATAATGTTTTTTTCAATTTCCCGAAATTAGAATTACGAGGATACTATAGATCTACAGCTTATATTAGATTTTTTTGTCATTCGTGATTTTTTATTTGACTTTTCGCCGGAAAAATTAAAATTTATTGTTTATTTTATTATTTGCGTTGCAAAAAAATACTATCTCGTTATATAAGCATAGCATAAATATGTATGGATGATAAATTTATATAGATGTGTAGAGAGATATAGAGACAGCGAAACAGACAAGAAGCAAAAGTGTCAGCTCAAATAGTAGGGGACCGCCGTCGAATCGAATCTCTCTTGTATCGAATGAAGCTCATTCACGTGACAATAATACGCGAAAGGAAGAAAGACAGAGTTGAAGTAGACTCTGATATGCAAGAGTAAAATACAAGTTAAGTAATAGTATAGAGCAGACCGACTGTGCAGGGAAACGCGTCAGAGTATAAGCGTGTGTACTTTTTCCAGACTGCGCGAATTGAGTCTCGTGTACGCCATCATCCCCTCGGCTACGCACCCCGCTCCGCACTAATACCAATTCACATTGTCGTAAGTGCGCGTTTCGGCCACAAAAAATAAATTTAAAAAAAATGTTTACATTCATAGAGGGGAAAGAACTAAAATTCAATGCCTAACGCCTATATAGGAGCTTTTCGCGGCTTTTTTCGAGGCTTTTTTCACACTTTCACACACTCACACACTTCTCACATACAGAGTAGACTCGAGACCATTCGCGGCTTTTTTGTGGCCTCGCTGAATTCCACGGTCCCTGTAATTCCATTGCCACAAAATTGAAGCGCGATCTTTTATGCTGTCATCTACACAAAAAGAAAAAAATAAATAACAATTTTTTGGGGCTTTATTTTTTTTTTTTACGTGGTGATAAAAATAGTTTTTATCGAATTTTCGCACTGTATACTTTTTATTTAGCTTTTTTGGGCAATGACTCGCGGAAATAATGGCGTTGTATTGTCATTGTCGTTTACGAGAGCGAACGTGCCAACTATTTGCAAAAGGAAATGAGAAAATGTCGAGTGATATTATGGACACAAAACCCATCGTGACGTGTGAATTATTATGCTTGTGGTGCAATTTACAATGACGTTCACATTTTCCTCGACAATTTTCGTTTATAAAATAATATCTCTACTGATATAATTCAATGCCGATAGCTTTTCAAAAATCCTATGGTCTCCTTAAAAAAATATCAATTAATAATTTTCTGCCTGACAATAGAGAATGTTTAAAAAGAAAAATCGTCACAGTCAGATTGACGCATGAACAGTAACGAAAAGAAAAAAAATTCAAAATTAAAACGTAAAATAAAATTTATCAGATTACGAAGAGTGAGCAGCGTAGAATAGTAAATGGCGTCATGTGGACCTCGTGGTCTCACAGCATTTGTGTCACCTCTGCGTCCTCTCCCTGTTCCGCCTAGTCCACGAATTCTAAATCGGAAGTGACATTATAATGGAAGTGGCATTAGTGGTTTTAGCACGCGGATTGAAACGCGAATTACCTGGTAAAACAGCCTCGACACCTCGGGAAATTGTGCATCAACTCGACTGCAAAGATAATCGATGTTGTCAGCTTATCAAATTTAAATATTTCTTCCATTCCCCGTAACACTCCATATGTACAATAATTTCACACATACTCAAAGTTATGAATTATAATTATAATTCAAAACGATTTCATTCTCCAAAACTTCGGGTACCTAATTTCGACGTGTCCCATCTCGCCCGGCTTTCCACTACGAAAATGGTCGGCGACATATTTCAATAACGAATAAATAACATGGAGGAAAAATAAATAACTAAAATAATAATATTTTTTTGCAATAAAACCGTGGGATAGGACACTCCCCATTTCGCACCCTTATTACATGAATGTATCTAAAGAACTGAAGGGGCGTTCCGAGAGAGCACTTGAACGGTATTCAAGTGAGTATGTCCACAAAAGAAACACAACTATTTTCATCGCCGCGTTTCTGAAACGTTTGACGGCCCCTCTACTCTGACGTACTCGTGAACCAAATTTCTTCTTCGTCTGTTGCGATAATCTAGGGCTCTCGATGGGGGGCCATCACGTACTAAATAACTACTAGCACTTTTATTTAATCGCTATATAGACTAAATACATCAGACCATATATATTTGGCTACTTGAAAAACCGTTTGGACCTCACCAACAGGAAATTAAAAAAGTCTCCCCGGCAGTGTGTTGATGTGACGAGGAATCAATCAAAATCAAACGCAGCTATTCAAATGTTAAAAATTATTTTTATTCATTGTGTGCTACTGGTTGGGGAGGAAGAAAAAATATATTTATTATTTTATTATCGTCTACTTTACGTCAAAGCGATGAAAAATGTCTTTTCAATCGAGGAAAATAAAAATGAAACGTTTCATTTGAGAAGATTATTTATTTTTTATTTTGGTTTTTTCAACTTGGTCTTTTGTGCGTCACAGTTAGCGTCTTGGAACTCTGAGGTTAAAAAGAGCGCAAAATAAGTGGGCATTTCTTCACTGCACCTTCTTCGAGTCTTTGAAGAAAAACATGAGGATGAAGACGCTGGTGATGAGTGAAAGCCGTTTGGCATAAAGTGAAATAAAATAGTAATCAGAACCGAGTGAGAAAAAGGAAACGATGTAATCGGTTTTCATGACGTGAAAATGCGGAATGAAAACTCGAGAAATAAAAATGTGGAAAGTAAAAAAAAAATTAAGTGTACATTGGAAGGTTTTATTTGAATAAAAAAAAATTTATAAAGAACGTCAAAGCGTTGACGTACGTCCTTTAATATTTAATCCTTTAGTCCAGCGAGCCTTGCGGAAATTCTCACCGCTTAATTTTTTCAAAGCGAATCTTAGCGAACATATTTACATCTATATAGGTATGTGAGTATTAAAAGTAATAGAGACAAACGTTCTTACGAATAGCCTGGAATTTTCAAAAGCTCTATACCTTTTCCTTTATTTATACTTTTTTTTTTCTCTTTATACTTTTTCTTAACACACGGAAACTTTTCAAGTCACGATGATGAAGAAAACGTGTGACCCGAGAGCAGTTTAAATAGAAAGGAATATTAAAAAAATTAGGTTCGCGGTCAAAACGTTAAAAACGACAAAATTTTTACAGTCACAAATTAATTTATTAAAATTTAATCTTTGAAAAAAAATTATAATGTTTATCTAAAAAAATCAGCGATTAAAATTCCGAGAGTTTGTTATTCTACTGAAAGGAAGCTAAAAACGGAATATATATGTATGTATATATATAGAATGGTCTGGTGACACACTGTAGACGTTGGCACGAATATTGAGTACTTTTGTAACGCCGGAAAAATAATCTCAAGGCCTGATCGCCGGAGAAACGTGTCCAAAAGTCGACGGACATAATATAAAAGTTGATAATAATGTGCGTGCGTGTATGTAGACACATACATTTGGATTAGATACATGTGTGTATCGGAGAATAAGTGAAGGGCGAAAAGGGACGTAATTGTGGCCTCAGGGTACACGTGGGCATTACGGAAATCTCAAAAGGACTGTCGATATATATACATATATGTGGATGATAGTGACGCACGTAGTGCAAATACGAGTCCGAAAACGTATTGCGTTACTTCAATTCGATATGAATCAGGGTGCGAAACGGAGGCATACTATGGGAACCGTAATCAAACATGACGTCCCTTCTTGCTGTATGTATATAGATATATAGATATATATATTGGACAGTATAAGCAGTCTTTTGTGGCATGCCAGTATCGATTTCCGGCACACGGTCTACATCGTCTTTTCTTCTTACTCTGACACCATATTTTATTCTTCGTTGGCGTTTCAGTCACCTCGTACTTGCACTCTTTCGTCATATATATCCTACCCAGTACTATATACATATAATACAGTGACGAGCACAGAGCCCATGTCTTGGTGTTACTTTATTCTTCACTACGTCTCTGCTCGACGACCGATGCTTTATAACCCGTGCCAGGACAGTAAAATGTATATGCCGATGAAATGCCGAGGAGCTAAGAGACAAGAGAGAAGTAGTCGACTCGGCAAGAATAATGTCGAGTTGATAACGAGGACGCTCTTGACACCTATAAAATTACTTTTATGCCTTTGTGTCCACAATAACCTTTGTTTTATTGTCAATAAAATATCGTTTGTATTCACTCCATATTTTCCAGCTCCAAATAATTATTTAAAACCTCCAAAAATTATTTTCACAAGGAGTTTATAAATATATTATGATCAATATGACATTTAACATTATGTCTAGTCGCTCGAAAATTTTCGGTTGAATGGAGATAGAAAATTTTTTTATTTAAATATACGTTAGAGAAAAATGAATCGATTAATCAAACGCCAGAGCTTGACAATTAGCCATTCTGGATGAATGATCTGGCATCATGACAGCAAAAACGACATGACACTAGGAGACTCGTGTTCCCCGGCATCGGCATATCACCACCCTCTGCCACTCCGCTCTCCTCGTCTGCACTTGTATTCGTTACGCATGTGTTGATACGCACACACATACACACCCATTTACAGAAGACTCTTTCTCTCTTATACCAACACCCGTTATTCACAACCGCACCGTCACGGCCCAATGATTATGCGGTATCGCGTCCAATTATTCGTCAATCAAACTTGCCCAGCGTAAAGATCCAATGTCGCTGACATTATGACTGAGTGTGCTAAAAAGAGAAACCCTATAATAATGTAATGTATCGATCGTTATTATAACATTATTTTTATTATTATTACCAATACATTCGACAAATGAAAGAAACTTAGAAAAATAATAAAACTGGATAACGGTTGACCCTCAAGGCTAACGCCACAGCTCAGAAATGTAATTATCTATTGGTATTTTTCCGAGCCTCATTATATATTTTTGATAAGTTATCAACAGCAACCAAAGGAAACTAAGAGAGGAAGGCACAAAAAACAAAAAAAAGGTTTATATTGTGTTGGCTTATTCCTAACAGGGGAAAAATTACAGGCCACTTTTCGTAGGAAGACATCGACAGCCTCATCTCCACCTCATCCTCATAGGGATCTGAACTCAAAAAATAAATTTTTCTCGAGACTTTTTTGGGTTTCTCCTACTAGAGGACATCATAATGAACAAAAAACGTTTATATTGTCTTGGGTTATCCCCATCAGGAGCAAAGTTACAGGCCACTTTATAAAAATGTATAGGCAGCATTTATCTGTTTTCTTCTTGGCATGACCCGGCATCATAAGTCCGAAAAAGAATTTTGTTTTGGGACCTTTTTGGTTTTCTCTCACAACAGTTTACACACACACACATACACACACACACACACCCACGCACGTACTCACCATCCTCCATCCAATCATTGCTCTCAAAATAGGCAGCATAACTCTTTCGAACCTCAAATCGTCGATACATTTTAAAAACTCGATTTTCAAAAATTAGGGGAAAACGTTCCTTCCTGAATTTTCCGACAATCGTCGAATGCTATCGCGGGAAGTGAACATGAATAAACATCGCCGATTTATAAAATGAATAATAGGAAAAAAAAATGAAAAGAGATAAACGGAAACGTAAGACAGAATAAAGTAACAACATCCGGTGGTATGTCTGACACTCAGCAGAATCCGCAGTGGTCTTCTATTCATTTTTATTGACTTGTGAATGTAATATATGTGTAAGCCCAGTATAAACTGTCACCCAATACCAACTAATCTTTCTCGTGTAGTGCTTTTACTATCGACAGACGAAACCATCTATTATTAAAACTACATTATTATTACATTATATACATACATATATGTAGGCATGTATAATGTATTCTTCGGTGTCGCATGTGAATGTGAATGTGGATATGGATGTGGATGTGGACGTAGAAGACGGTTGGAAGTTGGAAGCCACGCGTTGAGGTGACGAGAGTTTTACCGCTGTGCTCGACAGTTTTACAACGACGTAAGCCAACTCGAACCAAAAGGGAATAATCCACCGTGTACCCTGTGCGGTGCGGGTTATATTGCTACATAACACAACTATACTTACTACACACATAACACTACATGTTTGAGTTTAGTCTGCAGACTACAGATAGATATATAGATGTAGATATATATGTAATACGTTAGATGTACATACAAACTTGTTTGTTATTCTAGCTGGGCAACTGCGTTCGCAGTTCCACAAGTTACCAGCCGAACAACGTGCAGATAGTTATGTTCAAATAATTATTCTTATCGCGTTTCTCCACTTGTCTATCCTCTATTCATCTGAGTATTATTCAAAAACTTTTTTCTCACTCACTTTTCATAAATACTTTGTCTTCACAAATTATTTTTCTCCAATCAATTTTAGCTTCCGAGTCACTTCATTCCGGCTACTCAGGAATTTAATATTTTATTAATCGATTTATCAATTATTGACCATCGATATTAAATTTTTCTTATCTAAAGACACTAGTTCTGTCTTTTAATAAATTTTTAATGTCTTTTCTTACTCAAAATATAAAACGAGTATAAATTTCAAATCTGTACTAAAAATAAATAATAAACAGACTGTTACAGAGTAAAAAATTAAAGAGACAATTTTCTTTGTTTTAAATTTTGACTCTAGATAAGACTAGATATATATATATATAAAATATATATGAGCGGTAGTCGTCAAAAGTTAAAACGGAAATCTGAGACAAGTAGAACGTAACCCAAAACCACCGAGCACGTGTACCATTCACACATTTTTCTTTGTTTTCATGCGTTTGTTTTTGTAAAAATTACTTTGTATGCGTCATATTAACTTTTTCTTCCGCTGCTTCAATCTCACTCTCATATATATATTTTTTCCTCCGCTCTCAACATCAGCGTTAATTAATTCACTCAATAATAATAAATCTCTCCCTATATACAAATAATTATCAAATTAGCTCGCTCAATAATTAAGTATCCGTTGTTGTAACGTACTTTGATTAAAATAAAACCCATAGTACATAAACTTGCCTTTGTTACAACTCTCTGTGAATGTCGAAACGTATTTTTAACATCAAAAGTCTACACACAGTAGTAATGCTTTGAATGGGGTAAAAAATATGAAGTACAAATCTGAAGTAAAAGCATTCGTTTTTACTACGCCTCCATAAAAAAAATATAAACAAGTCATACCGAAGCTAAATTTTGTTCCTTTATTCAGTCATTAATGAGCATTTCTTTTTAAAACTCCATTACTTTTTCTTCAAAGTGAATTTACGACAAAAAATATTGGCTTGAATCAAACGAATATTTCATCGAGTCAGATTTTAAAATTAATATTCAAATAATCGATGTCCTCAATCTTTAAAAATAAAATGCACAATCAATAATCACTGCGGACTACAAATATTATTTTATACTTGAGTGTCTTTTGATCTCAGACGACTTTTTAAATAAAAGTATATTTCAATCCAATATCATAAGTCAGTTTTTTAACAGTCTACATTTAAAGTGGATTAATTATCACGTACTTACAACTCAGCCTCTTGTATCCATCACATTCGCAAGATAAAATTAATTAAAAGAAAAGCACTAGAAAAATAAAAAAATGAGTCTTGACAAACAAGACTAAAGTGCTTTTATAATTAAACATTTTTTACATCGATCTCTTCAATACGACTTTGGAGCTCAGCAATAAATAAAATTTCTTAGACAAATATCCCCGGGAAGGCACAAAAAAATATATTTTTAATTAAAAAATTTTCCAATCGATATCCAATGAATTTTGTTCCTTTTTTTATTATTATTGTTTCATCAGAAGCCGGATTATTCGGGGAATTTTCAGAACATTTTCTCTGGTTAATACGTCGATATGTCGTCGATCGCTCAACTACGAGTGCTCGTGGTTCCCGTCCGTCTATATATCTAGCCAAGCCACAACGCATTTTCCATTTCAATAACCCATTGGATTCAAATATCTGTTGCTGGTTACGAGCACACTCATCTACATCGACATCTAACAGATACACTAACATACTACGCTATTTTTTCATGTGTACGTTTTGCCTACTGTCATTTCCAATTTCATCTTTTTTACTTTTTTCCTCTTCTCTCTACATACTGCTTCTTCTTTTTTTAACAAACCCAAGAGGTAATTAGTGTACGGGCATCCTAGTTCTACTATCGAGTCATTACTTTGGCTATTGTTCAAACCCCTTTGCTTTTTCGTAACTCCCGATTCTCGCAGATGCTCCGAGCCGAACCTTTAAAAAATAAAAATAAAAAGTAAATGTCAATGATGAGTTATAATTATAAATATGAATAAACAATAAATATATGAAGCTTTTTCGTAGCCGTGAGAAAAACGTTTCCCCGGATCCAGAGAATAACGAATTAATTTTAGCAGCGAGTCTTGAGAGTGATTTTACTGCTGAAATTAAATAAAATTTAGCAAAAAAGTGTAATATTGAAAGATACTGATTTGTTCCTTTTTGCACGGGGTTCTTTATTCATCCGTCCGTAAACTCTAATCGAATTTAATTGGCTCTCTATGCATCAGACTGCCGGCAAGCTTGCCAAGGCGAGTAGTCTCGCCACCAGGTATATATTCTGTGCAAGGCAAAAGATATTCGGCTTTCATATTGATCAAGAATAATCGTGATTTATTGAATCGGAAACTTTTCAAATTTACTTTCCTCTTAATATAATACTTTATACAATAACTTTTTTATTTTTTAATCTTACATTAACCGAAAATTTCAAATTCATTCTCACAGGAGTAACTGCAGAAACTTTTATCTGTCGTTAAAAATGAAATTCCCGTGCGTATTAAATTCCACGATTGACATTTTGGACCCCAGAAAAATAGTTGAGAGGCTCCCCAGTGTTAATTACCGTTAGCTGTGCCGTTTGCCACGGACATCAGTTTAGATGACAGGGACAGGGACAGGGGACCGAATGGCATCAAGAGTTTCGCGAACGGAATCCAGCTTGCGGTCCGTCAACCAACAGCCCGAGGACGCCCATCATTCGACCCCGTAATTCTATCAGGACTCTAAATCTAATCGATCTTCCGTGCGGATCCATCATCGTCTTTGTCACCAATCACGGTATCCGGCCAACAATCGCCTTGTCATCGACAGTACCCTCTGCCCCACTACCCTACACACACGTGTCACCTCCTGCTGTTTTATGCGTCTCGTAAATTACAGACCAATTGCTACATACAACTAAACGATTATCAAAAATATAAATAAAATATTAATTTGCCATCCAATAGATAAGAAAAAAAATTTCTATCCTTAATACCCAAGATGTCTAGATATATAATCTCAGTACTTGGAACTTTTGAGTAGTTAGTTTTCTTTGGAAATCTACCATAACGTACAGTAACAACTCTGACCGTGTAAAAGAGTAGTAACAGTCCATATATATACAGAGTAAAACCCTCGGTTTATAGTTTGTGTGTATACATGTAGCGATTGCAATGAGACGGGTGTTGCCATGACACCATGAAAGACGCACCCCGTTTCTATATCGCTTGTCCTCTTACTCTTTTCACCCCAGCAAAATCCAGCCGGGCGTCGTATCGTGGTGGTAGTCGTATAGAAAACTTCAAGTAGTGGTGCCGGCAGTAGCTAGTGCTAGTAATGGTGATGCTAGAGGTGGTGGTAGCGGTAGTGGTAGTGGTGGTGGTGGTGCGTCTCTCGTTCAACACCCCCAGTGAACGAGAATCACGTGATACTCGGGGAAATTACGTCCCTCCTGCACTATCCATAACGAAAAGTTGCTCTATCTCTTCCTAATCCTTTTCTCCTTTTAGTGTACTTGTTTTTTTATTTCCATCAAAGTTTTTTATCCGACCTGGCGCTATCACTCGCATATTGGAATAGGATAGATGTTGAAGATGTTGAAGATCCCCAAGTCTAGTCAGCCGTGAGTCATTTTATAGGAGCCCAAAAAATCCTTGTACATTTATCATTAAATGTCCTTTACTTTATTTTAAAAATTTTAACGCCCAGTTTGGCAGCCATCCGAGTTATTGAGAGAGGTGTGGGTTATACTCATCGTGCACTTAACCGATCACGCTTCGAGAGAGATCTGAGTGTCCAAAAGTCAAATTGACCCTACGGCAAACTTTATTGCTCCGGCTATAAAACGGATTGTTGAGCAATTTTAATGCCCGATCCGCTGTTGTAAAACATTGTGAAGTAATGTTTGCTTGCAGGCTATTAGATATCTTGGTACTTTGTACGTACTGGCATAAAAAAAATAAAAAAAGTCCATATATATTAGTAACGACAGTGCCAATAAATTTCTTTAGATTTTCTTTTTTTTATATTTTCAAAAATTTAGTTGAATATTTATTTCTAAATAATACCGCAAAATTTTGAGTCACGACATTAGAGTATTTTCCTTTTGGAGCAGGGTCACCTAAATATTAATTACCTACGGGTTAAAAAATTTTCATGATTACCCAACTTTACTTCTTTACTTCCCAGTCCCTGGTCATTATCTTAACGAGACTCCTAAATTAAAAGTCAAAAAATGGCTAGTATCAAAAGATTTTGAAAAAATTCTTATAAAAGTTAATGAATATTTAGTTGAACCGCCAAAAAGCCTCAGTAAAATTAATCGAGCCTTTTTTCACAAAAGTTTGACTCGGTATCGCAGACCGTAAAATAAATCTTGCTGTAAACAGACCAAAGTACAAATTAATTTTAATAAAAATAAATGACACAATAATTTGTAATAATTTCCTCAAGAGTCCGGGGCTTTTTTCGACATATTTCTTTATAAATCTCAGAAGTGTAGCTCTATTTAATCTCGACACAGACCCCAGCGAAAAATTCGAGTGCAATCACTTAATTACAATTTATTTGGCTGATCTCAGAAGGAATATTTCTTCATAAAAAAAATTCTCAAGTGACGCTTAGAGTGGACTTTGGTTGAATTTTTCTACCAGCGACAGACTGCGATACAAATAATATATTATTTTACAGTTGTGGGTATTTCTAGGAAAGCAAATGAAATAAAAAAAATATTTCCTCGGCCCAGACAGCGGTACAAATAGACCTAGGTGCAGACGTACGAGTAATTTATAATATTATTTAACTTTAGACATTTTAAAAAGAATATTATATTTAACAAAAAATTTAAAAGAGCTCAGTGAAGCTTGCCAAATCGCGTGCTCGAGAATTTTTATGCCCAAGTATTCTTATTTTTCCTCGGGCGTATAACAAACCTCCAGGAAATTTTAAGTCTAGATTCGCGGCTCTTTTGGCGATCCTCCAGGAGTCTTTTTGAGTCTAATGCAACGTACCTCATCCGCACGTACATCTATCTATACATATATACATACAAACATACAAACATACAAACATATATATAGATGTCTGTGGATACATTATGGCGTGAAACACGCGGGCGAAACCTCTGCAGCACTACTGTACTTACACCCATGCAACTTTGTTTATTTTTTTTATTCTATTTTATATAAAATTTTATGTTCCTTTTATTTATTCTTTCAAGTCCGCCACCGGGCTTTTTCCCAGTTTCTTTCTTCGGTTTCTTTAGCCCGGCATTCCAGACAATCCAACTTGTAGTAGTATGTACTCTAGCTCGTATATGTATATATATACTTTTACGTATAAAATGTGGATGTATAGTGTATAGCTTTGAGGAAACTTTATGCATTCTTTATGTTTCTAGCCGACCATTGACCTCTCTAGATATATAACTCTATTTTTATCTGGCCCGTGGCAAATAGACCAACCGAAATCGATCGACAGCAAAATGTCGATACGTCGGTCTCTTTCAACTCTTTTACTTAGTTTTTCATCCTTTTTTCGGTGAGTGTATCATCCACAGAAAAGAGCTGGTATACATACATACCATATATATATATATATATATGCTCCTTCCATTTGAGCTTCATACAATTTCCAAGAGTAACTTTAGGCTTTTGTACGTCAGAATGACAGGTTTGTTGAGGGAAACTCAAATTCCGGGTGGGAAAATGAATAGATTCTACTATAGATAACTACGTGAGATGTTCTAATTTTTTTCACACTTGATGTTTCAGCTAAAAAATAATACATCTACAAAGTCAACCTCAATTTTTGAAAACTATTTATTGATACTTTTTTTACGCTCTTTTCTTTATGCAAGAATTTAGTCGGAAAATTATTAATCGATGTAGGAAGTTAGTGTGTGTTATATAATTAAACCGACAATTAGTAAATTTAGTTTGATAATCTATGAATAATGCATAGTAGATAATTACTCATCTGATGTCACCAACATGATGGTTACTTTGAAACTGGTAGTTTCAAAAGTTATAGCCGCTGTTTATGCAACCCCATGTCTTTCTATCGTGATTGGACCGTTGTCAACGGATACTATTATTAAAAGCAAGCTTAATTAAAAAAAAGACCATCGAGAAGGATACAGAAAACACAATAATTTTTTAAGCTAATTTCGAAATAATTATTGTGTTGATGTCAGAGTAGTTATGAAATGTTTCAATTGATGAAGGAAAAAAAATTAAAATAAGAAGAATCTGAAAAGAAAAATATTTATGAAAAAAATTCAGATGACTGGCTGTGATAAAGACAAAATAGATTTACACGAGTGTGAAAAATTCGAGTAGATAAAAAAAATATTCAATGATGTAAGAATTTTGTGATGTTAGATGGCGACCATTTACGGGGGGTTCAGATGAAGAATAAGAGAGATTGCCATTACATTTATTTCGAAAAAAAAAATAATAAAAAAGGAGAAAACGAGTAATAGCGAGTATATTCTTGGTTCTCATCGTCAAGGGGCTCGCAATCGTCGTCCTCCTCGTCCTCATCCTCGTCTACGTCGGGAGTCTCGAACAGCCCAGGTTATCCGTCTCACTTTTATTTTTCACCCTCACTTATTCCATTTCCATCCCCACACTGGCCCTTAGAGCGCCTGCGTCGTGCACCCTATCGATTTACCGTAGATTCAGAAGCTCGACGCCAGGGGTCGCTCACCCCCAAAATATTGCCTGCCAACATCCTCTATATACTACTTTACTCCTGACTGTTAACCCAAAACACTTTCGCGTAACGTTGCGGCCGGTGGATTTTCAAGGTTAACCCACATATATATTTTTCTGTGCAGGTGTCTTTATGCTAAAAATTTTTTATTCGACAAAAACTCTACACTGTAATTATCACATTATTTAAAATTATTTTATTTTATTCTTACTATCTGATACAGACTTTTGTGAGTGATTTTAAAATTTTTTCTAGAATTTTATTTTTGAAAAAATTATTAAAGGAATTGAAAAAGAAAAAAAAAACTTTAAATCAAATAATTGATAAGTGATAGTGCTTAGATTTATTCCCTACAATTATTATCAATCATTTTTGTTGGTAAGTCAATAAAATAAAATTCAATTTTTTTAAAATTAATTTTTAGAGTTTGGAATTAAACAGTAACTTAAAAAATTTGAATAGTCATCAAAATTAATTATTACATTCAAAAAGTCAATGATTAATTTTTAAAATTAATGATAAATGAAAAAAATTTTTATTAATGATTAAAAAATAACCCTTTGAAATGAATGCTCCGTTATTGAAAAAATGGTTTTATCGATAAGAGATAAAACAAAAAATTTTTGTCCATATATATCAATAGATTATTTATTTTAGCGATATGAATACACGTGGGTCGCTTTTGAGAGTGTGCTGGGTTTCATTTTTTTGTGCCGGTGTCGACGCATTTTGAAAGGACTTTTGATCATATAGCGACTGTTGATTACGGCGGTAGTATTTTTTTTAGCTCACACAAAAAATGAATATAAATAAAAAGTGGATAAGGAAACAAAAGCGGCTGGCAATTTCGCTTACGTCTGCTCGTCAAGCTTACTGGTATCAGTTCCCAGCAGTCACGTCGGGGCTTCGACATACCCGCTAAAGGATACTTTTGTCTATAACTATATCTATATCTATATATAAATATAAATAAATACACGGATGTATGTATGGGGTATTTTGTCGAGAGCAGAGCTGGTCGGTTGTCCAAAAGGGTTAAACAAGAGGTCACGGCACACCCGATTCACCCAGAAGCCAATTAGGCAATTGGCTTTCGCGCGATTGCACTTTCAAATACGCGCCTCGTTAATTTCAAATACTTGGACGGTGGTCGCTGCTAATAAATTATTGGTAAACATCTTTTGTACTACTTGCTGACTAAAAAAAATTTATTACATTTAAATTTGCCGAAAAGACATTAAATCAATATTAACATTTCATCTCATTTGCCAATAATTTATCACATTCACAGACAATTGTCTTCTATTTATTTTTAAAATGTCTATTGAGGTCACCGCCATTTTAAATAATTCAAATAAAATTTACATTTTATTGAATTACTGTCATGTTATCGGAACTAATTCAAAATTAAAAATTAAAATTTTATTAACCTGATTTTTAGAAAAGGTCAGTTAAAATTTATTAATTATATATTAATTTTTTCTCAATATTAATTTAAAATATGTCTAGCATCTAGACATTAATTAAATTTTTTAAATACTTTAGCTAATAAACTTTTATCCTAAAATTTAATTTAAAAAAATTTCAAGTCATTCAAACCCCACATTTGCTTTAATTTATTTTTTAACGTCCCCATTTAGCTCTACCTCTGTTCTTAATTAAACAGAAATTTAATTTTTTCGCAGTAGAAAAAAACTAATTCGGGATTTTAAATAGACTAGCTTTATTAAATAATGCGATCAATTGATTTGAACTCTATAGCAAACGTTATAAATTTTATAATGTCACTCGATTAAGTATAGTATAAAATTTTATTATGACATAAACAGAGAACATTATCATAAAACACGAGTAAAAGTAATAAAAAAATATGTCGGAAATAAAAATGAAATAAAAAATAAAACCGGATATAAAAATAATAGCGGACAAATATAATGATTACTCGGTTGAATTACTCAGTATGAAGTAGGTCAGTCAAACCCCTTATATAATCAACCCCCTTTATAGTCCCATCGCAACCCTTAATGATGCACACTTGACTAAATAAAATATAACAAGCATAAATCAAAGCATATATATATATATATATATATATATATATATATATATATATATATATATATATATATATGGGTATACGCATATTATATTACTCCTAGAAAATCGAAACAAAGTGAAAAAAATAAATTATTATATATATTATTTTACTGCAATTTTCTCAAACTCAAGTGACTTCAACACCCTCTAGTAGCATTTTTAAAATATCTTTAAATTATTCTAATTAAATAATTCGAGCATCCATCATCTTTCATACACATGTGTATAGATATGTAGCGTGGAGTTTGGGATTAAAAAGTGAAACTTAAGCCATCAAACAATTCTCTCGAGCTTGTTACGTGGCCGACGCAACTCAAAAGTAACGACCGGGGCGTCGCGACGCTCATCACATCCGTGTAAAGGGAGCACCGTTAATATATATGTATAATATACATAGACTTACACATACATGACCTTAATAATTTTTTATTTCACCACATTATTTTAACTGGGAATGTTGCTGCGCGTACATTTTCCCAAGTCGTTTATACAGCATCAAGTAATTCGAAAGCAATTTGAATTAACGTTTGCGCCACCAGAGGAAAGTAATTACGGGCTAGTGAACGTACTTGCAAACTACACCCAAAGCTTTATAAATGTCTGTTATATAGTACATATATATATATAAATGAGATTATATATATAGAGTGCCAGCTTTTCGCTGAGCTAGTATTTTAATTTAGGTGCATCCAGTTGTAACTGATTATAATTGGTTACACAAATTAAATCGTTAGCGGGACATATTTTTTTATTTATTACATCGCTTATTATTCTTACTAGTGTGTTCATAATGGAACACTTTTTTCAAGTAAAAAAAACTTTTCCATCCAAGTATTCGATCTTAAAAACCGATTAAAGAACCTTCTGATTCCTTGCCATGATTAGAAATTCCAAAAAAACATTTGTGGTTTATTATTTTATTAAAAAAAAAAAAAATTATGCTGTCAGATAATTATTTTTAACGATCTATCAACACTTGCTGTCAATTAGTAGCTTGTAAAAAGTAAAACAAAGAAAAAATCTAAAAAGTTTTTTACCGTAAAGAAAACTTTATTAAAGTCAAGTGGAAGAAAAGTTTGATCGTGTTTCATGGCGTCAAGATAATTTTCACCGGATTTTATTTTTACTTGGTAAATTTTTTTTTACCAATTTCTTTGAGTGTAACCGGTACGGCGAGTAGTTGCTTTGTAAAGGTGTGCCGGGATGTGTGATCGACAAGAAAAATAGACGATGAGAACCCTTTTTAAAGTTGCGGAGACGAGAGTGGAAGCAAACCAAAGTCATGAATCTATCTTGTCTCCAAACTATCTCTCGGTGTCGGAGGGTGAAATTGTACGTTGCTTCTATCCACAGAGCAACACCAAAGAATATACGTGTGTATACAACAATATATGTGGTGTAAGGGAAAAAAAGAGGCTTCTCAGTCTCGGTGAATTGATCGCGTTGGGGTAGAATCATCCATCACTGAGTGACAGTCCCAAGCCAACCCCTGAAAGAAAACCAACCCCCTTATAAGCGAGTAGAAAAAGAGACTAAATGAGTGTAGCCGATGAACCCCCTCCCCCACTCTCCTGATCATAGTATCCAACAATATATATACATACAAAATTTTTATCCCTCTGTATATAATAAATTTTTCCCTTTAGCCTCGGACTCGGTTTTCATGCGATACGAATTTAGTTTTAAAACTTTTTAGCATAAAAAAAGTAAAAAAACCTCACCGTCGAATCACTTTCAAATTGCTTCTTATTCTTTTAAATTAACAAGAATTTTTTTTACACTCGAGTCTGTAAAAAATAAATTCTAGTTTTTATTTTAAAGATATCTATAGAAAAACAAAACAAAAAATTTTAATCGAGATTTTTATTTAACAAATTTTTTTAGCTCTTATTATTTCATCTTATAAATAATAAAACTGTTAATAATTACTTGTCCATGAACTATTTGCTTGTGACAAATAAAAATTTTATTAAAAAAATAATGAATAGTTAGTTGTACAAAATAATAGAGTGAATTGATGAAGATGTGTAATTACATTTCTAATCGATGTCAAACGACAACAACAGGATATTTGTGTGTAGTAGTAGTAGTAGTAATTGTGTATATATATAGATATATATTGTAGATGTCATTACGTTGAATCGAATTCCCCACATTTAGTTTAGGTATAAGAGGGGAATCCCGTGGAGACGTCAATTTTTCTTGTCACGCGATAGCAGAGAGCAACGCGTTACTGCCAACGAAAATCAATACTACTTTCGTACTATACCCCATATCTTCTGTACACAGTTCACTCTACACACTACATTCTATATAGCCGGTAAAAATATTATAGTTATAAAATAGACATAATACTTATAAAAGAGGAGCACTTGTTGACGTAAAGATGAACTAAATTACACGTTCACCTCGTCTAGGATTAGTGTTAGTGTGTTTATTCGAGGTTATTATCCGCGTGATATCAACGAGCTCACTCTGGTATAGCTATAGCCAGCAATGTTTGTTCTCCTACACGGCATTGTGATCTTTAATGGACCAATATTTGCCAACTAGAGGTTAGGATGCGTGGTAGTTCTGGTGGGTTGATAACACCGTGGGTGGTGAGTGATTACCACCGGCATCATCATCGGCACCTCCTCGTCTCCTCATCGTTCTTCACATTATCCTGCTGATCGATTAGTGTGCGATTCAAAGTAATCCATTAAAGCACACTTGAATTATCCTTCCTCGCGATCGGACATCGGGATTATTTATCGTCTGCTCTATTTATTAAAACAAATTTACAAAATAAGAGACTTTAAAAATAATAAGTTATTGATGTGTGTTGTTTAGATAAAATTTTTTTTTCGTGCAAGTCATTTTTCATTCATTTTTTAACCCACGGTAATTAATTGTAGATGAAAAATTTTTTATGTAAAAGACTGTTTTTTTTCCACATCCATAAAAAAAAAAAATATTTTGATATCGGTTATTTAAAAAAAAATTAACAGATTGTCAATAATATTAAGTGGGAGGTTAATTATCGAATGTCCTGATGTAGAATCACCCCTTGAAGCAACTCAACCGCAAGTTGGATTTCACGTGCCACCCGTTGTTTGACTTGGCAACCCCAAACTCTTTTGCCTCCTCTCTGCTCTCTCTGCCTGCCCTTCTTTACCCTTTACTTTATGCGTACTTTCATGTCCCATCTCGTAGCCAGATACCATTGACTCCTTCACTTTAACTCAACACACACATTCACACAACCAGACTTTCACTGATATAAATTCAGACATACCGTCAAGAAGATCGTGAAAGATCAATTTATTCGTAATTAACGCTCTTCCCAGATTCTACCAATTATCTTTTATCAATTTCCCCGGGGCCGTTACACTCTATTAATCTTCGTAAAGATAAATTTTACGTCCTGGAAAGGACCGATTGAAATTCATTGTTTGGTACTCTGCTCCGATATTATCACGAACAAAAACAATCTTTCATTATTATTATCATCATTTTTTTCTCTTTATCCGTCTCTGTCTATTTTTACCTCTTCATCTCTACACAACTTTTTTTTCTGCTGTATAATTTTTCATTTTTTTTTTGCAACGAATCTACCTCTTTGTCATTACGATACGCAAAGTAAAGAGGGCACTCGCTTTGTTCTTCAACCTCGACCGCGATAACTCGTCTTGCTACATCGATTTTTTATTTTTTCCTCCACTCTAATTTTTTTTTTATGATGACAAAAGAAAAATGTCCAAGGAAAAGCTCTGAGAAATGCAATCTCGGCTGAAAAATAATAATAAAACACAAGTCGTCTTCGAATTGTTACATTTAAGAATTTCTTTATTTCCATCTCCATCTCCATATCCATCTCTACCCACCAACTCACTCTATTCTTTTTGTTTTACACTAACGACTCCATTGAGAATAGCGCTCTGCTCTCATTTCCGCTCGGGGCACGAGAGACAACCGGCTCTTAAATCTTAAACGCTATTTTTTTATACAACTTAAACTTTTAATAATATTTCATTTTTCACTATTTCCTTTTCAGCCAACTTATCTCATTAATTATTTAAATAATCAGCAAATAAATTACACATGTCCACCCTTGAATAAACCAACAAACAAACAAACAAACAACTATACATATTACAGTTATTCAAACATATTGTACAATAAAACAGTAATAAAAATTCAAGAAAGGAGATAAATAAATCAGGATTTAGATTTAGATAATTCCCGGGGTAACTAAACCACGAGAATGTCGCGAGCATCACCCCCAGCTAGCCGGAGGGTACATGCCCATTTTACGATCGCTCTAACGACCGGTTTATTGCTCAACAACCTTTCATCTCTATCTACATCCTGTTCATCGTATTCCAGTAGCGTTTACTCCTTCCCCCCCTCTCCTTACCCTCCTTTCCTCTGTCTATTTATTTATATCATCTCTACACACATTTATAGATACAGTTCTGTATAAACATCGTGTATATATATATTATATACTCATCCATAATACATGATAACACACAAATGCAGTTTAATTTCAGAGCTTTTGAGCCACGCGACTCTGACAGACAGGTGCAACACGTTCACGCCTGCGTGTTGATAATTTACACTCTCAGTCGTTTATTTATCCCAAATATACCAGTCGTAGATTAACATTTCAAACCGGTAATTTTAATATAACCATCTCCATCGCCGTCAGCACTATCTATCGTCATCAAAATCGTGCACGTTCTGGCGAATATTTATTGAGTGACTGTACATCTTTTTTTTATTACTATTTAATTCTACTCTTTATAGCAGAGTCGCTACACAAAAACTACTTATTATATACATTATATTATTAGTGGATTAAATCAGGTATGATTACATCCAAATGACAGTTGCAGCTTACTGCTCGAGAGCATAATGTAAGTTGTAGTAAATGCTGTGATAATTTTAGAAACATATACATGTATTATATAATAATGTGCATATACATTAGTTTTAGTGCTGTTAGGAGATTAGCCTGTGGTAAAACCATATTAGCGTTGAGTAACTTGGTATAGTACTCGGAGTTTATCGTACCCAGAGTATTGTAGATTCGTTCCTCACTATATAGTTTTACCTCGCAATCACCCACAGCTATTGCGCAAGTGTGTGAGACTCTGTTACAAAGCACTTCATTATTAGTTTAAGCTCATCAGATATATAATATTGTTATTAATATTTTATCATACGCGTAATTCGACAGATAACCAATTACGTGAGTTAATTTTATGCTATAGATAGAAAATAAAATATAATCTACTTAAAGTATAATGAAATTTCATTTACGAAATATCTCTATCCGAAGTTTGAACAGGAGATCGGTTGCTTACTACTAAAACTCTTCAATAAACATGAGAAATTATTAATACATTCAATGGGTGAAAAATAAAAAAAATTAAATACCCCGGGCGGGTTTGTTGTTGATAAAAGTTCCCACTAAAATATTATATTTAATAGAGTTGAAAACACTGCAAACATCGGCATCCTCCTATTTATAAAACAATATAATAAACCAGTAGCCAGCGATGATTGGGCTGATATGTCAGAGGAAATTGAAGATGTGACAAGGACTGGATGTGCTTCTGAATCATGTTACACGTCAAATGAAACGGCGACTGTCATAAAGCCTCGACCAATTACGTCTTCATGTTGGCACTTGGTCCAGGCCGCACATCTAAACACCCAGCTGCTGTCCTCCGCTCTTACAATTAAACTCTCTTTGCTCTATTACTCTCTACTCTCTTCTCTCTTCTCTCAACTCTACTCACACGCCCACGTTGCCAATATACACTCTAATATCGTCTGACGTCAAAAGACCAAGACACCAAGACACGGCAACACGAGACTTGAGGAAGCTGTAGACTTCCCAAGTACAGTGACAGACAGAGTGTATATGAGTGAAGAGAGTAAAGTGTAGAGCAGAAAAGACAAGAGGGGAGTAATCGTTATTCTCCAGCAGGTTATCTCCGTCTGGATTTCATGTTGGGTCTGGTGGATCGATTAAAGCCAACCCGGATCAGGAAAATTTTCGATGAGCTTGCGGTAATCGGGCCAAGCTGGTTTCATTTTCCACTTGGTAGTCCTGCTCTGCACCCTGCACCCGCGGAGGCCTTTGCTTTATGTCTTCTTATTCGCTCTCCCTCATTTCCCAGCAGCATCCTCGTTCTCATCTCATACCTCCGCCTCTTTTGTCTATGCTGGCTCTCTTATTCGATCCTTAACTTTTTTTGTTCTCGTGCCATCAGAGAATAGGACGATTAAATGAAATTTATTCCTCGACACGGCTCCATCGTCTCTCTCTCTGCTGATAATTACTATCCTGGCGCCTAGCGGGTGTGCAAACGCTTGAGATGGCTTACGCTCATAGCACCTTTTGTGTGTCATGTACTCGTGTGTTTTGTTCTTCACTCTACAACACACAATACACCCATTTATCTATAGATATATATGTACATACATACAAATCCACAAGCACACAGTGAGCAGAGTGTATGCCAAAGTAGTCGACAGTTGATAATCTTCGTTTATTTATCTTTAATTCAATCCCACTCTATCGCAGAATTCATCCTGTAATAATAATGGAATAATAAATTATCACGTAAACTTTAATAGGGTATTATTTATGCGCATTTTTAATATCCTTACTGCGTATAAATTTAACTTTATTAATATTAATCAGGCATTTTTGATACAAGTCTTCTAGGCGCTATTTTTTTTAATATTTATGGAAGAATCAAAATCTCAGAAACTTATCACAATATTAAATATTAATTTTAAAATTTTTTATCAATCGCCAGTTGCACTCCACTCGCCTTTAGGTCAAATTTAAAAATAATAAAATTATCAGCAGCTTGAGTAATAATTTACATTTTATCTCAATTACTTATTAAATATAAGTTATTTATCAACAAGCATTTAAATTTATAAACTTGAATGAATAACAATAATGATTATAAGTAAATCTAAATTGATATGTGGGTCATTTAGAAAGATAACCGAGACATAAATAGATTTTCATTGAAGATTATGTGGTATTTAATGATCCTCACATTGTTACAATTATTTAAATATATTTATTTGGTAACATTTATGTCAGATGAATAAAAATAAATAATAGTAATAGTAATAATAATAATAGTATTATTATCTAGCGTGAAGAAGAGCCCGACAAATAGATGTTGACACGTAAAACGATCGTTAACACGTCATGACAGTAATCATTGAGTTGAATGGACAATCTGAAGACACTTAATGTCTATCGGTGATTTCACACACTCTGAAATACTAGCAGTGAAATGCCATCAACTGGCTCATTATGCCTCATTGGCAGATGTGTCACACATTTGTGTGGTTCTGTAGATCGTAAAGTAGTTTTGTGGCGTGATAGACATTAAAAACATAAGACAAGTAAAGAAAAAAAGAAAAAAAACGTATAAGAAGGTGGAGAAAAGGCAGTTATGAGGTTTCTAAAAATAAACATAGCCGACGAATGGACGGACGACAGGCGACGGATGGTTGTGTTGGTTGTGTTGGCTGGATCTCGAGTTCTCAGTACTACTCTTCTACTTGATCATCATCGTGGACCAACCGTAGGCTTGTTTGCTCGCCACTCGAGGACTGGTCTCCAATGACGGGCAATTAGCATCCGGGTTATAATTAAAATCGATGCTCCGCATAAATTATTAGAAGGAGCACTAATCGATGGGTAAATATCAACAATACTTGTTGTCTCTCTGTCTCTCACTATCTGTGTGCGCACCCTAATGCACGGGTTTATCCATGTAGGTGTGATGACAGGTTAAGTGACACTATTTACGAGTAAAATATAATTATACACTCTATCATTTTTTTTCATCGCTAAATTACCATTTGATATTTTTTTTTTTAATTATTTATTTGTGGAATTAAATATTCTCGGACGCTATTTTTTTTGGTCTTTGAATCATCGTTATAAAAAGAATTGCGTGGATAAAAAGAATTTTATATCATAGTACAACAATGGGAGCATAATTTAAAACATAAATCTTGCGGAATTTAAAACTTGAGCTTCTCGTCATCAAAACCGTGCGTAACAATAGTCTACATTGTACTGAGAGTTATTGCTCCGTCAAAGACCTCTTTGTCTTTGTTCTTTATCGTACTTGATCAATTTCCCAATTAAAAAGAAAAAAAAATCATTTATTATGCAATTAAAACTTTATGGAAACAAACACATTCAGAATGAATATCATATAAATCCTCAAGTCAGTTTTTTTAATGATAATTACAAAATATGTAAACTTGTCTTTTGTAGCTTGGGCTTAAAGTCTTTTTCAAAAACAAAATTACGGTTCAGAAAATACTCTACATATTTCCTGGAATTAACTTCACCACTAATAAAGCCCTCGAACCTCCAGTCAGCATAACCACAAATTCTTGCTGGTCCATTTCCATCCCTGTAATATATCTCGCACATATTTCTCTTGTTTTTCAATCATCCATCATTTAAAAGGGGGTTATAAACAGATAAAGAATTAAACAATGAAGAAAAACCCAACAGTTGTGCCTTTAGGATCATAATCTGAAATCCTTAAATTCAAACTATTATATTAATATATATATATAAAGCCTCGGTACTGTGAACAAAGCACTTAAATTTATACCAAAGTATCTTTGTATTGAATTAACATAACAAAAGATATATACGAAGATGGTTTAAGAAGGGTGTGTAGTTAAAATGGTGTGCGCCAGAGTGTAGAAGTATAGTGGCAAACTACAGTGAAATCTGTCACTGTGTGTCAATCAATATTCCGCGCAGTATTTCAGGGGTTACTTTTCTCCCTCCCTTACACCAAAATACATATTATATATACCAACATCTACCTCCACCCATTTATAAGCACACACTTATAAACTGTTTCTTTCACTCCTTTGTATATCCAGTTGGACAATTCTATCAAACTCACCCTTCCGCACAACACGCACGCACACTCGTTCCTAATCACCAGATACCGAACAATCTGCAGCCGGACTCTATACCAAGTCTCCATACCAAATAACAGATTCAGCCTTATTGCGCGCAGACTAAACCGTATTTTCCGTCACATATCGTTATATATATAGCTGACAATTGGGGACACAATGTTTAACAATATTCGTGTTCAACTGACTGCTGTACTGCTGATGGCCATGGGGATACCATTTAAATCAAAGACTTAACGATCGTATTATTATGCACAGTTGTATTTAATTATATGTATGCTCGAAATAAGTCCTCGACAATTAACTTTTTAAATTTTATCAAGTCAAAATAATATAAAATTCAGTTCAAATTTACTTTTATCAATGGAAAATTAAAAACAATAATACTGCTGATGATTATTTTTGAATATTAATAGGGTAATTTATATTTCAATAAGTCTTTGATCGAATTTTTTAACCGAATATTTAAAAATTAAAAATTCACAAACTCGTAAAACGATCGGTGAAAAAATTAAAAAAGTCTACTGTAACTTTTTTATTGAACCGACCCGGTTGTTTGCGAGCCGATCAATTTCCCAAACAAAATCTATACAAATAAAAAAAAAAAAAACAATACCCTAATTTAGAGCCATTGAAACGACAAATAAAAATTAAACGCATTCAATAAATTAAAAGCTGTCACTTGATTTACGTGACACATTTAAATACGTCGAGGCAATACGACAATGAGGATACTCTCTCTACAACTCTCCATTACACATGTCCTATATACAACAAACTATCCAGTTTAAATTGACATGACAGAGTGCATGTTGCTAACAAAAGGATCAGACACTCGGCCAGATTCCATTTAACGTGACATGAAAAAAATAACAACACCGATGTTTCTATCAACAATAAAAATAATACTTGATGCATTAAAAATTATCATGTGCTATTGAATATATACATGCAGAGTTTGGTAAATTAACTCTTATTTCGATGAAATTTGTAGTTGCTTCCACCAGCAGATTGTGAATTATTGTCCTCGCGAGTGAGCCATGGACTCAATAGCAAAGGGACTGAATTAAACTGCTGTACAGAATTTTGTCCAGCGAAACGTCAATCATCATCCAGTCATCATGCTAGCAGCTATACACACATACACACACACAACCACACATATGTGCGATGTATTTGCAGTAATTGCAACACAGATGTTTTGGGGTGAGTCGAGAGGGACGTGGGTGGATGGTTCGTCAGTCGGTCGGTTGAGTAGATGGATGGTCGAGTTGAGGAGTGAAGATGGAAGCCGAGGGGACACACCCTGGCATGATGGTCATTGATGACATTCATGTAGTCATCGATTTCTCTATGTACGAGTACACTTGAGTTCATATACCTTAAACATATATATATATATATATATATATATATATCTATATATCTATATATCAAATATATAGAGAAGAGAACCCCTTGCTCTTGGAAACAGCCAGGACCCAGCTTCCAGCAGCAAGCATTCAGTTCCAAGTTCCCAGTACCCAGTACTCACTTTTCACCCCCGTAATATTCGCCACCCTCGTGAAATTTAGTTACAAACTGTAACGAAATTTTCGGTGCATCAGTGCTCGGGAAGTACTCTATTCTCTGAACTCTCTACTTGCTATCACGCTCAGCTGCAGCTGTCTCGATCACTCGTACGCCAGATCAACTCACGGAATTTCAGCTCCCGGAATGGAAAATCGATCAACGAAAGCTACTCTCCTCTTTCGTTTACTATCTCATGCTATCACCCAGCAACTAACTGTATCCTACAACCAACTTCTATATATATTCATACACATGTCTGCTCTACAGCTTTGCTCTTTGGCAACTCAAGAACTAATACTCTGACGCTGGATTTCATTTAAATGTTAAATTGCCTCTTTAACATTTAAATATTATTAACTAACTTGGGTTAACAAACTATTTAATCGACATTTTATATTTTTAATTATTTTATCAATATAAAAATTTTTATCAACAATAATAATAATTTAAATATTTTATTCAATCAGTTAAAATGCTTTAATTGTGATACTCGAGGTATTATTGACAGATTCAATTAAATAATTTATTTTACCTGACAATTTCACCGGCTGGTAAAAAAAAGTTAAACGTCACAAAATTAATTTATTATATGAGAACAGTGGATGAAGAGTATCGAATAAATATATTCATAAAATATATTTTAATTATCTTAATGTATATTATAAAAATGATATATATTTTAGGTGGAAAAAATAAAGAGGGCCTAGAATAAACCTCTTTCATTCACTCTATTTATTTATATTTTATATTTTTTATTCTCCGTTATTTGTAAACTCGATACGCACCGAATTATTGGACGGATCGGCGGGCGTACGCCCCATTGGACTTTTATCCTCGATTCAAGGGCAGCCAATCGGCAAGGGAGCGTGCTGCGGATTTTATTTTTTTTATTTTTTATCATCGAGGGATTGGTAGTTTGCAAACATAGCCACGAGCAAACCTTTTTCAGCCGCCGGCGGTGTGCGGATATGTTTGGGTTTGCATTTATAAGCGGATTAAGATATTACTTGTGCCCTTTATGCCATCATGGGAGTTGTTGCTACAGAGTGGAGAATAGGAGCAAGAGTGTTACAGGGATCATGCCAACCAGAGAGAGCAAATGTGAGAAAGGAGTTAAATCTCAAGAGTGGGATATCACGGGAAAACGTTTACTGGCGTTATATATAATATATATCTGTATATATACATTAATGTGGGTGTAGGGATGGGTGAGGATTCATGTGAGCAGAGAACGCAGCCTAGCGATAATATTCTGGGGTTCGAAATTTCACGTCTAAAAGTGTTTGGAACCCTTGAAAACTCATGTGTTTTTTTTATTTCTTCACAGCAGAGGGGGTGCTGTGCAAAGCGTAACCCCTTTTAAAACTATATACGGAAATGCGAAATGTACTCACAATAATCGCACACTTACAAATCCATCTGCTTGAGAATTTTTATTATTTTTATTTTTTTACGTATGCATTTAAATCACTAAAATCAACCCTTGTATACTAGACAAATATCTCTCTATGCTTTTCATTTCTGTCTCTCCAATAACACTTGATATGAATACCATCATAATTTATATATATATATTTTAATCTTTAGAACATATATGTCGGATAATATTTTTATTTTTTCCGACATATCACTCAATAAAGTTTTTACCGTTTAGATTATCTTCAATAATTTATTTTTAGTTTATTATTAATAAAAAAATTTATGAAATATTTCATTCAATTTGAATTAACTCGACGCTATTAAAAAGCATGGATTATTATTTTTAGTCATAAATAAAAAAAAAAAAGTAGAGCTTAGTGCAGCATATATGTACGGCAAACATTATTCAATTCTATGGACATACATCGTTCGCAGTGGAGGCAAGATCGCTGGCTACTACCAAAATAGTCAGGGTTCGAACCAAAGTTGCGGACGTCATGTTTTGTTTTTTTTTTTTTTACTTTTTATAAAAGAAATAATAATATTCACGCGAAATGATAATGAACATTTATTTATAACGTATATTTTATTATTTATATTATAAGAAAAAAATTACCCACCAAGTAAAACAGTACAGAAATTGGATTGAAGACTCCCATTTGTCATTTTCTTTAAGAGCTATGGCATTTTTCCGTCAGCAGAAAAAAATTTCATTTTTCTCATTCCCCGTTCTGCCAGTTGGCAATGCATTGAATTTTTCTGTAGATTTCGTGTCTGCGACGATCAAGGGACACAGGAGTAGATTCTGAGCGCCACGTCGTCGCGACGGAAACGACTTTGGCTTTGAGAAAAACCCAGTAAGCCACTTGAGCTTCACTTTTTTTTTCATTTTTTTTTTTTTTTTTTTTTTCATAAAGTATACCTTTCTGCCACCGGCACACATCCAACACACGTACATTACTAAAAAATATAAAATAAATTCGCCATCAAACGCGATATTTGATTTCTCGAAACCGACATTCCATATAAATGTTAAACAATCCCATGACATATTTATTAATTATTTTCAAAAATAAATCATAGATTCACAATTGTGTATATATATATTTTTTATGGAATAACTTATCAAGGCTCTCTGACCCCAGGTCAATAAATCTCTCAACCAGCTCGATAGTCTTTAATCTCAACCAAAACAATAACAATTAAAATTAATTAAACAGCGCCATTCAATAATAAATAACAAAAATTAATCTACCCTCCTCGCGTTTATCAAAACGATAATTAAAAATCCACATTAATTGAATTTCTTAAGCATATAACATAAAGACAGCTAATATAATACGTAACATACATAATAAGATATTTAATAAAATAGCTCGAGTGTAAAAGAAAAATAAATGAAACTAAATCTTTAGATATTCCTTAAAGCTTTTACCCTCTTTGAAAATCCGTGTATCATCTTCGTATAGTTGTTTATCCAAGCTTCTGGTAAACTCCAAAGCATCATCATATATGCACTGAATATATGTACATACACATAAGTAGTTGCTAAGCCATATATATATATATATATATATGTAATTTCTGTGAAGTTTTGCTCGTCGTCGGTGAGTAGTAAACAGCATTCGTAAAGTCACATACACCCTTCTATTCCTTCTTTTGCGAAACTCTAGTCAACCCCCTTCTATAGATATATAAACATATATATGAAGTACAGCCTCAGTGCGACATATAAGACCTCAGGAAAGCGAGAAAGATGTAAAAGAAAAAATGAGTAGCGTATGAGTAGCAGCAAAGCACTACTTTGATCGCCACTCAAACATTTTTGCTGCCACCCCCTTTTATATTTATATATATATATCTGTATATGTTGGTAATGATGGGAGGTAGAGCTCTGCCACCAACTAATTACAGTGTGGATCAAAGAATTCATCGACGTGCCGACACGCGTGTGAGTGCGTGAGAAAGGGAGCAAAAAAAAACGAAAAAAAAAAATAAAAAAAAAATAAGAAGAAAAAGTGAAGGGCCATGATGTAGGGGCGCTGGTGGAGGAGATGGTGTAGAGAAGGTGTGGGGGTGGTGAGAAAGCTGAGCGAAGGCGGCTGGAGAAAAAAGCAAAAGAAATACGAGGGAGGGTGCAAAAGCGGCGGTGGCCCTTGCACCCTGCGAGAAACTACTTGCGTTACTTACCTATACTACACGCGTTTTCTGTACACAGTACCAACCCTTTTTTGTGTTTTTTAGCAAGGCGCCCAAGTACATGAGACACGCGGTAAAGGGTGAGAGAAGTTGAAAGGGTGAGTTACAAAAAGATGGATTTTCAAAGTTTTTTCATCACTCAAATCTATATATATATATATTTATATTTATTTCATACTGCTGCATGATATTATATATGTATTGTAAAGATATATAAAAAGTAATGAATGATGAGAAAATGATGGTTAAGTAATTAGAAAATTGCCTTGCTTCGATTGCCCCTAATTCGATTTTCGGAACTCGGAGTAAATAAAAAAAAAAGTAATCCGACAAATAAATTTCAGTACTTTAACAACCACGAGAGTTGAAATTTAAAAAGGTTAGTTAGTCAAAACTCACTTATCTATTTTATCCAAAGCCCGCAATACACTCAACCACTCTCGCAGCCCCCTGACCCCGAGCTTCATTGGCCGCAGCACACACTCACTGCCGAAAACCGCATCCGCGGGCACACACTATCAGCCAAGTTGCGCGATTGGTGACACAGAAGAATCGAGAAAATAGTACGCAATCGAATTTAGGTACAAGGGAAATAGTAATTGGATTCTCTGCTCGCGATACGAGAAATGAGAGCTTGCGCCAACCGCTCTTTCCATTCGCCCCCTATTGGGTTAACTCATTACGCAGTCCGCACATACATCTTCCACATATCTAGATATATAGCATAATACATAACCTAACCCTCTTCCAACATAGAGAACCCATACTCCCGCTCTGGGTCTACATTTTCAGTATAAATAACTATAAAGTAGCCCACAAAGTGTAATTTTCTCGGTTCTGTTTTCATCACAAAGTAATATTACGATGTATACCTCTAACAACTAATTACTCGTCATCAAAGTGATGCCTTGCCAGCTGACTCATATTTTCCTACACGACAAGTGGCTCACATTCATCGTAAGTGCATCATCTACATCCAATGAGATTGAGATGTTGGTGTGGGCAAAAAACAAGACCCACTAAAAGAAACAAAAAAATAAAATCGCAAAAGTAAAGCCATCCATCAGATGAGCCTTACACAGCACACATTTATATACATCACCGTCGACAAGTGGCGGTAAAAAATCAGAGTAAAAAGGGAAGCAGTTGAAAAAGTACCCTCTCTGTTGTGGATGTGTGCGATGCTTGTGAAGATTCCTTTTGGTTGATTAGCCAAGTGAGGGAGTGAAGACTCTCGGCGGTGTAACCCACAAAGGAAATTAAAGTGCAACCAAGTATCTCTGAGTTTTCATATATTCAATGATGACCATCACCGAGTTCAACAGCAACGAGTTCAACCCTCGGCTTCTTCTTTTTACTTTTTTATATAATTGTCATCATCGTAAATAGTAAGTGATTGTTAAAAAAGAATAACCAGGAAAATCACCAAATAATTAGCCAAGTTAAAAGCCCTCTTTGACGTTTGACATTATCGCAGCACGAGAGGCTTCGAAGAAACAAAAGCTAAAATAGGTTCTGTGGGGATTTAAAGGGGTGAGAATAGAAACCCCGCGGCTTCATCAGGGTCAGGCGCGCACAAACTTCAAAGTCCCGAACACACAATTGTTTTACTCTACTCGACTCATTTCTACATTAGTGCACTGCTTTTATCCAACTGTATGTGTGCTTCAATAAGTACACTGGAGAATCCAACGACACACGCGAAATCCCTTTGATTACCTACAAACGTACAAGCTCGTCTTCCTTCAATCTAGAGTCGTTGAGAGAAAGAGAAAGAAAGAGTAAAAGTCGA
Organism: Microplitis deprimator; assembly: GCA_964016945.1. Classification (NCBI taxonomy): domain Eukaryota; kingdom Metazoa; phylum Arthropoda; class Insecta; order Hymenoptera; family Braconidae; genus Microplitis; species Microplitis deprimator. The sequence continues at coordinate 24,318,665 of OZ024707.1, forward strand.
CTCTGATGCTTGATGCAACTGCTGGTACTCTGGATGGATGTACGCTAGATGTTGGATCCTTATGTCTCACAAGGGAACCTCACCGTCAACGTGCGCGTATCAGGGACTTGGACTCTGATGATTACTTTTGTGACAATGTTGCTCTTCGAGCATTGCGTCATAACTTTCGATGGCGTTTTCAACATTCAAATGAAAAATATGAATAAAAAGGCTCCGTATATGAAAATGTACACTGGGGGCTGCTGAGTGGAGATGTAAAGATCATTTGAGGACAAAGGAAAATCTTTATGCAAGTCATTACATTAGCGGGCTCCAAGGGCCAGAGAGAGATCGGCATGATAAGAAATGTTGAGCTAACTCGGATAATTATTTTTTCTCAATGCAAAAAGTGTTTTTGCCCATGGAAAATTAATTTTTATGATCTCGAGCAAAAGAACCCTTCCATCCAATTATTGTCAATTTCTTTTTTTTTTAATAAAGCTGTTTGTGTAAAAACGCTCATAATCTTCCCCAGCCGGATGCTAAATTACATTTTTAATTATTCCTATTAAAAGTAATAGTCAATAATTTATTGGTTAAGCAAACAGTACACCCAAGATAAAGGTGATGTTTTTTTAAAATAAAAGTTAATTATAAATCCACGTCGGAAGTAAATATTAGTTGCTTCAAAAAAATAAAATTGAGCTGTTGATGAAAAGTTATTTTCTATTGAGCTTAATGGAATTTGAATTCAAGTAATAAAGGACATTTAGGTCCACTATAAAATCAAAAATATGTTTATGAAAATGTGAGTACGGATGAAATATAAATGAAAGAGGACTTTGGACTGAAAGTCCATTGTGTTGGAGTGTGGTCACGACAGCATTTCCGATTTGGTGGAGTGCCTGCAGGCTGCTGGTGACTTGAATGCATCTGGATGTTTATTTTTAACTGAATGTCGAGCTAGTTGCCTGCAGATAGATCATTATCTGCATTTACTACAGCATTTACACTGAGTGGAACCGTGTGATTCTTGTCACTTGTGAAGCATTCGCCATAGAAACTCTGCATGCAAAACTCGATAAAATGTTTGGTTTCACTTCATTGGAAAATTCTCTCAACCAAATGTTCCATAAATACAAGAGCTGTGAATTTTAATTTTAAAAAATTTCCATGCCATTCATTATTTCGTACAAGTTTTAAACACTTAAGAGGTTAAATGTTTATTCGCCGATATAATTCAAGTTTTCTTGTTCTTTCCAGCAGTAGTGCCGCTTACTATTGCCTACAGGGGCCAGAGATAACTGAAGTTTTAGTGTTTTAGGAAAAACAATAATTCATTCGGTATCTTGTTCTCTCTACCGCACATTGTATCTTAACACACTATACACTGTGTACTTTAACTAGGACTATATAACTTCTGAATTTTATGTTTCTGCCCTAGAATACTATCATCATGTAAAATTACGAGAGTCGTTACCATTAATCGTTGTTATTTAACAAGAATACCAACGAGTAGACACCACGATACTGGTGCTGTGATAAACTGAGCACGTCTACGAGTGTGATTTACTTTATAAAATATAAAAAAAAAAAAAAATTAAAAAGAAAATTAAAAGTTTCCAGAAATGAGGACATAAAAATAAAAATATGTTGGCAAGCTGTCTATTTATTTTTTTTTTAATAGATGGATATTTATATTTTGTTGTTCGTCGTAGTTTATGAATTCATTTCAACTCGTACTTGAGTCTTGAAGTATTTCCAAAGGGAATTGAAATGAATGTGTAGTGCTGGCGGATCAATCTCTCAAGAAGATTGACGAGCAGAGATAAAAATTGTGTCGAAGTCTCTTCTCACGACGACAGAATCAAGAATAAAAGATAAAGCGAGAGCGCGAGGAGAAGAATGAACAAGAAAAAAAATTCGAATATATAATATTGAATGTAGGATGAAGAATGGAGAATGCTAAATAAAATGAGGGTAAGACGAGCCGAGAGAGATCGAAAGAGAGAGGATGTAAGCCAAACGATTAAGAAATCAAGACTATGTTATTAATATCTTAATCACTGCGACATAACTGCTGGAAATTTTTTGCAAAGGCGTCTGGTTGACAAGAAAAATATATTTTAAATATTTAACACTTGAGATTATACAAGCAAAAAAAAAATGACTATTATTTTTTAATTATATTTCAAGTGAGATATTTATATGAATTATTTTGTGTTTGCTGTGGGCAGCCATAATTTTCAAGTGACCCCTGGGCTCTATTTCTAACCTCGCTTTCAATGATAACTAAATTTTTCAACAAATATCTAGAAAATTTGAACAATTATCACTGGAACTTATAAATCCCTTCCATTTCAACAGAAAAAAATTATAAAATCATTTTTCAACCTGAATTTCAATAACAATAATTTAAAAATTCCAAGTGACATCCAGTCAAATTTTTAACCTCAAAGTTTATGAAAATAGAAAATAAATTTTTTTTAAATATATATCGACGAATGTACAAAAAAAACATGAATCTCTGGGTTGACTTGTTCTATTCTGACAAAAAACAAAATATCGCTTTGAATATTAATTAAAAAAAAAAAGTTTAAAAAATATCAAGTGAGTCGACTAAAGCTGAAATAAAAAATGTACGTAAAATAAAGAAAAGTTCAATCAACAAAAGGGTTTTAGATGACATTGAAAAGGTTTTTCCATCAGAATATTTATTCGTTGGGTTTCTTTTCAGGGAAAGATGAAAACTGAGTTCTCCCGCACTTGTATAATACGTCGAACGCGAATAATCCACACAACGTGATCGCACATGCGTGAATTCTTGCTGCGGTTACAACTGAATTTTTAGGACAGTAATGTATATTACTCTACTATATTGGTACGTGTAGTGTGAGAATGGACAAACCACCACGCAGTCGCGTTTGCCGGTACCATGTAATACAAAATACAGAAATACAGAAATACAGACTACAGAATACAGAGCTTTCATACCATGCCAACCGACCGAGTACAGAATAATAAAGCAAGTGAGAAAAAAGGAGACACTAAACATATATATCTATAGATATATGACGTACACAGCTTTATAGTGTTGTCGTCGGGATAGACGACGCGGACGCGAGTCTATAAAACATGCGCGCGCGTGTCTCACAGCATCGATAAAAGCGTAACGCGTTCGAGCAACCGTGCATTTCTCGCGTGTCTACTCTGCTATTTAGTTCATACTAACAATAAAAAAAAAGAATAAAAACAAAACCAATCGTAATTATGATTAAACAACAACAATAATAATAAAAAAGAAACTAGCAAAGCTTTTTCATGCGGAAATTTATTAAACTCCAATTTCTTTCCCACTTATAAAACCATAACATCCTTCTGCCGCCACATCGTCGCATTTAATCAATTCAATTGCATTCATACATTTATTTACCCATTGATAAAACCGTGTGACAAGTTTATTCACTATGAATAAGTAATTTTTGTAACCTCAGTATAAAACTTTTCGAATCTTAAATAATAACAAGTGTCGGCAATTATTTTTTTGTGAAGTGCACTGTCGCAAACAATTATTAATTGAATTTATTTTGTGGTTTTAAATAAAATACTGTTCTGTGACGTTTAATTGCTAAACTTGAGGTTGATTAAGAGATATTGCTAACAAGACTTGAGGATTTATTTTAATCTAATCTGATGAGATAATCAGGTAAAACATTTATAACTCATTTTATTTAATGTTTCATTAATTTCATTATTTTTAAATTAATTATGATAATTTTAGTTAGAGAGTCAAGTTATGATTGATGATTTTAATTTACCCAGTATTGAAAAATAGTTACATATAATTGTTAAAATAAATATTTGAGATATTATTTAGTGTCGAAACATAAAATGATAAATTGACAGAATAAAATTAGAGCGAGAAATCGTGATATAAGTATAAGTATTGGTACTAATAGGTGGATGTGTGGATAATATTTACTTTAGACGTAACAGCGCGTTATCGCGCTATGATGTACAGAAAAGGTATTATTTATAAGTTATAACAATAATGAGGTATTTAAAATTAAGCTGAGTGACATGAAGAGCCAAGCGTGTAATCATATTTTCGAGTCGCTTCATTAAATTCAATATATTGAACATTGTATTTTGGCTTTCATGAACACCTGGTCTCTGCAAACTCGCACGCTCTATCATATATAATATAATATGTCACGGTCATACAAATTTAATTTATCATTTTAATTAAATCTACTTGTACGCCAAATGTAAATAGATATTTAAATTTAAATCATCAATAGATTTGTATTGTTATATTAGTCAATCATTTTTACGGAGCCTTTGATGATTATTAATTTATTGAAATTTTAAATTTATATCTAGAATAATCCAAAAAAAGTTCATGTCTGGCCATATATGATCACATATGCGACAATAATTTCGTGGAGCAAAAAGTTATTCATTAATTACTAGTTTTGAAATTTTTTTTACGACAATAAATTACCAAAAAATAATAAATATTGTGAAATATTTACATACAATTTATGTGTCTATCACAAAAAAAAAAAAAATTTTATCGAGTTTAAAAATTATAACGACTATCAAGTTATCTAAATATTTAAATAGCTAAAACATGAGTAAATACTAATAAAATAAAATAATGAAACAAGTGACTTAAGATAACACACTGAGTTAAATAATAAAAACCCAAACGTCAATAAATCTATATGTTGGAGTTCGGAGATAGAACGGAACTCGATACGTTAGCTGACTATTCGGCCGAACTGAGTCACAGTTTTCGCGGTCCGATAAATGGCAATTTAGTACTGTCACATTGTCGACTACCCCTATGTCTTTAGAGCCACGCCGTAGCCCTCTCGAGAAGTTATACCGAACGGTATATTAGTGCTCTTATATATATAATGTATATAATAATACAGGAGAGCAATAAGAGACAAACGAGAAAGCAACCCTTTGACCGAGCGTTACGTTAATGCAGAGAGCCGTCCCTTTATTTCCGGCTGTCACCATGGGTTCTATAATACGCTTTACCCACCCACTCAACCTTTAATTCTCTCCCTTAGTCACTCCGTCTCTCTCACTCTTAAACACTCTCTTTTGTTCTCTCATTCTCGCCTCTCCTCTTTTCCTCCAGTCATCTATCCATCTATCCGTCCATCCTCTCTCTCTTTCTACCTCTAACCGAACAGAATAGACTACACAAGCGACTACAGACTGCCAGGTTGCGTGTACCACGCCCTCATTCTCTGTCGCGGGGATTTAATTACGAATTAATTGTGATGCATAGCTTTAGGGTAATTGCTACACTAGGTTAAAACTATATACCCTCACTCTATGCCTCCAGACTTGCTTCTATCCCTCCATGTGTCTTATAATTTTATGTACTAATTTAACATCACGTTTTGTCTAACAACTTGTAATTAATTTAACCACCATAACTTATTGTCTATTGTACATTTTTTTTTTTTTTTTTTTAATGCATAATTGAAACAATTGATGAAACGGTGATTAATGTAACGAGTAGATTGGGTGCATTATTAAAGTTCGAGGATTAAAAAGTAAATGATGATAATAATAATAATAATAAAAATGTGAATTAGACAAAGTGTATATTACAAAGGTCTGGAGATCAAAGGTAAACGTACAAGCACACGTGTTTGGGCTGGAAATATCCAGGGCGTTGTTGTTGCCAGTGTGGCGTGCTCAACTGTCGTAACTTTTAAGCCCGATTTATGTATGTATATATATACAAAACGGAGACGGAGACGGTTACACCCTACTCTGATATTCGCAAATGCCCTGAAATTTTTTCATTTTTTAAAAATGCATTAAACATGTGTATTGATTTGGGCAAAATGCTGCTTATGAAACAGCCGGTTCAAGAGTAATTTTGGATAAGATGATAGAGAGGGATTGTGATTTATTTTTTGAGAAAAAAATAGAGAACGCCGTTTGTCCTCGGGGCTTTTCTCTGTCCATCTGGGATCATTGTGATACTTTTGGTTCTCAATATACTCACAAAGAGTACTGAAACTACAAAGTAGACTCTTTATTGCTGCCTGAGGCTCAAAAATATTTTTATTTATTTTTCGACTTTCATTTAAATTTATTTAATTACGTATTTTGAGATAATTAAATTTAAATTATTGGAATTAATGATATCTTTGTAAACGGTGGAAAATGACCATTTGTATGGAAATTTAATTTTCTACAACTTTGATACCAGTAAAAAGGATCGTTAAATCAATTGTCCAAAAGTTACAGCCGTTTAAACAATTTCGCCAGACTACAAGTTTTTCAGACTTCAAATCGCTTTATCTTGAAAACTATTTACTTTAAAGTATTTTATACCGAGTTCAAAGTTGTAGAAAATTAAATTTCCTTTCGATTGACCACCTTAAGCTATAGTTTTCTTATATATTTATTTGGATATCCCGAATAAAAATAAATCCTACAATTGTCAACTGGAATGCAATTTAAAAAAAATTTTTCAACTATAAACGATAATAATTTTTAAACTTTTAGTAGTGAAACTGATTTTTTTTTGCTAAATATAAATGAGAATATATTTTAAAAATGAGTACAGCACAATTGCAAGCATGCATAATAATTTTTTTGCACACCTTCATACCTCGAAATGAACACATGACCACATATATGAACATATATAAATTTAAAATCATAAGAGTACGTAGTAAAAATCTATATAGGTATGTATAGATGTCTTATATTTATACGGTTGGAAACGATTCACGTCTCACGAAATCACGCGCTGTATATTTTTATGTAAATGGGGGAAGCTCGTGTGAATTTTTTTATTTTTGAGTTTCCAGTGGCATCAGACACACTTGAGGGTGGATTAGTATTCGAAAGAAGCATCAAAATGTTTTTGTATGCCGACTAGATGGTACTCTGTCGAAATTCCACGATTTTATCACGTCATTTCTGCTTCTTCCCTTTATTTTATTTTATTATTTTATTTTATCATCATTGTTTATTTATTTTCTCCCATCCAATGGCTACAAATTCGCTTGTATCAATTTCGTATTACGCATAAAAAATTTTTCATCTCCCTTCCGGCTTTTACTTTCACAGTAACCGAAAAATTAAAATGTAAATTTCACCTGTCCACTTTTTTTTTTTTTTTTTTTTTTTAACAAAATGCAATTTTCTCTCGAATAAATTCGGAAAAAATTTATAAGGGTAGAATATGACTGAAAAGATAAAATTTATACCGTTCGATCGGGAGAGATACTCATCGATGCGTGAGATATATCATCGGGCTTTATATATTGTGATATGCGCCGGGTGAACGTTGGTTGAACGAAAAGCGGATTATGTCCCAACGCGATTTCAAATAATCTTTCCCTCAGCTCCTTCGCTTTTATATATATTCGACTATGCTTGAAATACAACTAAACCGTTCTCCCAACTCGTTGTCGTACCAACGTCCAATCTTCTCTTTTCCGACAATTCCACTTATAGATATCATCAATAAGTTCCATGTCGATTTAATCGACAGTAATCCTTTCCTCGCCACCTATTTCTGACGTTAATCCACCAGTTTTCCATCCTCCAGCCCATCAATGCTTCAATCTCTGAAAATTTATCCTTTCAAAGATAAAAAATAATAATAATCGAATGCTTAAATATAAATCTCAAGGAAAATCGAGTTCTACTTACATTAATTATATACTTTTAAAAATAGTATGACATCTTTTATGAATAACACATTAATCTCACCTCAGAATCATATAAAATAATATATTCATTGCATTAAATTACTGAAATCTTCAAATACACTTCTATTTCACTCATTTAAAATTAAAAAAAAAATTATTTGACTAATTTTGGTAGCAACAATTAATTTAAAATCTCAAGTTGCATCTCCATTTATTAAAACAATTACTTTCATTCATAAAAAATGAACTATATAATTTGTAACCCTATAAACAGCTATATTTATTAATAAATTATAAAAATTGAATAAATTTTAAATGAAAATTGAGAATATAAAATTTTTAATCAACTAAATAATTTAGCCAATTTAGTTCCACAAGTATACGCGGTTGAATCAGATCATTAATATAAATTATACATTACTGAGGTACAGTGCGCAGAGTACACGCAAGTATATACATGTGAGCATACATATATGTATACAGGTAAATGTAATAAGAGTGAAATTGGGCGAGAGGAGACATGATCGTGCGAAGCGATTTGTGCGGTCGACGAGTAATCTGCGTAGCTGATCGAGCCCACGAGAATTACAGAGATACTCCTCGTACAAACATAACTCCAAAGCACACCCACACACCCACACATTTATCCATACATTCATACTAAGATGTACATACGTAATATATCTTACAATCATATCCTTATTTACCAATACTTAAACCTCTTAACGCGATTGCTGCCCGATTCATTCCATTCGTTACGTTTATTCTGTTACATTATTTTTTATCTCTTTCCTTTCCTCCGCATCGTTCGTATTCAATCGTCTTATGTTACAACTACCAGTAGAGTCGTTCGATGAATATCTTTGTGACCGAGGATAAATCGACATTATTTATATTCTTAACGCGGATCTTATTGTCTCGTTGCTTACTATCTATCTATTCGTGTGTGTATGTGTGTGTATGTGTGTGCACACGTGTGTATATTAGGATTATATGTAATAAAAAAAATACTCGACGCAATTCACTTGTAACGCATGTTATTTACAGTAGAAGTATAAGGTACTTGGTATGGAAATAATAAACACTTAAGCCGAATGAGAAATAACCGTGAGTGTTAATATACATATATATATGTATATATGTGATGGAGACACACCCAGGTAGTCAGAAAGTAAGCACACCACCAAGCACACCACACCAGGTCACTCGAGAATTCTTGTTATCGCACCTACTTCATGTGTCTTATTACTATAGACACAAAATAATACAAAGTTAAATTCTCATACATCTACATGACAGACTAGAGCCTACATAGTCTGCAATAAGAGTTAAGTCCAGACCAAGAGCTCTCCAGTCTTTCGAAAGTTTATTTTTTATTCCACACTCTACTCTTTTTTTTTTTTTTTTTTTTTTCAAGTCCTTATTACTTATCGACTCTGTCTTTGTCAGCTACTTCTTTATTTATTAACTAAATGTATGTTTATTTTATTGCTTCATTGGCTCACTAGTATATTTTTTTTATCTTAAATAATAATTATTTGCATATAATTTATTTTTATTTACCGTATTCATTACTAGACACTTTTTTATTCTATCATTACATTAGACACTTTGATTTCTGAGTAATAATAATTTATTGCTCGTTTAATAAAATGCGAATAAGGTAATGAGATAATTAATTATTTAAATTTAATGTTTGTCGTATGTAAATAATTATGCATACATCTGAAGAAATCAATTTGTCATTCTTGTGTAGCCAATAAAAAAATTAACTGATTAGTCCAGAAGTAATTTAATGCATTTTAAATTACCAAGTACATATCGAGCAAACTTTACTATTTGGTTATTAAAAAAATTTAATGTGTGATTAAAAAAATAAAAAATATCGATTACAAAAAAAATTTCCAATATTGCCAATTTAATATCTCATCCATCGTGTATTGGATTTTAGTGGATGGAGAATCTGCTGGGGCGCGAGAATATATAGTTAGAGGGTAAAAAGATTTTCCGCGGTTCACTATCGTATTTTAGATGCACATATATTTATATATAGATGTATATATATTTGGGTGGATGTGAGCAGTGATAGTGGAAATAGGAGTCATAGATGTAGATATATTTGATGGGATAGGCGAAAAAGGATAAAAAAAAATGTGTGGATGTAGATGTATATATATACATATAATATAAGGGGTTATAGAAAGGGAAGGCGTAGCTAACGCGCCGTGAAATCCTCTGGGCACGCGCCATTTCACTTGGCCCACGGCGTGCAGAGTTTCTTGGTTCTCGCTTTCTGGTTCTTGCTCTCTGCTCTCTGCTTGCTGCTCGCTACTTCTCTTACTTTGCTTGTACACATACGTAGTACATACATATATTATTATTCTTCATATCCACTATTGCTATACTACTGTATTGGCATTTGGGGCCAATGTACGGTGCTGATCTTTACGGTCAACTCTACAGATGCCAATTGTATCGTCGTTTTTATCTATTAAACGCTTTTGCCATTTTAATATCCACGGATACTTATATTTATCTCTCAACCACAACACTCAGTTCCCCATTCATCTGATTATTATTTATTGTGGCATTAAAAATATTAAATAAATTATTTTAGTATTTTTTCGTAATGGCTTGTTTTCTTTTTTTTGTTTTTTTGTTCAAGTACATTAAATTTTATGGCTGGTTATTTTACGCAAATATTCCATTATAAAGATTCGATCACTAATTCTTGTGGGAATAAAAATTTTATCGACCATAAAAAGTAAATAATTTTTTTTTCGACTTTCTATTGATCAAAATATATTTTATAGGTAATTTAATGCAAAATTTCGAATCTTAGATCCCATCATCAGATTGTACAGAAAAAATTTGAAAAGTTTACCCCACAGGCCAGTCCCAAAATTTGTCGCTATTTTCGAGCTCAAAGAGCTAAAATAAAAAATTTTGATATTAACTTTTGTTCAAAATAAAATATTTCACTATAATAAATTAGCACAATAAATCTTAATAAAATATGACAGTATCAATAAATAAAAAATAAAATATGAGAGAGTGAGAAAGAGTAGTCGTTGTCATGTCGCGGATATTTGAAACTGACTTTTGACATCTCACACCACGTATTTAAAATGAGACCTCCCGTGTGATTCTGGCTGTAAGCCAGAGCTCCCAGAGACCGGTCCATACACACCGTATATTACCAGTTACTCCTTTACTTATTTATTTTATTTAACTTTATTTTTATTTCCATTTTCATTTAGTTTTCTGGCTTTATTTTATTTGTTTAACCATCAGCCGAACTCGTTTTATTGACGTTATTTTCTCGTACAGTATCGCAAGACACAAGACACAGACGAGTAACGGATATCTCGAGCAGAGGATGAAGTTAAATAAAAACATGTAAGAGCCTGGGGTGTCGTTGCCGATCGAGTGTGTGAGGATTGATTAAAGAAAAGAAGGGTGTCGCGACACCCAATGAAAAGGTGTCACGCTGTAAAATACAATAGCATACATATACACTCACACATATATACTGTGCAGATTACTTACCTACTGCATGTACTTTTATATATATGTTGCGCAAAGAAGAATCAAATTACTGGGGTTGCGCCTTGACGAGTGAACTTGCGGTTCTTCGTTCACACCTTGGCAAATTATTTTATTTTTTTTTTTACTTTTTACACTATTCCAACGCTTCTCAAGTCTTGGCTATTGACTTTGCACATTATTTACCAATAAAATTCATTATTCCTTAATTATGCTTGCTCGAGATTTTTTTTTTTCACGTGGGATTTTTATCACGCACCGCAAGTTCGAGGTTCGAATCCAGGTCACGGTTTTTTAAAATAATTATATATTTTTTTCATTCAAATTATTGAATAAATTTATATATATTCCGTAATCTAACGTTAATTAGATAAATTAAAAAAATGCTGGTTGGTGTAAAAAAAATAAAAATAATTATTTTAATTATTATTGTGATAAAAATAAAAAACCCAGACACAAATAAGCGTCGTCTGGTTTTGCTTGCTTGGACTACTACTGTGGTCTCCATTAGCGTCGAAAAGGGATGACATTTCAAGCGAGAGTCTAAACAGTCCGTTGCACTTGACAAAAATAATAATAATAATAATAATAATGATAATGATAATGATAAAAAAAACAAAAAAACAAACGTCGCCATTACAAATAATGAAATTAAAGTTTGAAATACTGGGAATAAAAATAATTAAAAACCAAAAAGACGTCTCGGTGGTTTAAAAAAATTAAAACGTACTTGAAATCCGAAATAAAGGAGCGATAAAAATAATTGGTTAACCGTAAAAAAAAAGGTATCGTACGTGGTGGTTATAATCCTGGTCGTTTAATCAGAATGACAAACGGTTATAGCGTGACTGTAGTAAAACGCGATAATTCTTTGGACGAATCACGCATAATAAATTCAACAAACGCTCCTACTACGACACATCAGCAGGGGGTTTAATTCACCTCTCCCGGTTATAATTCTGACGTTTTTTTGTCATTGATACAGGATTATAGATATGCTTTATTTATATCCACATAACATGTATATATATATAGATACATAGATATATAAAGAAAATAATGCCCGATGTATCCCGAGTCCCAAGTGATTTGCAGAACCGATTGTCCGTGTTCCATTCTCTGGAGATCCGAATCACTGTTTGTAAAAAAATAAGCAAACTAAATAATGAAAGGTACTGAGAAAATAAAAAATATTATCGAGATTGATTAACGTACGAAATACAACACGAGGTACGCCCATGAATCCACATTGTAATTGTGTGTGCGCATCTGTCTGTCCGATCCTGAATATTCTGTGGTGTATAGTAGTTGTTGGCGTATATAAATACGGGATGTCCAGCTCTACAGCTTTCCAGCTCTCCAGCTCTCCAGCTCTCCAGCTCTCCAGCACTCATCTTCAAACGAGATGCACGCAGACACGTTTGGCTGAACTACACCTGCCTGCTGGACGGAGAAAGAGATAAAGAGAGTACTCAATCGAGAAATTAATTAACTACCCCGTTAAAAAATTCAACTTCTCATTAAACAAACGTGTATTTAAAATAAACTCTCATCCTCATCCTTCTACTCCCCCTATCCGGGATACAAGCTGTGAGACCCGTCGACTAACTGATCACCTCGAGTACCTACTTACAGCCCACACGTTTTTTAAAAACCTACAACACAATCCTTAACTGTTATTTCAATTTTCATTTTTTTCCCCCGTTTATTTTATTATTTGTCTTGTTCATTTTATTTTTTATTTTTTTTTTCTATACATGCCAGCCGTCTTTTTTTATCGTGTCATTTTTTTCCACGACGTGAGAACCACTGGTGAGCTGCTCGTAAGTCACTCAGCGTGCTTATCCCTGTCGAGACCACGCTCGGGCCTTACCCCTTCTCCTCGAGCCCTCGGGACTGCTTGAGTCCCATCCCCACTAAGAGCCCACTCGGGACCTCTGCTGACTTTGGGACCTTCTCCCACCCTATTTACAGACAGCGCTACTCTGGCCCTGGTCCTTCGCCACCACCAACGTATTCCAGTAGAATATAAACTTACCCAACGGTTTTATCATTTTTAAAAATCTTTTCAATCAATCATATATCTAACAGTGTTATTATTCATTTATTATAATTTATTGTCGCACATTTATCAGCTTACAAAAAATAAATTTTAATTATACAATTTATTTAAATAAAAAAAAATACAGAATTAAAAATATAATCATCTCGTAATTTCGATTTAAAAAATAGATAAAAATAATTTATCGGCATAATTTCGAGTTTATTTTTCAACGACAGCGTACGGAGTTCTTAGTGTAGCTCATGTTGACTGGTTAATTTATAAAACCTTTTATACACTCGTCAATATTTCTCTTTACGACTCGAGGAGTATCTTATTGACTTTGACTCACTGTCTGCTGTCTCCTGTCTCCTGTCTCCTGTCTTGTGTCCTGCAGTTGTATCTGACTTGCATGTTATGCGGTCCAGTCACCAGCAAGAATCCTCTCCGACGTAACGTCCCGAACACTCTGGTGCATGTCCAAACACCAGGACGTCGCGTCGTATCCCGCTGGGCCCGACTCACGGGCTCCGATTTCCTCCTCACCGTTTCTTCTCTACTTCATCCACTCCATTCTCCCTTCTGACTCGCAGAAGGTTTGCATCCACATTTACATATTATATATATATACAGATAGAGATACACCAAGAGAACCACGTGCAAGTAAGAGACACAAATTATTTAATATCAGATATCCAGCATCAACATCAGCATCATTTGAGCTTCTCCGAAGGACGTATCACAATCCGAGAGCTTGTTTGGTGGATCTGAGGAGTCGTGTTCTAGGATCCGCTTGACCTTTTTCTTAATTAATTAGATCTTGATAGCCCCAAGGCAATGTCTCGTAAATCCTCGTGTGGCTTTTCGATTCGCAGAACCGATACATTCGTAAATATATTTTATTTTGGTTTATTTCGGAGACTGAAACATTTGTCTTGAAAAGCAACTAAACATTAAATGTGTATGTAGATATGGGTGGGGAAGAATTTAAACCGAAACTTGAGCTCTTTTGGCTCAAACATGATACATACACCACTCAACACTTCAACTTCAACCCCCTTGTGCCGCACACCATCATGACAAACGTTCATATCATTCTATTCCCCTTTCTCTCTTTTCAGTCCATATATCTACATATATTTGTATGTATGTATAGAAAGACGGATGGATGGATGTATTATAGGAAAAGGAAATGTACGAGGGAGTGTAAAAAAAAGTCGTGGGCTGTAGTTTACTATACAGTTGTACACGCAACTTTTTAGATGTATGTAGGATCGATGCCCGTGTGAGCATGTCGTGTTGGGTGAATGTATTTTAGTCTGTGTCTATATAGTGTTTTTGCGTGGGCTGGAGACGTCGACGATGAGAGAAATATATGGAGAGAACAAAATGTTTACGTCCGCTACTGATGCTGATGATACCTCAATGTCGTAAAAAATCCATTATTTAATAAATTTTTCTTCGAGCTGTTCTGTTGATTTAATTATTGTTTACGCGATTTTTCTTGCGATTCATTTTTAAATTTTAAATATTATAAAATAACATTTTGCTTTTTTTATGACAAGTGCCATCAGAAAATTTATTATAATGGATTTTTTTTATTAGGGTGCTTTGAAATGACATTTTAAAAGATGGTTAAATAAATAATTATTTTTTTTTTTAGACGGAAAAAATTAAGAAATAATGAATGCTATTTTTCTAACGGAAAGGTCTTTTGATCTTTTTTTGTAGAAAAAAAAAAAAGGTTAAAATGTGACATCTTGATGCAAGAAATGGTTGGGAAGAAAAATATTTTAAAAATTTTCATCGATATAAAAAAATGTATATTATTCTTTAAAGAGACGTGCCTTGATGTCTCGGCGAGGGTGCATGATCATCCGATAGAGTACTGAGGATATTCAATAGTAATATATGTAGAATAAAAATAAAATAAAGAAAAGTATAAAAGAACATAGACCAGAGTAGAATGTAGGATGCTGGTGATGCTTCTGCTTCTGCTTCTTATTCTTGTTCTTCTTCTTCTTCAAGTTCTACTGTCCCCATGAATAATTCAAGGTCGCAGTCAGTAGCATCGTGCCCGGTGTGTTATTTTAATTCTCCTTACATTTTCATATTCACATGCTATGCCAGGCCACGCTCGCCAGAGTCTTCAACTCTCACGATTATTCCCGTATGCCACGTTGAATAGCATTTCAGTTTAAAAAAACCAAAAAACTTATTATCCAGTCCTCTCTCCGTATACTTTCTCATCGCACCCTCTCGCGCCCTCTTTACTTATTGCGTACTCGAGCGGCTTCTGCCAGCCGGAAATGAGCCCTCGATCCAAATGTGTTCCAAAAAAATTAATTTATAAAATAATAAACCTTTTATCCCAACAAAGTACAGAAAGTGTTTATTCAAACTTAAAAAAGAAAAAAAAAACAATAATAATAATAATAATAATATTGGGTCAATTGGGTTATTCAATAGACGAAAAGAATTAATTGTATACAAATTAAAGTATAAAAATAAAAATAAGTTAAAATCGATGTTTCATGTCCTGACCTCATTGAATAACAAATTTTATTTAGTAATAAATTCACGTTTAAGCCGTAGACATCAAGACTATACAAAGTACAGTCCACTTGAATTATTCAAATAATAATAATAACATTCTATGATGACAAAAGATTAAATAATTGATTATACATTTTTTTGTCTCTATTTATTTTATCTGATTTCTGGTGATAACTTTTTTTTTATGATCAAAATAAAATTAATAAAATTTTTACCATGGGGATAAAAATAAACTGATAATTTATTTTTCCAAATGCATTTACATTAGAAGCATACGTGTCATTCTTGTGACATCAGACGAATGTGTGTTGGCTTAATCAGTTTCTTGTTTCAAGAGAGAGCGCGTAGATATAGTGATAGCAGTAGATGTATGGAGAAGCCGGATCTAACTCAGTAGTATATGCATGATGTGTTCCATCGTATCAGCTTAACCCACTCGCCTTCCGCCTCGTTCTATCATCCTATCCAACATGCGTTCAGGATCTAGCGCCACATATCTAATGGAATACAACCAGCTAGCGCCGGATTTTAGATACAGCTGCTTCATGTCACTCGTACCCCGACTTAACTGTGACACTAATTACCCAAAAAAACTTTAAAAATTTTTAAATATATTTTATGTTATTTAATTGAATTAAAAATATTCATGAATTTTTTTTTGTTTGGTTATAAAAGTTATCGGCAGGTCATATATTTTAGTTGAAATTTGAAACTACCGAATAAAATAGTCGAGTGTAGGTAGTGTTAAAAAATGTGTGTAGTGCTGGAGAATTTGAAATCAGGAATCAGGTATACATATTATGGCAGGTTGGCAGGCTATGAAATAAAAATGACGATGCCAGTAAATTTCAACAACGATTACGGCATTCAAGTGGAAACGAAATACGAGTAGAGACTCGAGTCTTGGGTAAAAGAGTATATAGTAGTTATACCAGACGGGACGATATTTTTCATGAATTTATTATCGTCATGTTGTAGAACGACTTTATTATGACACTATTGGTGTGAGGCCTACTCATTTTTATCATTCGCCATATAACCGTCTGTTTAAACCAGTATTTATGTTTTTTCGCTTTTGTTTTTAAATAAATAACCACAACAGAGATATTATTTTACTTTTATTTATTATTTTTCCAAGTATAATGAGTTAACCTTCTTATTAACAAATTCTTGTTGATAAAAGCAACAGAAAATCTTCAACTGTCAGTCCTATCGACTGCTACAAATTTTTTTCTGCACCCGTTTATTTTTACGAAAAATTTTAGATAATTAATTTATTTTATAAAAAATACTGTTGAATATATGTATAGTTATAAATTATAATCCAAGCTCTAGTTATTCATTGAAAATGTGTGAAAAAATAAAAAAAAAAAAAAGAAAGAAGAAGGAAAACTTGAAAACGGTGAAAAAAATTAATTTGACACCTGAAAAAAGAAAAAAACAGTTATTGTGCCAACGTACATATGCTGGATGTAGCTCATTGTTCGCACTTGATATTCCTCGGGTTATTGTTACGAAGAAAGACGCGATTATGGCGTCGAACGAAACCCGGCGAACCCTCCACTCGGATCCTTTTTTTGTTAACGCCAAAAAGATGTGTCGTTTTACTTACTCATATAATATTAAACCAGATTCTTATTTTATTTTACTTTCTTTCTATTTTTTTCTTACACTCTAACCCTCCAGACATTTATTAAATCTTATTCTACTCGAGATCTTTCTGCGTTAAGTCTGCTGTCTTGTATCGAGTTACCCGGCGCCCTTATTCTGCCTACAATATTCCAGTATTTCCTTGTACCGTTGGCTCAAACTAAATTTTAGCTTCTTTTTCCCTTTGTTGTCATTTCTGCTGGCTGCTAGATCAGCGTCCACGCGTCTTTCACTCACTTGGAAACTATATAACTCTACACATTTGAATAAATATTTAACTTTTCGCCGTTTACCATTTAAGTAAAAAAAAAATAAAGAAAGGGAGGAAGAATAAAAATAAATTTTTTTCTTTTTTTTTTTTAATCGCTCCAGACAATTTGTAAAGTTTTATAACTTGTAACAGGCTTCAATAACTATTTTTTTACGTCTTCCTATATCTCGACAAAAGTTGTAATAAAATCGGCAACAATAACTTTAACTTGTTATCGAAATTGATTTCACAAGTTTTATATTTTATATATTTATAAGTATTTTTAGTGTTTCTTGTCTCATTGTTGGAATTGTTATGTCTCTAGACTTTTAAAAAGCCAAGTTAAAAAATATATAAGTAGAGTGAGTGCTCGGGAAATCGAATTAGCCGCAAGGGAAAAGGAGTTTCGTGCTCGGTATAGTCAAAATAAAACAGCTAACCAAGAGTTAGAATTGAGACTGGGGTTGGGGGTTGAGAGTTCGAGAATGGATAAGAATTGCAGCTGAAAGAAGAAAGAGGATACTATTTTGCGGCTCGGAAACGGCTTCCATAAACTTTTGAATAATAATTAAACCGACAAATCTCCTCCTTTCCGCAAAAGTGTACAAGACTACTCAACTCGGTTAAACTTTAGCTCTTGAAATATTTCCGACGACCTAACGAATTTATTATTGCAGTTTAACAAGATAATTTCTGTTTATTTTTATTTTTATTTGTATTTATTTTCTTAGTCATTTACAAACCAAGAGGAAGTTGAATTTTTTTTTAGGGATATGTCAAATGGAATTTTCAGATCCACATGAGTTAAAATTACAAAAGTGTGTCCACGATGACTGTGTGTCCTTTGACGTAAAAGTAAAGCAAAGAATGACGGAATCTGTTCTAACAAAGCCAAATCCCATGGGTTTTCTCTGCCTACGGCTTTGGAAATCCCTTGGAACCAATTTATCTTGAGTGTGTAACTCTATAATGGTAGAAATAAAAAAAAAAAAAAAAAATGTAAGAGAGGGAAAAAAAAAGAACGAGAGGAAATAGGGTTAGGTATTTGCGAGGGTTCGTTTGTTACTTTTTTTACTTTGTTCGATGTGTTAAAATAGATTTCTGACAGAAAGACCTTCATACATTCTCATTTTGACTAATAAATATCACTGTCATCTCAGAGAGATTACTGACAGTTTAAGTGACGTGTCACTAGCGCCGACTGCGGTAGCGTCACTGTACTAATTTCGTTTTTTATTCCCTCTCGTCTATCAAATACTCGAATGTATAAAAAATTAATAACTAATTAACTGTAGACCTAAGTAAATTTAAAAAATGTCTTCAAAGAAGAGCAGAATAAAATATAATTATATTTTATTCTGAAAGAACAAAGTTACAAATAAAATTATAAAGCAAAGATTCAGGTAACTTTTTACCCCAAAATTAAATTACAAAAATAACAAGAGTCGCGGTGATTATTATGAATTCAAAATGAGTACTGAATAAGCTCATTACCTTTAACCGCTATGTTAGTCAAACAACAATTACAATTGTACCCACCCTAATGTCTTAATAAAATTTCATGAAATTTGCGTAATAACTTTATTTTTTGCCGGCAGACAGTCAATGCCGTGATGGAAAAAGTACGTCCTTGCTGTATTTATTGTCCGTATTATTTCAAGTTTTGAGGCGAGTCTAAAAGTTTGCAAACATTCTTCCTATTCCATTCTTTTTTTTTTATATTATACATCCACGAGAATCGCCATCACATAGCGGGGGTTACAAAGGCGCGGGCAACCCTCAAAGCACGTCATAATAATAGCAAAGAAGACGTTGATCGTCAACTTTATTACCTCCTTTCAGGGAGACGTTCACTCACGACAAAAGACCGGATAGTTTCGCAAAGTTTTATCTCAAAATGTGATGAATATATATAATACGTATGTTAATGTTCTCTTTTTACTTTCCTCGGACTTTATACATTTCATTTTATTACTTATCTATATACCTCTCATACATCTTTTATCACTGTCATACTTTTCCCCGGTTCTTTTGATTAAAAAATTTGTTTCTACAAGTTGAATTAAAACTTTGAATTTATCGTCTGAAACTTTATTGATCCAGAATATTTTGTTCTTTTTTCTCCATCCGATAATTGATGTCTAGTAAAAATAAAAATATAAAATATATATAAATTAATAAACCACAAACTATGGGCTATAAATAATATTTTATATATTTATTTATTTAATAGCAACGATAATTGTCGGTTTAATTTATCATAATTATTATTTGACGAACCGGGCGGACAGAGAAGTATAAGTAAAGTGTATAAACGAGGCGAAGGATAAAGCATGTGGTAAAGAAAAAAAAAAAAACATTTTAGTGTGAGATGATAATCCAAATGACGGGTTTTTATTTTGCCTGATGGTCGTTCGTCATTCCGGCTACCGGTGCCCTCCCATTACAACAAAAAAACCAGTTCCCTCAAAGTCATTTACACGTTTCGAGACATTTCGAGTTTCTTTAAAACATTTGGGTTGTTACATCTATTTCGAGTGGTATATACACGAAAATTTCATGGCAATAAATATCCATTTATCCATTGATGTGTGTTGTATGTGCGTGAGTGTGTGCAGAGGGTTATACTCGAGTTCTCATAACAGCAGGGTGCAATTATGTGGAATCTCGTGTCTAATTTCTGTGACTGGCATGTTTTGAAAAGTCTCTTTTTACGCTGTTGACGTTTAGCTTTATTGCTCGTGAAAGAATAAGACACGAGCGGATTAACTGCCACCAATTTAACGGCCTAGCTTTTATTTTTTATTTATACTTTTACTCACTGTACACATTATTTATTTATTTATTTATGTATTTATATATATTTCAGACGTAACAAATCCATTGGACGCCATTGTCGACTGTCAGACAAATAATTTTATTTACTTCCCATAAAGTTTTTAACTTTCCCATAAACAATCTCGTAAAAAAAAAAATAGGAAATATTTAAAGCAGAAACAATGAACCCGCTAATGAAGTAATCCTATATTTTTTAAGTATCCCAAGCAAACAAAGAGGAGTAAATTAATTCATTTAACTGTCTACTCCTTAAACTTTTTTTGGCTTTATTTATTTACATTTTTTTCATCGCTCGCGATATAAATCTTCGAGTCCGGCCACAGGGAATTTTAGCAGGAGTGGAAGAGAAAAAGAACGAGGACGAGGATGAGGATGAAGATGAGGAGGCACTTATATACCTACAGACTATTCAGTATAAGATAGTACGGTGGTAACAACACCACGGTCTACGGTCAAGGGTTTAGTTCTTGTTCGTGACTCGGCGTGCACGCTGGTGGCATCGGTAATGTGTGTATACACACGAGAAACGCCCGTGACCGGTTCCGCTCCCTCTCCGCTCTTTAGACTCGAGAGACTCGAGATCGAGGGCCAGCCAAAGAGGCCCTCTTACACTCTTCGAAGATCGTGGGCCCGATTCACGGGGACTCACGACTCTCTCGAGTCTACATAATATATACACACGCGAGAAAGCGAGACAACGAAATCCACCAGAGGTTAACTCTTACCATCAACAAGTCCCCGAACTCCCGAGACATCCTTTTCGTTACATTATTTCGTTCGACGATCCTCAGGCACAGATTACGATACTAGTCCTCTCGCTCTTCCCCCCCCCACTCCATTTTGTTTTCTTCCATTCTATCCAACCCTTTGTACTCAAACGTCTTTTATTTTCTTCTACTCGATCCTCAGATAATTTATTCCCTTGTAAATTTTTACTTTCCATTTAAAATTTCAATTTCGCGAGTCGATAAAAAAAATGAATTATTAAAATTAATAAATCTGATATAAGATCCTGAGAAAAATACGGGTGCGAGCTCGATAATTAGCGATTGTAACAAGACAGGGCATGAATAAGAGTAAAGAAAAAAAAACCATCTCGTTATCCACGGCGCCCGATCTGACGTCACCGGCACCAAGTTGATCCCGTGCAAACTACTCCAGAGAACAGTAGTAGCTCCACACATTTTATTTCTCCAGCCTCAGCCTGACTACACATGTTCGTATGTGTGCACATACATGGACCCTGAAAACACACAGCCAATTGAGACGAGTTCACTCGGGGACATTGTAGTAGTGTGCGAGAGTAAGCAAGATGATATTGAAACAAGGACACTGTCCTGTCGCACATCACACACACATACACAACTAACAACTACTAAGCCCGTGGTCTGGTTACACGCAAAACCCCTGCCCCCAACATTCGTCTGCTTCTACTTCTTCTCGTACCTCATCCCCTCCCGTCAACTAAAGTTCCCCCCACCAGCGCTGATCCGCGGCGCCGTCCCCACTCCTGCTCGGACGCTCCACCGCGAGTCGCGACGCTTTTCGATCTCCAGACGCCAACAGTCGCCTCAGTATGCGCTCGACTCTCGTCGAGTAAACTTTAAATTTTCCTTGTTCTCGTCCCCGTAATTATTTCGCGTCACGTGTTTTAGTACTCTGTAATACTCGTGATTGACAAGTGTGATTGATTTATTGAACAGGAGTCGTGTGGGACGGGAAAGAGACTGATTAAGCCCTCCTGGTGTATTTAATGTGTAATTAAACCCTTTTTTTCCCTCGATACTGTTTAAAAGTAATCGATAAAATAATTGCTGTTGTTGTTGCTTCGGAGTTTTTAGACAAGAGAAGAAAGGGAGGGAGTTTTGTTGATAAATAAACAAACGGTAGATTGTGGTGACAATGGATTAGAACCAGCAAATACGAACTTAGGTGAGGCATTTTTTTGCTGCTTTGTTTTTTTTACAATTCTTTATTTTTTTATTTTTTTTTTTGGAGTGACTTCTGCCGAGTAGTTTTATGGTCGAACTTGATACAAAGAACGACTGATGGCGAGCCTCCAGTGTGTGAGTCGAGTGCGAGTGTGTATGTGTAGGACGATGAGAATGCGATATATATATGTATATGTATGTAAGGGACGTGTGTGTACGCAGGCACCCCGGGACCCCGGGTTTCACCCCCACATTCGTAGACCGAATACGAAATGAACGGCTGTAGTCTTTTATCCTTTATCTTTATCTTTCTCCGTCCAGTCTTTCACTCGGTTACTTTCTCGATTTATGTGTATATCCGTCTATCTTGGTTTTATTCCAAGAGGGTTACAAACTAGCTGAGGCTGGCTCTCTTCTGCACGAGCAGCATTGCCATGACTGTCTCTATCGTTGGCTCGTTTGGCTTTCGGCATTTCGCCGGACACTTTTTCGACTCAAACTCTCCTCGTATAAAGGTCTAGTATACGCTAAGACTTTCTTTTATCCGATCGAGGAAATCGAATATTTCCAAGCTCAATTTCAATATCATTCTTTTGCTAATACATTAATCGGCAATGCTGCAATTTAATTTTTATTGTAAAGAGCTTAAGTTTTTGGTTGATGACCGTATATTTAAATTTTAATTTGACTAGTAATCAACAAATTTGATGTCAGCTTACTTTATTAAGTGTTTATTGTATTAATAATTAAAATTTTATTCATTTGTTTTCAGAACTTTAAAAAGTCACAACAATAAAGTGACGAAACGTCGTTTCAAAAATTAATGTTTGATTAATTAATTAATCAATCTGTCCACAATACCCGTAACAAATTTTAAATATTAATACTGACGTAAATTTTTATGTCAAAATTGCATTAAATTTTTATAAAAGATTTACTAATTAAAATTGAGTTAAATAGAAATGATAAACAGTTGAGGAACTGAATAATTTTCGTGGAAACAAAAAAATCGAGAATATATTAAATTAAATTAAAAAAACAAACCGAGGAGTTAGCGTTCGATAAAAATCTAAAGAACGAAAATAAAAAAATGGATTGAAGAGATTTAGGAATACGATTGTGTATATTACGCGCATTGGTTCCGATTGTTTAACGAAAACAAGTAAAGTCGTAAGTATTTTATTTGAAATAACTGTTTTATATCAACTGACTGGAGAAATTAAAACATTTGACTCCCAAGTAGCGGCGAGAATGGGAGCGAACGAAATCAAAATGTTTTTCTTAGCCTCTTATTTGTGTACCCCGATAAAATAAGTCGGAGTAAACTCTAAAATAGTAGTGTATGTTTGCAAAAAGCCACGTGCTCGGTCCTCCACGGCGATATACCCGATGGTGTTTAAAACAACTCGTGTTCAACTTTGCCTTTGATTCTTTTCTTCAGCTCGTTCTCCTCGTTCTTTAATTCCCGATCCCATACATACAATAATAACACACTACATAAATATATATGTATATATAAATATATAAATATAATACATACATATGTGAATACTATTCCCGGATAAATTCCAAGAACTGTAACAGAGAGAAACGATAGTCTGGAGCAGAACACAAGTTGGTAAGGTTATTATTGCGTCACGGATTTAACTCGATGATTTTATGTATTCTCCATCGTCTGCCTTGACTCGCCTTTTCTTTCCTTTCCTTTTCTTTTCTTCAGTTGCCCTCTTTCTCTCTCTACTAAACTCGTATATTTTCGTATTACGGATAAATCCAATCCCATCGCGGGTAAATGTATTCCAAAGACCCGATCCAACTCTCGTGGATCCAAAAGAGTTAACTTGACCGTTCTAAATCTTGTTTTACCTAATACATACATACATATAAAGGAGTTCAGTTGCCTTTTGCCTTTTATTTCATTTTAATAGCTCTTTTTTCACATGATAAATCGAGTTAACCATTACAAACAAGATTCTACTCATTAAGACAAATTTAATTAAATTACTCGGTGATAAATTGCTCAAGAATTTAATCCAACAACCTCCATGCCTCTAATATATATGTTACACTTTTATTTCTCTACATGCAGATAATTTTTGGGTAAAAATTACCCATAGAGTTTAGTACTGTAAGGACATCTGCCAGTAACTCAATTTTTACTATCTTATTATTAGGAGAAATTCCACTTGAGTTATATGCTATCGAGTACTATATTTTACTACATGTCCTCACAGTATCAAAATTTTTGGGTAATTTTTACTAAAAATTTATCTGCGTGTATTAATTATTGGTTACCTAAGAATCTTATTTTTATTTGAGGGCCGAGCAAAATGGGGGATCCAAAATTTGGTTTAAATTTTTTTCCCTTAATTTCAATGATAATTCCGGGTTGGTTCCATTTTTTTTTTTTTGTGAAAAGTATAAATTTGAATAAATTAATAAAAATATAAGTTATGGCTTAAAAAAAGGAGGTTGAGAGTCATTAGGGTTCGCAAATAGGTATTGACTTTTTTAGTAGCCTTAATTTAAAATTTAGGTCCCTCTGGGGGAGAGGGGAGAGGGAAAATAAAAAAGGGAAACGAGAAACTAAAGGCAAATGTTCCCGAGCGTACGGTGGAAAAACGTTGACAAAGGGGATGTACACCGGCTGCAAAGCAGGACTAGCTGTATATGTATCTGTAGGGCGGAAAAAAGCTACAGTGGAAAGAAAAAGAATGTTTGCACGGCACCGAAGCTCCTTTTTTATTTTTCCTTTCCTTTATTTTCGACGGTGATGTCACGAGGAAAGGGCTGTGAAAAAAACCTTCGGAAAAAATGTAGAGTCAGAAAAAAAGGAAAAAAAGAAAAAACGTTGAGCATTGTTGGTTGTTTTAGTCGCATTTCCTCTTGTCTTTTTGTCTCGGCGGGGTCGCTGGCCAACTTTTCCATCGGGCTGCTGTAGTATTGTCGTTCGAAACATAATGCGGGCTCGTTAAAAATAATTCATTTAGCGACAATGCCCACGAGTGTAGTTCGCGCCTTGCCAATAATACAAACACTAGTTTACTATACCGCCGTTCATCTTTGTACTTTTTTTCTATTCATTTCTTTCATTTATTGTTATTATTTTCTTTTTAATTACTCATAAAAAAAATTTATTAATTTTTATTTTAAATTTACATAAAAATTTCTTTGATAATAAAATTTATACCTGCATTTAATCAACTCCAACAAATAATTTAAGTTGAGGTCCCGCGCGCGACCAAAAGGATCCGAGTTCGACTCCCGCTCAAGACCTCTGCTACCAAGTGGTTTTAAAATTGTAATTATTTACCATCCCAACATTTAAAATGCAATTGCAAACCTAAAAAAAATCCAGTTTCATTGAAATTGCAAAAACAAAAGTTTTTCTTTCATGTCAACTGCAACTTGTTCGTCCTATTAAAATTTTTTTTCCTCATCCCAATAAAATTAATTAGCAGAAAAATTAACTCATCGTCGAAATAACTTTTTTTATCAGTTTTATTTGACAGTATTAAAGCCCGACATAATATTTATCTGAGAATAAGATTATCTTGGGTCCAAGTGAGCGGAAAACAGATGCCTCTCGGTGAGATAAAATTTTTTTTAACGTCGATAGTTTGCGAGAAAACAATTGCCCTTTTTTTACGTCAAAGTTATTTACAAGTTTATCATTACTATTATTATTATTATTGGAGTACATATGCAGTAAAATAAATTTTTTATTATAATAAATGGGTGAGGTTTATAAATGAGGTGTGTGTTGTGTGGATGTTTGCAGAGTTTAGATTTTATTATCGCGATGCATTGCGACGTAATCTTAGAATCCATTGGAAGTAAACTGCTCTTCTAGCACTTACGACACGTGGTGCTGGTGCTGGCGGAATTGTATGGGATTGTGTACCGAGTATAGAGTATAGAGTACATGTACATATATATATGAGAGCTAGTGGGAATATGGTTATGGATAATAGAAAGCCGGTTTCGAGGCTCGAGCATGTCGATAAGATAAAACACGAGATGGCTAACACCAACTACAGAGACTACTTTATATAGTTTGTATTTATGTATGGTCTGTATTGATGTCTATGTATTTGTATATGTATATGTATGGGTGTTGAAAAGAAACGGTTTTATAAAGAGAGGATGGAATTATTTTTGAGGTGTCCAAAACACCGATTTATCGCGTTTCTCTTTTATTTGTATTCAGTACTCTCTGGTGTAAGGCATTTAAATTTAAAACTTTTTAAATTTATTTTTTCGCCAATACCTTAATCGGCAAAAGGTCACTATCTACATCACCGATCGCGTCTTGACATAAATTATATATTATATTTAATGACAAAAGTTTATTATCATTATTATTATTATTTGGTAGTAGAGTGTTCTGGGAATCGAAATCTTTAATTTTAATAGTTTTAATAATTCACTGTCTAGACGTAATTATTGAATTCACGTGAAATATTGAAATTATTACGGAGAATTTCGTTTACATTTTTGAAAGTTGATAAATTTTTTAAACAAAATTTCTATCAAAATTAATGTATACCATTTTTATGTCTTTGAATTTAAATCTTAGCTAAAATATTGAGTTTACGTAAAAAATTCATATGAATATCATCTTTAGAAAATTTAATTTCTTTTAAAAGTACTCTTATATTTTTTATCGTATCTCTTATAATTTAGCAACTACTCCAGTTTCAAGTTGAACTTTGAAAAAAATCATAAAATTAATTTATAAACTATTTGTATCTTCCTTTACATCGAAATTTCTTCTAAACTATTGAATTTACGTGAAAATTCACTCTCATATTATTTGTAGTAAATTAAATTTCCTACAAAATCATCTCTATAAACTTTTATGGTATCTCCGATAGTTCAGCCAGAATTTTGATCTTAGTAAAATTTAATGGAATTTATTTTTTCCAAACTTATACACCGTTTAATTAAAATCAAAATACTAGCTCTCTTATCATAGATACGATAAGAACACACATAAACAAATTTGTAGATAATAAATTTTCCTATAAAAAGCATCTCTGCAAACATTTGCGTAGACTCAATAGTTCGCAAGTTATCTCAGCTCAAACTTTAGCTTAAAGTTTATCCAATAAATAAAAATAAAAATAAATAATTTTCCATGAGGTTGTTTCATAATTCAAATTTAAAAATAATTAATAACCGTAATTACTAATAAATTACCAAAGAAAACAAGAAATTTATTTAAAGAGAAGAGAAGGTACTTCTGAATATTAAATCCAACCCTAATCCAAATAAGTAAAGTAAAAAGAGGTACTTAAAGTTAATATTATAAAATAAAGCTTCCGGTAATTTTCCTGGGCTTATTTTCCATATTATACATGCATAAATCTCGTAAATGCGCGTTAACGAGCTGGATTTACCTTCCTACGCTTCAACGCGTTCACCTACAAGTCTTAAAAAATTTTTTTTCACCGTCTTCTCAATCATTTAATTCAACATTTTCTTCTATCCTCTCCTCTATTATTTTTAAAAATTTTTTTCCTTGCACTTTCAACGATTTAATACACGAGATGCTGGAGAGCGAGTCGCGCTGGGTTTTCTACCGATTCCGCATCATACAACACGTACACGTACAACACGTACACATAAAACAACCGAGGGAGAGAAAATTCTGTTCAAGTATCAGCGGATCGCCCTCTACTCCTTCCTGGGAAGCTGTCGGATCGATAAACGCAACCAAGTAGTAGGCAATCTCTTTCTTTCTCTCTCTTTCCTATACATAAACGATCCAACTCTCTTTCTTTATCTCTGTACTAGTCAATACAATCTCTCTTACTCTGCTCTGTACAATTTATGTATATAGAGACCTACAATATAGGGAGACTTTCAGTGGTCGTTCAACACACGCCATATTGACCGACGCCCAACGTTTATTTCACACTAACTTCATTATTTATCACGTCCAGTTACTTTCTTTTTTATTAAATAATTAATTATTTACTTACAAGATTTTTTAATCCGCGGGAATGTCCCCGAGATCCTTAATCCAAATCGTGATCCTTCTCAGAATTAAAGTCCAACAACATTAACCTGTCAAATAATTATCTTATTTAAATAAATACCCAACCATCAATCAATTTTATAAAATCTACTCTTCATTACCTACAATATTTACATCATTAATAATAAATTCACAAAACAAAATAATCATTTTTCTTCGTCGAAAAAATCCCACCATTTTTCTCCTGTCAATAAATCAAATCAGATATCAATAAAAAAAAAAAAAAAAAAAAAGAAAAAAACAAGTCGATCCGTTAAAAAAATTTTCGATCCAATCAATTACGAAATAGAAATAAAATTTTATTTAAATCTAAACCGTCAATTAATTAAACATGACTTACTACCAAAATATAGTATTATATTAATTATACTCTTTATTTACATAAAATACATTGATGAATATTTTATTTCTCTCGTCCAACACATATCTAAAGATTACAAATTTTTTTTCCCATATTAAAATACACAAAAAAAAGTAAACACGTTCCAATCCCGACACTATCTTATCAATAGAAGCTCCCGACAAATTAATCGGAACCTCGTGCCGTTGATCCTTATGCATTAAATATAAAGAATAAAAAGTTTGACCAAAAATAAAAAGACCAGTAGTGACAATAATAATACTACTAACTACTACATATTTATCAATCCCAGTGTAACTCGAGTTTTTATTCTTGTTCTGGTCTCTCATCTCATCTCATCTCATTTAATCTCAATTCTCGATACATTTTATTTAGTATATAGTTCGCTATTATGGATACGGATACGACACCCGCGGGCACTTTGTCGCGAATAAAATGCGATAGCTTTTACAGCACTCGTTTATTCTCTCCTCTGTCCTCATTCTCATCCTCATCCTCATCCTCATTTTATTCATCCTCTTTCTCTACACTCTTGTCACGTCTGCAAAATTCCAGTTGCTGCTTTTGCTGTTGCTGCTGCTGATACTCGTACGAGCGTACATAACTTTTAATACTTAACTAAATAAAAATCAAAAAAAATTATTAAATAAAAATAACAAACCAACAACTTGTTTCACCCTAGAACAACTTTTTTATAACGACATTTATTTTAATCATATTCACTAAAAGACACGTGTAAGTTTCCTTAACAAACACCTGGATTTTGAATAAATATATTTATTTAAATTATTATTTTTTTTTTTCTTTAATTCATTTGTTCGTGTCGCGGTGAGAGGAAAAAAATAAAATACGAGTTTAGTTTTGCTAAGGACTTAGCACGTGATAGACAACTTGACAACAACAAGATGGTTGTTTTAGCTACGGAAAAGTTTAAACACGACTGGGTATTGCTGTTTGCTAAATATATAATGCTGCTGATATATTTACAAGCAAAGTCTTGGATCTACAATGCTACTTTTTAACAAGTTTTAATAAAAGTTAAACCACGACTCTTACTATATTTATTTACTCGCTAGAGATCGATCAGTTTCCGCGTGGTACCAGCGCAGTACATACATTAACACTTTAGATACACTCTTTACTTACACTTTGTACGGGTGCACCATTGAACAGTTAGTTAACAAGTGTGTGTGAGTGTGTGTGTTGTGTGCTCGCGGTATCGGTGTGAGAACTGGAAAGTTTATCGCGAAATAACGAACGAGTTGACAGCTCCGTATAATACATCGGGAGTTATAATCTGCATTGGTGTCAAGAAAACAACTTAAATACCGTTATTATATTCTATTTTACAAGATTTATATGATTATAGTTATTTGTTAAATTATGCGGTGAAAATTTTATTTGCTTTAAAAAAATATTAATGAGGTTTCAAATTTTTTTAATTTCAAGTCTTGATCATGACTAGGCTATTGAATTTACGTTAAAAGTCATCAGGGTCTTTTTTTGTAGAGAATTTAATTTTGTACAATTTTGATTTCTTTTAAAAATCCGGTAAAATTGACCCTTTAAAAGTTACAGCCATTTAAAGTAAATTTTTTTATTTTTAGCAAAAGTACAAATGGCTGTATCTTATAAATTATTATTCTACATTTATTTTTAAAGAGATAAAAGTTTTAGATGATTCAATTTCCTTGTCAGTGATCTCCTTAAACGTCTATTTATTTTAAACGAAAAAATTTTATTATTATCTCCCAATAAGCAGACACCTATATATAAATATATAACATCTATATAAAAATAGTTTGTTACATAATTTAAATGAAATTGTTTAATAAATAGATTTATAAATTTATAAATAAGATAATTTGTCACGTTAAAAATAGCTGAACTGTCTTATAAATCGTTAAAAAATTTCTCCAATGATTCAGCATGAGAACTAAAATAAAAAGTTTAATAAAATAAACGAGCTGTTTAAAATTCTAAATTATAAAACACCAGTTTCACAGTTAAGATTAATTAATTATGTACAAATGTCATCGTGTTACACTGTGTCTTTCGAAATGTCTCAGATATATATAAAATAAAAATAATATTATTATTATTTTTTCTTTATCATCTGCTAAGAAAATTCTCTGGATGATTTATGCACATGTCACTTGTTACATGCTGTGCTACCTGAAATATCTCAGTATCGGCGTGTAAACTCAATAATGTTTCTCCTCTCCTCTATATGGTATACATACATATATATATATATATATATATATATATATATATATATATATATATATATATATATATATATACCAGAGGCAGGAAGCGTGGGTCGGCTACGACGATTCTTATGAGATAAAGCCACGACAAGTATAAATAAAAAATATATATTTATATAAATATATATATATCCCCAGCATGTACAAAGGGTTGAGCTTAACACAAGAGAAAATTAAAAGATTTATTTCCATCGGTTTTATCTATCCGAGTCTCATCAATCTTTCCTCATCTTCCTCCGCAGATATCTCAGTAATCCTTGACGTGGGACGATGAATCACAAACTCTTTTCGTTTATTCTCTTTCGCCATCGTCATCATCATCATACTCCAATCGCCTTACAATATTTTACTTTATTTTTATTTATTAATATTCTTTACCGTCTTTTTTATTAATCGATCTTGATTAAGAAAAAAAAAAAAACTCAGTTTTTTTTCAATATTTTTTAATCCGCGAATTCATGTCTTGATATCTTGAATGACAAAAAATGAAATTCAAGCACTCTTGATGCATTAACTCACAATAAATAAATTACTTAATGATATTAAAATTTTAATTAAAAATTTATTTAATAAATAAAATATACCGACTGCTAGTTGTTGGATTAATTTTCTAGGTATATTAAATTATTAATATAATATATATGAATACCTGTATCAACATACATACATAATTGGCAACTGCTCTAACTAATGAGTTTGCTACTTTAAATTATTAAACAACTTCCCACTGTATATTTAATTGAAGCAAATCTACTAATTGCGAATTTACAAGTACGGAGCATTAATTTAATAAACTAAAACCAACTTCACAATATATTAAATTATTTATTTTAAAATAATCTATTAATTCTAAATACATAAATAAATAAATATCAAGTTAGTTATCAGAAGTTAAAGAGTAATTATAATTAGTCTGAGAAAGATTTAATATGCAGTAAAAGCAATCGATTAAGTATTAATTAAAATGAGTAATATTTAATTTGTTGTAAGCCGTGTAGGTATTTTTTAAAAAATATTGTCGGTCACAGGTGTGTAGCCTGCTTACTCTCACGTATCGACCCAATAGACCGTACGGGATAGGGTCGACGGTCGTTGGTTCCCGGTCGCGGTCTACTCGTATCGGGAATAGAAGGGATCCGATTTAATGCAAGTTGAGTAGAGTAAGCAGTCTCTTACTCTGGAATAATAAAGAAATACTAAACTCTTTCTCTTGCTGCCTTCATATATGTATGTATTTATATACACATATGTGTAGTTGATGTATCGACGTGTTACACTGCCAAGCAGCCAACCGTCAGAATAAAGACTGATATTGTATGATATTACCACTTAAAGATTATATTTTTATAACATACAAATATATAGAGATAGAGAAGCGACTCGGGTGTTTATAATTTTATATTTATTGAAAATTAAATTTTATTACTTGGCAGTGAAAAATTATCTTCTTGAAATATTTTTTTATCGCGTGGATCAAAAGTCCATACTTTATAAATAATTACTTATTTTTTTTTTGGAGTAATTATTTCGAGAGAAAAAATTTAAAGAGTATTTATAATTTTAATGGCGCGTAATAATTTAAATAAAAAAAACCATGACACGGATAGACAAAGAGGGTGTTGATAATAAATTGTTCCGGTTATCTGTATCGTGGCAGTGTGTGTATATGAAGTTATTAAACTTGGACAATATCACTTTAGCAAGAGGTTAATTTTTCCCCTGTGTGAATAAAATTAATGGCAGTGGGTATATATTTGTGTATGGACTCGAAAGTAGTAGTACATATGTAGTGTTATGTGTAGTATCTTATTCACTTAGTTCTCCTCTCGGATGATTATTTCTTTGGTAAATACATTTGCTTGGGCTGCGAATGGATGAGTGGATGATGAGGAGGGACAGTTGAGGCTAAAGGAACAAAATAAATAACCAGAGAGAATATATATATGTATATATGTATATATCCATATGAGACTAAATAAAAATAAAGATGAAAATGAGGGTGAGGGTTAAGGGTTTTTTAGTTCACCAGCAGAAGACACACAAGTCTGAGTGAAGGAGAGACCGTAGACTCAACTCGGGTCCATTTTTCATTGCATAGGTACACACGAGAATAAAAAGAGAGTTAAAAGAATACTCGAATGAATAAAAAAATAAAAAAAATATCGCGTGTGTAAACGGCACTCGGTGTATAACTCTCAGCTCTTTAGTTTCAGCTCCCGGAGGTTCTTCGCCGATGCTGCTGCGTCCTCGCGTTCTCTCCTCGTTCATTTACTTTCTATTCCTTTTTTTTTTTTTATTTTACTTCTGTTACTTTTACCCTTTTCTCTACGGCAGCGATATAAAAATTGTCTCGACTCGAGGATATTTTATCAGCTCTAGTGTCTACGTCCCTAGACCAGTGCCACTCATCCACTTAATCCGCTAGAAATATTTTTTATTTGTTACAATCAAGTAAAATAATATTTTAATATTTTATTGAACGGAAAAAATGGTCTGGAGAAAAAACGGATAAAATATCTTTGTAACTGATGAAATTTCACGTAAAATGAGTACCCACAACAATATATTGCGACAAGTTGTTTGCTATGCAATTTATTTGTCATATTGATTGTTGATAAATCGATCATTTCGTATTTTAGGTGCGTCTCACTAAAATATATCGATGCGGGTACTCATTTTACTCTAGATCGCGTTGTCACCAACTTTAAATTGTCAATTTTGTAAAAAATTGAAAAAAAAAATTTTTTATTGAAAATTTCACGGTTGAAATTTTTATTTCGCAAAAATACTGGTGTGGGTACTCAAACTAGAGGGAGTTTAATTAAAAACTCGACTGTGCTAATGATTTATATTTTATTCATAAATTCGAAAGAAAAAAATAAATAATTAAAAAAGTATAAATATTAAAAGTGTCAAATGGTATAAAAATTAGATTCTTATCGTAACTACGCGAGGTAATGAACTCTCGGCTGAGGTCTTTAAGGTGAAGTAAAAGAAAAAGAGGCAAAAGAAGAAGCAGAAGTGAAAGAGCTGGCCAAAGAGCCAGGAGGCAAAAGTTAAAGAGTAAAAGATGGAGGACAACCGCCGTCTACTCGGGTCGTGACTGCAACATCACGAGGAATATCGCGCCTACCTGTAGTTTATTTAAGAAAACTCTACGGGACATCGGAGGAGATTCTCCTCTCTAACCTTTTCCATTCTCCAGTCCTCTCGCTCTTCTGCATTTTATTTCTAGTTCGTTTTTTTTTTTTTTTCCCTCTTTTCACTCGACTGCTTAGCTCGTCAGACGTAAATATTTTTTGCCTCGTTTGAATCCCCTCACTTCCCTCCACCATCTAAGTTATACTCCGACAGTAGTAGGAGTAGTAGGAAAAGAGAGAAAATAATTTATGCGTAAAATACAACGCACGCACACAAACACACACAAGACACTGGTTAGTAAAAGATACACCGAGTTATAAAATAAATAATGAATAATATTAAGTCTTGGCAAATTTATTTGCCATTCAAGTCTTCGGTCATGTTGGTTTTAATTTCCCAATTAGTTGTTTCATAATTTACTCACCTCCATCCAACCATTATTATTATTTTTCTTTTTTTTTTTAATTACTCATCCATAACTTGCTATTACAATTATTCTGCAGACTTATAGATTTGTAAAATTAAAAAATCTATTTAAGACGGAGTAAATATATTTATATATATATAATTTTTTATTTGCAATGTGTGGTACAGTGAACAGGAAGCCAGGGCAATATTTCTTGAATGGACTGTAGCCATGCGAGCGTGATTTACATACAAGAAGTGTATATCATAACCCAAACAACGGTCTGCGTATATCCGTGGCAGGGCGGGCTTCTAAAACTGATTCATTGCCGGGAGTGCTCGCAGAGTTCCCTCAGCAGTTCCCTCTTCCCTCCTATCCGTCTTTTCCTCTTTCTCTTTCTCCTATAGACTCTTCTGAATCACCGTGTCCTTTTATCTCCCTCTTTCTCCTGTCTGCTGTGTATGTTTCTACATCTTGTATCCTTACAGCAGATATTCCTTTCCTTTCCTTTCCTTTCCCTTCCTTTTTTACTTATTTTTGCTTAGGCCATTTCGCCCACAAAACTGCTCATCCCATACCAGCAAAAAATTCACCGCCTAATGGGAAGTTATTGCACAACCAAAATATACACTCTTTGCTAAACGTCACGTCAAAATGAAACTTTTTAACGAATTATGAGCTCGTTCTTTTTTTTCCTTACAGTAAATTGTTTTTTTAAATTTTTCCCTTGCTAATATTTTTTTTTTCCATCCTCGACTGTTTACTTAACCAAAAAAGTCCACCCTCATCAATGTAAAAAAATTCATTCCACCTGGCAGTTATATTTTTTCTTCTTTTTCGTTATATTAGTGGAAGAGAGGCCGAGCCAACTCTCTTTGGCACACAGCAACATTCTATTCTCCCAATTATTTATTTCCATACTATACGTTTTCTTTTCTCCCGTTATTACTGACAACTACTGAAGCACATAACAGTGTGACGACTCAACACTCGAGTGGGCCGTTACAGCTTTAAAAAAGTCTAAGAGAAGAAATATGCTTTGTCACAATTAAAACAAAAACTGTTTGATTCATTGGATACTCGTCTTCATACAACTGTCATGGTGTTTTTTTTTCTTCTTTAAATTAATTACTTTAAACTCCTAAATCAACAATAGAACCACACACGCTGCATATGCACAAGCTTATTATAAATACATGGTTACTTACTGTTTAATGTTTAGCGAGTAGAGACGAGGCGCGGCATCCTACGCCCTATAAATACTTTAGCGTGATGATGAAAAAGCTGGTAATCGACTAATACTGAATAACATTATTATATTAAGCCAGTCGTCAGTCAGTTTAACAAACGGTTAAACTAACAAAAACCCAGCCGACCGAGCCCTCCTACAATAATAACATTTCATTGGCTACGGTCACGTGTCACGTGTGCCAAGCACAACTATTACAATAACCTCTACTCGTGCAAGGAACTATTAATAATATCGTCATCCGCCGTTTAGTTTTTAAGACTCGATCGTTAAGAAAATATAACAACTATAAATAAATATATATATACCCTACATACCTACCCGATGAAAAATTCCAAAGCAGACTTTAATAACGTCCACACGTCATAAACCCGAAAAAACATTGTGCAATTTAATTAAAAACACCTCTCGAGAGCAGAAATAATTAATGGAATTTAATGTATGGTATTTTTTGTGTATGTTGCAGACAGAGCAGTGATGCCATCGTCGAGAGTATAAACTATTTGGAGGACGCAATGGTACGGACACGAGTTGTTCCGCAAACCAGTGGTGGAATGCCAGCAATTTTGCTCATCATTCTCTTCCCCCTAGTCCTCCTCAGTATAACGACATCCACAGTAGTGCTAGCTGTACCAAATGTACGATCGGAATCAGCAACGGGACCTGCCAATAGTGTCAATCCACTGTCGGGAGCTCCATCATCGGGCTCCGCCTCTTCCTCTGGCTCTTCTGGCTTATCCTTGTCCTCATCCGGCGCGTCGGGCTCACCGTCGGCCGGTTCTGCCTCGTCATCCATATCATCGGCAGTATCCTCGTCATCTTCCTCATCATCAACTTCATCGAGTGGTGCAATCGGCGCTATTCCTGGCCCAGGTGTCGGTCTAGGGGACGGTCTGTCAGGAGTTGGAGGACACTCGTCATCGGTATTGGCCTCTAGTTCTAATGGAAATGGCAGATGTGAGGACATTACGATACCCATGTGTCGCGGGATCGGTTATAATTTGACAGCGATGCCCAATGAGTTAAATCATGACACGCAAGATGAAGCAGGCTTGGAAGTGCATCAATTTTGGCCGCTAGTCGAGATCAAGTGTTCCCCGGACTTGAAGTTTTTCTTGTGTTCAATGTACACGCCGATATGTTTGCCAGAGTATAGCAAACCCTTGCCGGCGTGTCGCAGTGTTTGTGAAAGGGCACGTGCGGGTTGTGCGCCTCTAATGCAGCAATACGGATTCTCATGGCCCGAGCGTATGGCCTGTGAACGTCTACCCAATCACGGGGATCCCGAGAATTTGTGCATGGAACAAGATAATCATACTAGCAGTGGTAGTGGTGCTGGTGGTTCCGCAAGCATGGCACCACTGCCTCCGGGGCCACCACGTCCCACACGTCCAACAAAAACATCTCAGCCGTCACGTTGCAAAGGTAAAAACTCAAAAAACTGTCAGCATCCTCCAGGGGAAAGGGCAAGGGATTGCTTGTGCAGGTGCAAAGCTCCCCTCGTGCCTCTGGGGGTAACAAGCAGCGGCATAGGCACAAGCGGCCACGCGGCGGGAATCCTGGGGGCCGGAAGCACCCACATCGTCGGGGTCCCAGTCCCACCAATCGGACTGGACACGATGACAATCAACAGCAACAATCTGAACTATCCGGGAATTGCCGGGGTAAGAGATTGCGCTCTGCCGTGTCACGGAGTACTCCTGTCCCCCGAGGAGAGAGGATTCGCAGCGGTGTGGCTAACTCTCTGGAGCGGCCTGTGCGCCGCAAGCACGCTAACAACCGTCATCACCTTTCTCATCGACACGCAGCGTTTTAAGTATCCCGAAAGGCCAATTGTTTTCTTGTCCGCCTGCTACTTTGTCGTATCTTTGGGGTACTTGGCAAGAAGTGTTTTGGGCCACGAAGAGATAGCGTGTGATGGACCAGCTTTGAGATCTGGCGCCCAAGGGCCCGGTACTTGTGTCACAGTCTTTTTGATGATATACTTTTTTGGAATGGCTTCGTCTGTTTGGTGGGTAATATTGGCATTTACGTGGTTTTTGGCCGCAGGTTTGAAATGGGGAAATGAAGCAATCACTTCTTACTCTCAATATTTCCATTTAGCCGCGTGGTTAGCACCGACCGCTCAAACCGTTTGGGCCTTGTTGGCCGGTGGAATTGCTGGTGATCCAGTCGCTGGAGTTTGCACTGTAGCACCCGAAGGTGTTCAAAAATTCATACTCGTACCACTTCTAGTCTACTTACTACTCGGCACAAGTTTTTTACTTGCCGGATTTGTGAGTCTCTTTAGGATACGTTCGGTAATAAAACGTCAGCCAGGCGCTAAAGCTGACAAATTGGAAAAACTTATGATACGTATTGGTGTATTCTCTGTACTATACACAGTACCAGCAAGCGCAGTCTTGGGATGTTATCTTTACGAATCAACGCAGCGTGACGAGTGGATTGCCCATCTAGCGTGTCCATGCAGGCCTCAATCAAAGCCCATTTACTCGATCCTTATGCTAAAATACTTCATGGCATTGGCAGTGGGAATAACTTCCGGTGTGTGGATCTGGAGTGGAAAAACTCTCGACTCGTGGCGCCGACTGTGGAGACGCCTGTTTGGCGGTGGTGTCGCTGCCGGCGGCAATACTGGACTTGCTGGAGTAACGGGCGTCAGTGGAATCGGGAGCGCAAGCATGAAAGGCGTCGGGCGGTCAATGATGCCAAGTTACGCAGCATCTGGACCCGGAAGTGCTCTATTGCCACCTGGTAGCGTTGCCAGCGCTTCTCAACACCATTTGCATCATCACGTACTCAAACAACCTCCTTTATCGCACGTATGACGTCACCAGTCGGCGGGAGGCGACATGAATTCAGCTGGTTGCGATCCACAGCAGCAACAGCAATCACAGTTACAGCAACAGCAGCACAATGAAAGGCCTTCCGCCCTCAGCAACTACGGACCCATTTAGCCCTTCGCCTCAGCCTCGTCCCGGAGGCATACACCCGCACACACTGCGCCACATACGCCCCACAGTGCTGCCACCATCTACTCAAGACGTTCGCTAGCTTCAACTACGGGACCTCTCACTCCAGCTCACGGTCTTGCGCCATCTTATACTCAAGCAACCGACGTCTGATCCACGATCAATAATTACTATTCGAACCAGCAATTGTGGTAGCTAATTATCATTACCTACTAACTAACTAACTAACTAACTAACTAACTAACTAACTAACAAACAATCCAGTGGGTGTAAAAAATATTGCCATATACTATTGCCGCATATACGTATAAAAATGCAATTATCTTATCAAGATTACTTGCGATAATTATCGAGTCAATGTAGCAGTGATTTTTTTTTACTATTATTATTTTATTTTATTTTATTTTCCTTTAATTGATAATATATTAAAAAAAAAATATATATATATAAATATTTACTTTTATTTTTTTATCGACGCCGGGGAAAGTTTTACCGTCCGCGTGAGACTAAAATTAAAACAAAAAATAAAAAAAAAATTAAAATTAAAAAAACCGATAAAATGGCACGACTTTGTCTCTGGCTAGTACTAAGTACACTGAGAGTGTAAAAAATTTTGTATGCTTTGTATGTTTAATATATTTAATGTAAAGCGAGAATGAAGATATAATATAATACCGTTTTTTTTTTTTTAATTTTAAGCTCTAAGATTTCTCCTGTCTTTCTAATATTTTATTAAACCTAGGCTCGAGTGCATGTCCGTCTCTATTTAAATTAAATATATATATATATCTATATATATAGCTGCTTGGTC
The DNA here is from genome assembly GCA_964016945.1 of Microplitis deprimator. Taxonomy (NCBI): domain Eukaryota; kingdom Metazoa; phylum Arthropoda; class Insecta; order Hymenoptera; family Braconidae; genus Microplitis; species Microplitis deprimator. The sequence continues at coordinate 24,358,415 of OZ024707.1, forward strand.
TACTGATTAGTATGAAGAATTTAACTTTCCTGATTTTTTTTTTAAATTATAGAAGGAAAGTTTTTCATGTAAGGATGTATAGGGTAGATTTTAATATCGAAAAGTAAAAAAAAAAGAATTATTAATATTACTGTCATTATTATTATGTAAATATTGAAACAAAAGTATATATAAATATAAATATATAACTTAGGGTATAGTGTCATTGTAAATAAATAAATAAATAAGTAATAATAATAATAATAATGATAAATAAAAAAGTAATAAACGAGGAAGAAATTTTTTTGTACAGAATTCGAGTCATTAAGGGAGAAATCTTTGGCAAGATAATTGGTAAGAAAATTATCATAAAATAATGTGTGATTATTACAAAAAAAAAAAAAATATATATATATAAATATATAAGTATAAATATGGTAGAGCAGTTTTTTTTACCATGAGATTAATAACTAATGAGATAACTGGTCATTGTTTCATATTCCATAGAAATGATAAAAAAAATTTTCAAATAAAATCTTTACTCTCCGATGTACTTTAACATTTTGCTAATTCCATTTATGATTAAGTAAAATAATAGTTGACAAAAAGACAGGGAGAGAAAGAGATTGATTTTTAAATTATTGAATATTAAATAAAAATATAAAAACGTTTATCACGTGCACCGTAGTTAACACACTGTATGTAACGTGTATGCGTGAGATCTGTAGTCTTGGAGACATTATAATTATAATAATAATAATAATATAATAATAATATTAATGGTAAATAACTATTAATGATAATGATAATGTAAAATGATTTTTTTTATGATCTCCGCAGAGTACACGGAAAAAAAATTCGCTTTAATATATTATGCTTAAAGTACTTGTCACGTTCGGACTATCAGTCTTTATTACCTTTAGAATTTTTCAAGGATATTTAAAATTATCAAGAAATTACTTTTTGTTTTTTATTTCATTTTAGTATGTGATAGATTTTTTATTTTCATTATAAAATAAATAATTAATTTTTTTTCGGTTTGAATATCAAATTATACGTAAAAAGTCATTAAAAATTCAAAGACTTTCTCGTAACTTTTTAAATCAACATCTTGATATTTTTCAAAATTTTTTTCTTTAATCCGAAGTATCGGAGACTGAATAAAGTGACAAAAAAGAAAAATTGAGTAATAAGACCACTAACGCAATTTTCGGGCCGAAATAAGTGAAGCCAAACTGAAAATAATTTTCGAACTTATCTAAATAAAATTTTTTTTTTCCGTGTAAAAAATAAAAGAGTTTGTAGTTGTAGAGACCAAAATGCAATTATCAAATAAATAAGTCATTTAAGTCAGCAGTTAAATTACAAATAAATAATAATAATAAACAATAAAGTGACAAAAATATAAAACAAAAAAAGATAACAATAATATTTTGACTCATGTAACTGCCAAGTGTGTAAAGTCAATTCTAAAAAAAAGTGCGTGTTTTTTACAATGACAAAATAATTTTTCAATTGCATTATTAAAATTTATAAAAAAATTTATAAGTAGAAAAAAAATGAATGAGTAATGAAACAATTGAATTAACCGATACCTGCCTCAATGCAAACGTCTTGTCATTAGACTCTTACTTGCCAAATGCAAAAAATCATTTAATAAACAATTATTATTATTAAATAAAAGTAAAGAGAAAATAATAACACGCAACTGAGTGATTAAATGAAAAAATAAAAATATAATAAATTAATTAACTGATAATTTAATGTGTATTTGTAATTTTAAACTTAAGAACAACGTATAGAGTAGGAAAAAGTCACGGAGAATTAGTCTCACATATCAGATTAAAACTTTAAATAAGTACTAGGATATAATTCTCGTACTTGATAAACTTTTTAAAAATATAAATAACAATTTAAATAGATATTAAGACGAATAGATTTGAGAGGAAAATAACAAAAAAAGAAAAAAGATTAATGAATGGAATAACAAAAAAATAAATAAGAGGAATAGATATTCGTAGAGACGAGGGAGAAATGTACGCATATTTCAATTTGTAAAATTTTTTGTCACCATTGATAAAAAAAGTTAAAAATAATAAAAAAAAAATTTAATTAACTTATGTAATTATTTTTTAGAACTCTCTCGCTCTCTACTACCCAACTGCCATTTTTTTCTCTCGTTTATCCCAAAATAATTGATATAATTAATTATTATTATTGAGAAAAAAATAATAATTAAAAAGTGTCGGCTGAGGCCGAGGATTTTTTACCATACGTAAATCAAAATTGTATACGATTTTTAATACATTTTATTATTATTTAATTATACATGCTTGTTTTAATTTTATTTTAACCCTATCCTGCAGTTTTTTAAATTATCCTTCTTATTATTAATAAATATAGTGGAAAAAAAAAGAAAAAAAAAATTAGTTTCAGAGGAGAATAAATTTTGACGGTTTACTTTTTGTTGCGAATATTATAATTTTATTTAATATTTTGTAACGCAGTAAAGTGTAGAATTTATTAGGTCATGATGTCATTAAATATAATAGTTTATCGCGTAGTTTGTTTTAAAATTTTTTTTACTAAAACATTTTTATGAGTGTAAAGTATTAAATATATTATTTTACCATGAGGTAGGTAACCGACTGTTTAAAAATAAAATTTATAGACATAGGATGTAACAAGTATTGAAAAAAATTTTAAACTCAACTGATGCTTTCAATAAAAATGCCTTGTTATGTATTTAGACCTTAAGGTCGCAGGTTCGAATCCCAGCTATAACTTTTTTTTATTGAAACAAATAAAATTATAAAATAAAAATGTTAAAAGTGGTAGGATAAGTAATGGGAATATTTATCAAAGATTATTCAAAAATAAATTCAGGCATGTCCTTAAGTCTCGGAAATTTATCAAGGACACAAGCTACGTGGAAGCCAAGAGAAATGTTTAAATCAGCTTTAACCACCCTCACAGGGAGCATACTTGGGTCTGCAGACACAAGTAAGAGCAACAAGGACAAAGACTATAAGACATCGGATCAAATTTATAGCCCACAGGATATTTTGTTCTTTCTCCTGCCTAACTCCTTCCATTACATTTCCATCCCATATTATACTCTATTCCTCTATCCACTTCATTCTACTATACTTTACTTCTCTTTTCTTCTCTTCGTTATTCGGTTCCTGTTACTCGACTTATACTTATATAGTTTATATATTCAATGGGTCTTCTACTTGTCTTCTGACGCTACAGTCATACACCAACTACTACTACTACTACTACTACTACTACTACTACTACTTCTACTATTACTTTATAGCATAGTTGCTATATCGTTGCCATAAACAACTTATACGCACGGCAGTCTGACGTTTACCGCCCACAGTTGGCCCAACAGACCAGATACCAATCTCTCTCTTAGTCATTCTCATTCCTATTATAAATGTATACATATATATAGATAAATTTGCTCGTTAACTTAACTGTTTTCTAACCACTATCATATTATAATCACAATAAAAATAATGATATCGATGTTGTAGTTTTCACAAGTTATTTTTAATTGTCATTGCATATATTTTATCACCTAATCAATTAACCAGAAATATTATACAACAATTTAAATTACATAATTTATATTCAATACCTCTTTTCCCTTAGAAAAAGTAACTGTTTAAAATTTAAAAAAAAAAAATAATAATAATAATAAAAACCCACAATAATTCAGTGGCCAGTCGGCTAATTAGTATTCACACACGAGGGAAGTTGAGCGCAGAGCAAACATCCCTGGACTATTCGCGCAGTATTTGAAAAAAACAAAGAAAAAAAAAAAAAGAGCTGGGAAGGGAAGAAATAAATAAATGAAAGAGTGGAATATGAAAGGAATAAAAAAAATTCAAGGGGTCCTAGTGTGCATGGGCTATAGGCGCTGCCCGGGGATTTCTGCAACAAATATCCCTGGTTTTTTTTTCCACGCACCATTTACAATCCACTCGTACGACTACCGATTCATATTTTAATACTTAGCTATTATCGCTATCACCAATCCCATCCAGCTAATAATAAAACAAATAAACAAATAAAAATCACTAATTCAATATTTTTTTACTCGCAACTAATAAATTTTGTTGGTATACCAATTTAAACTTAATTTACAGCCTCTCAAATACCTTTAAGTCTACTCTCGCATTCCACAAAAGAGTAAAGTAAAAGTAAGACAAGATGTCTTTGTAAATGTTTGTTGTTAACGATAAAACGAGTGCAAGACATGACCTAACCGTGACGTATTTAGACTAAACTCAGACTATTCCCAAGACAAGGTTATTCAGGGGTACACTTAACTATTTTTAAGTTATTTATTTCCCCGCTGACTTATTAATGATCTTACTCTCATTCTCATCTAGTCCATTTTTTTTTCCTTTTTCCAATTCTCCATTACTCTCGTGCTTGTAACTTCCGCCCCTTTCTTCTTGTAGTATGTGGACAATATTTTTACTCTTGTAATTTAAAAAAAAAAAAAAAATGCATAAATGATTGTTAAAGTATAGCAAAATAATCAATTGACTTTGGAGCACGGGTGGATTTTAATGCGGACATTGACTCGACGGCAATTGAACCCAACAGATTCATAATGCAGCTGAACTAGAATACAAACTCATCTTTGTTACAAATACACATATCTATTAAACTATTTTTCGAGACAGTAAAACTTTATCACAACTACTACTACATAATGAACCGTTAATTCGTGTCTATTAAGTAGCAAAGGAAGGATATAATCGATAGAGAAAAATCTCAAGTCCGCTTGCTTTGAAATACTTAAGAATAATCTAAAGATTAAAGTGACTATAAAATCATTGGGCTTTGATGCAAGTGGTTTGCTGGGTATATTACAGTACATGCAAGTAAAGAGTAAGTGAAGAGAATGTTTTAATATTTAAGTCCAGGGATCAAACGCTGGGTCAGCCGATCTGAGATTGTTGCATTGTTTTTCAAGAGCTTGTGTTTTAATATTGCCAGAGTACTGAATATTATATACACAAGTCCACTGTGCACATAAATATATATAACATGTAGTAACATATGTGTACGCCATGGAGAGTGGACTTGAGAGATTTTCGATAATCCCCCGTGGACAGTGCTTCGAACAAGCGTCTGGTAATTTAGTATATTTGTGTTTCTATGCCAGATTTTAGCTCTATTTCAATGCTCATATTGTATTAATATGGATAGACATATCTTTAATCTGGTGAATGATACTTGGGGGAGGAACTTTAGCAGGCGATTATTTATTGATAGCTGATAACAAAGAGAAGACTGGTGGTAAAGTGAGAATCACGATTATCTATAGAAGGATACTGGGCTGGAGGTAAAATAGATAAGGAACCGAGGTCACCTACGACAATCTATTCGATTTATTTTCAACCTCACTGATGGAATAAAATCCATTCCAGGTCAATTCGTTAGAAAAAAAAAATTGTTTCCATATTTGACCACTGACAGACTCAAAAAGGCTGTATCACCTTTTAAATTTAGTGATTTACGAAACCACTGATGAGAAATAAACTTTTCTCTGCTTACTTTCAATCTCAGAAATAATTTATAATTCATATAAAATTAATTTAGTGGCAAAAATAAAGAATTTCCGAAAGTGACCTCATCAAAAAAATTTTATCTCCAAGTTAATTAAGCCGTCTAAAATTTTCTTTAACTTTATTTTACTTTATGGAGGAAATAAATGTCAAAAAACTTAAATTTATATCTTATTTTATTTTAACTAGACATTTATAATCACTTAAAATTTTTTTGACAAGATATTTCAATAGGGTCTCTCAAATCCATTAAACACTGATATAGGAACCAGTTCAGCAAATAACGTGTCTTAAAAAAGAAAAAAAAGTATTAAAAAATCATAATGACAATTATTATTTATAATTATTTTACTACTGGATTTATTTGTAAAAATTAAAACGAAAAAATTTTTTATTAAAACCACATAAATAAACTTCCACACGACCGATGTTTTCTCATCGACTTTTAACGACACACAATAATTATTTTTCGCCATAAAAAACAAAATTAAAAAAATAGTTTTTAATGGTAAAAAAATATTACAGGATACTCGTAAATTTATTCGAGCGCATAAATGGGAAGGATCGGTTGAGCTAAATGTGCGTGCTATTTCAATAAACCTAGTAATAAAGTCAGTAACTGGTTGGAGATCGAAATGCGAAGCTTTACGACACGATCGTGCTCTACACGATCGATTTGTCACGACTTGTGTTTGACTTTTGCGTTCCAACGTGTGCACGGTAATAGGCACCTACTCCAATCAATTTCACTTGAGGTACTGGACACACACACACACACACACACCTTCACATGTAACTAACGTACGTTTCTTACCAATTTTATGATCGTACAGTCAACTTACTTTTAAGACTAAACAAAACTGTATAAAATAAAAGTACTCGGTAAAAATTATTTTCTCGTTTCTCATTTAATATTTTATATATTTTATAATGTTTATTTAACGCGCACGTATGTTCAAATGTATATTTAAAATATGTAAAGTGAGTAACGATTCTCTACATTTTATATTTATATTTGCGTTACACGTGATTTAAAACGACATTAGACCAACTTTGTTGCAGTATTTTCATACTTTCGTGATAAAAAATTTACGAATTTTCAATAAATTATTTTCAACGTAACCTGTCTATTTTGCCTCAGATAAAATAAATAAATTTCAATAATTATTTAATTTTTTGTTTTTTAAAAAAAATATGCTCGTACGTGCAGTCAATTCCCGCGAGATTATTTTTAAACTCGTGTTATAAAGACGAAACGAGAGCTCAAACGAGTAATGTACGATGTTGCAAGACACTGAACTAGTGTTCTTTAATGCGCGAAAATAAATAATGCAAGAAAGAAAACAAAAAAATAAAAAAAAAGAGAAATAATAATAAAAACACATACAAAGTATTGGAGTCTGCGGGAGAAAAAATAAATAAATGAAAGAAGGAAGGAACAGCAGGAAAAAATAAAAAGAAAGTAACGAGTCGCGGCAATCTGTTCGTTACGGATGTTTGTATTTATTTGTCAGGACGATTGTCAAGTGATTTTTTGGCGCTCGAAAAAACAGAGTGCAGTTGGTTGTTTGCTTTTTATTTTTTACACGCTCTATAAACGATTTATACGGTAGCTCGTCACATTTCGCGTGTCGGATAACGTGTGATTCAGTATACAAATACACTAATAAATATAAATACATGCATATTTTTACACTCACATATACAGTCATATATTAGTAGTAAAAGAACGTCATATCGTGTCTTGATACCCTACAATTTTTCCCAGTCGATACATGAGTACCGGAAGTCAGATAAATATGAAATAATATCCTGACCACCTAAAATTATATCTCCAATACCAAATATTTAATTTAATGTCTATATATGATAAATACATATCGACTTATAAATATTCATTTATTTCATCCATTTCTGTCGATTAGATGGAATTAATTAAAAATTTTTTTACCTATCACTTGCTGGGAAATTGATTATTTATAAAATCTCTTGTATCACTTTAATACAAATTTATTGATCGAATAGAAAAAACTAATTACCTTTCAATGGATAAAAGTACTGTATAAATTATAAAATAGATTTAAGCGGTTTTTAGCTGTAAAAAGTTTTAATGTGTATTTAATTTAATAGGACGGGAGTAATGTGCTCAAGAGAGTTTGTCACGCATAATAAAGCACATCAGCCGTTCAAAATCTTTTTATTTGTAATTCGGATAAAAAATTTTTTTATTTACGTGATTTTTAAAAGTTGAACTAGTCGATAGACATAATAATAATAATAAGAGATTATTTTCATCAAGTATTTATCAAAATAAATATTTTTTGCAGCAGCAAAATAAATTGATAAATGATTAAAATATTAAATAACGATATCGCGGATAAAAAAAAAAATAGATAAATGGAAGCTAAGCGTCAGAGTGTGTCTAATGGGAAAACGATCCGCGTACGCGGATCATCAGTATTCCCCCAAAGAGATGAACGCACCAATACAAATTATTGAAGGATAAATAACTGAATAGGAAATAGAGAGCAGAGCAGAGCAGAGCAGAGCAGAGTAAAGTAGAGGATGGGAATGATGATGATGATGATAAAAACTCATTCGTTTCACAAAATAGCGAGCAGTGGTATGACGGTATGACGAAGAAAGCAGGAGACAATTTGTGTACGTGGCGATGTACTCGACGAAGTGGAATGACGAGAGCAAGTGGGTGGCGGCGGTGCTGGAATGAGAAAAGGGTGTCGGGATGAGAGTGAATATTCCTGAAGCCTCGTCAGTACTAATTGCTAAATGCTAATGTGCGCATACGTTTTACTAGTATTATACTCGTAGTACTCGTAGTATACAGTAGTACAGAACAAGATAGGAAGATATAAATCCGAGTTGGAGTGAGAGAAAGTCAGCGCGCCCACTTTTAACAGACACCGTGTACTTCTAATTATCCGATATGGATGTAAATCTATATGCAAGTGTACGAATGCCTGTGCTACCTCCAGTTTCTGCTAGTGCTGGTGCATCATTCACGACAACAAATACGCGTTTTACCCCACGAGATCCAGTTTATTACTCCGTTTCGAGTAATCTATCTTTAGATATATACATACATATGTCTATATATTTATGAGTATGAGTATACCAAGGGAGGATGGTATTATACCAAAAACGGTGAGACACTAATTTACTGTACTCAGTAGGGAGTAATTTCGATATCCACATACATATTTATAAGTATATATTTAAAATGGAAGGATTTTTACACTTTAGTCATTCAAATCATGGAATAAGTGGAATCTTTGCCGGTTCATCGTTACCTATAGATACTTTAATGATTCCAGAGAGCAAACCTTTGCGTGTTTTACAAAATCCTCATTATTGAAGTCAATTAATTGACTTATAATAATTTTAGTAGACTACTCCTGGGAGGCAAATTGACAGCAAGTTGGCATTTCCATAAGTTGACGGAATGTTGCCATTAATTTTCCCAGGAAGTTGTTGTCAACATGATCACAACTAACTGATACCTACTTTCTGACCAAAGCTGGCGATCAGGGACTTTAATTAATATTAGTTTTATATAATAGCATACTGACTTGGTGATTGCTGATTCTGCGAAATCAAAGTTTGCTGCCGTAGAGAATTTTCCGTAGAATCTTTTTTATCAGTTACAAACAATACTTGTATTAGAGATTCATTTTACCGTTAGTATAAAATTTATGTACTGAATTACTCCATCTAATTTTGATTTTATTATAAATAGAATGTACTGTCTGATGTAAATTTAAAGCTCGGGATCGTCCATCACTTTTCTATGTATTTTATTTATTACTGATAAGGCGGAAAAACTATGGAATTACTAGAGTATTTTAAAATTTACCGACTGTGTCGCGATGCTACTGCCATCTTCGCGCAGAAAATAATTTTACAAGCAACTAAATTACTTTCTACCGACTACCGGCAAGGAGTCAAACCAACTACCGGGTGCGGAATTGCGCATGCGCGGATTTTGACGTTGACAATAAGACATAACCTAACCCAAGTAAATAAATAAAATAGATTTGTTTTTAAAAAAATAATTTAATGACAAGTAAGTGATTTAAAAATGTCACAAAAAAATTATTTAAATTTAGACATAAATAAATTATTCGAAGATCACACGATCAAAGAAATTGAACAAATCGCTAAGAAAATTCAAGCTGAGAGCGATCACAAGAAAATAGAACTGCGTACTCTTGTTGGGTAAACATTTTAAATAATTAAATAAATATTAATTACGATCTATTAATTAATTAATTTCATATGATTTAATAGGGAACGGTACAGAGATTTAATTCAAGCTGCCGACACAATCGCCGAGATGAGAACGACAACAGAGTGTGTGATAAAACGAATAGCAGACATCGAAGATACCTTCAAAGATCTACAGCAAAAATATTTAATAGGCTTCAAAATAGACCCGCGCGAAAAAGTCGTAGAGAAAGATGACCCCGACACCTGGGACTCGGTAATAGTGCAGATAAAAATCCTAATGGACATTCCTGAGTACATCTGGTCCGCGATTGATGACAATGATTTGCTGAAAGCCAGTCAATTGTTCATCCTAGCTCAGCACATAAATTTTTCCCTCAATCTCCAAGTCGGTCACGAAGCTCTGACCCTAAACTATCCAGTTGTCATCAAACAGTGGACTAGTATAAGCAACTTCCGGCGGATTATTTCCGAAGAGTGCAGTCATATTTTAAAATCAATTGACTTGTCTTCCAAAGTGAGTGTCGTTCCTGCTTTTAGTTGATAATTTTTAATTTTATTTGGCAATGATTAATTTTTTTTCAGCTGGCTGCTAATTGTCTGGCCGCTTTGGTCCTTCTAGAGAAGACACAATCCAAAGATTTACTAAAAAAATTAATAGACTTGAGGTGTAGAGCCGTTGAGTCAATAATTAAAAGCGACGACAGACTCAGTGTTAAATATAAAATAAAACTGGCTGTCAAATTGCTAATGGATACTGTCGCGCTAATTCATATTTGTTTTATAAGTAAGTATTATTTATACTCAGTAATTTTTTTGGTAAATGTAATTTTAGGGCTTAGACACAAATTACAATTTTAAAAACCATGAATTAATGCTTGTAGACTCTAATAATCATGAAACTGGTTTGATAACCCAGTATATTGCGGAAATAAAAGACTTGGAAGCAATAAATATGCTGGTGCACTGCGACTGCGACACCCAGTTGATAAACGACTACCTCCCGGAGCTCACCAAGGAGCACAAGCTCTTCACTCTGGACTCCTTCGTCCCCCTGACAATCGAGGAACTCCACGAGCATTTCAGCTCATGGCTCTCCTGGATCCGGGAGTTTACCAGCCAGCACGTCGCCAGGCTCCTGACTATCGTGACATCAGTCCGTGGAATCTACAACGTCCGCGAAGAAGCCGTGGGCATCCAGCTTCCCGAGAACTGGACGAACATCTGGAAAGACTTATCCCTTACGATAATCAATTTCTGGAGTGACTACTTCCATCCGCTGCTGACTCACCGCGTCAAGGAAATAATAGCCACCCGGTGGGAAGAGTCGCTTGCTGATTTGAAAAATAAGCTGACGAGTTATTTGATTAAATTGAACAACGATAAGTTTGATTATCCAGAAAACGACTTGCGCTGGTACTTGTGGAAAGATTCGCCCACGGACATACCCCAAAAATTGACCAAATTAAATAACACTGCGGACTTTATTAATAAGCGATCGCTGTTGATGAAAGCGCGTGGTTATTCCCCTAATCTAGTCCTGCTGTGTCAGCAATTTGATGAAGACCTAAAGAAATTATTGATAGACTTGGAATTGTATTTGTATGAGTCTGAGAAAATGACCTCCGTGATCAATAGCGACGACTTGCTTACTATTAATTTGTCATCGCTGTTTGATAAATTTAATGACCGCTCGTGTGTGCATGACGACTTACAACGTACAAGTGCACTGATGATTGACAATTTGATCGGTTTCATTAAAAGTAAATGTATAAATACCGATACGTGTTACGGTAAATCAGACATAAATATAATTGTGATGGCACGATTTCTACAAGCACTCACGTCACTTTGTACAAATTTAAATAAATGTTTCACGCTGTCAAAGATATCCGGGCTGACTATATCGAACGTCAAGTGGCAAACGATTTGCGACAAAATACGCGACGAGAGCTACGGGATTTGGGGCCTTTGGGCCAGCAAATACAGAGAAGTTATCAAGGATTATATCAATAAAATATTTAAAAATGACTTTGTTGATGGGAGCAGTGTCAAGTCGATTGTCTCAGAGTGGGAACGCGTGACGATCGAGGAGGAAGCTGAGGATGGGGAGAGAATCAAGTCCGAGATACTGGTGCCCTACCAGCCGTCCGCGGCGTTGCAGAAATTTTTCGCGGTCATTGTTAAGGACTTCAATAAATTGATAACGCACACGATACCCAAGAAAATAGTCGCGGATGTGATTGAGGGAATTGTTGAGGAACTGGAGGTATTTTATGGAGATGTTGCGAAGAGGAGTTTGAGGCAGAAACAAGCGTTTCAACTTCTGCTGGATGTTAAGTATGTGGGGCTTCTGATGGTCCCGAGAGAAAATAAAGTTTTGAATGACAAATTGGACGGCGTCTGCGGATGTATTTTAGAGAAGATTGATCCTTTTGATTCGGATGTTTTTTCACCGTTCATACACGCTAATGTTAAGAAAAGCGTACAACGTTCATTGGTAAGATATTTTTTTAAATTAGAAATCGAATAAATTTTACAGAAAATTGAGTTTTTGGAATTTTTTGGAAAAAAAAAATTTTTTTTTTAGAGAATAATATACAAGATATATGAGTAGTGGTTGCGATTCCGAGTGCAATGAGTACCAACAATGATATATTACGATAAGATGATTATTACTCATAAACTATTTACTTGTAAAATAATTAGTTTGTTTTTTGAGTTCGTTTTGTTTAAATATATTGATGTGGGTACTCTATTTACTCGTCAGTATGAGCTCTACATCATAATGATATTAATTTTTATAAAAATTTTGACAATTAATTTTTTTTTTTACATATCGATGTGAGTACTCAAACGAAAGGAAATTCAATAACATATTAAACGCTGATAATAATAATTTATTTTATTTAAACTTCAGAAAAAAAAGAGTCTATTTTCTGTACTATTGACATCAGTTAACTAACCAATTAACTAACTTGGTTAAATCTGTATTAAATTTTGCAGTTGATATACGGTAACTTGATACCACATTTAGAGCAGTTACATTCAGTATTGGGCGGTCGAAGTGAGTTAGGCGACAGTGGAAAGTCAATAACTAATCCTCCAGGTGTGCTCGCTGTTTGTACCGGTGCTCCTTGGTTCCCGCCGCTCGCCGTCACTGTTCCATCTCGTAATTTACCTCTCATTCCTGTGGCAATGCCCGATAAACTCCAGGTAGTTATATCTTACATATACATATATATCACCAATTACTATTATCTTACTCTATTTCTAAAATTTTAATGACCGATCTGAGCATTCTTTAGCTTTATGTCATTGTTAATAATTATTTTATAAATTATCAATTTATTAGTTATTGTGTATGTCCGTATATATTTCTTTATAATATCTTGTACGTTATGTATTCTTAGATTGGCGCTTGTTTGAGGTAAAAAGGTAAATGGGTAAGGGTTCATGATTGTGCTTTAGGAATTTTTCATATTAAATTATAATTGCATGGGGTATTTTTTTCTTACTAATTTTTTAAATTACAAGATTCCCTTTATTATGAAGATTTTTTTTACTGCTATGTAAATTTGATAGTTAATTTCAATTTTCATCCATTATTATTATTATTATATTGCATGCTTAATTTTTATAAATTTTCCTATTAAATATTTTGGTAATTATGCATACATGCGGCTCAAAAAAATATAACAAGTATAAATAATCATTTTTATTAATTTATTTGTAAAAAATCGAGGAATTTAAAACAAAGCCGCACTTGTACATAATTATAAATATTTTAATTAGGTAATTAAAGTTAATATTTCTTATTTGCAATGATATTAATGTTTATAAATGCTAGTAATTTATAATACGATCCATTATTTATCATTATAGTTGTTGACTAATTTTTATTAAACTATTTGTTTTTTTATTTATTAAATTTTTAATAATTTATTTACTTTGTTTGTCAATACAGCGTAAAAAAGTAGCAAAAGAACACACGAGAAGTGATTCAACTGGAGCGACAATAAAATCTGGAGCTGCTGCATTTTTTGGAGCCATGGGATCCGACTGGTTTAGTAATAGTTAATTATAAATATGCTGTTTATGTAAATACATGTTAATTTATTTTATATTTTATCACAAATAAATATTTTAAATTGAACAAAAAAATAATTTTTATAAATTAATATAATGACTGATGGCATCTAGTAAACTCATTGGACAACTGTAATCATTGCAATTATTATTTTTTTCAGCGTTTATTACTTCTTGTGACAAATTTACATTTTTCGAACTTGACGGCCTGAAAACAAATGAAATTTATTTATTTATTGATATTTATTTCGAACCAGAGATTGATTAAATTCATACGTAAAAAGTATGTGAATAATATCCCCGACTAAACCATTTCCGGTAACAGGATTTGATGCGGCTTCACAAATGGCTCTTAATAGACACTTCCGGCCAGGATAACCGGCACTAAAATTCGATAATCAATCAGGCATTAATTAATTGTCTTTATAATCCCGATGCTTTTATCGTCACAATAATCATTTAATTAAATATATAATAATACCTCTCTAATTTATTTTCAATAATGTCATACGCAAATTTACGGTTCAAATAATTATCTTGATAGTACTCATCATGCGTTAAATTTTTGTCACCTGGTAGTCGATAATTGGCTTCAAAATAAAATGCCATTGATACCGATTTTTCAGGTAAATCTAGTGGGACTCCAATTGCGAAAAATATCTAAAATTTATTCAAAATAATTAATTAATAATAAACTTTTTTTTCTTTATTTTTTATAGCAGCCAGAAAATAAATACCCCCATCCCACTACTTTTTGGAAAAGTGACAGCACGTATGTGTCTTTTCACTGCCGAAGTTACATTTTTTACCGTTGACCCGCAAACGATATTCATATAAATCAAAATCACAGCAAAATAATTAAATTTCAACGTCATATCAGCGAAAAATTTTTATCCCAATTATTTTACAAATTATCTAATAATAAAGCACACGCATAACGTTACTATAATTTGGTTAAATATTACAACATTTGTCTTGGCTTAAGAAATATGAAATTACCTGAGTAATAAAGTTACCGCGGAAGTTTAGTCGTCAGTGAATACTAATTTTCATAATTAAATTAAAACAATTAACAAACTGCCTTGCACTGCCTATGATTATTATTATCATAATATATGTATACTTGAATATATCACTAAGACACCGGTACCATTATCTTTAACCAGTCATTATTATCCTTATTATTAATATGAATTTTTTAAATGAACATAAAAATCATATGACTGTAAATTAAAATTTCATAAAACTTTCCTTCATTTTAACTTAATTATGTAATTTAATTTTTTTTTACATTATATCCTTTTAACAGACGGACATTACTCTTAATATTTTAATGTCTGCGACAATAAAATAGTTTTTTTTTTATTTATGAAAAATTTCTTTCCATTAAATTTTTTTTATTTTTCAACTAACGAAACATTAAAAAAAATTTATTAACAGAGATGGCTAATTGACAATAATTGTACTGGTACTCGTTGACTTTTTAAAGTAAGAGGAATAAAGCATAAGAATAATAATATAGCTTTTGATGATTGCCAGATAGGTATTTTATTTAAGTCGCTAACAACAAAGAAAAAAAGTAAAAGTTTATTTGATACTTAAACAAGTTCGTCAGCACTTTCGTGACAATTTTTGTTGTACTAAAGACAATGAAGAGTATCGATCCTGAGGGTATGTCGCCGGTGGTGGTTGTCGTTGTTCATCCGACTTAACTGTAAAAAAAAACGAAAAAAAAAACAAGTGCCTAAAAGAAACCAGTCCAAGTGGGTAAGAAAAACAAAGCAAAAGAAGATATATGATACTTTTGACTTGTGTGTATGTCCATACAGGTCACGTATATTCCTCGTTATTTACTTAGACTTTATTTCTCGATGTTTACTTCCCCCGACATTGCCCGATTAAATGAACCCCCTTGTACACCACTCGCAGTAGTCTATTTTATATACTCAACTTGTTTTTTACCAATATTATCTCATTAAACACACTTTATTTTATTGCTTTTATCTCCATCAACAAACTAATAAAACAATTTGTTGATGTATCATTCGTGACAACATCAATTTTTTATCTTAGATAAATTTTCGCCACAATAAGAATGAGCCTAAGGGGCTTGACCCATTAACTCATGATATTCTATCTCTAAACGAGGAAGGGAAAATGTCCCCAGTTATAACTTAAATTCTATTTGTTGATAACTTTGGGGCTTCTGGATCTTTGGAATCGGCCTAATCGTGATTTCTGGGTGTAGGTCCATTTTTACGAGCATAAGTATCAGCCCGAGGGATTTTACCCATCAATTTACGCTGTTACATGTTAAACGAGGTTCGGAGATTAGGAAAATACCCGAGATATATATCTTATAATTTATAATTTAGTTTATTATGTCCAAGGGGTCTTTGCATCGGCATCATTACGTGTTATTTATTAACTAGTTTGGGTTTCAATGAATTTATTGCCGATCGTTTTATTACTAAAGCAATTCGTTATATTAATAAACTATAATTAATATAATAAATTATCATTAGATGGGAAAATCGTTAGCTATCTTGTCAGTTGTTATTCTTGTAAAAAAGTTATTTCCCCGCGACATGACTATAAATTTTTATCAGACACTTGTCGCGATAATGGGTCGATTAAAAAAACTAAAAGTGTCATTCGCTCCTGGAATATTAGCTTCGGAGACAACGACAAGAGCAAGTTGAATTACCCTTCCCA
This sequence comes from Microplitis deprimator, assembly GCA_964016945.1. NCBI lineage: Eukaryota > Metazoa > Arthropoda > Insecta > Hymenoptera > Braconidae > Microplitis > Microplitis deprimator. Next base: position 24,375,034 of record OZ024707.1, read on the forward strand.
TTGTAGATTCAACAATTCATTAAAATTGACGTACGATAGAGTACCTTTTTGTCTGTATAAATAAAAAGCTCCGAACCTGGGAATAACTATATACTGTCTAGAGATTTTACTCTCTCCGATACCTTTAAGTTTTCATCGACAAACTTTCCAAGCTCATCGTTTTCTTAATAAATTTTTTTATTCCACGTCAATCTACGGGTAGTCCTTCCAAAGAGCTTAAAGTTTTTCTTTTTTTTTCGTATTTTTATCCTTATTTGTAGGAGGTATATAATTTAGCCGACGTTACAAGAGTGTGACGTGTAAAACGAGGTCTGGACACAGACGACATTGGGTCCCCAGCGCGTACTATGTTGAATTAGCTTTGTCAGCTTTGGCTGTGAAGCTCAAGAGCTAATGTAAGAGGAGTGCTAGAGTACTGGAGCACTAGAGAATCCAGAATATCTGTAGATACCCATGCAGAGACAGGAGAACGTCTCTGGACAGTCTTTGGAATGTTCGATTGATCCCACGGGCTGGCTTCTATTCCAATATATCAAGTCCCTGTAGATTATTGTCACATAATTTAACTAGGTCAATTGTCATTTAACTTGATATATATATATATACATAAATATAAAATATAGTTTGCTGTAATAAAACGACATCAGGAAATATTTAATATTACAAAAATATTTGAGAAGAAGAAACTTAAAAAAATAAAGTGAGAAATAGGGTTTAAAGATAGAAGAGGCTGGGAAATCACACAATTCAAACCCTCTACTGGTGGCTCAAACGGTACCAATAAATTGCAACGAGAGACGCGCGTTGGATCCAATTCAAGAGCGACGGGAATGCCGGGGATTCGATTTTATCGCGTGCCGGATGCACACCCTTCCTCACTTACTCACTCACTCGCCCATTTTGCCTCCATCCTCGTCTTTCTCTTTCTCGTTCTCATTCCCGTGCCTTCTCTTCAGGATTCACGACACCCCCAACTACTCCGATGCTTTCAACCCCTTCCGTATTGTGTTGGGCTGAATTGCGAACGTTGTAACGAAAATTTCCAATTACACCAGTATATCCCCAATACCATCAGCGAGCTACATAACCCGGGCTATATACAGTCTCCGAATGAGCTCAATGCACGTGAACACATTATTGGTTTAGCGTCTTTTAATTTTATCGGCAGCTGTCGATTCGAAAATTTATTTATTAAACGTGACAATAACCTTTACCTCAATTTACCTTTTTTTTATTAACGTTACAGTTCAATTTTAAAATCAATAATTTTTAAAGTTAAAAATTAATCTTTTTTTTTTTGTTTTTTTTGTTAATTATACTGACTTGACGAGCTCACGTATTTTTATATTACATTTTATGTGAAAAGTTTACGCAGATGGTACTGTAAATTGAGTTTTTTATTTTTAAATGGCTTAAATGAAGTTTAGCGGAGACAGAAAGTATTTCGAGAATAAGATAGATGAGCAAGTTGAGGCTGAGGAAAAGTAAAGAAGAATAAGAAAGACAAGGTTTTATTTTATATATCTTGTAAGAAACCGCAGAGTTTTAAAGTCGTAAAATTTATGGGTTTCTCTGTATGCGCGACTGGACACCTGGAGAAATCGTAAAACGCTCGGGCACTCGACGCCGTCAAATTCACTCTGGAAAATCTTGATCACGTCAACCAGAGCTAAAACCCGACTAACATTGTCTTTTGTCTTTATTTTACATTTTTATGGCCCACTGTATATTTATATTCAACTTTTTTTTCTCCTACATTTTACATGAGTCGATGCAATAAAATTTTTCTTCATACTAAAATAAATTTGTTTTTTAATATACGATATTGCGAACGCAATGAATATTCAGTAATTATTTTTTTTCCGTTAATTTATGCTTTAGATTTATTATTATTAAAAAAATAAAAAAAAAAGTTCTTTTAAAAGTTTGGAAAATCAATTATTTCTTTGTTATTCAAATAAATTTGCATATTAGACCATACAGGATAATGTTTATTTATTAAAAGCTACATATTTTTCAATATTTTATTTTTTTTAAATTTTTACATCAAAAAAATAGAAATTGCTCGTAATTAACATCAGGGCGATAATACATAACAGTATAGAGTGTAAATAACCCGGCTCAAGTATAAATTTTTTAAAAATAATTTTTTGTCACTTTTCAAGTTCAGTGACAGTAAATACAGACATGAAATTTTTAAACATACTGTAAGTATAACCATAAGATATATATTTTTATAAAAAAGGAAATTGAATACTAAAAAATGTATACGTACATTTACAGTGAAAAGTTTAAAGTTAATCGAATTTATTATATATATACCTATACAATAATAATAATATACAAGATATAAGTATCGCACGTATTTGCTCGCGTGTGATAAGACGTTAGTTTTATGTGCAATTTCCTCCAGTTATCCGTTTAAGGATACAGTGGCTGAAAATTCTAGGCTTGTATACCTAAAAAAAACAGAGAACAGGTTTTATGGTAATACACGTAACGTTAAATTTTCCGTTGTACGTGCTTCTGCATCCACTTCAAAAAAAATATATTTATATATATATATATTGTTATAAATGCCATTAAAAAATATTTTCCATAGTTTATGTCCCATAAAATTTTTTTTAGAATCCACTAAACTAGTAATCGGTGTAATTATTATATTTTTAATTAACGAATATGTAATAAATGATTTATATATAATTTGAATGCTGATAAGAATGCTTGACTAGTAAATGTTGAATTATTATCGTGTATGTGGGATATTAATATAATTGTAAAATGAGTCGGTACAACATTATCGAAAATGGGATCAGTATTATCGGTCGACGATTTCGCGAAAACAATTAATGGGATTAAAATTATACAGATTAGAATTTTGTGTTATGAAGTTTGAAGCAGTGGTTAATCTATCGATCGGTGATTAATTTAGATGGGATAATATTTTTGTTTGTTAGGAATCGGAGAGCTATCATGACCGCAGGGTATAGAAAAGCGTAAATTGTTCTCTGGATGATATTCAAAGTACCGTGTATGTGGTGTAGGTTTAGTGGTCTAGGTAACTCGAAACGAAAAGGTCTAAATGAATTCAGTGGTGTGGCTTGGACGGTTTGTTTAAATCAAATGTCGTTTGGGTTTCCGAGTTTGAGTTCCAGTGGTTTTAGAGCGGAAGGGCGGAGACGAAAGGTAAAATAGGGCAAAAGGGATGTATAGCTAAAAATCTCATGTTAAAGTACATTTATACATTTATATATATATGTAACAATATGAGGGAAATGTAATCTCGATTTAGATTCACATGTTTCCGTTTAGGTCATCCAGTTAAATTTTTTTATTACATTTAATATATATATATATTTATATTTATACCAGAGTTTTCGATTAACGTAAACCACAAGAGAAATAAAAAGCTGGAGGACGAAAATTGAAATATCAATTTATTTAAAAGTATATCAATTTTATTTATTTAAATGTATGTATATATAAACCTTTTGTTTACTTTGTTTTTACTTTGACAGATGGACTGTTTATCTCGGTGAAATTTATTTCACATTTGCTGAAACGAAAGACCGCATGTCAGGAAGTCTTCAGCGACATTTACGTGAATTGACTTATCCGGATGACAGTGAAATGGGTGTAATTGACATTTTTTTATTTCAAATCTCATTCTAAAATATAACAAAACCATAAATAAGAAGAAATACATTTTTCCTCTTACTTATTCACTATATTTTTATCTACAGAGTAATTTTTTACTTTTCTTAGTTATTCTTCGCATTAGCAATTCCCTTAGACGACCCGGTGTCGACGAAAGCTATGTCAGTCGCGTTTTTTTTCGAAGCCAACTACGGACTCGTTAAAGCCCAAGAATCATTAGCATCAGAGACTAGAAACCAGAGGACTGTCTCTTCAGATCATCAATCATTGACCCGCCTGACTGTCTACTCAATTCTCGAATCAAAATTTCAATCGTAAGTACTAAAAAAAAGTTATCTTCTCTAAAAAAGTTTATTACACGAAATAAAAGGATGTTGAGTACTTCAGCGGGTATTAATTGTGACATAAACCCCAGAGAGATAAATTACTCAAGACTCTCGAGTGTAAAAGTACGAGGTTCAACAAAATACAATAGGATTTTGGATTTAACTCATTATTAATTAGTTCAAGTAAAGGTAATGCGATAATTCGACAAGATGCCGCCTTTAGTTATTCAACCAGCCACAATAACAATAATAATGATAAAAATCCATGGAAAATATTAATTTAATATCGGATAAATGATTTATATGATCCAATATATTATCCTATTTACGTATAAAAGAAACTCGATGCAGCGTCAAGTAAATCCGCTATTGTCATTTTACTTTATCACAAATCATATCATCTTCCTGCATCTAGGGTCTAACCAATATACTTACCTCTACTACACAATATGTATATATTGATCACTTGTCTTCCCTTGGCATTATTTTTGACTCATTACTACGTTTCAGCTCTACATTTTTTACTACACAATGAAACGACAAAATGTTATCTGTCTGTAGCTACTAGGACATTTTCCGAAGTTGTCTGTTATTTAGTGGCAGTAACTACTGTAATTTATCTGAAACTACTCTCCTGTACTATTTATCGTATCCTGTAAATGAACATAACAGTGTATCATGAAATTCATTAATATAACTTAGTCAGTCATTGAAATTAGTACCGGGAAAATGTATAATGGGATTAAGGGAAGCTCCGGGCTATGGGCTATGGGCTATGGGCTATGGGCTATACCAAGTACGGGATAGAAGATAGAAGGGTCTCATCGCAAGGTGAGCTAGAGACAAATTAAACAAAAGACTTGCGCGTAAATGTCTGACGGTCGGATTGTAATGAGAAGCTTGTTAGTCGATAATCTTATTCAAGCTCCAACCCTGCCGGGCTGGAGTAAGTAGGAGTAAGCGAAAGCAGGAGGAGCCGTACGATAGGATTATCCGATCGAAATGTTAGAACTTGGTAAGCAATTCAACGTATAACGTATAAGGGACGGAGACGGGATAACTTGGAGGTATATATGCGAGTGAGGGTAGACGACAAGACAGAATCTCGAGGATACTGAGGAATTAATGAAATATAGTAGTTTACCCATGGATGTCGTTACCGGTTCCAAGATTAAAAGCTCAACTGCTATGTATTATATCATTAATCGTTATGCTAATATATTTATTGTCTCAAATTTATTTATATATTACAAAAACTATACAGCGTCAATTTGTTACAGATAATTTTTAACATTTTCAATAAACTCGAAAATTGTTTAACCCACCCTCCATACAGATTTATTTCGATCGACTTTGATTCATGTAGATCGAAAAATTTTTTTCCCCGAGCCCTTCGAGAATTTAAGCGAAATGAAATTTCTCCAATGCTATTTAGGTTAAAGCGAAAAAATTCATGGAATCTAATTCAATTTTATTGTTATCCATCACTTTGTTTACTCTTGAATAAAAGTTAACGATACAACTTCGATCAATTCGCGCAGTTGATGTATCAGTATGAAAACAGTTGCTAAATGTTTTTGTTTGCCTGTCACGTAGCAGTAACAAATTTCTCATTTATATATAGGTAACAATCTGCCACGGAATGAGTGAATGACGAGCACATTGATCATTTTCGTTTGTTTATCAACTTATTATTCACTTAGTATAATGTTTAATTCATTTTTTAGGTTAGGGCTGCCAGGTCGTGCATGTTTATTGCGTTCAATCTGTGAAACGAGTAAGTTATCTCTGCATCGTCACAATGGACTTATCGGAGATCTTCTTAGAATTTTATTAACGTAAGTACTGAAAATAATTTAATAAGGATAATAGATCACTCTGGGAGTTTCAGAGATTCAAGTAATTATTACAATTTAAAATAATGAAAAAATAAATTTGCGAGCCAACAAATGGGGTATGCAAATTGTTTGAATTGATTATCTGTGACAAGAGAATAGATTTGAGTTTGAGGAATAAGGGATAGAGATGAAATTGGGGTATCGTACAGAGAGACGTGTCTATATAAAGCTCGAGATGTAAATGTATATATGTAGATGAAGATGTAGATGTAGAGTGGACAATGTGAGATCGGATCTCTCAGCGGTCGCACATCGATTCAGCCAATCGATTACAAACCACTATACACGAGTCGCAAAACCCAGAGGGTGATCTACGAGTGCCTTGAGGCGTAAATTTCACCATCACTATGACTATTCTCCAGGCCATCTTCTTCGGCTAACGAGAACTTGCCAACTGAATATGTCCAGGCCGAACAACGACAAGCTGCGAGGATCAACCATCACTCGAACTCTGACACCGACAATAATGATGATGATGATCTCGATGGCAATGATCTACATCCTGATGATGATAACAAGGAACCCAATGATTGCAGTACAATTTATCCCCTTTGTCCCATTACTATTTATGACTTCATTACCGCTCAATGATTGCCCGCCTGTGTCATCATGTTCAAACTCAACTGATCAATATCTTCCGGATCATCTCAAAAATTAATTGCACTTTTTATTTTTCAATCAATAAATTGACAGGTTATTGTTTAATGTTTATTTAGAGATAAATTTTGATTCATAAGTTTCTAAAGAAATTTTGAAAATACTTTTGGTCAAACCCAATATTTTAGTTTTACTTTAAATGTACATTCTTTAAAAGTTTTTAGAATTTCGGGTGTGTGAGGACTTGGTAATATTTTTGTTGGCCGCAACTTGTAGAATTTTTTATTATGACAGCTGATTAATTTATTACGTTTATATTAATATCATTGAATTTTCGTTAATAAAAAAAAAATAAATAATACGGAGGTGACCTCTATTGTTTTAATTCGCTCCTCTTTTTTAAGGACAAAATAAAAAAATATTTATTGCATGATTGTTTTTCATCAAAAAGACATTTTTATATAATTTAAAAAAACATTTTTCATTTTTTTTGTATATATAGAATTGTATTTACATTTACATTAATCAACAGTAGTGCAATACGATTGTCAAGATAAATTGTTTGTTGTGAAATCAAATAGCGGATGAACGAGAGCTTTTGAAAAATCCTTTTACAAATCAATCATACATATATATGTGTATATGTCTATGTATTTAGTATGAAGAGATAAAAATAAAAATAATAATAATAAAAGAAAAAAAAAACAAAAATAGTGTGACAGAGATAGTGTATAGGTTGATCGAATGATAGAGAGGGCTTAACACTGGTCGTTGTTGAATTTTACACGAGGATTCCAATCAAGTCCAAGAGCCCCACGGGACAATTCCAATGGTATTTTGTGCAGTTCCTAGTTTGTCCGATTAGTTCAGCCTCGACAATGTCCTGCGGCAAATTCTCCTGTTGAGAAGTCGACGGTCTGGAAAGCCATTTCAAATAAACCAATTCATTATATTATTTATGTATGAATATTTACTATCAGTAATTTTTCATTATTGTTTCTCAATTAAATAAATATGTATTTTTATTAATTACTTACATAAATAGAACATTCAAGATATCGCCCAAAATCCCGTTCTCACCCAAATCAAATTTCAAAGTCTCGCATATTGATCTCAATAAACACGAATGTCCGGAAAATCCAAAACTCTCAAATTTATTTTCAATAATCTGATAAATTGTTTTACGATTTATCGATCGCTTGCGCCGTTTCTCACTCCAGGGCGCGAATAATGTAGAGTTGGGTGGTAGTTGGTAAGAAGCTTCAAAAAAATATGAGACTGATACTGATTTATCCGGATCTGGTAGAGGTACTGCTAATGCAAAAAATATCTGAAATATTTTTCATTTATTAAATTTTATTACTTTAATATTTTAGAGCTTAAATTAAAATGGATTTTCCCTCTATATTTTTTTACTGACCCCTAGTGAACTGTCTTCTGGATAAGAAAGTGCACGAATTGGTCGATGGAGTATTTTAGCCATTTCAGAATTTTTTTCTTCATACATGCACACAGCAATTACTATTTTACTTGCAAATAATACACTGAAAATATTTAAATTATACTCCATTATTAGCTTTAATAATTTTTCACGTCTAAGCTATTTACTTTTTATCGTATCTTTGATAGTTAAGCCAAAATTTTAGTTTTTATAAATTTTTCTTAACAAAATTGGATAATTTATTTAATTGCGGACAGTAAAAAATTTTAAGTCAAAATGTTTGAGGTTTTTAAAGCTAAACCGGATACTTTGGGTCTAGCAATCTGAAATCAGGGGCTTATCTACTTACTCGACAAACTCTTGAAAAGAGCTATAGATGCACAAGTATAGATAAAGACAGAAGTAGAATATCTGTAGAATAGTATTCTAGTCCAAGTGGAATCTATCCAGTAGGGATTTCTCAACGAAAATCTCTGCTGATCTGTGTTTTGAGTATTTAATCGCGCGGACAACAGAAATCACAAATGTTTATACTAAACTATTTTAAATTAAGTAGACTTAACAACTCACAGCTCAATTAGATTGTCTATTGGCAACTAAACCCCAAATCCAAAATTAATTGTTGGCATTATTTTTACCAAGTTTTTTTATACTCCATAGTTTTTAATTAAATATTTAAATAAAAAAAAACTTTCACAAGTAAAATTTATTTTTTTTAAAATGTAAATAAAAATAAATTAATTTACTTACTAATTTAACTTGTACATTTTCGTAACAAAACTCGATGAACTGTAACACGTGCGACTGGCGTGTTATTACTGTTCACGCTCAATAACGGTGTGCTGGCGTTAAGTACTAAGTACACCGTACCCATTTCGGTCATAATCGTTTCGATTCTTTTGCGAAATAGTAGTTGTAGTTGCTTTTGAATTTGTTGCCTTTAAATTTAACTTTTAGAGTTATTTTAATTACAAAAAAAAAAAAAAGAAAATTAATTCAATAAATACTAGTTTAATTGCTCGCAATAATGAAACCTTACATACTATCAAATTACTGCTACTGTAATTATTATTACACATTGCTAGTTAATTACTTAGTAATATTTATAACGAATTTTAATTTCGCCATGGCAAATAGTTATGAGCTAAAAGAATTACTGAGACAAAAACGCTATCTCGTCTATCCAAACCCACTCGGTAGTGAAACTAAAGTTCAGGTAATTATATTTTTTAAATTTAATCGATTTATTTAAGAGAAAAGTTATTTTAAGAGCATAATCTTCCGGGCAACAATTATTTTGTCTATAATCGCAGAATAAGTTAAGGCCATAAGCTGCTTATATCAAAACTTAGTTGTTGTTCAAAATCCTGAATAATTAAATACAACAAATAGTCACATTAAAAGTTATATATTAGCAACAGAAAATAAATCAAGTGTATAATGGAGAACAGAACTATCGTATGCTGCACAATAATTCCCACGAAATAAGTTCTGCTTGCGAGAGAATACCTTTCAGGTTAACGCAAGTAACCGAATTGAATTTTCTCGCTGACTCGACTGTACTTCAGAATGATTATGAGGCAGCGCAACACTCAGTTCTGTTGTTTATTTTTCCGTAAAGTCGGATTTCCGAACGTAAGTAGCTGAAACACACACTTGCACTATCGAACTCGAAATACTTTCGAGCAAAGTGGAGAAAAGTTTAAGCCTCGACGAGTGTTGAATATAAAAAAATGTTTTTTCTTCTTTAGATCTGATGTTAATCACTCAACTCTGTTTGTAACTTGCTAAAGTTTAATTAGTTTTTAATTTACGGACGAAATTATTGTTAATTAAAATTTTTATCAATGTCTAAGGATATTTATTTTGAAAAACTAGTCATATATTGTTGATAAATTTAAAAAAATTTTCTTTAGGTTCTTTTTGGCCTAGGACTGCCGATGGAATCGGAGGTATCGGTTATTCTAGGATACGTATTGAAATGTAATTACAATTTGCCTTACAACTCATCATCATTCACCGAACCGTATGTAAGATACCAGAGAGACACTGATAAAAACGGTAATAAAAATGAAAACAAGAGCAATAGGAAAAGTTTTAGAATAAAATCCGAAGAATCACTATCGAGATGGGATTTATATCGCATTTTGGAGTCTGCTCTCGAGACTTTGGGCTCTCCGGGTAAAGTATGTTTACTTCGCGCTGTCTGCGAAGCTGCGGAACTTCCTTTTGATCCAAGTCATGGATTACTTGGCGAGCTTCTACATGCTTTACTCACACCATCTTCAACTTCTGAATACTCAGATGTATACGAAGATCGCGAATATCTTGCTGCTGAACATATCGGTAAAAATAGAATAAATAAACAGTCAAAAGGTCAATGTAAATATATTTTCCATGAGTGCATTTACAGTCCATTAGACTATTTCACTTTGTAGAAATTTTTTCTACATCTCTGTTACCCTCTTGCCATTTTGTAAAGACCAATAAAAGATTCATTCAAAAATTTAACTTTTTTTTATTATTTCCATGATATTTTTATCTAAAGATTTTCCACTAGGTTTTATTTCTAAAAATTTTTTTTCTCCTATTTGGTCTCAAGTTTTTCATAAAAAACTTTATGTATAAATGATTAAAAGTGTCTTAAAGTAAAGAACTGATAAATTAAATATTAAAACTAAAAGATAAATTGTTATACAAAAGTAATAAAAAAAAAATCACTTGGGAATGTCGCCGCACAAATGCACATCAGCAGAGAGATGTTTCTAAAAATGCATCAAAACAATTCACGTTATTTCCCAGGACAAATCGACTTTTGAATATTTTCCTCACAGTTTTCACAAGCAATTTCTTAAACTTTAAATTTCATCTCTTCTATACATTAAAACTTTTCGTTGCGAAACAACAAATTATTTTCATTCGAATAAAAAAATTATTTAAGTTATTTTTTTAAAAAGTGTATTTATTTATTTGTATTCATTCCCATAAACGATAAAAATCAAAAGAAAAGAGTGTAACAGAGTAATATCTCGTCTTTTGCCACGTCGTCGAATCCCTGCCGCTAATTAGGATGCCGAGGAGAGAGTGATTAGTCGGTTTACCGCTGGCTCACTCCCTTGGGTGAACTCTATCCAGTTTATACAGATATCTTGGAAACACAAGACAAAGAACCTCAGTAGCAACTACTACTATTACTACTACTACATTACTATTACTCACTTAGAGTTATTACCAACAATGAATTCATTGTTACCCCGACGTTTTGTTTATAAAATAATTTTAACTCATATCATTATAATTATTTTAATAACACTCAATAATTATTCGATGACAGTGGAGGGCAGTGATATTAAAATCCGCAAACAACGTTACTTGGTCCATCCACCGCCAAGTAATTGGGCCGGCACAAAAATGCAGGTAAAAATAAAAACTCTGTTTTCAAAAATTTATTTTTCTGTAATATCAACAAAAAATAAATAAATCTCTGAGGATCACTGCCACAGTGATTGCAATTAAAACAAAATATTAAATTTATCGTTGGATGAACAAAATGTTGCAAAATATTTTTTATAAAATTTTTTATTTAAAAAAAAAAATCTGTATATTTTTTAATTGAATTTTTTTTGTTTTGCGATTTATGATGAATCAATGACACTCGCGTGGAAATTGTTTAAAATTTGACCTATATCGTGATGTATTTGTATATGTATATATATAAACATCATAACACTCTTCACGTCAATGCCAGAAATGAATTCTCGAGTGACGTACCGGTGAATCCGGATGAATTGGTTGTCAGCACAGATTTATCACGTAGTTTTCATTGTTATTTCTAGCTTCATCTCTCTACACCTACAGACATATAAACATTTATTTATATATAGACATGTACGTAAATAGATTTAACTCACTCTGTCTATAACTCTCGGGCAGTACACTCGATTCTGTATGTACAGACATATATTTTATTATTCTATATTGGTGTTTCTCCAGTTGATTGCTGGTCTAGGTTTGCCAATGGATGTAGACGTCAGTACAATCATCGGATATGTGATAAAGTTCAATTATAATCTGCCTTTCAATGCTTCTGATCTAACCGAACCTTACATTAGATATCAGAGATCCACTTCTAATCACCAATACCGTAAGTACTATTTTAATAGTCATTAGATGATTTATTCTTTGTTTAAAACTAACAGTATTGACAATTTTCTAAATTAATTGACAGTAAATGGATGAGCAAAACGGCGAGTTAAAAATTTTTATGACTTGTATAGCAAAACAGGCATCTAACATTTTTATAAAAAACAAAAATTCAATTGATCTTTTTTTTTTTGGAGTTTGATTTATTTCTCTGACCCTATGAACGTACTCCTTTCTTCTTTGTAGCCAAAAAAAAAGTTGTTTAACAGTTAAATAAAAAAAGTATTGGGTAACTTTTTCTTTATTCTTTTATTTAGTTACTCTTCCAACAGGATATATATTACAAATTTGATCCTTTGATGAAAAACTTTCGCTCTAGAATAAAAAAATTCAATTTAAATCAGTTTCGTATAGATTTTCATCGGCGGATGTGCTTTTGGTAACAGCAAAAAAGTGTGATCTGGAAAATGAAAGAAAAAAAATTTCGACCGAAAGAGACAGAAGCAACAAAAAAAAAAAAAAAAAAAAAAAGGAAGTGAGTGAGTGGATGGATAAAGCTCGAATCTCTGGCACTTTACATATTAATGGCTATTTTTTGTATTATATATACATATATAAATCGAGAGAAGACCAAGTGAAATAGACAATAGACAACGAATAAATGTACGTCGAGGCTTCTTATTCTAGCTTGGCTTTTTCCACCGTCATTTTACTTAATCGGTCTTTATTTTTATTATTTTTTTTCTACCTATCATTCATTGTTATTCATTAATTCTAGATATTTTTATTTTTCACTCCATCTCGTCTCCACGCTCTCATTTGGCTGATCATTATTATTTTTTTTTTCTACATCAAGTATATATACATTCTCCATTACAGCAGAAGGATTTACATCACGATGGGAGATTTACCGGATGATCGAGTCAACTTTAGTGGGTTTTAGTTCAGGAAGAAGCTGCCTGTTAAGAGTGATTTGCGAGGCTGCTGCACTTCCCTTCTCCAGATCCCAGGGAATTTTGACACAACTTATTCATATACTTCTCACGTATGTTGCTTAATATTAATTCAATGCATTTCACTACGAGCACGCTTAAAATGCACACCACAAATATTAATGGTGTGACTGAAATTTACATTGCACTTCATAAAACATATTAACAAAAAACTAGCAGCTGCGGTTGCAGCCGGTAATACAAAAGCTAAATAACTAAATAATATACTGAAACAAAAAGAAAACATTTGTTGGATGTACATCACACCCGGTTTGAGGTATGCAATTAAAAAATAATTTGTTTTTAAATTAATTGCAGCCCATCGTCGACAAATGAAAAATATATCGATAACACCGACCAAGAGTTCCATGCAGCTGAGCTTGAAGGAAAAAAAAATCCTGATGATTGTCATAGAGTTTTTTCCGATTGCTGTGAAAATATTCTCGATTACTTTACCGACGTAATTAATTAATAGCTGCCGCAAATTATTAAATACCAAGAAAAAAAATAGTAATAATAAAGCAAAACAAATTAAAAGTATAAAAAAAAGTTGTGAAAAACTTGAACAACTGGCATAAGATTGTAAAAATAAATAAAATAAGAAATAAAAAAATATTACGTCATATCCTACCCAGTAACGTTAACGTTTTCTATATTCTATACAGTATATATATAGTAATATTACTTTTTGGTATTTATATATATATATATACAGGAGTAGAAAACAAAGAGTCAGAATATGTGGAGACCCGCAGCAAACGAGTACCCGGGTGACGGTATTGGTACGTGACGCAGTTATCGGATGTTATTGGCATTTTTGTTGCTCGATAACAACAATATACGTACCGTAAAGAGAATAAAGAGTTTTTAGAAAAATAAAAAAATAACAATAATAATATCTGGTTTTAATTTATCACTAGTAAGCAAAATAAAATTACTGAAAATTGACAAGTATATAATTTTTTAAATTATTTTTTCATTGAATCGAGAGTTTAAAATTTTAATTTGATAAGTTTAAATATAATGTAGTTTTTTTTTTTACTGTAGTTTTGTTATCGCAAATCGTTTATTTTTTTATGAGCATAGCATGCATGTAACATTCCCAGTAAACTCATAACTTTGTATACAGTTCAATAAATATTGAAAAATAAATACTGACGTAAAGTACATTTCTTACTTGGCTTCAGAAACATATATCCAAGGTTTTAGCTGCTTTAACGTCCGTACCAAATGCTTACGTTATACATCCACGAGTATATGGGCCTAAAGTACCTACTGTATACTATACCTACCAGCTATATTAAATCTATTATATATAAATATAAAAAACCAGGGTTGTAAGTTTTATTAGATCGTAATTCAATTTCAAATCGATTCTCATTCTCTACTATAAAAAATATAGAAAAAACAAAAACTCAGTAATGATTCAAGTGAATTCACGACTACGACTGTTACAGACGTTGATAATTTAACTCGTACAAGTTAATTTTTTTTATCATTTTATTTATTTAATTGCTCTATATATTTTTTCCAATAGATTTATTTTTTCAATAAAAATTTTATAATCTCATTAATAAAATAAATATTATCAATACAAGTGTGCCTTTTTAAAAACAATTAGAGCAATAAGTTCAGATGGTCCACGAAATATAAAAAATATAATTTGGTTGGCGTCGCCTCTGTAAATTTAAATACAAAAAAAAAAAAAAAAAATTGTCTATTTAAAATATTTACATGTATAATAAATTTTCATAAGCAAACTTTGCAAAATAAAAGTGTAAACATGTACATTTGATTGGTAGAGTGTCGTTAATCGAATTTACAGCAAAGAAGATGACAAGTAGTATAACGTTCTGTGTACTCGTACCTCGTTGACGCTTCTCTACTCATCTCTTGGCGTTTGTTCAGCAGGGAGAGGAGTTACCTGAAGGATCTAACGGACTGAAATAATTCAATTTACCGCGATGACGACGTCTACAACTACAACTTCCACTAACACTAATACTACTACTTTGATTCCATCCTAACAGCTGTAATAAGGACGAGAAGGACGAGAAGGACGAGAAGGACGAGCATCTACCTATCAGAACTACTGCATCTTGCAAAACATTGATTTACAAGCTGAGGCACATATAATTCACTGGTTTTCCTGAACTCCATCATCATCACTCTTCATTTACTTATTTAACGAACGATAAATATTTAAAAGCCAAATAAATTTTATAATGAAACTAAAAATACTTTCGGCAGTTTTTATTATTTTTTTAAATGAAACTCGTGGTGATAATACTCGTAGAGCTTCTGTAGATAATGACAATGCTCATGTGATTAAAGAAAGAAAAGAGATAAAAGTTTTGTCACGAGATGAGAGAAGTCTTGTTTATCCAGGAGCATCACAACTAGTCGTAAGTATAAATTACAAGAGTATTTAGGATTAAAATTGTACGTCTAGTATATGTATATTAGCTCGTTGTGTTGTTATTGTTGTTGTAGCTGTAGTTTTACTAGCGCTGTTTATCGCAAATCCTTACTTAACATACATTACCGCCAACACACATTACGACATTACATATTGACAATATAATTTAATATTCATAAGATCATATAAGCTCGAGTTTATAAGATCCTCGTAAATTTATGTTTGAGTGGATTTTGAAAGTTTCCATTATCATAAATCAATTATATATTTGTCTTCAAGTACTTTTTTAAAATATTTAACACGATAAATTTAACTCCAAGTGTTGCTTATTATCTTTTCAGTGGATAGTACTTTAATTTAATTTTTCAATTAAATAATTAATGTAAAGAAATTTCTTTGGTGTTTATTTAATTAGACTTTGCTTTATTCCCTTGATAATGCAGACAAAGACAAAATTTGAAATTTAATCAAATTGGGTAAAAAAAAAAATTGATATTATGATTTAATTAAATTTTAGTAATTCAGTATATGTATATAAAATGTATGCCGGTTTGTGTTTAATGTAATAGCAATGGATCCCTTGGATAATTAATATACGGATTGATTGCATTGGCTAGACGATAAAATAAAAGTTGGTCTGGCTAATATATAGGACAGTTGGATTGAGATGGAGATTGCGGATCGTGATACAGTGATCAGTTGTTCACTTGTACAATTAATCATTCAATCTGGCTGTTTAAAAGGTAGCAGATAAATTATTCTCTTTTTATTTCTCTGTGTGTCTGCAGTCTCTACAGTCTCTAAAGTCTCTATAGTCTGTGGGAGGTTCGAGTTTGCAGAGAACTCTCGAGGGTATTTTAAATAGTAAAAAAAAATTAACGTGAGAGTTAACAATTTATTTATCTTAAACTTTTAAATTAAGATATTTTTAAAAAATCTTTTTATCATTTGTACAGCTGAAAGAATTGCACGAGTAAATTTAAACAAAGTGGGCCAAAAAAATAAATTTAAATAATTTGAGTTTAATTTGTTCAAGAGATTGAAATCCGACGGATAGAATAGATAAATATATGTGTATATATAATTTAGCGTGTATGTGAACATGTGGGTGTGTTGGAGTTAAAATGTATAGAAGCAGGCATAGACTAAGTGCAAACTTAAAAGCACTCGCACGTACGATCGAGCTTCAGGGGTTTACTTTCATTTTAAAACACTCGGACAATTCAGCTCGTTAATTAGTTTGGTTGATTGAATAATAAGTGGATACGTGCAATTGAATTTATCGTATTTAACATTCTAGAGATATTTTCAGCGTATTTGTACAACAGGAAAATCTATTCTATGTAATATGTTAATTTTCATTATTTATATATTTTTTTTTTTTTTTTCTGTCACATCAAAGTTAATTAAGTAAAATATTTTCATAGACTTTAAATAATTTAAAAAAAATTTAATATTTTACAGTTGATTTTCGGACTGGGCACGCCCTTGCAGTTAGATCGTGAAAGCGTTATCGTTGGTGCATTTGCAAAATTACTATACGATTTACCGTCAAATGCAACAGACTTTACATCACCCACGACAATTAATTACCGCGATGACAAAAGTAAAAGCCGGTGGGATATTTACAAACAATTTGAAAAATTAACAGCGTTGTACGGACTGGGTGGTAAAGTTTGTCTGCTAAAAGCAATATGTCAAGTCGCACATGTACCTTTTGATCACAATCACGGCTTACTAGGCCAACTTGTTCAAACATTACTTACGTAAGTAAATAGTAATTTATTTTATTTAAAATAATTAAACAACAAGGATTGAAATGATAATTTTATCCAAGGTTAGGCTTCAAAGTAATCTATCAGAACTAACTCAAAGAGAACCAAGCCAATTAATTGCGTATTTAGGATTAAATTGTGTTTACGTAGATGCGAACTAACGAACGGGCTACCCGGCAACGCGATTAATACTAAAATTTTACTTTTAACATGGTTATCAAAGTTAATCGAGCTACAATTGCATCAGTCTTCTCTATCAGAATATTCTCTTTGTCTCAAGAGACTTTTCACAGCAATTAATCAGACGCTTCGGGTTCAAAGTCTACAAGAATATTTAAGATATTAATTAATAAATATTTATGGTGATTACTCGGTTATTAAAAAGTACTTTTAATAATAATTAAATTAATAAGTTTACGAATAATTGAGTATCCGTCATTTACCGTCAGAATTGAAAGTTTCCAGAAACTAAACGTGAAGGTAACCGCAAGTTTGGATCGATGTTGAGGCGATGCCAAGCACGTAAAGCTGCTACTGGCTATATTATGTATGTATATATGTAACAACCCACCCAGTACACTCCTCATTCGTCTCTTTTGCTTACCTCCCCTCTTAACCCGTCATCTTTCCTCCTTTCCTCCTGTCCTCCTGTCCTCCTAAGAGCATGGCAACCCCTTTCGGATAGCATGTAACTCTCGTAAATCATATAACTCGATCATTGCCCGGATCGCCGTGTTTACCGTCACTTTCTCACGCTTCTCACCCTTGTGGCTTTTCACCCTCGTCTTCTGTTCTCTCTACACTTGACGCAAGTTAAATTTACCCATATTTCCCGCTCTTGTCCCTTTTAGCGTACACGTTTATGTACATCGCATCGGTACTACATACAATTAATTCCTTATTAAAATCGGGCGGACTTTTCAATAAATTTTTGATCGATTGATCGATTGATGGATAGATTAATTATGCGACGTATTCAAATAACGTTTAGACATAATCTTTGAAATAAAGTTTTAAAAGATGTGGAATTTTCAGGCCCTCAAGCACTGCTGAGTCTTACGAAGAGCACGAAGATCAGGAATACCATTCTGCTGAAAAACTCGGCAGGCACGTGGGTGAATACTGCCACGCCCTTTACCCGGAATGCTCAAGAAGTGTTTTAGACGTATTTTCCACCACCACCGATTTTTTTTGAAAGAGGCCTCTTATACTTAGTTTCAATGTGAAACTTTGTTAATTTTAATTTATTCATTTATTTTTATTAAATAAAAAAAAAAAAACAATCTTTTTTACGTTTCATTTTATTATTTTGCTAACTTTACTTCTTCCTTGCACATTTTAACCCTACTGTTCTGCAACTGCTCTGCTACGCCGTCGCTTCAACATCTCAACTCTCTGGCGTTCTTGCATGCCACTACATTCCTTCCGCAATTTTCATTTGCTCGAAAGCCTCGGATTCATGAAATTCCCCGGACACTCTGAAACAAGTGCTATGAGATTTTAGGTAAGACTGGTCTCTTTGTAAGAGATTGAATTAAGAAAAAAAAAAAAAAAAAACAAAATTAAAATCACTTTTTTTTCTTGATATATTTTTTTTGATGAAAACAAATAAAATATAAAATAAAAATTAAAAGGCTATCACTGCCATTAATTTCATATTCATATTATTTTTTTTTTTTTTGTTATATATATTTTTTAAATACCTCTATTGGAAATTCTAGTACGGTTTATTGGAAAAAATAAAACTAAGTCTTCTGGAATTTCAACGGTTCAAGTACCCCAGGTTTAATGAATATCCCAGCAGGCTAATCGAATGGAGAACGCTACGACGATAGATAAAAGCAAAGAAAAAGAGATTAAAATGTATATAGAACAGAGTAACAGGGTAAATGGATATATATCTATGTATTGAAGCTGAGTTCTCATTTCAATTGAAATACTCAAGACCCTTTTTACCTTTCATTATTATTATTACGATAATTATTATTATTATTATTATTATTATTATTATTGTTATATATATCCTATCGATTCCAAGCCCTGTGCCGTGATTAGATGTAACGGAAACGACATTCATTAATAAATTATACTCTACATTAATAATGATTAATAATCATCGTACATATAATTAAATGCTTAACTATCTAAATGTCAATGATTTCATTCCCAAGTAATTACTCTACAATATTGGTCGCGAAGAAATAAATACAATATTTTTTCCCAGATGTAGAGTACAATGAAAATTATTTATTGCAAGAATAATAAATTGTTAATCATTCAAAAACAATTGGTATTTATATATATTTTTTTTTTTCAAGACGCGCTAACAGCATTAATGTAATATCAAGGTGTGAAACTCGACTTTTTTTTTGTCTACAATACAAACGGTCGAAAAGAGAAATCTATAAATTTAAGTTGCGCAGTAAATAGAAAAAATGAAGCCATTTCTGCGCCTCCCTTCCAAATACACTAGGACAGATTAGAAATGATCAAGAACAAATACAAAATGTTGATCTTTTTTGGTAGAAAAGGACAAAACACAGAACAGCTGTAAACAAGTCCAAACACGTATAAATTCACTGATTGTGCGTTCTTGCTTTTTATTAATTTTTACTCCGTTTCCAAAATAAATTTTGTTGTTTATATCAATATTTATTTTTTAATTATAGGATAAGTCGCTGATATAATTTGAATAAATACTCGGGTTAATTCATAAACTATTTCAGAAATTATAATTGAAACAAGTGGTAATTTTTATTGTAAACATTAAAGTAAGTCAACGAATATTATCCAAATTTTTGTATGCTAATTTAAATGTGAAAGATATTAAATTATTTAATTAACATTTTTTAAAAATGTTTATTTTTTACATAATAAGGTTTATTTTTTTTGTTTACTCAAGTTTTAATGATGCAGACGATGTCAGATCCCAATTATAGACTTCCATTTGAAACAAAATTGAGCAGTTTCGTTAATGGCCATGATGTAGCCCTACGTCATTATAAAATAAAATTGGCACCGCATGTTCAAGAAAACGAGTTCACTTTTGATGGAGAAATTTCTATAGATTTTGAAAATTTGAAATCAAGAAATTCGTTTAAATTGAACGCTAAAAATTTGGAAGCTGTCGAGAATGTTATTTTGAAAAAAGAGAATCAAGTTTACGAGTCAAGTGATTATACTGTTACTATTGATAGCACCGACAATATATTGACTATAAACTTTGATAGAGAAATCGCTGTTGGAGTTTATAATTTATATCTCCAGTATAAAGGTCAAGTTCGAGAAAGTACGAAAGTTTTGAAGCATGCTTATTATTTTGATAAATCTGGGAAAAGACAGTAAGTAACTGATATTATTTCTTTCTATTACACATTTGAATAGAACAAGTAATGACGTAATAATTATTCATATTTTTTAAATTTTATAATTCAAAAGATGGATGTTACTGAGTGATTTTGAAATTGACGGTATTCAAGAATTGTTCCCATCCTGGAGAGCTGACTGGTGTCACACAAAATTTGAATTTTCCATCAAGCATAATAAAGAATACACAGCATTATCAAATGCGCCAGTAAAAGAAATAATAACAGCAGAGGATCCAAATTTAGTGTGGACAATTTTTGAAAAAACTCCAACTTTCTCTCCGAATCACTTGGCTTTCATTGTTGGCAATTTAGAATGTTTATCTACGCACGATGACGACCCCTTCAAAATGTGGCTCCCTAAAAATACAATTGATTGTCAAAATAATGACATTAAAATCGTGGAAAAATTGTGGAAAGCATTGGAAGATGTGACCGGTGTAACCCATAAAGAGCATAAATACAATAAATTGGATGTCGTCGTTTTGCCGGAATTTATTGAAATTAAACAACGCAATTGGGGACTCTGTATGGTTAAGTAAGTTTTTAATTTATTACGCAATACGCAATTTACTTTATTTCAATGTAAATTTAAATATGAGAATTTTTGTTTTCAGTGATGTGAGTATTGGGTGGAAAGAAAATATCGATAAAACTGAAAAAATTACTACAATTACGGATATAGCAATTTCATTTATCGATCATTGGTTCGGTGGACTTATTCAAAGTGTCACTTATAGTAGAGGAAGACCTTTAAGCTATGGCCTTCGTTATTATTTAGCTCAACTGATAGTTGATAAGGTTAAATCTATGTTATTTTGAATTTAAAAAATTTTAATTAGCTTGTTTAATTAATATTAATTATATTCAATTAACTTCAGGTTGATAAAACGTTTCATTCTATTGACCGATTTATTAACAAACAAGGGCAAGAAGGAAATTGGAATACATTTCATTGTACGCTTATATTTTTAGTAGTATTAGGTATAATAATAACATTCATTTAATATAAATTCTTACAGATAACTATATCTCACGTACGATTGAAAATTTTTTGGGTAAAGACAAGTTCCGAGCGGCTTTGAGAAATTATATATTAAATAAGTATGTCATTTAACATCCAGCAGATGAATTTTTTTTTTTGGAGATAATTACTTAACAGTTACGATATTTTTTCTTGCAAGTAAATCTAAAGACCAAATAGTCAGTGAGCTTTCCGATGAAATTGTAGAAGCATCTGGAAACATGAAAGAATTTATGAAAAAAGTATTGAGAAATTGGAATCGATTTTCGTCATTCCCCACACTCACGGTCACTCGTAATTATGAAGCAAATAAAGCGATTGTTAATCAAGCGCGATATTTGAATATGCTGGAGTTAGATTGGAGATATTGGGTTCCATTGAATTGGGCAACTCAAGACGAGCCTAATTTTGAGGATACATCGGTAACTCAGTGGTATGATGGTGATTTTATGAAAACTGAAATTCCGGTTACAGTAGCTGGTGATCGTTGGATAATTATGAATAAACAACATTTTGGTATCAATTCAATTCAAGTCAAAATTTGAATTTGAATTAATATTTTTTGTAAATTTTTTAGGTACCTATCGTGTAAATTATGACGAAAAAAATTGGAAATTAATTATAAATTATCTGAAAACTGATGATTACTCAAAAATTCACCTTTTCAATCGTATTCAGCTGATTAATGATGCATTTACTATTGCCGATTGGGGATTTCTTGACTATAGTATACCTTTTGAACTAGCGGAGTATCTTACTCGTGAAACAGAATTTGCCCCATGGGCAGCATTTTTGCATCAAATTGAACAGTTATATTATGAATCATCATTACATATTTCCCCATACTTCGACAATTTCAAGGTCCAATTTTAATAAATATATGACTCGTTATTTTTATTATTATTTAATATTATATTTTGTCATTTAGAAATATGTCTTGAAGCTGACTACTGAACTAGAAAAACGGATTTTACTCGCGGATGAAGCCAATGATGACTTAACTACGCGACTTTTAAGAATTCCTTTAGTGAATCTCCAATGCATTTTTGGGTCAAGTGATTGGGGAAATTATGCCCTTACCAAACTTAAAAATTGGCTCGACGATCCAGATAAATATCCGTAAATATAGTATTACCATTGTATTATTTCATACTCATAAATCAAATTTTCTATTATTATTTTCGTTTTAATTTTAGAATTTCTTCAGACATGAAAGTTGTGATTCTTAACAATGGAATACGTTTCGCAGATGAAGATACTTGGAATAAATTATGGGAAAAGTATATACTAAATTTACGAGATCCTAAAAACCAAATCATTTCACCTTATAATAAGAGTAGATATGAATTCATTAAAGAAGAAGAGCTTCTTTATGCTCTGTGTTGTATTTCAAACAAAGAAGTAATAAAAAAGTTTATAATATTGGTAATGGAAAATGTTATCAACGACATAATTACATCGGTTTTTTTCGAGAAACTTTGCCGGCTAAATAAAAAAACCGTTGACGTTCTTTTAGATATTGAATCCAACTCCACTAAGGCTGACGGAACGTAATATTATTTTTTTTAGTTCCGACTGTCGTTATTGTAATAAATAATTATTTTAATTGTTGCTATTTTTTTTTTCTTAGCCTTTTGCTTGATAAAGACTTTAGATACGATGCCGTTGAAAGTCTTGTGAAATTTATAAGAACTGATGATCAACTAAAAAAAGTATTTATAAAATTTATCAATATACATTACCTCAACGTCAAAAAAATATTTAAATTAATAATTTTTTATTTTTACTAATAATTATTTTAGTTGAAACTACTGTCGTCTGAATCTACTCAGGGCAGTACTCTTATTAATCCAGGAAGGATAAGTTGTGTTGAAAGATGTCTCCCCAAATTCAGTGAAAAATTAAATAAAATAATGAAATATTTCGAGACAATAAAGTAATTAATTAATTTAATTTATATTACTGCCAATACAATTTTTATTGTTGTTACAAAAATATATTCACTTGTTGTTAAAAAAGAATCTAACACTATATATATATATATTTTAGAAATACATAATATAGACTTTTTTCCATTCAAAATAACCAGTGAGCTTGTATTGTTGCATATTACACACCTAGGGAGGAAAGTAGGACGTCCCAATCCACGTGTTTGCATCCATCGCCTTCGGCTCGAGTACGCAATTATACAAGAGGGTTGGAATGTCCTACTTTTCTCCCTAGGTGTATAATATACTATCTTTATTTTTTATTGTGATATTTTACGGTTTTTTTTTTTTTTTATTTATTTAAAATCTTTATTACTTTGTACTCGGTCGTAACAATTATCGGCATGAGTAATCCAATTTTTATGATTTGACTGAAATAAATATATATTATTGAGTCATACCATTATCTGACAGAATAAATATTAATCAATGCCAAGAAGGCAGAAAATAAATTTCAGTAAAATCTTTATGTCAATATTATAATTCGAAACGTCAGATTTTGTGGAAAAAATTTTACGAGTCAAATTTCGTTGAAATCCTAAGTGATAACAACTGGAAGTAATTTTTTTAAAATTCTATAATAACTTTTTCATATCCAGGTTAATTCGTCTTTTAAATACATTGATAATTAAAAAAATTTCGTTGTGATTATTTTAAAATTTTTTTTGCATTTCGGACTGATAAAGAACGAATTTATTATCTATGTTGAATCGTTGTTTTTAAAAACCAAATAGAATTATTATACGTAAATTTGACTAATAAATTTACCATTTCAATAGTTTCATTAAAAAAATTACAATAATAAGTTCGATTTAAAGCTAGCAGTAATATATTGTTGTATGTTTTTATACATTTTACAGAAATCAAAGAATACATATTATTTATAGAATTGTGTACTAGAATGCATTGATAAGTAATTCTGGTATTAATTTCAAATAAAATTCAATTGTTAGTGTGTCAGTGTAGATAAGATATTGTTTTTTGACGTCATTATTAATTAAACGCTATAAAATAATAAAATTGCCACGTTGGTCTACTTGACTTTTGAAGTTAGTATATATTCTATAAGATTTTATATAGTTTTTATAATACTGCCTATACACACCAAAAATAAATGTTTGTTTTTATATGTTGATTTATGATTCGTACTTATAGAGACCATAAGTATTGTAAAATTTTACTTAAAAAAAAAGGCAAGAAAAATTTTTCCATAAAAACTCTTGTAAGTTTATTTATATTCATTATTAATTTCGAAATTGTTTGTATATTAATCTAAAAATTAATAGTAGTCTTTTAAGAAACGATAAGAGCCAATAATGTTAACAACACATTCAAAAATTCGTTTGAATGTTTTTATAAAAATTATAATCTATGGAATTATCATACCGTCAATTGTGTCTGCAAAAACGGAAATCTATAACTCTCCTCGTTTACCTGATCATACAATACCGACTCATTACAATATTAAATTGGCGCCAAATATTAAAGATAAGACTAACTTAAGTTTCGATGGTGAATCATACATTGATATTCAGATTAAAACTGACATTAAAGTCTTGTCTTTAAACGCTAAGAATATCCGTATTAATGGAGATATTAGTTTGACGAATGAAACACTTACAATAATATTCAAGGACTATTTTCTTGATCTTAAAAATGACTTGTTAGAAATTAAATTCAACGATAAAATATCCAAAGGAAATTATACACTCCATATATTGTATAGTGGTAAAATAAACACAGATTCCATAGAAGGTTTAATTTACAATACTTATGATGATAAATCAGAGGAAGAACAGTAAGTTATCCCGGGTTGTTTATTTCAAATAACAATAGTCACATTGATAATGATAAAAAAAAGTACATATATTCATTTAACTAGATGGTTGCTTTTGACTAATTTTGACGAAAATAATGCTCGACAAATAATGCCATGTTGGGATGATCCATATCTAACTGCTACTTTTGAAATTTCTATACAACATGATCGTAAATACACAGCCCTGTCAAATACCCAATATGACTCAATAGTAAGCGTCAAAAATAAATTTAATTATGTATGGACTAGTTTCGAAAGAACTCCACGCTTATCAATACGCTCGGTGGCATTTGTTTTGGGTGATTTGGAATATTTATCTGATGATAGCAATATGTATCGAGTATGGACATCAAAAAACTCGAAAAATCACCGAAACTTTTTTGCTACCGTGGGCGGCAAAGGATGGAAAGCGATGGAAGACATTACCGGAATCACCCAAGATGAGTATGATCTTAAAAAACTTGACATCGTCGTGATTCCGGTTGAAAACCCATGGAAAATGCTGTTTTGGGGACTTTCAGTCATCAGGTATATCTTAAAATATCGTTAAATTATGATAATTTATTAAATTGACTGTTGATTATAGTAAAAAGGATATTCCGTACGACAGTTATGGAAATAATAACCGTGCAGTTAAATTTTTGGTTTCAATGTCACAGTTACTGTACGATCAGTGGATTTTAAATGCCGATATCACCCTAGATAATTTTGATAATTCATATTTGAATTATGATTTACGTATTTATGTATCTGTTTGTATGGCCGATCAGGTAAAAAAATTCCATATCAATAACTGATTTGTAATTTCGAATAGATTATTAAAATCGATGAATATAAATTACAGATTGAACAGACTTGGGATGTTAAAGAAAGATATTTTCGTGACCAACTGGAAAATCCCAATAGACGTGCGTACATCATTACTTTTAAAATCTAATATTAATATTAATTGACTAATTGATCATCTCTTTTTTTGGCAGCTGGTGTCGTATCTCGCACAGTCGCTAAAATCTTTGGCAAATATAAATTTCGCCAAGCTTTGCGGAATTATATAAAAGATAAGTATGTAAATTTTATATTTAACAATTGTTACTAACAAAACTGAGGCTAAATTTGAAAATTCGACAGTAAATTCGGAGCTAACTCATCGGTTGACCTTATTGACGAGTACGCTAAAATCTCGGGAAGTATGAATACAACATTCAAAAAAGCTTTATCGAATTGGATGACTACTCTGGGATATCCAATTATTTTTGTGTCGAGGAATTACACAACAGACAGAGCACTCATTACCCAAGAACGTTTTATGAGAAATTCATACTTTCGTTCGCAATATAAGTACTGGATTCCAATAAGTTGCGCTACCGAGAACAATCCTAATTTTGATAATCTTACGGATATTCGTTGGTTCGATCCCATCGAGACCTCGCTAGAAATTTCGACAGTTCCTGAAAATCGTTGGATTATATGCAATAAACGAAAATTCGGTATATTTTATTCTTTAACATATCTATAAATTTTTTGTGATCGCTGATAACTACGAACTTATTAATATTTTAATATAGGTGACTACCGAGTTAATTATGATACAAATAATTGGAAATTAATAATAGAATATCTTAAAAATGACAATTATTCAGTAATTCATCCACTAAGTCGTGCACAACTTATTGACGACGCTTTCACTTTAGCTGACGGAGCATACATCGGTTATAATATCCCACTGGAATTGATGGGATACCTTAAAAGAGAAACAGATTATCATCCATGGGCTGAATTTTGGCGTCAACTTGAATACCTATACTACAACTCACCATTGCGAAATTCTTATTTTTACGATGCCTTCAAAGTATTTTTTGTAATTAATTATTACGATAACACTCATAATTTAATAGAATATTTACCATTTATTAGAATTATGTACTGGAGCAAACTACAGCGTTAGAAAGAATCGTTTTAGAAGATGAAATGTCCAATGAGGATGTTCATTACATGACAAAATTACAAAAAGCATCTGTTTTAAAGTGGATTTGTAGATTTGATTCGTCATTCTGTACAAATTATGCATCCGAAAAATTAACGAAATGGCTTGAAAATCATGTTAAAAACCCGTATGTTTTCAGCTTAATCAATATTATTCATTACATGAATGTGCTATTGTTTTTTTTTTTATTTTGTCTGTCTACAGGATCGATGAGTTTTATATGCCAGTTATATTATGCAGTGGAATTCGCGGTTCCAGTAAAGATACGTGGAATCAATTATACAGAAAGTTCATTGTTGATAAAGACGACAATATCTTACACGCACTTGGTTGTACTTCAAACTTAAATATTTTGAATACTTTTTTGAGTCTAGTTTTTGACAATACACTACAAAGTTCCAATGATTTTAATGATCTGTCAAAAATTTTTGATATTGTTGCAAGAGAAAACGACGCAGGAATTGACGTTATACTGGATTTCCTTTTGAAAATTCAAAATAAATATGAAGACTCGTTAGTTAACACTTGAATTCAATAATGTAATTAATTCTATTTATTGAAATTTTTTTATTTTCAGTGATATTCGATATGAGTTTGTACACATTGGTACATTTGCACTCCAAAATATCATAAAAAACTCTCATCAACTTGAGAAAGTAAGTCCGTATTGAATTTAGTTTCAAAAAACGTTATTTATAAGATTGAAAAAAAATATTTTGTTTTTAGTTTAAAACAATATTAAGCAATGATGCTGCACGAACAAGCCGTGATGCGATGCTGAAAAAAATAAGTTTTGCTGAAAATAACATTCATGTAGTTAACCTCCAATCCCAATTCCTGCACGAATTTTTTTCACATAAATAATAATGAATTTATTTATGTTTTCTTAGAATGTTGTATTGTTATCCTTGTTCTTATAATGTATTTTTGTATGTAATTCAAATATACAAATCGTTAGTGTCAAAAATATCACTTTTATTCTATAAAATTGTGCTATAGTTTATAAATAGATTAAAAAAATAAAATTTTTTTCTAATTTTAAACATTTTATCGTCGAAGTTTCCAAGTATATATATCATAACGATAAAATTATATTTTTTGTTAATTGCTCTCAGCAATCGTCACGTTTCACGCAGGAAATAAATATTAAAAACTTATCTATAACATTATTAAGTAATTAAGAGTCTTTTGAAATCATAAAAACCCCACTAACTTCGTTATAAAAAAATTAAGTATCTAATTTTTTTTTCTTTTTCAATTATTACTAAAAGCTTGAAATTAAACCTTTGACGTGAATTTCGGTAAGTACATAGATTTCGTACTGCAATTTTATTTTTTTGTATTAATTTATTTTTATTTTTTAGAAAAGCTCACTATGTTAACGAAAAATTTCTCTACTTATTTAGTAATAGCTATAAAAATTATTATTTATGAACTTTTAATTCCATTAATTGTTAGCGCCAATTATATCTCTGACAATATTACACCAATTAATGTTAAAATAACGCTGATACCTTACATCGAAAATTTCGATAATTTAACTTTTGACGGCGAAATACATTCTGAAATAGAAATTAAAAATGACACAAATGGTCCATTTTTATTTCACGTAAAAAATCTTGAAATTAAAAAAAATATCATTTTAATAAATTCAATAAAGGGATACACTTCAGAAGATTATAATATTGACAATAAATCAGATTTATTGACCATAAAATTTGCTGAAAAAATAAGAAAAGGAAATTATACTCTGATAATTATGTATTCAGGTGTTATAAGTAGAAATTTGTCCGAAGCATTTATCTACATTCCATATCAAGATGCATTCGGTGAAAAACAGTGAGCAACTCCTGACTCCTATACTTATTGATATAGTAACTCTAAATTAAATGAATTAATAACTATTGATATTAAAAATTTGTATAGATGGTTGCTGTCGACTAAAATTTCAAATACCCGAGATGCAAGTAAAATTTTTCCATGTTGGTTCGATGACGGCTCGACAAAAACATCTTTCGAATTATCCCTCAGACATAATCGAGACCAAACAGCACTTTCTAATACACGAGATCGATTAATATTTCCGTCTGAAACTGATTATAATTACAAATGGACAATTTTCGAAAAAACTCCATTACTATTTCCTCAACAATTGGCTTTTATTATCGGTAATTTTGAGTGCTCAACACATTACGATGAAGCTTACCGGGTATGGAGATTAACAGACGCCGATAATAATTACGAAAATTTATCTGTTATTGGTGGTAAAATATGGAAAGCTATGAAAAATTTAACCGGGATAACTAACCACGATAAAATAATTGAAAATTTTGATTTCGTTATCCTACATAATGTTACTTTACCGCAAGTCAATCCATTTTATAGCTATGGAATTCTTATCACCAAGTAATTTTTATTTTTTCAACCGATTCCATTAAATCCGCATATTTATTAGACAACTCAAAATTATATTTTTTTAGTAATGAAATTGTCACCTATATAAAAAATAATTCAGATATCTGGAAACCGAAAACTAAATTGCATCAACAAATATCGTTTTCAATTTGTATGCAGTGGTACCCATTCTACAATTTTCAGTCTAATAATGATAATGACGTTTATCTCAATTATGGAGTTATTACTTATTTAGTAGCAGCTACAACTGATCAGGTCATTCAAAAATTCAATACATATTTTTTCTTATTATATTACTATTGTAATATTTCTAATAAATAAATACACATTGCAGTTTTATGAATCCCCATATGCAGTCGAAAAAATTATTCATCAGGTTTCTGATTCCCGCGATCGTAAGCTAAATTTCAAAATCAATGATTTCTTTATTTTTAATAATGTATCAACTAATATATTATTTTTCACAGTTGACCTCACGATTATAAAAATATTGCATATCATTGGTGAAGCAAACTTGCGTAATTTATTACACAATTTAGCCGTACAAAGGTATTTTTCTTGATTGTTATCAAATTGATAAATTAAAATAAATAAACGTAATAACTATGATTAATTGAATAGTTATTCAGGAGTACTGGAAACAAATTATCTTCTCAATAAATATTCTGAAATATTAGGCGTTAATATTTTGAGAATGATGGAAATTTTGGGTAACTTGTTACTTACGGAGGGATACCCTGTCGTTAACGTAACCAGAGATTACTCAAATCATTCTGTTACTATCACACAAAAACGTTTTTCGAAAAATCCTTCAGAAAATTTGAATGAAAAATACTGGATTCCACTAAATTGCGCAACTGAAAGTAATCCAAATTTCAATGACACGGCGGTCACTTGGTGGATTAATCCCGACTTCAATAAAATTGTTATTTCGGTAGCAGCAACTAATGATCAGTGGGTTATATGCAATAAACAGCTGATTGGTAAGTATTTATTACAATCGTCTCAATTTTATTACTAGAGTTTGTGTTGTAGGTAATTATCGTGTTAATTATGATGAGAAGAATTGGAAACTGATAATTGATTATCTCAAAACATCAAAGTATGTAAAAATTCATCCAGTAAATCGTGCTCAGATTATTGACGATGTTTTGACATTGATGGAATTCGGACATCTCAATTCAAGTTTAGTTTTTGAATTAGATAAATATCTTAAACAAGAAACGGATGCTATTCCGATGACTAGATTCTGGAATTATTTGTTTTATATTTATGATAACTTTTTTTATCGAAAGGATGACTATTATAGCAATTTCATGGTAATTTTAAAAAGTTTTTTAATTTTTGACATTTATAGATAAATTTATAAAATTATTATTGTTTTTTTTTTGTTTTTTATATATATTTAGAATCATTTCTTATTAAATCGGAATAAAAATTTAAACATTTTTTTCTGTAATGTAATCCGTTTTGCTGATCAAAACAGATGGGATAAATTATACAAATTGTATGATCAATATAAAAAAATCGGAATTTATCAGGCACTTGGATGTTCATCAAATAAAAATATTTTAAATAATTTCATGTCAATGGTTCTCAACAGTAACTCCGTGAAATCAAATTTCATTCTCAAATTGATGTTTGAAAGTATCGCAAAAAAAAGTATCATAGGCGTCGATTCTATTCTAGATTTTTTAATAGTCCGGCAAAAAAAAGCAAAACTTAAAGCGTAAGAATTTAACAATATCATTTCTTTATCAATAAATTTTGTTATTATTATCACTAATTATTTTTATTTTTACTACATTAGTCAGACGGATTTTGAATTTATCATAATCGGTACAATTATCGCAAAGAATTTCATCAAAAGTGATTCTCAACTCAAAAAGGTATAAGACGTTTTTTTTTTTATTTTTCAAAGAAAAAATATTATGTTTCTAAGTAATCAATAATTCTCAACAGTTAAAAGATGTATTGGAAAATGGTAGACCTTACTTTGGAAAACAACGCATGGAAAATTATTACAAGATCGCCAAATCCAATGTTCGCTCCTCAATCAAATTCCAATGAAAATTACTTTCTTTTTGTTGATAAATGAAATTACTCAGCAATATCTCTGTCATTCGACAATAAATAAACTCTCATAATTTTTAATGATTTTTAATAAATGCCCAATAGTAATAAAAATTTAGAGATTCATCGAGTGCACAGAGAATAAAATAAATATTAAATAAAATAATTCAAGGAAACTGAGTGATACCGGATGTCGAATAAGAGCGCCAGGATATAACTGTAACTTGGCCAAAATGCAATACCCATGACTGCTCCTAACCCTAGTACTAGTACTATAGTAATACTATTTCGCTCCAACTATTATACGACTAGAATTACTATACGGTATCGAATAGTAGGAAGAAAGATATATATATTCAAGTTCCCGAGTAACATCAGATTTGCATACAAGAGTACTTTGAACATACTCAGATATTTCTCCGTGACAATGTTGTAGACTTTAAATTCACGTTAAGGAATTACTTCAGCTGCAATTTACTCATCTATTTTATGTATTACATCTATATATATATTAAGTATTTTGTCATTTACACTGGGAAGACATTTAATTTTAAACTCGAAAACTCTAAACTCGTTACTTGTTAATTCTGACGTCGTGTCTTGTCATTTACGACCGCATTGTTTCTACTGAAAAGTATTACTTTCTTCATAGTATTTCTTACACTTGTCACTATTTTTGCTTACACAATAGCGGTATTATTTTTATTACAACAATGACAGTGTCAAGTCTGATGCAATTAAACAACTTTTACTAAATTTATTGCTAAAGTATTTCGCGAACAAGAAAATTTACTGATACAAATGAATAGAGTTAGTTATTTAAAGTAATGAAAGTTTCATTTGTAACAAAGTTTTATTAATTCATTATAACCTGAAATTTATTAGTATATTATTTAATTTAAATGCAACTTTTAGTTATTTACTTTACAAAAGTTTGAATTATTTATTTTTATTATTATTATTTTAATAATAAAAATGAAGATCCATCTTAATTAATTCTTGAAGCTCGAGTCATTCAAAATTTTAAGTCAGCTTAATAATAGATATATATTTAATTTAAATATTATAGCTCGTAAAAAAAGTTAAATCCTTTATAAAATCAGATAAAAAAATACCTTTATCAATGTGGCGAATCGTTGATCTTGTTTTCGTGATAGAATGGAATGAAATGAGATAAAAAGTTTATAAAAGTTGAAAGAAAAATCTAAATCCGCAAATCCTCAATTAGCGA
The DNA here is from genome assembly GCA_964016945.1 of Microplitis deprimator. Taxonomy (NCBI): domain Eukaryota; kingdom Metazoa; phylum Arthropoda; class Insecta; order Hymenoptera; family Braconidae; genus Microplitis; species Microplitis deprimator. Next base: position 24,408,181 of record OZ024707.1, read on the forward strand.
TATTTCTTTTGGTTTTCTCGGATAAACGGATGGCAGTAATGGCTACATGGCTACATGGAGTTTGAGTAAAATTGAAGAACGAGTTTCCAATAATATATATAATTACAGAATATACAGAAACGATGAGAGAATCTCGTGGGTCTTTGACCAGCCATGCTGATGCACACGTCCCAATTACTTGAGCAAAGAGTAAAGATTTCGTGTGAGTTGTTCATCCTGAACAAGCTTTTTTTTTCTTTCTTTATTTTACTCTTCGAGATTTTTAAAATTTTATTTTATTTCTGTTCACCTCACTCGTTACTCTACCTCCAGTTCATTTGAGATGTTACGTGTCACGTCATCATTACTCGTGTTAATACAACTAAACTCTATTGTTTCAATTGCACAAGAAAATCATTCTCCGGTTCTTCTGTTTCCTAAAAATTCGGTTTTTCAGGTAAAAGTTGCCATTAAATTCAAACAATTTATTATTATTAAATAATTTATCTAAATGTTCGGTTTTAAATAATTATCGATTAGCATATAACTTTAATATTTAAGCTTCCATTAGCCAGCTATAAATTGTTAATCCACTTATAAATTTATTGTGTGATAGCAAATAAATTAAACAATAAATGCCACTTAGTTAATATTTAACTTGAATATAAAAACAAACAATCAATCAAATAAGTAAATAACAGCCAACTGATGTTAAAATTAATTTTCCGAGTATAATTACCGTGCAAACAATTATTATGCTAAATTTTGAGCAAATTTTCATATTCAAATCTTATAATTTTAAATGAATAAAACACTGAATAAACCGATTAAATAATTTTTTAAGGCACGATAAAAATATGCCCTCGTTCAAATAAACATATTCATCAATCACTTGTATTTACATATATAGATACGATTATTGACATGAAAACAATGAATTGATAAAATACTATCTATATTATTATTATTTTTGTTGTTGTTGTGTTGTTATAGTTTACTATTGGAGTGTCTGTGCCATTGTTAGCAACTAATAAAAAAGGTAACGTTGTTTTCTCAGCTGGATTTCAATTTAATTATGCACTGCCCTGGAATTTAACTCAATTACAATCACCGGCTATTATTCCCTCGCGTCATACTGATGACTTTGATCTAAAGAATATTTATACGTCTATTGAAAATTTATTAGATCGGTAAGTTTATTTATTATCTATTGAAAAAAAAAATTAACCGTAGATATTACAAATATAAAAAAATAAAATAAAGATATATATAAAATAGTAAAATAAATTAGTGGAATATAATCGAGCATTGAAATCGTTTGCAGTGTACCGCAGTGGATTATCGAATTTCCTAACCTACACCCACGTTATTTTATATATTATATACGAAGGACGTTAACTGCTGCGTTTGCGTGTCGACAATGGCACCGAAAATCCCCAGCAATTCCTGCTGCTGAACGGTTTAGAATAATACACATTTATTTGTTTAAACGCGAGCAAATAAAGTATTTAAGTTGTATCAACTCGTTTTGTTTTATCCAACCGCATTAATTTTACCATGTCAATAGTTGAGCACTGTCCATTATTTTCATCCTTATTTCAATTTAAAATTTAAGTAAATAGTTTATTATATATAATTACAATTAAAAATAAAATTAAAGAAAACAAAGAGGTAGCATGTGAAGTAGTATCTTTTGTTGCTGAATAAATTCCAGCATGTTTCAATTAATTTAAGTCCCGACAAATTTAATTCCACTACTTGAGTAGGTACGTTTGAGAAACAGTTAATACTTTATGAGCCTTGTCTCAATTAAAGTTAATTTATTTATCAAATAATTAACAATTAAACGACAGAATAAATAAAAAAATATTTATTCGGACGATTTAAACTTTTAATTTAGATTTTTTTTGTCTCGTTAGTAAAGCTTTCTTTGTCGCTGTAGTTATATACAAGTAAACTGTTCGAGATAAAATCACGAGCAATTTCACGCGTACACCTTTCGTAATGAATTTTGTGTTGCCGTGGGGGTGGAATCAAGTCCACTCGAGAGAATCGATTCTGGTCTCTCTTTTCCTCTTCACAGTCCAACCAATACCAGTACCACCACCAACTAAAGTACATAAACAAAATAAAAGAGTAAAATGAGACTCAAGTACTCTCTTTCTCTTTTACTTGTCTACACTGTAGTTGACGTCACTGTCGTTGTCGCGATGTCATTGTTGTCATCGGCCCTCATTCTTCGTCCTCATCCTCGTCTTCGTCTTTATCTTGCTCGTTGTCGTCTCGTCAAGATGAGCCACTAATTATCGCCACTCAATGTCGTCTATGCGATTATAATACAAAATCTTAATTATTCATTAAACATATTTTTTTTTTTTTTTTTTCAAATTAATTACTTAATGATTTTTTTATTTATTAAAACTCGTACTTGCATTCTTTGAGCAGTTGACTTAAAAAAAAAGTAAAATTCTAGGTAAATTATTAAGAACGAGAAAAATTTTAATTAAAAATGAAATTTTCTATAAAAAATATTGTTGTAAATTTACAGTAAACTTTTTTACTAAGACTAAGAATAAATTTTAGTATCCATCAAGTCAACGTAAATTAAAATAAACTGTTGTTATTATTATGACTATTATATACAGTCCATTAATTATTTAAATTGCTGATGACGTTATTTCCGAGTAATAATAAAATGCAAAGCTTGTAATAAAATCAAGTATATTTATTTAAATATATTTATTAAAATAAAAAAAATATTTTCTTATCCATTTGCAGTTACAAGTGGGGCAATGGTAGACAGTGTCTTTTAAAAAGTATTTGCGAGCTTGCAGAAACTCCATTGAGCAAAGTAAACAGCGACATCCTCGTTGATGTTGTTCATTTATTACTGACGTAAGTTTAAATTTTTAACTTAAACTAAACTGAGTAAATACTTTTTTTTTCTCATTCATTCATTTAATTAAAATACAAAGGTATATAAATTTATTTCTTCACCAAAGGTTTTGTCTATTATGCAATAGCGTTATTTGATAACTCTGCAGTAACTTGGTGGTCTTTCTGATGTTTTTATTTAAGATTTATAAATAAAAATATTTCTCGCTTTTATTTTACTAACTCTTGTATTACTTATGTACGAATAGAATGGAATTAAAGTTGTTAGATTGAATTAGATGGTAAGAAATAAGCCAGAGAGTAAATAAGTAGAGAGTGTAGTTAACGAGAGAATATGAATGTTGTTAGTCAAAGTTATACTGTAAGCTTCGTTAGGTTATCGTTAGAGCGTATTATTTCCTCTGGTTCATGAGCTTTTATACATAGAGATGATTCCTTAATTTTATATTTACTTAAATATACCAGTTGGTTATTTAAAAACCTTCATTATATTTTATTTGTCATAATAATAATAATAATTATTATTATAACTACTCGTAATCTGGTGAGGAAAAGTACAAGATGGTTCTCTAAGAATTAAAAAAAAAATTTTATAATTGGATATAATTTTTTCTTTACATCAAAGATTTTAATTTTAAAAATTATAAATTCTGTATGTTGCCCATTTTATACTAAAAAAATAAATTTAAAAAGTTTAATTCTATATTTATAGAATATATTAATAGATTCATAAAAAAATATGTTTAGGATTTGATATTAAGTATCGATAACCTGTCATTCAATTTATCATTTTACTTTATTTCATTTTTACCACATCCAGTCCAACGGAAGATTTACCGGAGAAGGTTAATTCAAGTCACCGTACTATCGACAAATTGTACCGTCAAGCTGAACTGTTGGGTAGATCTGGTGGTGACTGTACTTGGAGTTATCCCGATTGCATCGAATCACCTCTCAAGTCATTCACCCAAATTGTATTTACTTGAATTAATCCAACTACACTCATCCTTACTACTCATTTCAAGTAATATATCTATATACTTCACATAAAATTATAAAAATTTTTTATTTTCTTTATTCTACTTGTGTATTTAATAAAAACTAATATCCAAGTTACTCTTTATTTTCAAGTTATTAAAAAAAGTAAATTTTTATAGCTCGTTATTAAACTAGAGTTTTATTAAAAGATGAAAATTACCGTGAATTGAGGATAAACAACAGAGTGTAATTTTAATAATGAATTTATTATCTTCAGGATAAATACAAGAAGATTAAATGTTTTCAAACGTTAAGCGAGTCAAGAGGAAATTTATTATTTTGTTATTTATTGAACTTTATTACAGTACAAGTATTTGCAGTAACAGCAGATGCTATTCTACGGCAAGTGAAATAAATTTTAATGAAATTATTTACCCACCACCACCAATTGTCTATCCATATGGCGGCACATTCAAGGTAAGAGTTATTCTATTTATTATTTACGTGGGTAAAAAAAATAAATAGCAGAAAAAATTTATTCAAATATTATTTACATCCGTTTTATTGACCGGCTCGTCAGATATGACATTCGTATCACGTAAAATATTTTTCTTGACAAGTTTCCCTGTTTTATTTAGCGATATTTTTTATCGACATCAATAGACAATATTGTGGCTGGAAGTGAAGACGAGAATAAAGACGAATTTTATTTACGGATCCGTTGGAGTTTTATTGCCTCAAGGTAGCACTTTATTCGTAATAGCTTCTATTATCTGGATGTCTCCCGGGCAAAATGGGTAGACCGGTAACGATCTTCCGCATCCTCGCACCTCATTGATTTAATCGATAATTAACCACCATTCGTCCTCACTATCCCTCCTAGGGACAGGCATATTTATTTATAGATTCCGTTAAATAATAACATAGTAATCTGTTTATTTTATTGTCTCGTCAATTTTATGGGTTATTTATTTGATGAGGATTATAAATATTGTCGGACACTGTTTACATTCAGTAGGGTGCCGAAAATGCTTCAGAAAAGTCCACCATCTCTTGGAATCACGATAAAAAAATTTTTCAATCCTATGGTGACTTGGAATAAAACTCATGGATGCTCAGTTGTCCATGACGCCCCAAGACTCGCCTGAAAGGATATCAAACTCAGTAGTACAGCAAAAAAAAATTTATTTCTGTGTTTTGTGGATAAAATATAATCCGAAAAGCCCACAGAGCCTCGAGATCTTCTTGGGAGCCTTCAAACTCGATATGACACCCCATTTTACCCCATTTAACTTTGGGTATGCCTCTTTTTATTATGTATAGCAATAATTCTTATTGTTTTTATTTAACAAAGTCAGTATAAAAAAGGAAAATTAGGGTTATTATTGTAATGCCAGAGTTGGAAAAGGGAACCCAAAGTAAATTAACATAGAAATGATGAATTTTTGAATAAATAGGGGAAAAAAAAGTAGTCTCATATAAGAAAGCTCCTTCGTGGCTAAGAGTAATATCAGATCGTCACAGGATAAATGGGCATGCGGCACATATTATAAAACTAGATTCAAAAAGTTGAAATATGAGCGGAACGAGTCGAGCGGACGAACTGGCTCTGCTGGCGAAAACCTCTGACCAAAGCAAAAAAGCAAAAAAGCAAAAAAGCATCTCTACCTTTCGGCCGGCTGTAATTTTATACCCTTTTTCTACATCATCCCGTTGGATATGGGGTTTTATTCGTCGTGTCGTTGCTCTCAGCTCTCAAGCCCTCTTTGTCGTTCTCCTTTACTGTTTGTCTCTCGTTCGCTGCTATTTTAACATCCCCCGTTGTCTCTTGCCACCCCTCATGCATGCTCTCACTCTGCTGCCATCCACATGCACATGCACTTTTCTCTTATACGAGACTCCCTTAATATACCTACCTTTATGTGTACTTTCGTGACATCATCATTACTCTTTCTCTATCTTTTTCCTTCTTCCTTTTACTCTTTACTATTTACAAAAAGCTACTATTTTATTACCTTGTATTTTCCTCAATAAAATTCATACAAAAAATAAAAATAAACTACACATAGATTTTTTATCAACAATTTTAGTTACAACCGACAGTTAATGTCAACTAAAAAATAATCCAGACATCAGTATTCAAATAAAAAAAATTATTTTATCGTATCTCAAAGTTGTAAAAAATATCTCATATTTTTTTGTTGTTACTAAATTAAATTAAATTTAATTTAAAGTTTCTTATTGGAATTGCGATGCCGATATTGTCAGGAAGAAGACTTTTGACGTACAGCCAAAATTTTCAATTTCAATACCCGTTGCCCCAAAACTCAACAATATTTAAAAATTATTTTTCGTCATTAAAAAAACGTCGACGCAGATCTACATCCGGTGATGATGAACGAAGAATATTCTATGAGTTACTAGAACACGAATTACAAAGGTAAATAATTATAAATTAATTTTTTTGTATAAAAAAAAAAAAACAAATTTTGTTATCGAATAGTAAATAAATATAATTGATGTGCAATCCTTGTAGAATTCAATCGAGCAAAAAATATGTTTAATTAACGAGTAAAATCTTAATTGTTCTTCCAATTTCTCGCTGACTATTGCAAATTCATTAATCCTCCTTCCACTCTATCCTTATCTTCCAATATAATAAAATAAAGACAATTTTCCACCAGCTCTTTAATTATCGATGAACGTTTTCTGTGCATATAAAATTGCTTTTATAATAATCATAACAATAGCAGGGGCAATAAAAATAAAAATAAAAATAAAAATAACAATGATAACAAATGATGATGATAAAGTTGGTAAGCTCGATAAATTATTATTTTTCTTTTTTTTGCGAAAAATAAAAATAAAATACATCAAGGAATAAGAAAGAAATAAAAAAAAATTTATAAAAACTTTCAATCATCCGAGTACTAACAATCGGTCGATAATAATTTATAGTCAAAACTAATTGGATAGTTTTTATTATCGCGATAGTCTCTCGAGTGTTCAATGTACTATGATAAATTTATTTCCATTATCAAATTCAATTATTGAGATAAAATTTAAAAAGTTACGCTAGATTATCTTATTCCTTTTTTTTTATCCTCTTATTTTTTGTTTAAATAAAACTTTAATAAATCAACTGAATTTTTCCTTCACTGGATAGTTTAAAAAATAAAAATTCCTGTAATAATGAAAATAACTCGATACTTATTTAAATAAATATCCGACAATTTATTAAATTTAATATTTAAGGACACTTACAAATAATTGTAATAAAACAATAAGTTGGTCAGAACTCCGTTAGATGCCAGCATCGACATATTCAATGGATGTTTATTAATAATAAAAACAACATGGGGGTTATTTTTTTTTTCTTTTAGATGGAGCGGAAACGGCAAAGCGTGTATGCTAAAAAGTATATGCGAGGCATCAAGTGTTCCGCTAAACCGTGAAAGTCTTGTTGAAAATTTGTTACACGTCGTCTTGACGTAAGTCGTTATTACTTTGTCAACTTATTTTGTTGTGCAAGGTATAAACATTTTTAAAAACCCACATATTTGCTTGTAAATACTCAGCAAAAGCTTTTTCAAACATACAGACTTAGACATCCACTGTACAGATGTATTGTCAGATCTTTGATAGTAATATAATTTAATGTGTACTTACAGCCCGGACTATGGTAATAATTCGACATTTGCTGACAAGGATTACTTAGAAGCTTCTCAAGCTGGAAGACGTGGAGATGATTGCACCGTAATCTACTCACACTGTCCCAAAGGATATGGATTGCTTGATTCAATATCACGAATTTATTCATTTTAAAACTGTAATAAAAAAATATAAATTAATAAAATATTTATTTTGCTCTAAATTAATTAATTTCGAGTACTTTATTTACCTAAATACCTGGTGTAAAGTATAACTTTGATTCCTACATGCTCAAAGCATATTGACACGTATTTGCTAATAAATTATTACAAATTCACCGCAGCCATGAGTGTTTGCTTTTACTGGCACTTACTCACATGCACACGGAACAAGACAAAATGTAGTAGCAAACTGGACACCTAGGGTGTTTACCAAAAGCTAACGACCTTTGCACACCCAACCAAACCAAAGCCAGAGAACCTCTCTGCAATGCTAATATAACTCATCAGTAAACCTTAACAACAACCGCCATCATTACCATCATCGTGTCGCCATCACCGCTACAATCGCCATCAAGTTCTTCATCACTCGATAAACTTCCTTTTTTTACCTCTTCAAATCATTTTGTTAACTTGCTAACTATTTTACTTACATTAAAGCCTTCAGTTGAAGAGTTGATTTATAAATCTTAAAATTGAAAAAAAATTGCTATTAAAAAGCTGAGGGAGTGTATCGCTTGTTAAATTCGTTTAGCTGAATTCCCAATTAAATTAACCAGCCACTGTATCTCTTGGAATCAACACTAACCATCGTGTTGTTAATTGGCTCTCGGTTTACTTATATATGTATACATCAAGGGGCTTACAAATTCACGAGAGCAAGGGAGGATTCAAAAGGGAGAGAGGAAGCCAGACTTGAAGTAAAAGTGTGTGAGTGTAGAATGATGAGGAAGTAACAAGAGTAGAGTAGTGTAGAGTAGAGAGTAGAGGGAGGAAAGGAAAGATGAAGATGAAGATGAAGGTGAAGGCAAACGCAAAGGCACAGGAAACCGTTAGTCGTATAAAAGAGAGTGGAAGTGAGAAAAGAGAAGTGGTTGGTGGTGGTGGTGGTGGTGATGGTGGAGGTGGTGGAGGTAAGTTAACTCTCAAGGATAAATCGTAGTCGGAAACTTTGGGTAAACTTGCTCAGGATATATACCAGTAACTTTCCTTTCGTGACACGCTTGCCAGTGGTTAAGGATTCGAGTTGAGAGACGGTAACACACATTTACACATACACCGTTAGATATAGATGTATGTATATATTTATATAAAGTGTACGACTAAATAAGCCAACTAACATCTCACCTTTCGTGATGACTTCAAGACTCAGACTTTTGATTTTCATGGCTGTTTTAGTTTTAGCAGTTGATGTTGACTCTATAAATGCTCATCGTCCTCGTAGATCCTTAGCTTTTCGTAAAGGCAGTACCTTGTTTGTAAGTTTTATTTAAAAATTTTTTTTTTTCTGTACATTTCTAAGGACACGATTTGATAATAAAAAATGAAATGAAAATAGAAGACTATTAACAAGTTTTTTAAAATAATAAAATTTAAAAAATGGTACAAGTTAAAGGACAAGTTGAAGGATATAAAGGACAAACGGTTGAGAAGGGATCACTTGACAAGTCGTGAAGGGTTATAACCTCAAGGAATAGGGTGAAGCATAAGTAGATAAAGGAGATCATGGAAGAGAAAGTAAAGATAGAGAAGACAAGAAGGTTGTCTGTAAAAAATTGATAAAACTTTAAAGTCATTGGATCCTTATTGCGAGACTCGGGTGTATCGAATACAAATAGATCTTAACGCTTTTTGTATTACTTGGCTGTAAGAAACAGAAAAGTCTGGTGACTCTTAGCAAGCGATACTGCTACACATTTAGGTATAGCCTGTAGTGTTTTAGTGTAGAGTCAATGACAAATGGGTTGCCAGGATCAGCCGACTACGACCTTTTACTCCTTCTACTGGTTCTTCTGCTCCCTCTGCTGCTTTTACTCCTTATTTTACCCCGTCGTCTCCATCATTTATACACACACATACACATAAACGTACCACTTGTTCACTCATTCACTTACTTATTCTTATTTTTTACTCGCTCCACGTCTACTCGCTGTTGATGCAGACTCGATAGACCTTAATATTGGCTTCAACCTCAGCTCACAGGCTATTTGTCTCATTGAACAACACTCTTAGCTACAATTTGTGGGAGTTTTTATTTTATTTTACTATTTTTTACTACAGTTTTAAATTTATCTTCACAGTATAAATTTTTTTTTACATTTATTTGACACTCTATCATATTGTCGATGTAAAATATGTATACAAATAATCATTTTTTTTTGTTCCCAGTATCGACTTAACTATAAAATAAATTCTGTCGCATGGACAACTATTTTTGCCCAGGCTTCGGGCTTTAAAGTTTCTTGGCATTTACCTGATGGGGCCAAGCAAAAACGTTCTGTTGACCATATGCATGATGATGTCAAATTTTTATACGACAGGTAATTTATTTCACTTATTGCAACAAAAGTAGTGATTATTTTTCCTTTTTTTTATTATTGGAAAATTTTCATGCGAGTTTAATAAACTCGAGTATGAATAAAAAGATAAATGGGTATGCTGATAAAAAAGGTTAAAAAAATAATAATTTAATTAATATTTGAAAAATTTTTTTTAAAGCCACGGTTTTAATGGTCAATCCTGCCTCGCCCGGAAGATTTGCGAAGCAATGAGCTACGCGAACCGTAAGGACGGCGTTATGGCGAAGATATTAAAATTGTTAGCGCGGTATGAAGCACTTGAATTATTCTGGGAATGTACACTCGAATCAATTAATCGAGTTTCACCCTCTCTCTGGCCTTCTCTGCTCTCATTTTCTCTATCCCGCTGATTTTCATATCCTCCATTACTCCATCTAGTTATACATACATACATACATATGTATGTATGTATGTATGAATGTATGTATGTGTGGGAATATAGACATATATATCACTACAAGTGAATAAGGTCTAACTGGCTGTGATTTCAGAACATCCAATACCAATTGTACTCACGACGAGGACTCAGTACTTGAGTGTCAGCAATATACAGAGGCTTGTCCCCTGCAATTAATTAGTATCAATGGCTTTCCTGAGTACTGAAGGGCTTTTATCAATAAGTGGAAAAATTTATAAAATTAAGCTGCTCTATTTTACTACCGAGCTTAAATATTTTTATAATATACTTGCTAATACATTCATTATTCTTGTAGTTGCTAAGATAAATAATAAATAAAACAATATCAAGATTTTTTTTTTTTTTATTTCTGACTTAATCTATTTTTATTCTTAACATGATTTTTATTTATTCAATAATTTTGTATATAAGGTCAACCCTTAAATATATATGTATATATAATTCATATTATTTCCAAGATTACCTTTGTCCTTTGTAAATAAATTAGGACATTGACAAGACTGGCTCTGTGAAAAAAAAAAATATTGACTTTTTAGCAAGCAAATTTATTATAGAATAAAAAAATTTAAATAATAAGCGACGTTATGGCTATACTGAGAGAAGAAGCAAGTGTCAATTAGGAGAAATAATATAACGGATTGTCCGTGTTGTATCAACGTATTATCGCGGGGTTGAACTCGAAAACTTTGATGGTTTCGAGTATGAAACGTGAGGTCGAGGCTTTGAAAATTACTCGTACAAAGGCACACTAGTTTTTATTATACTCAGGCCTTTATAAATACTGTATTTCGGACTTGCTTTGTCTATGAAAACTCTAGTGTGTAATAATAGTAGCAGTAGCAGTAACAGTAACAGGAGCAGAAAAATATATATACAGCAATACATAATACGGATACAGAGGTGGAAATAGTTGCTGTAGGTGGAGACGGAGCTCGGACAAGCTCGCAAAGAAAAATATGTTTGGTGAAATGACAAACGTACGTTCTTTTGTGTCCAAAGAAATAATAAACAAAAAATATATTACAATAATAATAATAGTAATAGTAATAGTATGGAAAAAGTAATATTTATATGACATTCTTTTAGATTTTTTTTTATCCTTTTTCTCCTGGTTACAGAAGCATGGAATATTTTGCCTCGTTTGTCTAAGCTTAGGGATTGTTGTCGCAGACATTAAGAATCTCACTGATGCTCAAGAAAATATTTTGTCACGACAAAAAAGATATTTAATATTTCCTCGAGGTAGCAACGTTCAGGTAAACTGAAACTAAATACTTAGTTTTTTTTATTTTTTATTTCTTACAAACGAAGAAAAGAAATAAAAATTTTTGTTTTTTTCTTTTTCAGTTGGTTTATTGTTTAACAATCGGAGCGTTTGCTGCAAAGCCAGATAATGTGGTGGTGGGAATGACAGCTGCTTTGGCATGGGAACTGCCGAGTGAAGTCGATAAAAAAATAACTAAATTACTGCACCGCCGAACACGAAGCGTGATCTTCCCTAAAATCGAAGCGCTTCTTCAGTCGTAAGTTTTTCACAGTAAACCGAGTGAAAACATTCTAAAACTAAGAAACAAAAAATATTATTTTCATTACAAGTTGTTTTCCGACCATTATAAACTTTTATTCTCAACCCTCATCCCTTGAAGCCTTTACCTCCTTCAACCTCTTCTTTAATTTTAAGCACAACTTTTTTTATTTATCACTGAAAAAAAATCAACACTTTTAATTGTTGGAGGAATTTTAAAATAGTTTAATTACAAAATCTATATTTGTCTATAGTAATTTTATATTTTCATTATTGCGTCCAACAAAGGCAACTTTTTAAGGAGCTTGTATTTGTCACGTATCACTTTTGGACTGAAGAATATATTCATCGTGAAATAGAATCTACCACTACTTGAACATAACAAAGAACTAAGAAATAGTTTTATATTTTCCCATTGCTATTTACTTGATGTCTTTGCTATATATTTGAATCAATCGTGACTTTTGTGAAATACTTTTGAATTTTCAATACACATGACACGCTTTTTATATATCTATATTCTATATTCATAAACAAAAAAGTATCAAATATATATATTAGAAAAAATAAAATAAAATACAAAACGGGTAAAGAAATAGAGTTACACACTTTTGTATGTATATATATAGAGAGAGAAGCAAATATATATATATATATAGGGTGAGGGCGAGAGCAATAAAGAAGCAAAAGCTTGTACAATATTGTTTTGTATCCAATGTATTCTCTCTGCCCTTGATATATTTCGCAAAGTAGTTTTATTTGTTTGTGAGATATTGTCTGGAAAAAAAAAAAAAAAAAAAAAAAAAAAAAAAATTAAATTTAACATACAACTGAAGCAATTGAGAAAGTGTCTGCCTACTTTCTGAAAATGAAATATCTTGTCTACAATATTTTTTTTTTTTGCCAACTCAATATCAAATTTAAAATGATTTTGGATTATTAAATTTTTGACACTTGATCATATAAATGAGATTTCAATTGCGTCACTAAGTTTCGGGGTCATGACTTATTGGTGATAAAATTTGCGGATAGTTGATAACAGAAATAAATTATTACAACGCATTTTTTAAAATAATGAAATTTAAATTATTTGAATAGCTGTCAGTTATATTTTAACGTACATCAATTTTTGACACCTTTGGCAGCTTTGAAAAAAAAAGCGGGGTTTTAAAATTGATAATTCATAAAATTTTGACAGCTGACTGTTTATCAGAGCAATGTTATAAAAAAAAAAGTTAATTTCCATCGAGTAACATTTAAATTTATTTTTAATAATCACTTTCGTACTTTTATAATTTACATGTTGAATTTAATTTTTTCAATTTTGTTACGTAAATTTTTTTTTTAGGGCTGGTCTTGACGGTAGAGCTTGTGTAATGAGGGCAATTTGCGAGGCCGCGAATCGGGGTAGTGATAAAATCGGCAGTGGAACATTCATTCAAGAACTTTTGCATGTGATTTTCAGGTAAACTTGTTCTAAATCTCTAAAATTAATCGTCTTTATATGCTTAACAAACTTTAAAGTTAATTTGAAATTTTATTTTATAGATTAAGAAATGACGGAAATAACTTTGATAAATCTCAAGACAAGATTTACGATTTTACTCATCAGAGTAAGATGAATTGTGCTCAAGAGTATCCTACTTGTCGACACTCCATTTATGAACTTGACTTTTGACACTTTTACTTTACTAAAGGAAACTTTTAACAACTCTTAACACCTTTATAAAAAAAATTTTATGCCCAAAAAATTCTTGTATCACTCGAAAATATGTATTTTACATTTACTTATAAATAAAAAAAACGTTATTTTTAGTAAAATAAAAAAAAAATGTTAAATTTATTTTCATTAAAAATAATGACCAGGAATTCATAACCGGAAGCTTTGTAAGAAATGTTTAATTTACAATTTAGCGTTAAAAAAAAATAAAACCCGTTACACTTGTCACTGTGTTGCCACAAAAAAAGTCAGTCGTTGGTCTAAACTCGAAATGACAACAAATATAAATTTAACTTTTTTATATTTTTTATTTATTATTATTATTACTGTAATAATAGAAGCAAGCAATAATGCCGGTAGTAAATTAAATCTAACAAAGAGAGAAGTGCCAAAAAGATATTTAATATTTCCACAAGGAAGTAATGTACAGGTAGAGTAAATTGTTAAGTAAATATATATATTATTATTTTGTATCGGGATAAATAAAAAAACTCTAATGACAATTGAATTAAATAAAATGATAAATGGGAAAATAAAATTTTATGAAATTTGAATGCAGCTGGTTTACTGTTTGACGATCGGGACCTATGCCAAGCCAGAAAGCTTCTTTACAATGGGAGTAACAGCGGGTTTGGCTTGGGAACTGCCGCACAAAAACTCGGTGCCTTACCGAAAACCTGCTGAGGTTTATCACCGACGTAGCAGAAGAGAACTGTATCGCAAAGTGGAGTTAATGTTGAGCACGTAAGTCACTCAATCAATTGAATTTAAACTTTCAAACTAAAATAACAGTAAAAGTCTATTGCACGAGTATATCGCGGAATATAAATGAGATATTGATTCTCATCGATTTGTTTTTTTATTTTTATCCTGCTAGCAACTGAATTTTTTCATAAAAATAATTTTTTTAATATCTATCAATTACTGACAATAGAAATCCTATGGTAAAAAGGAGAAGAAATTCTTCTAATTCAACTCATGGACCTACAGAAGAGATGACATCAAAACGCCTAAACACATGTTTCAAATTTCTTTTGATATTCAATATATTTATTACTCTTCTTCTTACATAATCTCATTAAATAATACAACTTTCATTGATTTCAGTAAGCTCAAGCCGTAAAAAAATTTTCTTGTACCTTTAAAGACCTTTTTTCTCAATATCAAGTTTATGTTTTTTAATTAAAAATATTTGATAACTTGATCTTATTCTTTACATCAAACTTTATCCTTCATACTCATATAGGTTATAAATAAATATATTTTATCGTTCACCATCGATAAAGTCAAGATAACCTCAGCTTCATAGGCTATCAAGCTTAGGACAATATATATAAGTATATACCCGTATGAATAGCTGGTTCAGTTAAGAAGATATCGATATTGCACTGCTATCACATGCCCCTGGGATACCAGTTATTTCTGAGGCTGGGAATAACCGTCCATCCGACGAGTTTTAACGATGTTATCTTTAACATCATTCTCCATCCTATGCTAACATCAGAATAATTAAATAAATCAACAACAAAAATAGAAAAAAATTATTCATCCAATTCACTCAAGCCTCGATATTTTTCTGTCATAAATTAAATAAGCATTAAATATTTACATATACTTAAGTAACAACTCAGTTATCACACCGCCGGAAAGATGTCAGTACCAGTAGGGAGTTATAACGCATGAGTGGCTTCTTAAACGTGTTGCAACGTCACATCACGGCTGCTGATATTTACCGCAACAAAGTTGAGCTTTTCGCGGACGTTGAGTCATTTAGTAACGTGACGTTAAGCTTGTTTCGGTATTATAATATATCATGTTATAATACCCTATTATAAACTCAAATATGTACTGAAAGTAGATAATTGCTACGAAATTACTTGGCAAATTTACAAACAATCATCTCTAATTTAAAATAAAAATATAATATTTTTTCGATCATGGTTTTCTATTCATAATCAAATAAAAATCAGACTTGTCACCGTCTTATATAATCCATAGAAAATATATACTTGTCACAGCTCTCAAAGTTCATCATATAAAATTTTTTATAACTTTTTTTCACATGGGTAATTATTAATCTGTTTAATTAATAATTCAAATTAGTCATCCTCTCAATTTGTATTACGCTCACTCATTAGCAACTAATAATGTACGGTTGAGTTTGCAAATTAAAAATTAATTAAAATCCTAAATATTTACTCCATATAGATTTCCAGATTATTTATTAATTCTTTTTTTCTTTCAATAAACCTATCACAACTTTGTTTTTTTTTTTTTTAAATAAAAATCTACATGATAAACTTGGGACGGTTTTATAAAATATATAATAATTTATTAATAATAAAGTAAGAAGATGTCTTTTGTCTTTGCAGACGAGGCAAAGATGGCAAAGCCTGCGTGCTTAAAGCGCTTTGTCAAGCAGCAAGAAGAAATGACTCTGACGTTGGAAAAGGCAGCTTTATAGAAGAAATTCTCTACTCTATATTCACGTGAGTGCTGCGCATCATTCATTCACTTATTAAAATCACTTTTCCGCAACATATAAACTCATATTTACATACCCGCACACATATGCATAGATACATCTATACACTCACACATATTCATACAAGAGTACGTGTTTTTCATGTGAAACCTGACAAAGTAATAATCTTCTTTATTACTTCATACACATTAATTTAATTACCTGGTTATTTTATTTAATAACTCACCACGTTCCCTTTCTTATTCGTTTTTTACAGATTACCCGGCGGTTCTTACGACGTCGACCCAAAAACTCAATACGAGCTAGCTCACGACTCCAATAACAATTGCGATGAAATTTATCCCACTTGTTCCGATGTTTTTTTTCTTTAAAAATATCTTTATTTATTTAATCACTGGTAATAGTGACTTATTTTTTTATCTTTTCTTCTGTATAATAGAATATAGAGTATATGTGTATAATTAAAAAAACAAAACTAACTAAAATAAAATTAAATGAAATAAAAGTAATGAAAAAAAAAAAAAAAAAAAAAAAAAATGATAATAAAAAGAAAAAAGTGTAACAAGAAATAACGAGATAAGTTTTTCCTCGTGGGGTTAAGCGATAATTTAACATCGATAACGGTTAAATTCACCGAGGACTGAACTTGGTAGTGATAAATTTATGAGACGCTTACAGCGCTACTCGAGGGAAAGTAACTGAGAAAGATAGTATTAAAATGACAAGGATGAAAATAACCCTATGGAATTTTATTAATAACCGCATACCTACTTTATCATTCTTGCTAAAATTTATTCAGTTTTTTTATTTATTTAAATATTAATAAACATTTTGTATACCTGGTCATGTTTTTTTATTTAATATAATTTTCCTCATTACTCATTTATGACTTTGCGACAAATGAATTTTTTATGGTTCTGCGAAGAATAAAAAATTATTAACATGTGTTGGAATATTAAAATGCATATAAATGTTACCATGTACAAGGAAAATGTCATCTAGGATTAAAACTTTAGATATGACGAGTGTGTGTACATATATACATATATTTATATTTATACAAATGTAGGAGTGTAATTTCCTGCTGGCGAACTAGCGTCGCAGTTCATCGTCAACAACATCGTACTCTTCACATGTTTTTGATCTATCTATACATGTATATTTTCATATACAAATATGCATATATATATATATATTTTTATATGTACAGAGAGAGGTGGATAAAGAGAAAAAGTAGAGTTGGCTTTTTTATGTTACAACGAAGTATGCAATAATGCATCGCGTAAATACTAAAAAAAAGTCGGATTTGTAAAAAAAATTCGTCGGAGAAAAGTTGATTTTTAAAATTTTAATTTTATTTTTATTACGTACGTCTATTTGTTAGAATAAAAGTGGTGAGGGAAAATTAATTTAAATAGATAGAATAATATTATTTTATGATGAGTTTATGGATTTTATATTTTTAGATATTAAAATGTGATTTTGTGACAAGATAATTTTTTTCACTGCTCTCGATTGTCGACATGATTGATGATAGAAAGGGGAGTAAGGCTAATAGAAAGAAAAAATATATATTTTGTCAAGAATTCGAAATTATTTAATTTTATTTTCTGATTAAAATTTTTACAATTATTTTATAAAATTTTAAGAGCTTGAAAAGTAGAAGGAGATGAATAATAAATAATTCAAGAAATTTTAAGTGGAAGTTAATTTTTTCCTCAGCGCATTTCACCTCTGAAGGTAATTCAACTCTGCTTAAAAACTCAATTATACTAAAGTAACATTAAAACTAAAATAAACTGATTTAGTATTCGATTTTAAAAAAATTTTTTTATTTACAAGAAAAAAAAAATCCAGTGGATATAACAGTTGACTTGCGTTAGCTCTCATCACGTGTCTGGAACTCCGATAACTCGCACGTCAAACAATCTGCCAGCACTAGTAGCAACGGCTGTCGAACGAGTTTTCATCCTCCAAAAGACTCTTTTCTTCCTCTCCGTTCTTCTTAATCTTTCTCCATTTTGTACTTGTTCTTTCCTATCATCATCTCCTTCTTATTCACCTTGTTCTTCCTCCGAAGATTATCGAGCCAACTAAAGTAAAGACTGTAAAACAAAAGTTTATATATTTTTTTCTTCACGTACAAATAGCTCGTCATGAGAGTTGAACATTCGTTACTCATCATCCAAAGTGTTCTTGAGATTCTGCAGTTGACTCTTGCCAACTCTGAGTGTCCTCTGGATACTATGACACCTGGAACTAACTTTAGGAAACTACTACATCGTAAGAGACGACACCTGGTCTTTCCCAAGAGCACCACATTCGTGGTAAGCTAAATTACACTAAATCTCTATCTACCTCAAAAACCAAACTATCATTATATTTCATATCTCCCATTAATTATATTACACAACTTTATTATCATTATAATTATTATCACTTATTATCATTATTCACATCTGTATATGTATAGATGACAATCACGGGTTTGAAATCAATTCAAGTAAAGGAACCGACAAACTGGAATTTAGATTTAGAATTCGATATGATCTGGCCAATTCCTTATGACAACGTCGATGAAAAAATTATTAGAAAAAAATCTAATCATAAATTACGACGACATAAAAGAGATTTTTATAATACATTTGAATTGGCACTTGACAGGTAATTAAGATCTAATTTAAAATATTTCATTTCCAAGACCTTTTAATTATTAAGGTTATTACAGGAAATTAATTAATAGTTGCCTGAGCAGGGGATTAATTTAAAATTATTAATGGATAAAAAAGTAATTGTAATTATAATTATAATTTAATTAAGGCTGCTAAGTATTAACACTACAAATTAATATGATTGCTCCGAAAATTAGTCTATTGTATAAATAGCAGCATTTAACAATAATGTCACAATTATTATATACATACAAATATAGATATAGAGAATGTGATGGGAATTGTGTAGGATTTAACGAATTTACTCTGGTTTATCAATTGAAACAAAGCGAGTTAACGTTAGTAGTTTATATATCATTGTTCGCTGTGCACATTTTACATCAAAGAGAGGATAAACTGCTCGCGATCCAATTAATTGTTTAGAGAATAATCAAATTCAATTAATTGCCATATTTATTCTGTTCTGTCATCTCATCAGCAGTATAAATGGGATAAAAAAAATATATATTCATTAAGTCTATGTTAATAAATAGTCAAAAGGATATTTATGTAAATTGAGATATAAATCAAAACCCTTTTTTTTTTTTTTTTTTTTTTTACAGACTTGGTTTCTCTGGTAAGAATTGCATACTGAGGACAATATGTGAATCGAAAATGTTCTTACAACCACCCGGGATTTCATTCCTCGATGATTTATTGCGTGTAATATTGAGGTAAAGCTTATATATACATATATATTACCTCCATATTGTGTCAGATATTGAAGACAATCGATATGATTAAGCTATGAAATATAGTATCAACTTATGTTTTTTTCATTTATAGCCACGAAGAAAATCAAGGGAATATTTCTGATGAATATGACAATGCATATAAATCTATGTCTGACTGTAATAAAATATATATATGCCCCATTTCACTTTTGGAATTATTTTTAAATAATTTTGATCTGTAAACTAAATAAATTCAATTATTTACGATTATTTGATTTATTTTTATTATTAATATAATTTGTACTTGTACGATTTTTGTGATAAAATGTCAATAATACAATATTAACCGAGTTAAGTGAGAGAGAAAAAATAGTTGAAAGGTTTTGTACTCTCAATGGAGTGAAAAGTACAAAGAGTTTTAAAATTGGGTCGAGGTTTTAGTCGCAAGGGATTTACGGTTAACCACCAGCCAGGACAATAGGGATATGGTTACATCGCGTTCGCGGTTCTCGCTATTCCCTCATGACCAAGGCTCTTGGCAAGCATAATACAAAAGACGTTTTCTTCACTCCAATGACTTTAAATTCTTTTTTAAAACTTACAGTAAAGTACTGAAGAGCAAATACTATTGACACGGTGAGCTTTAATAGAAGAAATAGAATTATGCTAATGTAGGAAATAAAGTTGTCATCAATACAATTGGATTATAAGACGGAAATAATGAAAATGCTCATATTTACAGTTAAAAGAAAAAAATTACTAAAAGCTTACAATATTTTACTTTTATTGCCAGAGATTTTTTTCTAACCTTAAATTATTTTTAGAGCTTCTTAAATGTCTTTATGGTTCACTAGCTGAGCTGATACTGGCTTACCCCCACTCTCGGTAGTTTAGTGTGACTCAGCACCGCGGTATTGTTACCGGAAGGCGTTTATTGGTTAACGTTAGCCAATCAAGTAAGCGCGATCGACGTAAGAGGGGATAATAAGTCTGTAAGGTCCTACGAAGTTGTAATACGTTTAGTTAGTATTTAACTAATTTCAGACATGGCAAGTTATTGAAATTTATATTCAGCACTAATTAAATATCAAGTATTTATTATTTTGTATTAGTTTAATAATAATGATATTTATTTATTCACTTCCATTTGTCATGACGAGAAGTAAGCTATTTTTTTTATTACGGAGGCAATTTGAATATAAATTAGAATAAATATATTGCTATGATATGAAGAGAGAATATAATTTTGAAATCCAAATTTCGTGCTTGAATATTTGAGTGAACATACAAGATCTCACGGAGAGCTAATTGTTTAGCAAATAACCGAGAATATGACATAGAGGAGCGTGAATCTCGTGAACAAGTGGTGGCTGGTAGAGTAGAGAAATACCACAGATAGATGTTAATATGTCTGACAATGTCGGTTGTTGAACATTAACCATCCTACACTTGTTTTATCTCGGTGTTACTCAAACGAAAAGATAATAAAAAAGAAAAAAAAAACCCCAACAAAAGCACACAACAAGATCTCCCGCTAACTCGAAACAGTCAGCAGTTTATATCGAAAAAAAAGTTTTTTCGTCGACAAGCTATAAAATAATATTTAAACTCACATTACAGGTAAGTCTATGGCACTTTTATTGTTAAATTTATTATCCTTTTAATTTAAAACGCAAACTTTTGCGTACTTTATTTTCACATGCATATTCATTTAAACTATTTTATCGTTCTATTATTATTTTTATTTTTTACTATATATTTTATATATAGATATTAAAATATCCATAAATAAAGCCACTATTGTGTGAACGTAATATTTTATGAATTTATTATTATAACTATTTAAATATTTAATTAAACATTCAAAGTTTTAAGATAAAAAGTTTATTCTTAAAATAAAACAGTTATAATTTTTATGTAAATTATAATAGATGTAATTAAGAAATTTTTAATAGCGTAAAAGATTGGATAAATTAAGTTATTAAAAAAGCTATTTTATCTTGCAAAAAGTTTATAATTATTATTATTATTTTAGTATATCGTTTTATAAAAAAAATGCATGAGGTCTTTTTTTCAAAAAATTTAATAATTCACAAATTTATATTCATACATTTTTATCGTATTTTTGATAGTTTGTCTGGAATATCAATTCAAAGTACTCCACTTCCGGATGAGACTCGAGCTCTTGGTTTATCTTTCTCTCGATTTATTATTGTTATCAATTAAAAAAATCAAATTGAATAAATTAAAATCCTAATATTTAGTTCAAGAAATACAATTTACTGCTATATAAGTGTCGTTTTTAAGTTTAAAAAACGAATAAAAAATTAGGATAAAGTAAAGTTTGTCTAGATTGTTAAGATACTTTTAGTTGACCTCCGGACATTAAAGAGTACAGTATCGCTGTAGTCATGTCTATCGATCATTTTCTCGCCAGTTTCACTCTACCAACTAACAATTTCCTGTTTCCTAAAGAGCTTACCGAAGTGAGTTACGAGATATTTCCACCCCCACCTCACCCAGAGATCGATCTTCCGTCTACCGCAGGAAGTTCCATCTAGTATGATGCGACCGTACGCCCTACTAAAATATACTTAACTCATTCATTGTACACTTTTGTTATTATTTCAACGAGACACGTGTACATTAAATCCCATTTATTTTAATCTAACTTACTTTTATAAATATAGTAAATAACAAAAACACACAACACCACAATGTTCATCTTTATTCACATTATTCAGACATTATATTATATATTATTAGTCACATTAGTTATGTTTTATTTACATCGCCGAGGGAATCATGATATCGACATATATAAAAAAGTTATCATGCATTTTTTCGTTTTATTGCTCTGTTACGACCTTTTTTATAATCATAAGTTACAATATTTGTTTACTGCATCTCACTATTATTCATAGACATATAAAATATAAAGGCCACCGGGGGACTTTGAAATACTTAAATTTTTGATAGTCAAATTTAATTCTGTTTTGCTTAAAAATTAATGATAAGCTCAAAACAAGTCCTAAGTTTTCGATAAAAAAATTTCTGTTCTCTTTGAATTTTTGAAGCATCCAACTATCCCTTCCATGCAACAAAATCTATTTTTAAAATTGCTTTATTTATAAACATTGGCATTAGGTTTCGATACACAGAGGTAATTTCAGGGAAGTAAAATAATAAGAAGAAAAAGCAAGAACCATAAAAGAGAAGAAAAAAAAGAGAAACCTAGAGATGTGGAAGGGTCACGAGGGATTGACGTTATATATCCTGGTGTTGTATATCTTCCTGTATACAATGAATCCGGTAGACACCGACGAGAGATCTCTGTCCAGAAGAAAACGTTATGTAGTTTTTCCGGAAGGCTCAAGCTTTTCCGTAAGTGATTTTCTTTCTTTCCTCTATACGACCAATTGTGATTAGTTCAGGTCACGTCAAACCGTTGTCCCACTCAATCAATTACATTCCGTTTTTATCCTTTTGCCTTCACTATCACCGACGAACCGCACTATCATTTTTTTGTCCTTTTCTCTTTTTTTTTTATTTTATTTTATCTCTTATCTAAAAAATATGCATTTTAAATAATAATTGGAAATATTTCATTGTAGATTGCATTGTGTATGACCGTACACACACTGACTCCCGACAATATATTTACCGAAGGTTTGAATTGGGGAATATCTTATGATTTACCGAATGAAAGTAAACCATCATTGGATCCATTTCTCCAAGTTCGTCGCAAGGATCACCAGTTGGGTGATTCAATAAAGCAGCGTTATCCTGAGTTACCCAAGACAGATCAATGGATTCAAAATGGAAATTCACTCGGCTACGAAAATTGGAATAAGAAGGCTTACAGTTACAATGCACTTGACAATTTTAAAAATAGTAACAAAAAAAAACCAGGATCCACCAGCAAGACCAAAATCCACTATCGGAAATCGGATTACGACTACTTTAAACGAAGACATCGGCGGGAACTTTATAACAAGCTCGAGGTCATTATAAACGCGTGAGTATTTTTATATATTTATTTTGCTTAATTATAAAGTTAACATTGTATAAAGTTATATCAAGTATCGATTTGAATATATGATGCAAAGTAGCCGAGTTATATATCCTATAAAAAAAAATATATATAATATAATTTATGACAACATTCTTCCTGTCAAGTAAAAATATTTTACCAACTTATAATAATTTTTCAGCAATATTTCAAGGGATCTCATATTAGACGACCATTCACTGAAATATTGAATTGCAGATTTCGCTTATTTATCTCAATATTTTATAAATATTCATAAAATAAATAAAATATTTTTCGTAAATAAACATCTCGATGCCCTGAGAGATGTCCTTAGATAACTTGGATTTTCTTTTTCATCTACAGAAGTCGACATTTTCTTATAATTTCTCGTACGATTTCTCAGCATATTTTATATTTTTTAATTTTTTGCATTCCTAGCATCTTCGGTTCATCAAAAGAACTTGAGATACCGAGCAAATTACGTGCCACTACCTGTCGAACTCTAACTTTCGTAAAACTTGGCTCTAACCGAGCAACTTAGTAAGTGGATGAGATCATAAAAAAAATAGTATTAAAAAGGTTTTCTTCATTTCTTGGAAATATTTCTTGACCCAATCTCTTTTAATTCGTTCTTGAGAAATATATATGTATAGAATTAAATTTTTTAAATTAAAATACTTGAGCTTTGTGATGGAAAACAATTTCTTAAATTTGAAAATTCATTGAAATTGATCGCAGTATTTAAATAATAAAAATAAGTTTCGAAATATAAATTCTTTTTTTCCAACTCAGGAAAGTACTATTAAATTTATTTTCTTAATAAAAATATATTGAGATGAAAATATAAAAGAAAACTCATAAGATATTTTATATTTTTAAAATTTTTCTTACAAAAACACTTAAAATATTTACTTAAATATTACAAAATAAAATTATAAAAAATCATTCAAAGTTTTTGCAATAAAAAAATTTGAAACTTTCAAATAATCTACTTGTTCGTTTTTTTCAAATTTATTTTAAATATTTTTCAATAGTTTTATTTTATTTCCGTTTTATAATTTTTTCCATCTAACCACATTTACAATAGATAGAACCAGCGGTAGGATGTCACTCCCGTTGTCCGGGTAATTGAAAACGCGCATGAAAATAGAAAAAAAAAGTCGATAAACGCTCGTCTCGGTCACATCGCGACCACCCTTTAAAGGAAGATGGATGACAAGCTGGGAAAAGAGTTTGCTAAATGATGAAAAGAAAAAAGAAATTACTAAACAATGCATTAACTAATGCCTTTCAATTAATCCAAAGCGTCTTCGCGAACCGTCCGATTTTTATTAAAAAAATAAAAAAAAAGGCATAGAGACTTTAATTTGCGCAAAGAAATGTTATAGCTCTCCGTGTACAGTATTGATTAACTGATTTGTAGAAATGACAAATATTTTGGAATTGCTACGTATAACTTGAGAGATAAAAACAAATGTCTGTATTGGAGATTCTGCTGACATGTCATATGACAATTTATTACCATTAATAAATTTATTTTTATCTTTTTTATTTAATTAAATAAATAAATTTATTTGTTGATATTTTTTCAATTTATATGTATTTTATTATATTATATAGTTGGCTTAAATTTGAAAAACGTCCAGCTTTTACTGGTCCGTAATAAAATTTTTAAGTGGTAATGACTGTTTATAATTTGTTTTTTATTACAGAATGGGATTCAATGGACGTATTTGCATTTTACGTGCCCTGTGTGAAGCCTCACAGCGTCTAATGCCAAAGGGAAATACTCTGGTTGAAGAAATGATGAGAATAGCATTCTCGTAAGTATCTCTTTCTTCCTCCCATAAAGATAAATGACATTGAGAAGATTAAGCCAGGGTGGTGAGGTGCCAAAGGGTTTTCCTTTTTCTTAAGGGGATAAATGTAACTTGAGAATGGAGTAGGAATAAAGGCCAAGATCCTTTTAGCTTTAGCTTTTTCGGTAGCAGTAGCAGTACCAGTAGTAGGATAGTTATAATATTCTCGGGGGAACAGCTAGCTCTTTACTGCTTATGACTAAGCTTTGCGTCGAAAAGTTAAAAATTGCTGCGATTTTGGGATTCAGTTATTTATTGCACAGAGGCGTTGCCGATCGCGATGGATTTTGCGAGTAACCTGCAGGGAGTGTAGACATATACACAAGACTAAGACTTTCATTTCTGAGTGTTATCCTTACAAGGGAATCGAGTTATTTGTTAAAGCTTGTTTTTTATTTGATTAAAACTTAAAGTCGTGGAATTTTAATTGACGAGCGGGCAAAAGGTTGAATGGTTAATGAAGCTCATTTGAATTTCAGGCTGCCTTTGAAGCGAGTCCTGATGCCCTATGAACCTACAGAACATCACATATATACGGAAGCACATCGTGCTGGGCACAAGGGTGCCAGATGCGAGTCCATGTTCTCAGGATGCTCGTTTTCACTGATAGACATGGCCTTGGGCAAATACAGTATCAAGTCTGACGACTACGGGAACAACATCCAATCTAATAATCTGAATGTTCATGAAGCTGTGGACGATTCTGTTGGAAACTCTCTGATGAGATACAACATGAAGTAATAGTAATAATAATAATAATAATAATAATAATCATCATCATAATAATGTAATGTATAAGTAAATCTATTTTCCAACATGAAAGCTTTGTTGTGCTATTGCTTTTACTTATTTTACTACGTTTGGGAAGTTGATTATTATAATGGCTCAAATTTTTGTTATATATTTAGTATAAATATCTATTTATTTCTAATTGTCTTGATAGTGTAAAATTAATTTATAAGATTAAAATTTAATAAAAACTACTTACATTTTTGAAACTTTCTCTGTCAGCTATTAAAATTTCCAAATTTTTTATTGCTACATTTTATTACTTTTGAAAATTTATTACATTTGATAAATAATTAAATCTTTTATTAACTATTTTCGTAATTAATTCTACATATTTTGCGGTCTACCTTCGTTTGGACGCAACCCTCTTTCATTAAATCTAATACGATAACCCACTCACACACATATGCACACATATATATCCACCCACACGACGACTATCACCGCAAACGTTAAATTAGTAACTCCCAATGGAATTGACCCGATTAACGATCGTCAGGATAGCTATTCCCCAAAATGACAATGGCTCCAAAGCGACTCCTAAAGTGATTAAGAATCTCAAATTCACCTCCCAAAAAACAACCGCTAAAAAATCCGCAATCAAATCCCAAACTTTTTTAACAGCAAACAAAAAATTTATGCTAAAAATTGATCTTGCTAATTTTTTACTTCTCGTTTTTTTTCCAGAGATAAAATTTTCTAAATAATTTAACCATTCAACGCCAGATTGAAAAACTTTTAAATGTAAACCAACCAATAATTGGCTCAAAAACTAAGTAAATAAAAAATTTTCTCAGATATCTCCAAAGAATTGATATTTTTTCAATGTAAACTCGGGTAAAAATTTCTTTCTTCGTATCGTAGAATCATAGGCGCGGAGTTGAGACTAAAAACTTGTATAAAATCAATACACAAAGAAAACTCAAACAAAACAGCAGAAAAATACAAAGTAGTAAAATTATCTTCATAAAAAAAAAAAAAGAAAAAAAAAACTTATGAATTCAAGTACATAGACTTTATAAGTATTGATTTAACTTAAAGTCCCCGAGGGTGTCTTTTATTTTATTGTAAAGACTCTTAAGCAAATTCCATTGGTTACACTCTTCTTTGTATGTACGTCAGTCTCCAGACTCGAGATATAGTTTCCAAAGAGAAAGAAAAGTCTAACCAATAGGGTGTTGACCATTACTCAATACACAATAACTCTATAGAAAAGTTTAATGCATTTTTTGTTCTACTTCTATTAAACTTTATTTTCATTTTTTTTCTTATATAACATAGTGTAAGTTCTACAAGTAAAGACTAGACGTATAACTTTCCACAGCTGCCCATTATATTTGAAATACTTGATGTTTTTTTTTTATTTCGTTTTGTCAAGGCTCCAGTTAATTTTCAGCCTAATTTCAATGATTTTCTGCTTGGAAAACTATTCGGTCTATGTCGTAAATGTTTCAATACCGGAATGTTTTATGGAAATTCGATAAAAAGTTGAGTTGAGCTAGCCTTTTAGCGGATGGAATATTCTTGGGTGGTCAAACTCGATGAACGTCAAAAAAGCAACGATAGTATAACTTTGTGATTAGATGTTGGAGAAAACTGTTTAAACATTCATTGGCATTTACCTCGCCATGAATATAACTAAAACTTACTTTTCTTTCAGGCAAAAAAAAAAAAAAAAAGAAACGAATATCTCTGATAGATTGAATATTTAACTTATTTTTATAATCAAGACTGAATAGCTTATTTTACTTTAGTCAAACTTTTAAGTATTTGAAAAAAGGTTCGATTGTTTCAATTACTATTGATTGTTTAAACAGACAATATTAATCGTTTTTCTTGACTATTCTAAGTGATCGATAATGAATTGCTGAAAAGTGCTAAAGTATTAATGGTTCATCGCGAAACAAGTAATTGATTGAATATTTATCCTCGTCTAATCATAGCTCAGATTAATTCCCTTGGAGAAGCACTAGAGCAGAGACGATTGAATGGCTGTCGTATAAAAAATAAAAACAAGATCAACACGGAGAAGAAGAAAAAAAAAGAAGAAGAACCTTAGGCGGCTATCAAAAGCACCCGTTTATCGAAAGTAGTTTCATTATTGAGCTTTTATTAAAAGTATCGATAACGAGGTTCCAGTTTACCCGACAGATATAAATAATAATAATTGTTATTATTATATATTTTTAATAATAATATTAATAAGTAGAATAAAAATTTATGAGAGTTTACAATTTTTTTTTTACTTACGTTATAGAGTTACTTTTTTTAATAGTGAATGACAAAGTCCAAAAAAATCCATTTTAAAATTATAAAATTACATGAAAAAAATTTATTGTTATTATCGAAGTATACATTTTTTTCACAATTTCATATTTATTACCATCAACATAAAAATATTGAAATACATTTTTAATAAAAAAAATCAAATTATCAAACAAAAAGCCAAAAGAAAATAATAATAATAATAATAATAATAATAATAAAATAGCATTTGATATGATCCAACCAGCAATACAAATAGTCACGACGTGTCGTCTTGCCAAGCAATATTGCGGTGCATTCCGCCTTATTCCTTTACATCCTCACATCCAACACCCGACATCAAACTCCCACTCACACTGAAGCTTATAAATACAACTCGTGCACCCTACACCCCGACAAATCCTCAGATCTAGCTTAACACGTTTGATCGACACGCAACTGCTGAATTCCTCCTTCATTTTCCGTCTCTGTCTTTTCAATTTGTATCTTTCTTCAGTCATCCCAGCCCTTATTCCAACTCAGTCCCTTTCTCTTACCACCAAATCTCATATTCTCAGTGATACCATGCAGCAATTTTATTCCACGTAACAAACTGTGTCTATAACTTTTATCCCCATGCTTGACAAAATTCTTCGTCTTCTTATAAATAATAAATTAAACACACCCACACACGTGTATGTTATTTATAGATGCATTAATTTTCGTTAACGTCAAGTAAAAATGGAGGTGAAAAATAAAACCAGTGCCGAAAGTTAATACAAGTGTTCAAAAGGGTTAAAAATTTAAAGAAAATGTTTGAAAGGTCTTAGTGAGGTTGAAGGAGTAATTCAAAATGGATTTTGAAGACGTCAAGATGGTGGAGACGAGGGTAAGGATGGGGGAAGTAGCTACGAAAATGGAGATGAGAGAAATGGGAGACGAAATAACGTGAGGTTGAGTAGCTTGTGACATGAAGCGTGTTCAACGAGTGAGTACTGATGCCAGAAACTCGAGGTTACGAAGGTACGGTGAGTGGGAAAGGGAGCGGAAGGGAAAAGGCCCTTAAATCTCTACCTATCGCCTCGTAAAACGTCAAGATACTGTCGTACTATACCTTCAGTCCCCTCTCTCTCTATCTCTCTTTTTCTTCTTGTTCGTAACGTCACATCTACTATTACTATTACATAGTTACTGTACTCTGATTCACGACGTTCACGACATACGATGCATTATATGCTATGATGTATACTGTGTCTATGTACAGATGGCGTCGAAATCGATACCCCTAGTCCATTTGCTGCGCTCACGAGTCACCGTATAGAGGCTAAGACAGTTCCATAAATCTTGTTTCTACCAAGATCGACGATCTTGTAACCAATCTCAGTGTTGAGAGAAAAAAAATTAAGTTCCACTGGTACAACGAGTTTAGAAAATTAATAGTTAGTTATTTTTTTTTTAATTAATTTCTAAAATTGCAGTATCCAAAAAAATTTTAATGACAAATTTAAAAACTTTTAACTTTAATTATTTAAAAAAAAAAATAAATGTAAAGACATTTTTCAACTTTTTTCGTGAGAGCAATGTTTAATTTTAGTGTGACGTTTTAAGCAAGGAGAGAAAAAGCGTTGAGTGGTAAAAAAGTAATGAAGTATGAAGAATAAAAAAAAAAAAAAAGAAAAAATGAAATAGAGAAAATCGTTAGTGAAAATGGAAGACTTATTGAGGATCAAAGTGTTGAAGTACTTTAACATCTCAGGAGTCTTAGACATTTGAGTGAGGTCAAAAGGATCTTGGTATGTATTGGGGTATCGATATACCATCAATGAGAATATATATATATTTATAGATATAGCGGCCAATCAAGAAGCTTTCGATGTTGCCAAACGAATATCTAGAGTATTTTATTCTATTTTTTTTTATTCTATTCCTTATTCTTCCTGGGCGAAAGAAAAAAAGAAATCCTTTTTTGGCTACACTCTCTTACTTCCTCTTATACCTCGTTTTCCTTTGGACTGCAGCATAACCACGTAGCGCCAGCATTGGATTGGAGGATCGAGAAAAGCTCCTAAAATGAAGCTGATTTCGAGAGCATCCTCTCTACCATTCCCGGCAAGAGATATCCAACCGGAATTTTCTCCGTTGCGGAAGCGAAAACTGAACCAAGGAAATGTATTGGGTGAATAAGATACATGATAAAAAATTGTAGTCTGATTTGTACAAATATACATACACCAAGAAAGAGAGAGACAGAGAGAGAGAGAGAGAATATCGGTGGTGTAAAAGTGTAAAATAGTAAGGATTTGTAGTCCAATATACTACTAATTTTTATATCCTGATCTAAAAAGCGCACTAATTTCCCTACGCCCCAATTACCCGGGCTTTTTTTTATTAAACTTATATTTTTGGTTAATATGTAAATTCCAATGTGCAGTGTAATTACATTATAAAGTACAACCTTTACGAAATAAAATACTATGTATGAGCAGAACATGTCATTACCCTAACGATAAAATATAACATTGTTGATATCCGAGTAACGATGCCACATTCGACACATAACGTCATATTAAATCGGCAATTAAACACGTAATCAATATCTGCAATAAATACATTAAATCTGATAGTAATGACAATGAAAAACGCAGCCCATTTGACCCTCCATTTAACAAATCCTAAAAAAAAAAAAAAATACCGACACTAACGAGATACATCTTAAAAATAACCCTATTAATCTTTTACAATCTGCACCCACATTAAACCCACTTTGAAATTCCCCTAAATTATCGGTAATCGCATCTAAATCATTTAATCAAAGTAAACATAACATATCTCACAGCACTCATATCTCATCTAAATTCCTCTGCACTACAATCTCTAATAAATCTATTCTCTTCTCTCTTTCCAGTGGCCCTTTTATCTCTGTACAGTAAATAAAGAGCCCCAATTTCGATTGGGATTATTTTCAAATTGAGAATTGATACAGATTGATTGCCAATTAAATTCGAAACAAGATTCTCAATTTACTTTGTACTCGAATCCAATTCAATCTCTTATATTCGTTAGATAGAAAAGAGAATTTAAATAAAATAAAAATAAAATTATAATAATAATATTTAATCAGTGGAAATTTTCTAGTAGCAGATTCATCTCGAAATTATCCATTCCAACGGGCACAAAAATTTTTACTCCCACACAATTACCGTTTTTTATTTGTTCTGATTTTCCAAAGCTAAAAGACATTTATTAATCAATAGATACCGTAATAAAAGAAATAGAGATGTGTCTAAAGAATTTTTTTTTTTTTTTTTTTTTTTTTTTTTTTTTTTTTTTTTTTTTTTTTCATTAAAAAATGAGTAAAAAGCGGCAAAGTGAATTTAAAATTAACGAATCGTTCATTTTTTAATTTTTTAGCAACACAAAGCCTGCTAGTCTATAGGTTTATCTAGATATACATATACATGTGTCTATCTATCTATCTATCCAGAGAAAATGTATATTCGCGTATTATACGATAGAGAATAGAATATAAAGGTTTTTATTAAAATTTCCTCTCGTTTTAACGGTACACCCAGACGAAAGAAATATTCAAATAAATTCTCTTGTGACCGGTGCAACCGATGCAAATACATTTGGAACCGTGAACTCGCTCCGCTGGCCATTTTTTTTTCTATTTTTTAACTGTATACAAATTTTTTTTCCTATTTTTGTTTCAACCCTGCGCCATATGTCGCTCCAATGTTCCTCTTCTCACTCTCACTGCGTGTCGACTTTTTGTTTTCACATTTTTTTTCTCAGTTATCTCTGTTACTAAACTATTATTTTTTTTATTTTTTTATTTGGATACTTTTTTTTAAATTTATATTTTCTAGGCCGCACTCGAGGGTGTTTGCGGGTCACAACGTATATGGAGATTGCGGACGACGGTGTTTGGGCAAACGGTTTTAATCAAGTGAGCTGCGTAAACGATCGAAATTTAATTGATCAAACGGTTCGAGATTTTCGTCCCGCCGTTGAAATACAAATAAAATATATATAGTTTTATAAAAGACTTGTGGTTATGAAAATAAATTGATTTCACAATAATATTATTATTATTGTTATTAAAATTTTGAGATAAAATTAAAAAAAAGTATGGACTACTGTGAAAGAATACACGTGAATTTAATCATACCGTTCATAGCTATAGATTATCCTTAAAATCAAATTTTTTTAATTTCCACGGTAGATTTTCATA
Organism: Microplitis deprimator; assembly: GCA_964016945.1. Classification (NCBI taxonomy): domain Eukaryota; kingdom Metazoa; phylum Arthropoda; class Insecta; order Hymenoptera; family Braconidae; genus Microplitis; species Microplitis deprimator. The sequence goes on from OZ024707.1 coordinate 24,440,954, forward strand.
CTTACGCATTGTTATAGCACGACAATGGACTCACCAGCAAGTAGTTCTCGGTTAGTCTCAGGACTTTAATTCCTTTTCTAGCTTCAGCTCTAGCTCCTTTTAAATTTTTTCCAATCTCTTCCTACCTTTACACTCTTATCACTCTTTTGCTCTCTCAATGCCCGAGAAAGAGAGAAAATAAAAGTTGTAATCGTCGACGCAAGGGAGCGATGAAGTGGGGACAATGCTAGAAAAAAAGTATACGTAAAAAAGGAAAATAATGGAAGAAAAAAGTATAAAATGTCTTTCGAGCTCTTTTTCTTCTCTTTATTCTCCATATTTTTCATTCTCAATCCGCGTACATACATACACCAATGAACACTTCTCAGTGTTTATTCTCGTCTCGTATTTGAAATCATTGGGAGCTAAATCAAAAGGTTGAAATGCTTGTCAATGAATACGCTTTTTTATATTTTTTTAAGATTTTCTTTATTGTTTTGGATATTTAAATATCAGTGTAGGATCTCCAGGAAAAAATAAAAGATGATAATAACAAAAAAAATATATTGATTTTGATATTTTTCTTAATTAATAAATTAAAAAAAAAATCTGGGCATCGGTTGGCCCTGCGATTTTCTTAGCGGGAAGTTAAAAATAAATAAAAACAAATTCATTAACGAATGAAATAGAAAAAGGTCAGCAGTGAGGGTTTAAATAAAACAACGAGTAAAATAGATATTATATTTTTTTAAACAATATTTTTAACCACTCGTTTATTTGTTTGTTTTTTAAATTGTTTTACATACGATGGATAATTGCGTGTAGAATGTGTAGACGTTAGCTTATAAATATGTTTATTTTAAATTTATCTTTATCTCATGTTATTTATATCCATACACAATATATTGTTGTCGTTTATTTTTTTAGTCGTTAATTATTGTTGTCTGTCCTCAATTTAATAAATGTCTCAATATCGTTTCTCCTCGTGTACTCCTAAAATTATTTATTAAATTCAATAATACATATATAAGTAATTAATACTTTACAAATGGCACATACTAGTGCTACAATTCAATTTAATTAGTTAATCTGCCGATTAATCCTCACCATTACCATCATTATTATTATTATTATTATTATTATTATTATTATTCAATTATACATTATTAATATTAAGTTTATAATTAATTATTATATTATTATTTATTATTTTTTTCTTTCTCTATTATTTTCAACAGTTCACGGCAGATCTTATTCACATTGGGAGCGGAATCACGTGTGAGGAATAGACGGATTTAGGTGATGTCCGCCGTCTGATTTTTTATATTATATTATTATACTTTAATTGACTTAATTAATTTATATATCAAATAAATAATATTATATTATTGATAAAAAATTATAGTAATAAGTATAAAAAGTTTCAGATGAATAATATGTTTTATGTAATATTTTATAATAATCGAAGGCTGACATCACTTGTTCGGGCTTTCCTCAATTTTTTTTTTCTTTTTAATGCTTTCTTTTATTATTATTATTAGTAGTTTATTGTTATTATTATTATTATTATCATTATTACTAATATTATTATTAAATCTCATGAGACACGACAGCGGACAACAGATACATTCTCTCTCATACAAACAGACAATTGGGTCAGATAGACGAATAGTTGTTGAGATACAGAGGGCGACGTAATATAAATCAAGAGTTGAGTATACAGAAATAGTAAGAGATCGATACTTTGTTCTTGTATAATTATTACAATTATTATTATTATTATTATTATTATTATTATTATTATTATTATTATTATTATTATTATTATTATTATTATTATTATTATTATTATTATTATTATTATTTAAATAATGCTCCACGATTACTTCGTTGTTTAGTACAAAGAATTTTTTTTAAAAGTAAAGTTGTAAAATTTTTTTTTCTAATCTTGTCACTAGTTGAAATGGGATTGAGACGGGCTGTAGTTTGTCATATTGATTTATCGTATTTATTGTCTCAATAGTATTAGAGACGCTGAAATCGACCCAAGACAACATTTCATTAGTTTTTTTTTGTATTATCAATCTCTTTTTATTTACAATATTTATAATAAATTTAGCCAGCTGTCTGAATGGAAATTAATTGGATGAAAATTATTAAAAAAAAAAAAAAAAAAATTGATAATTCATGTGGTTAAATAAATTAACCGGCTGACCTTATTTTAATACAACTAATTTAATTATTTATTTCATATCAAATTAATTTCCAATTAGACATTATAATTGTGGCTAAAATCAACATGCATACAATTAACGAACTCGAGAGGGATAAATTTATTTTATTTATAATTATTGCTACTAATTAATTTAATTACAAGAGGAGGTAAAATAAGGGCGCATTTATAACGATGATGAGTATCAATATTAAATAAATAATTAACAGACTACTTTTTTAACAAGTTGTGAAAATCAATAAAATATTATAAAATTTGATCAACCAATCAAATAATCCAGATGTACATTGATATTTCAGAGACATGTTATGAGTGTGGATAATTTAAAAAATACAATTATGTCACCTAGAATTTTTTGTCAGTAAATTAACAAAAGCAAAGACTCACTCGCCTAAAAATAAATAGTCCAGCGACTATTTAAATTTTATTCAAATTTTCATTTTCAATTTATATTTAATTTTACTAGTTTATTTTCCTTTGTGTTCATTTTATATTTTACCTTTTATTGTTATATTTAAATTCATTTCCACGCGGTAAATTATCACGGCAAGGGATATATCGAATTAATTTAAATGAATTTTTGAGAGGCACTGGGTTTTATGTATTTTTTATTTTTATTTATACTTTTTTTTAATTACAATATTTTCCATTAGCACATCAATGAGTCACTATTCATCGGATCTCTGTTTACTCAATGTCAATAAATATGTAGTACCATCTATTGGAATCCGATTAGTATTTTAAATAATTTATCAACAGTGACATTCGTTTTGTTGCTTTACAGTAATTAAATATTTATTAAAAAAAAAAATAACCACCAATAAAAAGACCTGAATTATTAGTGATAATTTCCATAAAAATAATTACAAGTTAAATAATTTAATTTAATTATTTAGTCAAAAGATTTTAAATCAAAAAATTTTTATTCCCTCTCCAGTTTGTTTGAATGCCTTAGGTCGTTATTATATACTTATGGCTACGAGTCCACTCTTAATAATAATAATAATAATAATAATAATAATAATAATAATAATAATAATAATAATAATAATAATAATAATAATAATAATAATAATAATAATAATAATAATAATAATAATAATAATAATAATAATAATAATAATAATAATAATAATAATAATAATAATAATAACTGATAACAATGATAATAATAATGATAATTAATTTATTAGTTAGAAAAACTCTAATTTCTTAATAATTACCCGTAATTTTATGTCGTAAACATTTAAACTGTATACATTTCGATACCGATTTATTTTAATTAATTATAATTATTATTAATATTTAATCAATTTATTACTGCACTTTAAACTAATTATTAATTCTATATTTATAATTTTTTATTTCATTATTATATTGATGTCCTTTTCCATTTGCAGGATAACAAAACACTCATTAATGTTTTTTTATATATACGTAGTTATCATTAATTATAAGTTAACTTATAATTACATATATGTATATATATAATTATGATTATAAATATTTATCAACACACTTTCACCCAATTTTTAAAATTATTTCCTATTAAATATCATCTAAGAGCGTGCTATTTTTATTATTTCTTGAGCTTGCCTTTATTTTTATTCATATGATTTTATTTTTGACTACTTTTTTTTTTTTTTATTTATTAAATTTACTTCAAATCCTGTTTATTTATCGATGATTATCGACTAAGTATGTTTAAATATGTGGATTTTAAGTGTAGAAAAAATTAGGCGTACAAAAAATTTTGCCGTCATTTTTTTTTCCTTTATATTTTTACTTTTATCATTATTAGTAATAATTTATTATATTTTACATCATTTTTACGTATTTTCTGAATTCTACTGAATAATTTATGTGTTTATTTATTATTCGGCTTTTTTGTTAAAAGATCGCGGGGGCGAAGACTCGGGGATTTTTAATTCAAAAGAAAAAAAAATTTCTGTTATTAATTTATTTTCTATGGGATTTATCTATGAGCCAGATATATTATCAATTAATCAATTAACAGCGGTGGTGCTAGTTTTTTGCGATAATCTATAAGTCAACGTTATCTGATAATTTTTTTTTTTTTATTTATTAATAAACGATGACCAGGAGCAATAAAAGTCTGATTGTCTTAACAATACTATCAGTTTTATGTGAATTTATTTTTTAATTGTCAACAAAATCATCAATGTTTTTTTCTCTTTTTAATTATTAATTTAGTTATTACGGTAATTAATTTGAATATTAGGCAATTAATATCTGTCAGTTTCGTCCTTGAACTTTTCCGTCTATGCACAAAAATTTATTTATTAAAATTGAATTTTTTTAACTTTACGTTCAAAGAATGCCTTCGGTAAGATTATTAGAGCATATTCTTTGAGCATTTAATACAAAAACTATTAATACGTCTAACAGGAATATTAGGAGTGAGTTCAAAAGCATGTTGGTACACAAGCCGGAGGCTCGGGCAGCAAACACGACACCTAGATCTTACACTCAATCAAGACGTTTTGTCACTATGAAAAAGTTATTTCTGAGCATAAAAATTTGTATTTTTTTTTTTAATTTTTTTTTTGAAATAATGAAAAATTTTTGATGGATTATTTATTTATGGTATGATTTCTATGGTTGAAAAAAAGGTCATAAGGGCGTGTACGCGTAAACAGACGTGTATGTGTATAAGATAAGTTAGAAAAGCTCAGTTGTAAAAGGGCGGGCTAATAAATCCCTCGCTCGATCCGTCGGTTTTGTCGACTCGCTCAGTTTATTTAAGAGGAACGAGCGTCAAGTCTTACGACGTAGGCTACTCCCAGGAAGACATGCGATAGTTTCTTGTTTCTGTTTATTTTAATTTTTAATTTTAAATTTCCTCTTTTTATTATTATTTAAATAATCATCATTTTCACTTGAATCAAATTTATATTTGACCTTTGACTCGATTGATTGGCTTTTATTTTACATTTGTATCAAATTTTACTCAATAATTTAATTTATTATATAATTGCTAGAATAATTAAAGCCTCCGGCTATAAATAAGTAGAACAAAAATAATAGCAACTCAATTATTACGAACGTTGAATTTTTTATTTTGAAATTTTTATTTAAATTGAGCTTTGAGTTTGTCTGTTGAGCTTTTTTATTTTTTATAAAAAATGTATTTATCGTTTATTAAATACTATATCGAACAGTATTTTAATTTTATTAATTAAAAAATTTTTAAATTGAATAAACTATAGAAAAAATGTCTTTTTTTATAAAAGTTTTTTATTTAAACTTACGTAAGTATATATTTATTTATTTTCATTTGGCTTTGTCGTTTTGTTTAACTGACAAGATGATCGATCGACCTGAAGTACTCACCGACTCGGAAAGGATAAACAGTAAACACTTTACTATCAGTTAAATACGTAAAAGCGCGGTTTATATACTAGTATATATTTATATATCTGAACGACGATTTCCGCAATTGAAACAAACAAGTGAGAAAAAGTTTTGTTACGTAAAAAAAAAAATTAAACGTTCATATTTTTAAATTGAGCGTTGGTGTCTTTTAAATAAAAGTCGATCAATCGATAGTCAAAATTAAATCAACAACACAATTCATTTTCAATAATGATTAATTATTGTAAATTAAAATTATTTAATTACACGCGTTCAAATTTAAATTTATTACATAATTACATATATGTGTTATATATTTTTATATTTAATCTTTTAAACATAGGTACACTTTATAATCCATTTATTTATTATTTCCAAATACTATAGTACTGTTTATTATATTATTACGACAATAATAATATTATTTAACTAACTAATGTATTAATTTATTATTGTTGCAGTTGCTGTCACGATGAGTTTTATTTAACGTCACTCTATACATGCACGCACTCATTCGCTCTGTCGCGTCTATTTTTTCATAATCTTCAACAAATAATCTATTTAAATCCAATTTTATTAATTTTTTACTTTTATTTAATTATAATTATTATTTAATAGAACTTTAATTACAATTAAATAAATAATAATTATATTTTTACAATAAAAAATTTTTATATACACTTTAATTAATTGTAATTAATAATTTTAAATAATTTAGTAATATTGTTATTATGATTATTATTAAAATTATCAATAAATGTTAACATTATATATATTTATATATTATTAAGCAGTTAAAAAATTTATTTTTATGTTTAACTAGTGCTCTATACAATTGAAAAACTTTTTTGCTTCAATTTTTCTAACGGAATTAGTTTTATGTGGAAATAAAATTTTTTTAAAAGTTATAGTTCAATTACATCTGATACAAATTTCTGTTTGTCAAAATTTGGATCTATTTGAAACTATAATACTGTAAAGAAGTAATTAAATAAATAACTGTTTATTTATTTAATCTCTTCGAAGTGAATATTGAAATGAAATTTTCTTCTAAGAGGAGTTTATTTAAATATTAAAACTCCGAATCAGGGTGAATGCAGATGTAAACAAAATCCCGATCACTCTGAAATTAGTCAGCTAAAAAAAACAAACTCCCTATTTATTCCGTATGCAGTGATTTTTTTTAAGACTTCAGAACTCCGAATATAAATATCAGATTTCATAGTAAAAACAAAAATTTATCTAGCGTCGATTTAAAAAAATAAACCTGTATCAGATATCATCGATAAATATAACTAATAATTCTTAGAGTAAAATAAAATATTATAGTCAGATAATTTAAAAAAAAGTCCCAATGCCCTCTAGAAATAAATTTTATCTACTAATTAATTTTTTTTTATTTCACATATTTATTTAAATAACCAATTCCCGATTAGCCAATCACTGTATCAATAATAATAATAATAATTACTATTACCATACAACTTTCTATTCAAGTTATACTTTATCGTTATAATTATCATTACATAATATATATATATGCACATTAACATTAATAATTAATCATTATCATTAGATGAGCAAACAAATTGATTATTAAAACCGCAGCGAGGGGGTAAGGGGTTGGAAGCACCGTAGTCCACCAATTGTTAATTTTATGTTTATTTTTTTCTTTGTTTTATAATAAAAACTTGATAAACAACTCTCGTAAATTCCCAAAAACGATATAATATTAAACTTGTATCTATTTATTTATAAATTTAGATATACAATTGATAATAAAACATTAAATTCTATGATTTTGTTCAAAGAAATTAATTTATCTTTGAATCCCCTCGTGCAAATAACCACTCGTATATTTTTCAATACCAAGTCTAAAATAAAATATCAAGTATCTCGAGCACGATATCAAGGTCCAAAAGTATGCAATTCTGGCTTCTGTCCGTCGATATCGCACTTCGAACACCACAAGAAATTCATTTTAACCTTTCAATCTTTTCCTCAGTTGGTTCCGCTTCCACTCATGTCTTTTATCATTTTTTATCCTTTTACGTTGGTTTCTCTGTGCTTATATATATAAAACAACTCTGTCTTTTCTATTTTACCATCATAAGAATCAAGACTTTGGCACGGTCATGCGACATCTCGAAGACCGAATTTTTTGGTAACGCTCCAAAGAGTTTTCTCTCGGTCAAACTCGAGTATCCACGCCCTGCTATGTATTTTTTATTTTTTCATTCCTTTTCCCTCTATCTCATCTCTTTTATCCCTTTTACAGTCAACTCCGCTCTATCGCCAGCTCCTTTTCTCAACCCCGGCCTTCCGTCCCCGTTATATACCCTAGATATATATCTATATATGAATACATAGCCCCTCACCCTTTTCCTCGACCCTAGTGGGTTTTCTCGCCTCCTAACTGCGATCGAATAAGAGGCCATTTTTAAATTGGCAGTTGTTTTTACAAGCGATGTATTTTTCTAATTTTTTTTATTTTTATACAATTTTCCGATAGTTATTATTTGAATCATCAGATATAATCATATATCATCGTTATTATTATGATAACTATTTTCAAGCCATAAATAATTTTTTTACAAACTAATTATGTGACCGTATAAAATCATAGATATGGGCAGTTTTCAACTAACGTTTTTTCACGATATCCTTTTATGTGATTACATATCACTATATCTGACAAATAAATACAATTATTTATTTAAATTTCATGACATTCTGATAAATAATTATGATTTGATAATTGATTAATTCAAATTCAATATTAACTATATATGACTATTTCGTGGCCACATATAACGATATTAGAACATAAATATAAAAAATAAATTGAAAAAAATTGAAATAATAAAGATATCATAATCATGCCTGATAATTTAATCTCGGGACTTGATCTTCTCGTCCTAATTTATTTATTTTTGACGAAGAGAAGAGCGAGGGTGACTACCCCCCATATTGTGCGTGTACTAATGCTGTGTCTTAGGTGAAAGTTATTCGTCATTCTTAATTATAAATTATGGAAATAATTAATTATCAATTATTATTATTATTATTATTATTTTACCATTAACTTATTATTTATTACTAATACTACATATTTATTTAAGATAACTCATTCAATTATAAAATGCGGCAGTTCGGCAAGTCTCCCGACAAAATCGCTCGTCGCGGTGGCTCTAGCCTTTACGTATGAAACCTGGTTTTACAAAAATACGGCTCACTTATCATTTTTTTATTTTTATTATTTATTATTTGGATAATTGGCACTTTCTTTATTACCACCGCCGTTGTCGCCCCAAGTCTTTCAAATCATCATAATTGTTTATTTTCTACCCTCTTTTTGTTTTCATTTCTTCAAATTCAATAATCATAAATCAATTAACGTGATTATGATTATCATTTATTTATTTTTTATTTTTTTATTTTTTTTATTAAAGAACAATGGACGGCAACGACGCAGTCGTTTTTTTTTTAATTATTTTCGTTCGTGATTTATCACGCGAACGTGCCGTTCTCCAAGTGTCTGTTCACGATTTTCACGACTCACCATTGTATTATAATTATAAATTATTATTATTAATTGTCTTTTTAACTATAATTTTTAAAACTGTTATTTGGCGATTTTTCAGCAGTAGAAATAATAGTTATAAAATTAATGATGAAACTGGATCGAGATGTCTGTTGAATTATGTAAGAACCGTTGAATCTCGATACGTGAACTTTGGTGCACAAGGAGTGACGACAGTCGACGACGACACTGCCTCGTGCCTGCGTGCAAGAATTTATAAGAGTGGGTATAGTAACGTGTGTTATTATTTCAATATTTATTAATTTTTTTCGTTAAATGGATGTTTATGTGTGTGGTACCACAGTTAATACTTGACCACGAGGCACGAGTGTGATTTCATTATTATTTAAATTTATTAATTATTAATAATATTAATTCAATAATTATAAAAACCACGGCACTGTGGCCGGGTGTTATCGTCGACTAGTCGTCCTCCTCAGGACCCATGTTCTTCAGCATCATCTTCCTCTGGGCGATTTTGCTATAAATAATGTCAATCGGTTTGGTCTCGTCGTACAGGCTCGGGGCCCGTAGGATTATGAGTCCCGTACCGATAACACAAGCAATCGTGAATATCCAGAGGAAAATTCTGTCAAGAACCATTGCTACGTACTTCCAGTCTTCTTCCACCTGAAAAAAACAAAAATACATATCAATTTTTTTATTTCCCATAATTTAACATTTTCGCACTAAAAATAATGTAGAAATGGGTGAAAAAAATTTTCTGACCACTTTATCCAATTTTCTTTTAACATAAATTAAATTCCGTCGTAAAAATAAGTATAGAGAAGCATGAGTTTGTAAAATAAAATTTAGTGGAAAAAAAAAAAACTAAACAGAATCTATTTCACAAATCTAATTCGGTCTTTGCCAAGAACTTGCTCCAGCAACCCAACTGTACTATACACTCCTATACAATCCCGAGCAGCCTCCAGCTTCTGAAGGCTCCGAGACTCGAAGAAACTTAATCCGAGACATCTTAGACTTAACTTGGAGATGTTATCTAGGATCGCCATTTCCAACTCAACTAAATTTTCTCATTCTTCATTTTATTTTTTTCTCTTCTACTGGAACTATTTTTCCCCGTGGCCTCCCTAGCTTCCCACAGATGTTAGCTAACTCTCTATGAGCGCCAGTTCTGAGGCCAAATTACAAGTTTGCCTTAAGGCTAACTAACCTTGCTGCAAATACTATCACGTGCATTTCAATGTGAAAACAAGATCTACCAAAGACAATGCAAATTATATATATATATATATATATAGAGAAGAAACTTATACACGAAACATTTAATCCCAATGTCTAAAGCGAACCAAAAGATGTATTCACCAAGTTGGCAAAATGCAAATAGCCGTTCTCTACACTGTCTAAGTAATAATATGATACTATATAACAACAACAATAACAACAACAACAACAACAACAACAATATATAAAGTATAGAAGAACAAGTACACAGAATAAGTATTCGCGTATGACATGATACTTTCAAAGATGAGTTTACTTGGCAACCTGGTAAAGTGTTGCCTTGCCGCAGTGCGTTACTTCTTCTGCTACTCCACCACTACCGATATTCCGCTTCTGCATACACCTATCTATTTTATATACATATACATTTTTATATACTTCGTCCACGGCAATTTATTCCTATACTGTATTACATTATTCCAGTACTACCAGGACCACCAACCAACAGAGAGCCCCGTTCAGGGAATAGATAAAACGAATACTGCTTCCGTAAAGCTCTCAGTCACTTCTCTGATTCAACGACACTTTTGGTAAATCGAAAAAATGAATAGCATATTTTTTGTAATTTCTTTCTTGAGGTAATATTTTGCCCGTATGCAATATAATATTTTCTATAAATGAAAGATAAAAATTTTATTTATAAAAAATTTACGAACTTTTTCATCTCTGACTTTGTTTGAAATTGATTAAGTAGTCACTTATTTCTTTTCTATTAATACCACAACAATTAAGAGCAATTAGTTTTTGTTAAAGAGAGGACGTTAATTTAAAAAAGAATGTAACAAAAAAAATTGGATATATCAAGTAGAATGAACAGAGTACAAGTATAGAAGTAAAAATCGTTAGTGAACCGTAAACTAGTGCCTACTGCTATTGCCGGTAGACGGCAATGAATGCATTGAATTTGATCTAGGCTGAAAGCCAATTGGAATCAGCCAAGCATAAACCCACGGTTAAATTTGTGAGCGAAAATTTTCATATAAAAAAAAAAAATAATAATAATAATAATAATAATAATAATGAATTTGTATAAAGTAAAGTGTGTTCTATGGAAATTTAATAAAAATTTGTTAGAAACAATTATGAGAAACGATTTAAACGAAATATGGGATTTCCAGTCGCTAAAGTTGTTAATTTACGAGAAAACTTTGGAGCTTATCAAATGTGCATCAATGGATCTTTGATCATTAATCATCTATTATAAGAATGCTTTTTCTCTTTTAGAGTAATGCATTCAGCGGCGATATTATATATTAGCTATTAGCTTATAACATAAAGGTTATCGTTATCAAAGAACCTGTCAAGCAGTGAATTCTCAAAAGATTGATGCTCTTTCACTCTAACCTTCATCACAAGACGTTTTAAGCTGACATTTTCCATATATATGCATAGATATAGACTGCCATAAACTGCCAGAGTCAGAGATAAACTATTACAAACTATAACATCGTCTGAAGCATCGTCAGAACTGAAACACAAATTCACATACATAATCACAAAGGATTATAATCGGTCTAATAATACGTGCAAAAGCTTTGAGAAGCCTACGTCACGTTCTGTCAAGAGGGCTTTGTCTTGTGTATCTGTAATAACTGTTGTGAATAATTGGTGGCTGTGATTTGTCAGCAAGTGAATACTGACAAAGTCTCGAAATTATAGAGCTATAAACAGTCGACTGTAAAATCGGTAATAGTGAATATAAAAAAAAATCGGTTTATACTAACGATAAATTTTTCTACAACTGAATAATTGAATCTCAATAAAAGAAGATACTTACGCTTTCGAACTTGTCCTTGTTCTTGGCGTGTTGAGCAATAAAACGTGCGTCTTCAATGGTTTTCTCGATTTCCCGTGCAAGTGGCCTCTCAAACGTCGGACTAGCATCTTCATGAACGTAACCCGGACTGGCGGGTACAAATAGTTCATCATCGCCACCACCAGGTAGTGGTAAAGGTGGCAATGCAGATTCATCAAAACGTGGTGCCACAACAGGAATGGGTAAATCACCGTACCTCGAATTAGGTATTGTTGTAACTGATGGTGGAACTGGTACTGGTGGTATTGTTACTGGTAAACCAGGTAAATCTGTTATTTCATAATCCTCACTATACCTTTTACCGCCATAGGGCAATTCATACTTGTCAGTCTCATTAACATTTGGGAACACATCGGTGAGTATGAGCTCGGGCGCCTTGTCGTCGTCATCCTCGTCCTCATCGTCATCATTATTATTATCGTTATCATTATTATCATTATCATCATCGTTGTCCTTCTTTGGTCTTTTGATACACATAAATTTAGGTAATACTTCAATAAATACAACACGAACCCATTTAGCCATACGATGTGTTACCGGAGAACGAAAATTAACATTTAAAACGGCGATTGTCACCACCACGGATAATGTTACAAGCACCATAGTAAATAATAAATATTTACCTAAAAGCGGTACCGTTATTGATGTAGGAGGGATTATTTCGGCAAGCAATAAAAAGAATACTGTTAATGATAGTAATATTGAAATTGACAATGACACTTTTTCACCACTATCGCTTGGCAGGTAAAACACCAGCACTGATAAAAATGATATACCCACACATGGTATTATTAAATTTACTGTGTAGAATAATGTTTTACGGCGTAAAGTTATGTAAAATATTATGTCGGGATAGGGCTCCTCACAGCAACTGTAAAATTTTTCATTTCTCTTTGCAAGCACTTTTAATATGTCCCACTCAACGGAGATGTAGTAATCGGCCAAGTCGATTCCTACGTCTATTTCATTGGAGTCTTCTGTTTGGCTCAAATGACGCAGATCCACCTGAAATACAAAAAACAAAAATTGCACAATTATTAGTAGAATTAAATTTTTTATTTTTTGAGATCATTATAAAAATATCTAACAATTGATAATGGTAGTAATATGAAGCTCGTAAACGCACTGAATCATAATTAAACTTTATTATGGTATCTACTACAGTGATTTTAATTTAAGAGGGTTAAATTAATTCAAGTATTTGCAAGATAATGGTGCGTTTAATAATAAAATGCAATTAAGTGGAATATTAATGCATAGGGTACTTTTTTATCTATAATTTGTGATAGTTATTTTAATTATTATTTTGAAATTAATTAAAAAATTTTTGTACTTATAGATAATTAGTGGAATGAATCAAGGGAAAATAGGCTTAGGATATATAAAATATAAAAAAAAAAAAATATCATAGTTTTTTTTTCAAAATTAAAAAAATTTTTATTTTCAGTATACAATTTATTTTATTTTTACATTTTCTTTGACATCATCAATATTATACAATTTGTTGAGATTATTTTAAACTTTTGGCTGGTCTGTACAGACTGTCAATAATAAAATGTTAGTTTAAAAACTTTCATAACTTTGGTGCACTTTTAAAGTAATTTATATTACAGTCGAAATAATGTCAATATAACAAATTTATTTTTAATGTATGTACAATATGTATATTTTTCTAAATTGTCATTGTCTAAATAACAGAATAATTTCTGGACATTATTTCTTTGAATTTTAATGATTCATTCTTCAGATGGATTTTCCACAAACGATTTCCAAGAATACCGTGATAGATAGGAAAACTGCGCCACAAGAATGTTGAGTGGAGATAATTTTTTATTTCTGTACAAAATTTTAAGTCAATCGTCAATTGATCAATATTTTCGTGCAGAAGCATATAAAAAGTAATATTAGTGTTGCCCAGTTTAAGAACTTTTAAAAATTCTAATTCTTGTTTGCATTTAACTCGCATATCATCAAATTCCCGGCCAACAACAGCTTGAATATTTTTTTCACAAACATAAAAACACTCAGCTTCAACTAATTTAACAATATGTAGTTTTATCAATCTAATTGATTTGTAAGAATTGCTTCTATTATCACAATTTACTGCTAGTTTTCCATCCCGATTAACTACATTAATATCAACCCCAGCATTCAACAAACTTATAATAATCTTTGAATTTTCACAATAACTTTTCACAGAGATATGAAGAGCCGTCTCATTATTCTTCGTAACCGCGTTGACATTTATTCCTTTGTAGTTCAGCAAAAATAGAAGAGCATGGCAATTTTTGAGTTGAGATGCAATGTGTAAAGATGTCATGCCTTCATCCACTCCTTCCTTGATTGCGCCGTTGACGTCAGCTCCACAGATGAGAAGTAATTTCATAATCAGAGTATTTTCTCTGGCAGTCGCGGCCATTAAAGGTGTCCCCATTGATAATTCGTAAGCATTAACGTTCATTTTGCAGTCTATCAATAGTTTAACCATATAAAAGTTAGATCTCCATGCTGCGACGTGCAATAGAGTCCGACCATTATTATTCTTACTGTGTAACTCTGCGCCCCTTTCAATCAAAAATTGTGCAATTTGGTAATTGTTCATATCAACAGCAGCATACAGAGGACTCGATCCAAATGGTCCAAGATCAATATTTACATCTGAGCCTTGAGGTAGCAATAACATCAGCATAATTAAATTTGCAGTCCTAATAGCTTCGAAGATCGAATTTTGTCGTAATTTTATTGATAAAATTTTAAAGCTTGCTTCCAAAATATTCATTCCTTGTTCACTATTATTATCGGGCAAATTTCCGTTACTTGTTGAGAGGATTTTTTTAAGATACCAATATCCTATTTTGTTTATTCCTTTTACCAAAACATTTTGGTCTTTTAGTTTCAAAACACTATCCACATGTTTTAGATTTTTCAACGGTTTACAAAACTCCTTCAAATATTCCATTGTGTACTGAAGGGTTGTATTAATGTGCACGTCACTACACTGTGTTAATTCAGTTTCAATCCAAACACTCATTGTGAAAATGTTCAATTTTTTTTACTTTTCAATACTAAGAGAAGTCACGAGGTTTTCAACAAGACACTCAAATGCTGACTGAGACTGATGACAATTTTGAATTAGAACAAGACTCATAATATTTAACTACAGAATGAATAATATTAATTCTACCTGCATAACTCTAATGTAAGTAGGTAATTATATTGGGTCGAATAGTGTCGGAGGCATAATGTAATAAGTCATTAAGTACATTTTACAGAAAAAAGATTTGATTGTCCTTGGTTATACCTGAGGCTCTATTGAAATTTGTTTTCAATTTTAAGTTCTTAGACTTGTAATTAAGGGTAGGTACTTATAAACACTTTTTTCTTAGGCTATTTCAAATTCTCACATTGAAAACTAATAACAATGCAGTAGGTTTCTAGTCAATGCGGGTAACAACATTAAGTATAATTTGAAATTTGTTCTTATTCATTTTAACGTAATTATACTAAATGAGATAATTAATTATATTTTATTTATAGTGTTTCATTAGTTCTTGAGTTATTATAAAATATTACTATGAAAGATGATAGTTTCAGAGATCAATGAATATCAATGCTCTAAGAGATATCAAAATAAATAATATAAAATCAATAGTTTATATAAGAGAATATATCTCTTGTATAATTTTTTTTTTTGCGTTTTCACTTTTCTTCACCACCCAAAGTTTCACTTGAATCATGACGCAGCTGCTTTTTTCTTTCTTTTTTTAAAAAAAAAAGCTTAGAAATGAATACCCGAACACGAACTCGGTATTATCATACCGCGAAAAAACGTCAAGAGCTCAAGATAATCGTCTATCTCTGAAAAAAGTCAGCAACGATTTACATCTACAATAATGCATAACTTCTTGCATGAATCAACTCATCCCCATACTCGTCGATCGATTTCACTCTTTTGCCATCATATCAGCTGCAAACTCTTCCCCGGTTTCTTCCTCTTCCATGTACATTCAGCTTGACTCTCAACTCTACCACTTGAAGTATCATTTAGTAAAGTCGACGTATGATAATGTATCACGATCATCATGCTGGAAAAGTACTTGCGCACATAAAAAAAAAATCTATATATATCTATATACAGCAAAATATATTGAAAAACTCTACGTCTTATCTTTTTTGCTGAATCCAATACACAGGTTGCTATTTGATAAGTCGACATGCCAACGTTAAAAAAAAAGTTTTGTGGTACTGATAAGTTAGATGTTACGACGGTTTGTAACCATCCTTCATGAGCTTGTGACCTGCTTTCAGTTTATCACCTTCTTCGCTTTTTTTACCCTTCGGAAGTTGCAAAAAAGTAATGATAATAAACATCAGTAATAGTGATAAAACAAAATAATTTTTTGTGTTGCAAGATATAGCTAATCAAAATAAAATAATTGTAACATTATGAGATGAGATGAAGTATAGCCATCATCTCAGTTTTACCTTAAGTGTATAAAAATAAATTACTGCAATCACAGTTCTGATGAAAATGTTATAAAAAAAAAATTTGAATATTACTGAAGTAGAAAAAAAAAAGTTGACACTAGAAAAGAAAATTTTCTAATTTTTAATAAAGGCAGCAGATAAGATAGTGCAGGTATCCCACATGTATTTTATTACTATTTAATGTTTTTAGCAACAAATTTTAATAATAAATAGTTGAAATTATAATTTGTGTCATATTTTTTTTTGAAAATATTTAAAAACTTGAAATTTAAGTTCTTATACCTCGGTATATATACGTTAAAAAATATACTTATATATATGGATATAGTGTAAGAGCCTTTTGCAAGTACGAGCAAGGAGTCGAGACAATTTAAAGTAAAATACTTTAGAAGGGTACACAAAGTAAAATGACGTTGACACAAAGCGAATAAAAGAGCCAACAGTTTTCTCTTTAGTGCACACCACCACTACTATTATTAAATATATATACATATATATATATAAAAGAGGTACAACAGAACTATATACTCCATGACCTACCTCGATGACCCGTAACTCTGTTTCCGAATGATGAAATATGCAAGTAAATCGAGAGTTCAATTATGCATTCGTGGCGGAGGCTCACTGAAGAGGACAAAGGATCCTTCTCTCTACTTGCTCGTAGTTGTCGTTACTCTCCTATCCTGTTTTCTCGTTCCCTCTTATATTACTATATAGTATATAAAATATATTCGCACACTTTTGATAGCCCGCACTGAAGCTACAATGTTGCCCATGAATATTCGAATCTTCGAAACTTTAGCGATTGTATTCACAAGCTTTTTTGTCTTGAAACCAGTTTCGGAAAAAAATAAAAAAAAAATGTTTTAAATTTTCCTTAGAAAGATAAAAAAGTTTTTCTAGTTTAACACAAATTCTTATGTCAACGACATTAAAAGACACACAAAACTACCATCCCAGTATGATAAGTAACTTGTTTTATAGACAATAAGGTTTACTGTGATGTATAACAATGACATCTGCGGTTATTTTTGTCCAACTTTCCCGAGAAAAGGTTCATTTGTATGCTCAAGATGTTTGAATTTTTTAGTTCGCCAAGAATAAGAATTCTAGACTGAGAAAATGGAGTTGAGGTGGGAGAGTTACAGCACTCCTTAAAATCAATGTTATTCAAAATTATTATTATCAAACACTGAATTTTACTTCTCTAAGAAAATATTCAAGTCAATTTTCAAACTCATTTCAGCAATTTTTTTTTTCAATGCATATTTACGGCATTCTTATACAAAATAACATCATTTTCATTTTTACATTAAAAAACAAAACAAATATTCTTACTAATAATAATAATAATGTAAGTACATTGTTGGCCAATGCATAATCTACGTCATAGCTTAGAGGAAATTCATCATTTTTAAATGCTTGTTGGTTGATTTTTTCTCTTTTTCAACTTCCCGCTAGGAAAACTGAATATTTAAAAAAACTTGGCAAGTTATTTTTTTTTAGTCCGGCTTCGAAAATTGAGTTTTCATCGATTGTCAAAATTTTGAGGTGTTAGAAAGCTATTCTGTATATTTTAAGAGTGATGTCTCTGTATGTGATAAAAATAAATGTTAACAATTGTGATTTTAATCTCAATAGTTTGATAGATAAAACCAATTTGAATGACTTTTTTTCGGTTCGTTAGATTTTAGCTAGGATGTGATTCTGATGGATTATTTAAGACTGGTTGAGCATTGTGTAGAGAGATAAAATGATGTTGAGATAAAATAAAAAGATCGAGCAATGTGTTTCGTGTAAAATTTATCTTTTAGACTTTAGAGTGTAGTATTGTAGTATTGTATAGGGAGCAGGAGTGTATCTGTAGGTTACGGGCGGACAGGCGGATTTGTCTGGCAAGAACAAATCCGCCCTCGCTGCGAGCTCTCTTTATATATCAAGACTCAGATGCATGAATGAGGAAAGGAGCTGAAAAGAGTTGGAAAGGTTAGAGAGAAGAGACTAAACTTATTTTATATTTTTTTATTTTCACAAAATCTCTTGGAATATTTTTCTTGTGCTTAGAAATGGAATAAGAACTGATGAATCGTAGGCAACATTGTATCGACAATATTATTTACGGTCTATAAGCAAAACTCTTGAATTTTTGACGTCCCTCAGTTTACTCTCCTACTTATAAATTTATATGTTTAATATTTGTTTTTTTTCTCTTTCTTTAAATTCTTTAAGTGATTTGTTTTGTATAAATATTTAAATGGAACCATTAAGTGGGTGGTATATGCTAATAAATTATAAAGACACTTCTGTTTATGAGGGGGAGAAGTTTATATAGAGAACAGTAAACAACTATAAAGCATTATTAACTCACCGTATAACCGTCGTATGTCCACGAGCCGAACTTCATAAAGCAGGTTTGCTCGTCGAAGGGAAAATACTCGACGTTAATCTCACAAAAAGACTTGTAAATTGCCGGTGGTTTCCACTTTACCTTACCGGTATAATGCAGTATCGCTTTGGTCATTATCGTTACCTCGTAATTGCCGTCGGCGCTGCAACAAAAAAGTAACAATAACAATAAAAGTAACAGTTACAGCAATACTTAACAAAATAAAAAAATATCCAAGTATTTTTTATTTAAATTAAATTTTTATTAATTTTTGTACAATTCATTTTCAAGTTCCTCATAATAACTATTATATATTTTTTTCACTCTACAAATATACTTTAATAGCTGATGAAAGAAAGATTGTATTCTTTAAAATTGACTATGCTGTTAGAAGACTTTGCCTATTTTTAGTAATTCAAAATATTGTTTTAATTAAATTTATTTATACAATCAATGTATTAGACTATCTTTTTTAAACGTGCACAGTAAATAAAATCTATAAAATAACATGACCTTTAAAGAATAATATAGGATAATGTTTACATGGTTGAAATTATTATTGTTATTTTTTTATCAATTCGCATATGAGTGGATGCAATCTGTGAAAATAAATTTGAAAAAACATTTATTTATTTATTATTTATTTCCCAGGTTCTATGCCTTTATTAAGTATATTTAAAAATTATTGTTTTTTTTTTTTTTACTATCGTATGTAGATAGAGCAAGGATAAGGCGAGTAATATATCAATGTGAATGAGTAAAAGCAAAAAGAAAATAAAAAATAAGGAGAAGCGGGTTAGATCGGTTGAAAGTTGTAAAATTTAGCGGCGTCGCTGTTGGAGAGAGTGAGGACTGGAAAGGGGTAAAAACCTGGGGTGTATGTACATATGTATATATAACCCATATAGAGTATAGTAACGGGGGTTCATGCTCCCTTAAAGCCCGTAGATTTAGTCTGGCATAGTTGTGTGTGACCCTGGGGTGGAGTCGTCGGGTGTGTCGCGTGGAAAGGGATGCGGCTGTGGCGCTTGGGCTGGATGGCTGGATGGCTGGCTGGTTGCCGACGGGAGTGCACGATCGATATAGAACACGAATGTGCTGCGATATGATTCCTCAAAAAGCTCCAACGCAAAGCTTTTCAGTTTCTCTCTCTAATTGTCATTATTTTGAGCTTGTACGTCTTACAATTGAAATGTATTTTATATATTAATGTTGCATTTCGTACAACAAATTACGTATTTTTTGCGAGATTAATATTAGTGGGTGAAAATGAGAATTTTTTTTACTGAGAAATACGAGTCAAAGTTTCGTGGTTCTTTTTATAACTTTAAATATCGTAGATATCACGATTGCTGGTGATTTAGATTCATTTTATGAGGATTTAAATTGTAAAGGATTAATGGGGTCATTTTTTTAAAATTTATTACATTTGGGTAAATAACTTTACGCTGTATCACTGACTTTTACAAAATTTTTCCAGCTTTTGGCTTACAGTTAACAAAATATTTTCTACACTTTCATGCAGCTGCTAAAATATTTCTTCATTTAAATCGAAAAATTAATACATGATACATTATTCAGTAGGCACATTTGAAACTCATATACATCGCTCAACATACTACCTCTTTTTTCATTTCATCACTATATCTATCAACAATACTCACACATATCAACTCCCGAAATTCATCGCTACCTAACTTATCTAATAATCTCATTTATTAAACATTACATTAGACTATCTAGTTGAATTACAAATTATCAACTAACCCATGTTGAAAATTACACATCAAAACTTTTCGTTCCTACAAATAATTAAATTCTAAACAACATCTTAAACAGTAGCAGTAACATTTACAATAATTATAATAATAACTATAATTATAACCATGACTACAAACAATTCATACATATTTATCGCTTTCATGATAAAGTAAACTTTTAAATGTATGATTACATATAAAAGTTAGCACCGTTTGAAATTAGCATCGCTTGCGTGATAAAAGACAATGAGGTAAATAGCTCTCCACAAACATAATATGCAAACATCCATCTAGTTTGTATACACTCCTCCTCACTATGTTTTACTTTACATCCTAAAAGTCCTTACATATTTATATATATATAGACGTATATAAATAGTAACGTTGTCATGAGTGGTATCTTTGTGAGTGTACGGCGCCGCGACGCATCCGCATGGCAATGCCTTTATACATTGATTTCTCCTGGTTGCTGTTACTTCCTCATCTACTCTCTTCCTTTTTCACGGTCCCCTAACCACCCATTTCATTGCGCACTTTCCCTTGCCCCCTTTAACCCTTGTTCTATCCTTACGGCACATAACATTGGTTTAATATTCTCTGCATCCAACGTTCGTTGGTATTTCCGCCCTCTACATATAATATGTTACTACTCTACTGACTAATCTTCACTACTGTCTATGTATACGTATAAATATCATTTCAAATAACTATTACATAGGTTATTGATATCAGCGAAAGCGCTTGCTGTAAAAACTTGAATGATATTTTAAATTTTATAAAACTTGTCAGCATTTAAATTTAATTATTACAATTATTAGTTTGTTGACTACGTGCTCTAATACTTTGAGAAGGGGGTTCTACATGAGGGTCAATTAATTTTTATAGCTTTTAATAACTCTTATTAATTAATTATTTATACCCCGATAATTATAATTGGATATTTTATATGATTTATTCAGTGTTGATATTCAAGTGTAAACGTCATACGATAAAATATAATTTCTAAACAATAGTAAAAAAAAAAAAATTTAATTTTTAATAGTAATTAATTTCTACTTTTAATGAAAGTATTTCTAAAAACCATTTAATTTCCGGGCAAGTAAAGATTATCATCATTTTGATAAAATGTAATTTCCATGCAATGAATCAGTTAGTAGAGCAGCATTATTTAGTATATAATAAAAGTAAAAATGAACAATGCGGTTGGGGTACTGTATGGATGATATGATAATATTAGCTTGTATACAACTCGATGAGCTAAGGGTTAGTTTGTGATCGTGATCATAAATGCCAGAGAGACAATATTATTTAGCTTACGGCCCCTTGAGAATCGGATTATTAATGGATCGGTAGATGGCCACATTACTACGACAGTCTGGTACACTTCTCGACAGTTATATGTCACAATTCATTTATTTACCATCCCAAACCTTTCATCAAATAACTAAACAAATTACCTATCTCATTTAATAATACTCGCTGGTCTCGTAAATCCATTAGTTACTTAAATATTAATCATCGAGATCTCCAAAGACCATGTCACCATATCATCTCTGACAAAAACTATTAATCGTTTCATCAACTCGTTTTATTATTCACTAAAAATTCTTCATTATCGTGATACTCATTTCAAAAAATTATAAAATTTATTCAAATAATGTACAAGGGTTTTATTAAAATTTATAGAGCTTATAATCTTTTATGTGAAACGTGAATTTTTAACCTAAAGCTGTCAATCTTTATATAATACTAGTAACCTACATAAATATATACCAAGTATCTGAAAACACGAGTGTATAAAATGTGTATAGTACTCGGATTCTCGTGTTATCTGGCCCGTTTTCACCTTCACCGATAACACTTTCAATGTAAACTCACGAATACATTTTTATAAATGAATGCTGTTGACTTTTTTCGTACAGAGATCGAGTGGTAGTTGAAGAAAAATATGTGCGTTCGTGATAGTAAAATGAGTAAGAGTAAACGAATGAAGGTGTAAATGTAAAATGAAAATAGAGATATGCATTTTGTTTTTTTTTTATTTTTTTCTAATGCCAGCCAGCTGTTGGAGTTTTAGTGCTCCATATTTTTCTTGCTTGTGAAATATATGCCGACGATGAAAGAAACAGAGGATGGAGAAGAGTGCACCGGGAGTGGGATTGATAGAGTAGAGAATATCTATGCATAGACATTTTACATTTACATTTACATTTAGATGTATATATGTATTAACATATACATATTTATATATTTACATGTTAGTATAGATAAATAAATGGTGAGGCAGAAAAAAAGTTCTTTAATCCCAGTCGAACTGATCTCGCTAAAAATGGGAGTGGTCGCGTGGCTTTAAGACAGAGAAGGAAACTCATTTTTATTTTGTTTCTTTTTTTTTTTTGTCGACGGCAAAAAACTTTTGAATATCACGCAGTTGTCTACCGTTTATACTTTGTTGTTTATTATTTTTTTTTTAGTTCATTTTTGGTGTGTGTGTGTGTGTGTATAGTTATTTTTATGCTAACAGATACCAGAGGTATGCACGTACGCGCTCGTTTTACTTTATTTTCTTTATGATTATAGAGCCGTTTTTGTTTAGCAGTTTTTTTTTTTTATGTGTAGATGGTTTAGTTTAGTTTAGTTGAGTTGGGCTTGGTTCGTACGTGTTCACTGGGTAAAGAATTAACGAGAAATATTTTGGTATTTTCACCAATGAATAAAAGTTATTTTTATGTTCATGGAATGGTTTAAAGTTTTATGAGAAAATTAAAAATTGATAAACGATAGTGCTAATATTTTAATTTACTTCAAACGTATTTTTTTTTTGTTTACAAGAATTTTAACAGTTATGCCTTGCTAAAAATTACAAGTTTATTTCAGTCTACTCAAAGATTATTTTTACACCCGTTTTAAATTGCGGAGTTTAATTAAAATTAATTATTATTACATGTGATGATAATGCACATTTTAGTAAATAAACTACTATTATTTTTATAGAAATTTCTGATTTTTAATATTTTTAAAAAATTCTACTAATATTAATAATAATAATAAAACTATTAAAAATTTTAGATTCAATAAAGTTAAGAAAAAAAAAAAAACAGATTCAACAGCAAACCAGTCTTTTTTTTTGGTAATTACTCTAGGCTTGTATGAATTCAGGTTAGCTGTATCTATCTCATAGCTGAATGGATTTTTAAGATTTTTTTATTAGTGTGTTAAAAGTAAGAAGAAAAAATAAAAAATAAAAGTAAAAAAGCTTTGAAACTCTTTACCGCAAACAAGAAATGAAGCTAAGCCACATTCTCCGTGAATGCTTGGTTGCACATAGTAGCAGTAGTAGTAGTAAACGTAGAGGTAGCCATGGTAGTTGTGCCAGTGGTCGTTGTCAAACGCGAGTTAGTGTAGGATTCCAACGACCGCATGGAATTCTCTTACCACATCTATACACAAAGATGCGGAGACTAGACGAGGAAGATAAACCAGGGCTAGGGATAGCAAGACGAAAGGAATAACGGAATGGAAAGAAGAAAGAAGAAAGAAGAAAGAAAATAAGAGTATAAACGATAAAGAAAAGACTGGTTAGAGTTTAGATAGCGCGGGCATTTCGCCAACCATCCATCTTTAAGGCGCGCCATCGCTTTATTACCGTGACGCGCTTTGGCTGCTTGTAAGTTCACCGACTTTAGTTTTCCGAGCTACAGACTACACTAGGCTAGATAGATACACAGTAACTGATATAGGAAGCTAAGTACTGTACCTAGTACCAGTACCCGGTGCCTGGTACCTTGTGCCAGCACCGAGGGTATGTACAACAATAACGACATGTATAAAGTTAAACAGTTACAGGAAGATACATATATCTTTCTACTGGTTAAAGAAATACGGCTACGAGATGCAATATATTATTTTGGAAAATTTAGCTTTTTTTTCTTTGTCTTGGGGTAGTTGTATCTCTGTTGGGTTTTGTATGTATATCCTTGGATGGTGAATCGATTTTATGTGGATAATAATATCTTGTGAGGGGCTACGGGCTATTGTACATAGAGATGCTGCTGGATCCTATTTTAGAATTGATGCACTGAGGAAATGAACAGTCAACGGATATAGGAAATGTTCAGTAGCTCAAGATAGTTAGCGACAACGACTTAGGAAGTTGTAACCAAGCTAATGGAGAACTCGATTGTTATACTTTTATGTATATAATATGTTTGTTTTATTTTTTTGTCTTTATAGATTGTTAAGTTTGAATTTTACAAAATCTTTTGAGATATCTAGAAAATCTGAGCTACATTACGGTTATTAAATTTTAAAAAAAGAGGTTGAAATAATAATTTCAGTAGAAGCAGCATGTAATATACGTCAAAAGAGACTTATATCCAAACGAAATATAATATCCGAAGGTTGGTCTCGGAGCAATAGCCCCAGACCATATTTCATTGAACATTATTAAACCGTTTAATCAACGAGATCAAATTCTTCAGACAGATTATTCCACTACACATCATTAACTAATTAAATAACATTCAAGTTAAATTAAAATCATGCATGACTTGTTTCTCTTGGAAGGTTTGACGAGTTTGGTTGTTACGATGGACCGTCAGCAACTCGGATGGAGAATGGAGGAAAGAGGAAAGAGGGAAGAGGAAAGAGGAAGCAGGAGGGTTAATTATAACGCCTTTTGGTTGATGCCAACCGATAGATGAGAGCAAGGGCGTGTCGTGTCCACAAGAGGATGACAGAAGACCCTCGAGTTCTCTAACACAAATACATATATGTATAGAAAAGCGTACGCGCACTACCGGGTATATAACTGCACAGAGGTGCCAGGTGACCTAAAATATGCCGAGTGCGCGGATCTCTTTCTCTCTCACTCACTCTCTCTCTGGCTGTACATCACAAAGTATACAGCAGGCTACAGAGTACTCACTTTCTACTATATATGAAAACCCTTTTATGAAAACTCCCTATACCAAACTCCAGCCTTCTCAGCCTCATTCTCATCATCTCTGCACGAGCATAAGCATACTGCATATACAATATACATACATTAATATGTATCACGCGTATGAGTAGATCCAGCAACCAGATGACTCTAGATTATATATATCTATATATATATATATCCGTCTACTCTCGACATGTCTGGTCGTGAAACTTACACTTGGACCTCACTCTTGTCGAGGAGTCTGACTCTTTTTTTTTTTTCCTTTTGTTTTTATAAAAAAAAAATAAAAAAAAAAAAACCCTTTTACGCTTTCACACATTTTAGGTCGGGCTTGTGGAACCATTTTTCGTTTTCTTTCATCCTGTATACGACACTGTGTCCAATTTAACCCACACGATCCTTTTCACTACATACTTTATATATAAAATAACTTTGTTGTTGGTTCTTTGGAAATTATAATGGATAATGGATAATGGATTCCCTAAAGGAATTTTACGAGATAACTACTATTTTTATCTCGAAAAATGAGTTTTTCTTTTTTCTATAGAAAACAAAAATAAAATGAGAAAGAGTGTTGAGAGAGTCTAATTGATTGCAAGATAACTCGAGGTACATTGGACTAATATAAATCGTAATAATGAATTATTTATTAGTTATTAAAATTTGCATATAAATAATGTTATGTGTGTTTACATGATTAATCAGTTGTGTTCATAAATCGTTGGGTACTTTTGTAAACTCGTTGGTAGAATAAAGGTTAGTGTAGATAAATTTAATTGTTGATTGATGATACATGAATAATATTAAGTTTATTATTATCAGCAAGATGGACAAATATTTGGGGTAGAAAATAATGGTTGGACAGTATCTTAAATAATTATACTGAGTCAAGTCACTGAAATTTGAAATAATTCCTGTGATTAGAGGATATTTGTCTACGAAGCCATTGAAAGGAAAAAAAACCCTAGAGCAACTTCCGACGACAATTTACTCTGTTTCTAAACATAGGAAAGGAAATTTCAGCAGGTTTTTATCTCTGTTGTATTATGTTGTCTATGTTGTCAGTTCAGCAAGAGCAGAAGCAGCAACCGTTGAATTTCATACTCTCCTACGATCTATTTCTTTTATACAGTTTTGTTCACTAGTGAGTTAGTGCTTTTGAATTGCAAGACGAAGAAGAAGACAAAGAGGAGGAGAATGATGATGATCATAGTGATGGCAACAATCAAGAAGACGAAAACAAAGATGAGAACCAGAATGATAGATAGCAAGTTTCGGGAAATCAATCAAATGTCGTAAACTTTCTTGATGTCATTCTCTAGTTTCAAAAACAAACATCCCATGATAAAAGTCTCAATCGCTTTCTACTTAAAGACTCATCCTTTAACTCTGATATGTTTTTTCTTCCCATCGGATTTTCACTTTTCTCCTTTATTCCCTTCTCTCCTCTGTGATATGACGAAAAACTTGTGCGGACTCTAAAGAGTATAGAGAGACCTTTTTTATCGAGCGGTAAATTGCATTTCAAAATATATTTCCGTTCCCATTCGAGATAAAATTTAATGTATCGGTGAAGTATATTTTATTTCCGATTAATCAGAATGTTAATACTGTATATTTACTTATTACCTTTGACCAATTGAAATATTTATAATGTTAATAATTAATTATTACCAATAAACAACGTGCATAGTAAATTGCTTGACCAATAAAGCTTTAAATATTTAATCAATATTAAAATAAGGTAATCTGGAAAAAATTGATATACTATTATTATTAAAGCTTTACAAGCACTTGAGCGCAACAACGATCCATATCTGCTAAAGAGTCTGATCATCCTCTTTTGTCGCCGCGGTTTAATTGTGTATGCAATTTAGTGGTAAACGTTGGTAAAGTGGCATGATGTTATACAGTACAAATATATATATATATATATTTATGAAGCGTGTTGATAACAGGTGAGGAGGGTTGTTTTATATAGAATAATAATACTACAAGTAGAGACAAGTCTGTAAAAGGGTGTAGAAGGTATAAAACTGAAGGATGCAGTTGTAGATGTAGTTGTAGTTATAAATGTATTGTTATACATGTGTGAGTGGTTTTATGTGTGTGTAGTGAGGGTTGTATACAATGGATTGGTACGATCTAGGACAAGCTGCAGGTGCGGTAATCCAGTGATAATGGAGTAACGAGATTCTCGCGCACGTACTTAGGTTCTTGGCATATTTTAACGTTGAATTTTATCCCACAAAGGATATGTGCTGAGGAAAGGGGCAAAGTGGGCGCTGAAAGTAGAGAGTGAAGTGGGATGTAGAGCCCGATGGGTGAAATTGTGTAAAGAATGAGAATAGAAATGGGTAAAGGACCCAAGAGAATAAAGGACGATGTGAAGCTGAAACTATGCAGTTTATTATTTTTTCCTATAAGGTTTGTTAAATATTATACATTAAAATGTCTTTGCTTTCTGGGCATTCTTTTAATATCACCGACTATTTTGTTTACTTTTTCTGGCGCGATGCGATAACGAAGAAATTTTTAATTTCACCATTGGCTAATAAAGTATGTTTCATTAGCTTTCAGAACTGATTTTGCTAAAAATTTTTATTTATTTATTTGTTTTATCAAATTAACGCTTTTTATAAATTATTCAAATAATAAAATTATAAATTACAACGTTTATTTTAAATATAATTCATTATTTTGACAATGAATAAAATTTTTTTTTATTTATTTGCATGTGGATTTAATTAATTTTACATAATTTTATTGTTAATTAATTTTTATACTTTTTTAATTAAAGAACCAAGTTATTATTTTAACATTAAAAAAGTTTGAGTGTTTTATTGTTGTTAACGAATCAATGAATAATAAAGTGAGTTATTTAATTAAATTAATATAGTATTTTAATATATAAATATATACTTTCATTACAATCTAAAATTATTTCTCCGCGCCAACAAGTCTATTATAAATTATAATTAAAATAATAATAAAAATAACAGAAATGATGGCAATGTTAATTATTATTGTGACAATAATAGTAAGTTTTCTAACGAAAGTTTTCAAAAAAAATCCAATTACATTTAAATTTTCGGTAAACAATTCTATTGTATTTAACTTAATTCATTCCTTTTTAGATTTTTAATTATGTTTTAGTAATAAAAAATGTTTTTTTGCTGTGTTGGATGACAGATTTTAAATAACCAGCTCAAAGTTTCTTTATTTGTATGTAAACATTCTTTTGAAATTCTTACACACACATCTTACTATAGAATCTGAGTCCACTTGAACCAGCAAGACATTGCTTGAATAAGATATTTAAATACAAGTTTGATATCTTCTCATAAATTTTTGGCTTTGACACTCAATTTAAAAATTAAAATTTACAGTCATCTGCAGATTTACTATTGACTGATAATAATTGCAATGATGGTAACAAGAAATAATCTTTAAAAAATAGATTCTTTGAATGAATAATGAATACAACAAGACTTGTTGACAAATTACCGTAAAATCATATGCTCGATAGCTTCTATTTAACTGCTTTTTATTGATAAATAAATGAATATATGTATATATGTGTATAGGGTAGACATGAAAACTGAGAGCAGATGAAAAAAAAAATATAATAATAATAATAATGATAATAGAATATAATCGACATTGAGCAGCGAATTCGATTTTACGTGCATCTGTATTGCAGTATTGGTAATAAAATACGGCGAGGGTTACACTGAGGATATGGATGAGGGGTTGGATGGGAGGAACGAGATACTAGTGGATGAATAGTGTTGCATTGCTATCGTTTTTCAATGCTATACGGGCACTGCTGTTGGTGCTATGCTCGTATGCTTTTCTACTACTACTAGCACAACTATTGCTGACGCTGAGCGCAGTGGAAACCGAGACATGTCGCTTTGTCCAATACACTATTGCAAACTAAAAATGTACGCGTACTATGCTCAATATCATAACCTTTTACGTGCGCCTGCGTATTAGTTTTATATGATAATAATAATAATAAAATGTTGGGTAAATATGAATAATTTGAAAAATTTAATTTTTAATAAAAACTAATGGGAGGAATTTAATTATTTCTAGAGGCTCAATATGCATCGGAAAATTTTTTTTTTCGACCCATTTCAATATATTTTTCCTAAAAGCTTATTTTTTTAGTTTCATTCCCCGATTTTTTCATTTTTTCAAATGGTTTATTTTTGTTTTAGTGAACAACCAAGCGAAAGAAATTTTTAATAAAAATTTTTATAGCTCGGTGAAAAAAATCTTCATAAATTTACGCAGCATTTCTTATTCCGTGACGTACAAGCCAAAATAAATTAAATAATTCAACAGTTTTCATTAAATTAAAGAGCTACACTCAGATAATTAAGTAATTGTATTTATTATGCTAAATTTTTAATTCCAATCATCTAGAATGATTAATAATAATTAATTCTAGTTAACATACAGAATTGTAACAATTATCATAAATATTACAATCTAGATGATTTATACAATCATGGTAGAAATTTTTACCATAACTAGATAGTAACTCCTATTATTTAATTTTCTGAGTATACAATCTTTGATTTAAAAAATGTGAAAATGGTCATTTTTAATGCATGCAAAATATTTTAACAAATTTTTCATTGAAAAATAAAACAGATAAAAGTGTAATTACTTTATTTTAATGAAAAAAAAAAAAAAAATGTGAATTTCGTTGATAAAATATTTAATCCAACGATATTACATTGTGTTGACAGAACAATTCGATTTTTTCAATTCGTCTTATCTAAAGTTAAAAAACGTAAAAAGTACATAAAATAATCCAAGAAATAAAATACTAAAAAATAAAAAAACAAAAAATAGATGCAATATCATTCTTTATTTCTTTCCTTTACTCGGATTACCAAAACTCGATTGTCGCTGAGACGTCGACATGGCAACTGCGCGACCTCTTTTACTCGATTTTTTTTTCTCACGGCTTTCATCCCCTTATATTTTTATGTCTTTTTCTCCCTTAACATTTTCTCCACTTCGCCTTTATTTTTCTTTTCCTCTTTATATTTTTATCTCTTGTTTCAACCTGCATCTACTTTTTCGATGATGCACTTTTCTCTCCTGGTTAAAGAAAACTAATGCAAGAGACAAAGATGCCAGATTTTAAAATACAAAATGAGGATGCAAAGTAAGTTTGAATAACGTATAGATATATACATGCAGTACAATGTAGAGTAGAGGATAAAAAGGTTAAAAAAATAACTAAAACGAGAGTATTAACCAATCCGACATGGCAAACGATTCATTTTCAAGTGCTACTAGATTCACCGTCAAAATTTATCCCATAATATTATTCCAAGTTAGAGTACATAGATCGTAGATTTTTGAAATAGTTATGACCGAGTCTGCGATAAGAGCGTCTGGAGTAGTAAAAAAAAAAAACAAAAAAAAAAAAAAAAGAAAAACACGATAAATTTTTTTGCGCTTTAGAAAAGTTGTAAGTGAATAAATTTAGGAAAAAAAAACCGAGTGAACGCTACTGTTGAAATAAAAAAAAAATTCTGGCGCGATTGGTGAATGTACGAGATTAATTTAAATTGAGCGGATTGGCTCTAGCACAAGCTATCAACATGTTTGACGCTTTTAGTATGCCCAGTTTGAAATTATATGAGTAATAAAGGAGGTTTATGGTGATTATGTAGGTGAGTGGTGTTGATAACAGGCATTATTAGATTATTAGATAAAGGTGATACTAAATGGAGATAATAAGGAAATTATGGGCGTTTATAGGAGATAATAAGTTTACGACTTTTTATATTAAACTAATTATAGGATAAAATATTAAACTTACTTGTTATAAAGAACAATGTCCGGCAGCCATATGTGTTCAGATGGCACGTGGATTGTTTCAACTCCACCATATTCCTCCGGATTCCATTTGAGCTTATAGTCATTCCACTCCTGAACATAATAAAAAAAAAACCATGTCAGTGTGATCTGTTCGTCCCTGGCATCGTAACTTTTAAATCGATTAATCAATATTTCCGCTATAAATACGTCGCCTGAGTTGAGGAGACTTAAAGTCGTAGAGACGAGAAAGTGGATTTCCTGCTCGTCCCTTATCAACTCCGACTAATCGCTAGGGATGACTGTTCAAGATGAATCTCTTTTCATACCCTCACGGCCAAGTCTTTCATCCACCCCACGATTTCACTCTCCCCTTTCTACCACCCTCTTTTTTTATCATCCTCTCTCATTTTGTCATCAACTCTACTAAATCCTCAACCCACTTCCACCACCACGACTCTTCTTACATTACAATCATTAAAATAATTGCTAATTTGCCTTATCTAAAATCTTACATAATTTATTATCCCGTTTTAACTTCATTTAATTTTATTAATTTTTATTATTATAACTTTAAACTTTTTATTTATCATCTTTTTCATTTTACTTAAATTAATTACAATAATAAAAATGATTTATTAGAAAACATTGTTAACTACTTGATTGCGCAAAAACTAATAAATGAAAAATTAAACGGAAGGTAAATAATAAAATAGTATAAATTACTGTGGATAAGTGTTTAATGGAAATTTAATAGATTGAGAGTGTAAAAAATACTAAAGAGCTTTTTGGATGATTTAAATATTTCATTCATTTCTATATAGATTTAAATCTAAAGGTAAACATGTAAATGTAAATATGTATTTCATAGGTGCATCAGACAATTCAACCACGAAATTGGATCTCCATTTGTAAAACAGACATAGAGTATAAAAATCTCTCACGCGTGCCATCACTAGCATTCTTCTGTCCATCAGAATGCGTTGTTGCGTCAACGCCGACTATCCACTTTAAAACCACTCATCCGCATGTATGTATTTTTATTTTATTTTCATATTTATCTAAATATTTTCACAGCTAAACTGCCGAGCACGTAATGCACTTTTGTCAACTCATACTTTTCTTTGCGTCACATAATTATTATAGTTTTTTTTTTTATTTTTTTCAACTCTATATATAATTGTTTGGTACGGGTGTTTTACTGGGCTTCTTCTAAAGCACCCACTGGGTACCGCAGTGCTACGAAAAGCTCTTGTGAGCGCAGGCTTCTGTTGATGTACGTGTATGTTATTTATTTATATTTTTTACACCGCTTTTGTAGTGGCTTTTTTTTTTACGGAAAATTATCCAGCACTCGTGTGTTTAAAGATTTTTATTTTCTTATGATAATAATGTTTACGGAACTCTTGCTGAAAAATGTGAATTTATTATTATTTTTATACTTCACAGTCATTAGTAGGAATATATATATTTATTTATTTTTAGAGACATCTTTTGTATATTTTTATCTGACTTTTCACATTCACTGCATAAATTATTTTCATAATATTTTTTGTAGTAATCGCATTAAGTTAATCTTGAGGATACGAACATACTACAAAAAATACTAGAATTTTTTTTTATTTTGAAAAAAATGAAGCAAATTTGGAAAGACAAATTTTTAGGATACACTATTTTTAATTACAATTAATATTATTAATTGATGATTGGATAAAATAAAATTATATTTTGTCTGTAATATAATAAATTAAAATTTTTACTATTAACAGTTCAATAATGTTAAAGAAGTGAAAAATAATAAAATAAGCGTACTCATTAAAACTCATAAATTAATAAAAATACCGAGTGAAAAACAATAAATCAAGCCACCATTTTTAGTTGTCATTCATTTAATTTAATCTGCCAGTCAGTAAATCACTAAACCAATTAATCATTGTTAATTGCCTAAATAAAATTATACCGTATCAATAAAAATATCAATAAATTATATTTATTTTTTTAATTAAAAAAGAAGGAAAATAAATAGATGAATTGAAAAATCAGGATTATTGGAAATTAGTAGCTGTGAGTATATTTTATTTTAGCGTGAAGCTGGAAATCAGAGAGCCGATTGTTCAACTGAATATTTCACATTATTTTGTGAGCATGTCACAGCCAAAGTGATGGGGTCGCGTGTTGGTAAAGAGGAAAGAGGGAAAGAGTAAATGGGGATGGGATGGAATGAGACTGGTACCAGTGGCGACTGTCAGATAGTAGTAGTAGATTTGCTATTTAACCAAGCGAAATTTAATTTACGCATTAATCAAATTTTTCACAAATAAGTATATACGATGTGTGCATCCGAATAAAGTAAACCCTCGATACATATTATTTGCAAGCGTGAATGAGCGAGTTGGACAGCCACCGGCGGCAAAAGAGGATGAGGAGTAGAGGGATAAATATATATGGATATAGAAAGGGAGAGAAGGAGAGAGTATGTATGAGGGGGTTGACGTGTCGATTCGATTTGGCTGAAGGAAGATTCATTGCAAGCGTATAGGGTGCAGTTGCCCGAGTCACCGCCTCTTGTGTCGGTAACGAGCAGGATAAATGCTGTTCAACGATTTATCACTAAGTGCTTATCACTCTCGTATCTTCTAACTAGATCTGATGGGTAATCAAAAATAAAACGATAAATTTATATGTATATATATCCAGTAAAAATCTGAGATATTTTTGTAGTACAAGTTAACAAAAATTTATATTTTTTTAATTTAAAAAATATAAAGACTGGTCAAGCGCATTAGGCAAGGATACCCAAAATTCATATAACAATTAAATATAATTATTTTCCGTACAGTTTAAAATATCGTCATTCCATTTAAACATTGATTCTCAATAAACAAGGAGTGCACGAAGAATAATATTGTCAAAGACTTTATTTATTGAAGAAAAATTTAAGTTTTATCAATAATATGAGAAAGAGTATCATAAGAATAGTAAGACGATGAATGTGACGACAACTCCGGCTGGGACTAGGACTTAAATGGCTTGAGTCTATTGTCGCCATAGTACGTAGTGCCTTAACTATGAGGAAATAAGCCATGCCAAGTCTTTGGCTTTTGTACGATCAAGAATTTCCTCTTTCCTATCTATCTTTTCTCTCATTTCTCTCGTTTCTCTTATTTCTCTTGCAGCTTCAGTAAACCTAATCTTTCCGACAACTTTAACAATTCAATACGCTACACTATAATGTCTCACTTTTTACTAGCACACACACACATACCAAAACACCTATATAAAATCTTCGACGCTCTCAGTGGGCTAATAAAGTCTAAGAATGGACTGTTTCATTTATTCCATTATCCCAACACATACTATTTAACTTTATCCAACTCAAATCCGTTTTTTTTACACCAGCGAAATCCTTTTTCTCAAACAAAATCCTTTTTCTCATTTTCTAAATGTATCCACTACGCTTTCACGCTTTTTTATTTGTTAATCTCAATTTATAACAATAAAAACGAAAAAAAAAACGACGGTAAAATATTTTTATTTAGACATATTTGTCATCAAGTCAGAACAATATCTTAGTTTATCACTTGAAAGAAACCACAAAATATCTACACAAGTTGACGTAAATGTTGTCTAGGAGTCTAGACCACTGTGGAAAAGTCTACTTACTGTTTAGTGAACACGATGTCCATTTCCTGTCCTTTTATTAAGTCCTCTTTATTTTCATTGTCACATGACATTTTAATACTAACACCGGACAATTTAGCTTTCAGCGCTCGTACATTGTCGTTACAGTCTCAACACTAAATGGGAAATTATATTTACCCTAAATTATCATTACAATATACTATATTGTACTTAACCCAATCCCTTTGCAAAAATTTAAAAAAAAAATATAATATTATATATTTCTATTTTATTTTATCAATGAGATTTTTAACCAGACAGTAATCAGATAATTCAGATTGAGTGGGAAAAAAATAAAATAAAATACAAAGAAATAAAAACAATATGCGTAATATCTCATCTAGACTTTTATCTCTTTACTCTTGAGCTTTTTTTTCCTCAAGCAAAAAAGTTGACAAAAATAAAAGTTACATTTCCCATCAGACAAAATCCTTTTTATATTCATTCTCAAAAGAATTCTCACTTCCGATTTTTATATCCTATTTTATTTTTTTATATCTGATTTCTTATTCTTTATTTTTATTAGGTATATTTTTCGCGAGAATATAGGGGCCAATGAACGAAGCAAAAATACAAGAGTTTAAGCCCGCAGCGAGAAGAAAAATCACCCGAGCTAAAGTTTTCTGGGCAATCGCCAAGAAATCCTTTTTATTTATTTTATTTTTTTGCTTCTTATACTTTTTGTCTCTCTCTCTCTCTCTCTCTCGCTCAATCTCGAACTTGAAGAAATATTCTCTGCCTTGAGCCTGGAGCTTCTTTGTCGGGCAAAGTTCTGAATACTGAAGTTAATCCAACAAAGACAATCCTCACCAAGACAGACAACTATTTTACAATTAAAATATTTCCCTAGGGCATTCATCTTGTATTTTAGTAATATTATTAGTATTCGATCCTATATAAGTTTCCATAAAATATTCTTTTCTCGTCACTTTTTTATTTCTTGTATCTCTTTCATGTACTCAATCGTTAAATCATTCGCTGTCTTGAATCATTATTGTAATTTATTTTTTTAATTTTTTTTCATTACTTTATTCACGACACCTGGCGTCAATTTTCCATCCTCTACGTTTTATTCAAACTACCCATTATTCAAAGTAGTTAAATGCACTTTTTTTAGCTCTTACATTCCTTTGTTAAGCCTCAAGTGGTATAGAAAAATGAAATGAAATGATTTGAAAATGAAAATTGTTTAAATTTTTTATAATTTTCCAAAAAAAGAAAACAAAGAAATAAAAAAATATTAGATTCAGAGCAAAACCAGGAGCAAGAGAAAGAAATGAAGAAAATAAAGGTGATTAGATGATATTGGGAGCTGGAGAGCCCTCTTGCGGTGGCGTCGGTTAACTAAGACGAGAGTCGATAAAACTAGTGAGTTTTCTTCCTTATTTTATTTTATACTTTTTATTTTTATTTTATTTTATTTCTTTTTTACTCAGGTCTATTTTAGTGTAGTAAAGCTCTTGAGCTGGCGGAGTTTCATCGCCATTGAGCGTCGTTGTGGCGTTGTTACCCGGTGAATTATGACGGGAAATGGGCAATGACTGTTTCTTTTTAGTAGCTAGTGGTGTTCAGCCCTCTGGATTGTCATGGGATAAACCCACTGGGACTTTGTAGACACTAAGTAGACACTGATTAATCGTAAACTTTTTTTTTTCTTGTTTAATCTGCACAGGGAGGAAGATGAAAATTGAAAAGACTGTTGCTAGCTTTATGAACGACTAAATTTCCAGTCTATTAATAATTAATTTCTTTTTTTTTTTGTTTAATAAAAAATAATTGTTTTAATTTGAAAATAAAGTATTTTTGATGAAAATTTAAAAATGTAAATAAATTGTTGTTAAGAAAAAAATTTTTTTGGAATACCCTACTCAATCCCACTTTCAAAGGTCAACATTGAATAACAAAACTAATAAACCTTTTCACTTAAGCTCGCTGTCAAGATTGTCGCAACCGGCATATAGTCCCGACGATAGTGATTTATCATAGAAAAAAAAGAATTTTTAGTTGAAACCTTGGAAAATAAAAATAAAAAAACGCGTCGCGTCTCACATAGAGAATAATATATAGAATAGCATGAGCTGACGTGGCATTTCCCAACGCGGCTTTCACACCCCCTGTCACTCATACCAGGGGCTTCTGAACTGTGAAGACCCCCCAACGCCCATTCAACATGCCGTACGTGCTCACACTCTGTGACTGTCCTCGGAATCCTTCTTCAACCACTGGCAAATAAACATATTCGAGTGATCTCTTGAGGCCATTTCAATGCTTTTTTCGATTTACCTCACTGGCAAATACGCTCACACATTCTAGCTTTCAGATTTTTTCAAACCACCCACTACTCAACCCACCACTTTTTCATCCCTCACATCCCCGCGCTCAGCGGCAACTCTCTTTGCCTCTTTATCCCAGGCATCATTTCTGAACCCCCATTGGTCTCTTTCGGTGTCTCGTCACTCGCAATAACATTCCCGAGTTTGTCTGCGGATCGTATAGAATAGACGTACGTGATAAACCTCGCAGTACTCACATGTATCGTTTACGTCTTGTTCGTGTCAATTTAATATACTTATTATTTTTATTCCACAAATCCAACTTATAATTACACCATTAATCGTATCGATAGCTTTTTTTGTTTATTTATATTTTTTTTTTTAATAAAAAACAATGCTTACCTGCTCTACCCAAACATTGGTCGTCATAATTTGATTCTTCAAGTTCTGAAACAAAAATAATATTATTTTCATCAATATCAGTATAAATTTATTAAAAATATCGTTAAAGCTGGAGTGAATATTTAAATAAAAAATTAAATGTTTCAGCATTTCGCAATATAAACTGATGGATACTGATAAATACCCATCATCTGTCAATGTTATAGAATATCATAAATAAATTTTGACGCCAGAGGAACGAGTCGTTAGTTGAATCAGGTTGAAAACGATAAATTATATCCGTCAAGCGATACCTTTACTTTATCTAAGATATTTTTTGACACATCGTTATAATAGTTAAATAATGGCTTAAATAATCCTACATCGTTATTCATAACGAATAAATTTTTTACATGATTAATAATTCTTGTTACCCAAAATAAATAATATATTATATCGCTAGATACCAACTGTGCAATTAATCGAGTGATAGACTAATAGAGTAATAGAGTCTGCAGTCAATTATAGACAACTGAATTTTAGTAATAGATCCAAAGGTGAGTTATTCGATGATATCGAATATTTTGTAAATTGTGTCTCGACATTCTCCATATATGTATACATACGTATTGTATATATCGATATATCTATGTAATACATGTATACTCTATTATTATTATATATGGGAGAGTGAATTTCAATCTATGGAATAGCTGATCGTGACGCGTAATGCAATTTACAGAATGGAACAATTTCAAAGTTTGCGATAGCTTCTGCAACATGGTAACTCATCTGGTGCTGGTGTAGTAGATATGGACAACTGAGAGAAGAGGGTTGAAGAGAGAAGAAGGACCTAGGTCGGTTGCTTGTTCCACGTGTAATTGAGGTGATGTTGGGCTTTTACAAAATATATCACACATCAATCTCCAGTTAAACTAACGCCGATCCTCGTCCAATCAACCGATACTCTATTTTAATCTAAAATATTTAATTGAATATCTATTACAGGATTTAGTTTGTACAAAAATTCAATTATACTTTAGAACAACCATTGCAGTTGATTTTTTTCAAATTCAACAGATACATATGTACAAATCGAATTTTGTAGTTTGTCGACTGAAAATTTCAGAATAGTGTAAAATGTTCTTTTTTTTTTTGTTATTGAGGTAAATGAAATTAAAAGTGGATATATCGTTAAAAACGAACGCGTGTAATAAAATTGAGTATAAATAAATAAAAAAATCGCATGTTAAAAAATAAAGTTTTATTTAATATCGTGGCTGTTAATACTTTTAAACTATCGCTAAAAATATTTTTATCATAAAAAAAATGTATCACAAACGATATTAATTTAAAAAAAAAATTTTTTTTTTTTTTGTTTAAGGTACACGGAAAATAATTTTAACTACCTGAAGCGTTGAGAATTTTATCGATAAAAGTTAACCAGGCAATATTACACTTGCGTCGGTATGTATGTAGGTATACATAAAAATAATGAAACATATAAAACGATTTATATCTAAGAGCACTTGGCACCCGTACCGTCAGATATTCGGCATAGCGTTTTTTTAATCCCAGTATATCTGCAACACGTTTCTCCTGTTATCGACAAGCATCCAGTCTGCTAGAATTTTTAATGACAACTGACAAACGACGACAATGACTACTACAGCGCCTGTTGTAACGATTACGACCGAGGTTTTTCCTGATAGCTATACAATTTTTTTAAATCTGCTTACTCGTTATTTTTTAACCTCATTCCATTATTTATTTAATTATTATTTTTTTTTCTTTTCACTGTTGTTGTTTATGGACTTTTTTAATACTCTAGTTCTAGGTTATATTACTTCAAACAAGCCTGAACAATGTCGTGCGCATTTCTCGCGGGGAAATAACACTAAAAATTCTAAAATAAAACGACCGGTACTTTTTGTGCTCTCGAGGGTGCTGTTGAGTCTTATTTCGTTGCAAAATTTTTTTTTCCTTCAACTCACTCGTTTCACACAAAAATCTTAACCCAGATATGAATAACTTAATCAAATATTTTTTTAGATAAAAAAAATTCGTTCTCTTTTGAATGGTGTCAATGTCTTACTTTTTTTTTTTTTTCATGTATTATGTAATATACTGAAAATTCCTTTTTTGTATATTTTCTTGCCTCAGCAAGACAAAAGAGACTTTACATAAACGTTTTGTAAGGTCTCTTGAAGATCAATCTTTCCAAGAGGTAAAGAGGGGTAAATATCGAAGCAAGAACACGTTCACGTTTTATCTATTGTCATCGGTTGCCACCGTAACGTAAACTGTCATGTCTTTTAACACTATACCTACATATATATCCCTGTAGTCCTTTAGCATCCAAAAACACGCACACATTTTTACTTTCACGCGTATAAATTTACAACAAGTTTGTATGTATAATATTTACAAGTGACAGCATTTGAAAAGGAGCAAAGTACATATTGCAGGGCGCCATCTGGCTCGGGCGTGGGTGAACTACGTTAATATCCTCTGGGAAATACGAATCGTCTAAGATGAGACACGAATCAGGAGTGACCATCGTCTATGAAGATAAAGAGATAAAATAAAATGAAGAGCAGAAGGGGAAATGAGAGAAGGACCTGGTTAAGTAATACTGGCAAACTTTGTTAGTCATAAGTTGCCAAAGAACAAGGTTAGCTCAAAGCTTTAAAAGAAGAAGAAGGAAAAAAAAACACATGAAGCAGTACGTTTTCTTGTCATGTGTCTCTTCCACTTGTTCTTTACTGGATATAATCCGTAACATTCTTAGTCTGCCTCTCGTCGTAACATCAATAGTTTTTTTTTCTTTTTTTTTTTTTTTTACTTACTATTTATTTTGTTTGCTATTTTTTTATGCTTCTTTTCCGCTTTGAGAGATAATGGAAGTTTGGTGACATCGAAAAGTGCTTTCATCGAGTATCGTTATTTTACGGAGATAATAATATTTTGTTTAAAGTTTTCTGTGGTAAAATTACATTTTTTTTTTTTTTTAAATTAATTTAAATAATTTTCAGTCCTCTGCATCCATTTTTCTAAACAACTTTTGCATAAAATTGTTTTTGTTCTGGAAAATGGTAAATAATTAAAAAACTAAAGCTAATTGAAAAGTATAATTTAAAATGAGAACAGTTATAATTAAATAAAATGTAGAAAGTATATATATGCATATATGAATGAGGAAATAAAAATAAATAATATAAACAAATGTAAGTGCATTATATAGTTAATAGTATCTGTAATAATCCTCGATAAACCGTTGCGTAGGTCTCGACCTAAATAATTTTCATAGTTGACGTACTAGCATCATTGAATTAATTTTGGGTTTAACGTTGGTAGTTTAATTGCGCCGACGTGGACGCGGCCATTCTAAATATAACATATATCAGAATTCTGTCCACTCGTAAAGGGGTGAGTTGGCGAATAGTTATGTGTATAGAATATGTGTGAATGTGTGTAAGTGTATAAGCGAATGTGTGTTTTCATGTAAAGAGAACGAGCAAAAGGGATATAGAGATAAAGGGATGAAAGCAGACATTACGATGGTCGTTTCCCAACTGCAGCAACACAACGCAATGCACCCCGAAAACGTGGTCGTAGAACAGCACTTCCGTTCCCACTGACAATTAACCAATGTGCGCCAGCTCTTGGCACAACGCGCGTACAAGTGACTAAGTGCGATACAAGACTCAACTCAAACCTATCTATATATATATATATGAGCTACACTTTACTTCAATGATGAAACATGAAACATTAAACTTGATGTTTGAAGCTATACACCTTATATTTTCTGGCCTATAATTACACTGCGTGCACTTAAACTAATACCATTCATTTAATTTACTATATATATAAGTATTTAAATTTATTATATATGCACTCAGCCTTAGGTAATTCCTCCACATCCTCTGAACAATCTCTAAAAGCTTCGTTTTAATAAGTTACGTACTTGGTACGAAGATCACTTAAAGTATCTTTTAAATAATTCAACCTCGGTTTAAAAATATTTAAATCATAAATGGTTATTTATAGATATTTTTAAATAACTATTTGTATCAAGCCCAAAAAATATTTAATATATAATATATTTTTTTTGCAATAAGCTTTTGTAGTTTGATGAATGAAATCACTGGAAAAAATACTTTCATCTATAACGAATCTGTAGAAAAATCGCTGTCAAAATGAACCAACAGATTTTTTCTTCAACAAATACAAAAAAATATTAAATCAACAAGTTTTTCTGTGCGATCACTAACAAATATCTCGCGTCAATTTATCTTCCCAGAGTATCCAAAAATAATTTCCGATTCTCAAGTAAATATTTATTTCACTAAAAATCATTAAAAATAGTGGAATAATTAAATTATTCCGTACCACGATCACCATTAACCCTCGAGTAAACAAACCTCAAACCCAGAGTTTACACATAATATTATATTTTCACAGTATAATCGTCAACTTTATCTAAATCGCATTCCTTAGAGCGATAGATCCCTAATGAGATATTTTTTCAATTTTCCTTTCTTTCATTAATTCATTGATTCATTAATTTATTCTTTGTTACTCCGAGGGTTATGTTCGTATAAAAGGCAAAACTAGTATAATCAAACAGTCAGAGTCAAATTGAAGAAGGAGTTGAACTCAAGTTAGCGGCTTTACCACTTTGTCCTCTTCACTGGCCCAATGGAATTGTATTTCGTATAGTTTCCACGTAGACACCAACTGGCGATCCCTCGCGGCACATCGTTAAGCTCCCCATCAAAGTTGTCCGTCCGAGTGATTCAATCGCACACATCCATGAATTTCGTCCTCATATATATACATACACATATATTCAGTCAAGTTGGAGCAAGCAAGTAAAGGAACAAGATAGGGATATCGAATTTGCGGTAAACAGGACACGAGTACGTCATCATTGTAACTTGCTACCTACAGTAGCTCAGAATTCACCAAAATAATTTGCTTTCTGTGGATTCAATGACGATTGTTGTTACGATTGTAGTTGGATCAACTTACTGCTCAAATACATTTCACTTGTATACATTTACGTCTAAGTTAACATCTATCTATCTATTGATCTAATATATACAACACTATGTCTCTTTTGTATTATTTTTCATTTGAATAATATAAAAAAAAAATCAATCAAAGCTTTTTACGAGATAATTTCCATTTGTTTTTAAT
This sequence comes from Microplitis deprimator, assembly GCA_964016945.1. Lineage (NCBI taxonomy): Eukaryota > Metazoa > Arthropoda > Insecta > Hymenoptera > Braconidae > Microplitis > Microplitis deprimator. The sequence goes on from OZ024707.1 coordinate 24,484,154, forward strand.
GCATGAAGGGAAATTATTTTAAAAATTTGAAATATCAAAATTACGATGAGTGATATTGCTAAATTGACGGGCCGTTAAATGATGAACGGCTAGTGTGTATTATATGAAATATTACGATCGTATGCGTCGACGCGCTGTACAGCACTTTTATTTTATAGCTATACCTGCGTATTATGAACACTTATTTTTATTAGGGTGCGTGATGTATCCGAAAAACAATTCGCTGAATAAAACGTTGGCTATCGGCAGTAAAAAAAAACGGCAGTGAAAAATTAATGTCGATGTATAAAATGAGAACAGGGGTGTTAAATATTTCATTGCCGAGATTTAGGAGTATGTAGAAAATATTTCAACTCAGAGAATTTATATTGAAATTTAAATGTTATAGAGATAAATTTCATTTGGAAATTTTTTGTTTCTTTTTTGCTACAGTGTAGCAGAAAATTTATTGAGATTTTTTGTTGATATTTTTTTACGCTGAAAAATAATGATATTACTATGAAGTGTTTTACATAATGTTGAGTTGTCTCAGGCGAAAATTTAATGATAATGTTTATTATCAATTTATACTTTCTCCTGTGCAAATTATAAAATTAAAAAGTAAAATTATGTAATAATAAATTATAGAACAAAAATAAAACTAAAAAATAACAGATAATTGTGAATGTTATACTTTATGCGTTGCAATAACCGAAAGTTATGTAAAGTCAGAATACAAGTATTTTTATGAGTAATGTACATTTTACACAAGTTATTTATTTATTACAACATGTGTGCCTACATAACTTGTGTAAAGATGTGTGCATACAACTATAAGTATTTAGTCTCATGTGCACCTGAGATGAGTGTCTCTCGGCCATTGTCCGCGTGTAAGCTTGAGATGAAGCTCGGGTACCCCTGCGGCACAGATTTTACGCTTCAAGTGTCAAAGAGAAGAGACGCGCCTTCTATATAGACTCCCTCTCTCTTGGGTTCTTTCCGTCCCCTAGTCTCTGCACCCGCTTAAACTTTTTTTCAACGCAATGGAACGTCTCTCTTTGAAACTTTATTTTTTTTTCCTTCATCTCACTTGGTCTCCTCTCCCCCCCCCCCCCCTCCCTTACTCTCGGCTCTATCTCTTGACTCTTATCCCACGGAGCTCGTGTTTATCCAGCAATCCAGTAGCCTCCTCAGCCCGAGTTTTTCTCATTATCAACATCTCCACAAGATCCGCGCGTTTTAAAAACTAAAATTTCCCATGACATTTTAAGAGGTTTATGTTAAAAAATAAATGAAATATTTTTAAACTTTAAGCGGTAAAAAAATATTTATGCTCTAGGGAAAAAGCATTTGAACAAAACGGAAGCAAAGGGGTGAAAAGAGTGGTGAGTGGTAAGTAGTGAGTGGTGAGTGCATGGGTTCAAGAAAAATATTATTCTCTAATGGTATAAAGCATTTAATTTGGCGAGTGTGTTTGTTGAGGAAAAAAACTTGCGAGTAATCTACCTCCATTATGGCCTCCCTCTGTTTTGCTCCAACATCCAATTTCCATAACATTACTTCCACGCCTACATTATACTGCGACTCGGGCAGCTCTATACCTCTATACCTCCTCCAAGCTAACCTTAACTCTATTCTTATTCTCTGTCACTCTTTTCATTTTGTAAGCCCAACTATACTGAGGATCTGGATTCCCTCCTTCCATTTTCTTCCAACCCTCTCGTTAAAAATATATAATACACACAAATATGCTAGGGGAGGATCAGATAAGACAGTCCTAGGTGAAAAATAGCCTACACAAAAATTTATCAATTTTCACCAAGTCGCGGAAATCGATAATTTTATCGATTAAAAAAGGCAAGTTATTGGTTTCGGTACAATTTTCGAAAATCGAGTTCTTATCAAATCTCAACAGGGTCAACCGTTTATCAGATTTTTTTTCTACAATATCCATTTATTATTTTATTCTAGAGCTTACAAAAAAATTATAGTCTGCTAATACCAACAACTTGTAGCATTAAAAAACAAAAAAAAAACATCAACATATGATTGAATGAAGAAATGTGTTAACATTATGATAAATGATGTTATAAATAAAATAGTAGCTGGAGAAAATTCGTGAAAGATATTTTATTTCTTGTTATTATATTAATCTTTTCTAATTTGGTGAAAAAGTAATAATGATAACTCACAATGTCAGATTTCCCGATAATGATAATTTGTAGTACGCGTGTTTCACCATACTAGAAATCACTATAAGTAGTGTAGGTAAATAAAAATATAAAAATAAATAGAGATATAGATACAGATATATGCATGTAGAGGCATAAAGTAATAGAGTATTTATCCTGGAAAAATAATCTTCAGCCGTTACCGGAATACAAACGATTGTTTCCATTAATCCGACACGAAGATGCTTACCATCGCACCTATGCTTCCGTACTCTGCTCTAATACCCGGCATGCATGTTTGCTGCGGGTTTAATGTTTTCAATGATAATACTACGGCGATAACGTCATTTATAATATTTTTTTTGTATAAGCTTTCATTCATTCAATTAAATACGATTAGTTGAGTTAAATAATTTCACTTGAGCTGCGGATTGAGTTCCGTTATTAAAAATTTCAACTGTTTATGATACTGAGAGTGGTAATTAAAACAGATAAATTGTGAAACGGAAAATAAAGTAAATGAAAATAAAAATTTATCGAAATATAATTGAACGCAGCCGAATAAACCGTTATATAAAGTAGAAAAGTTTTAATTGCGTCAGTCTTCAAACCAACGGATTTTAGATTATACATTGTTAAAAAAAACAAATCATTCAAACATATGGCAATTTTCAAAAAATAACTTAATTATTTTAACAAGGTTACTCTATTTAAATAGTAGAGATGAAATTTTTAGAGAATCTCTTGAAATAACTTTTTTTTTTGTTTTTTCTAATCAAACCTTTTAAAATAACAAAAAAGAATTTATTTAAAAATCACAAAATGCTTGACCCCGTAGACCAATCCAAAAACTTCCTGAATAAATACATAATTTTGATATATTTTTGGGCTCTCGAAATTAATAACTCTATTTATTTTAAAAATATTAAATTTTTATAGCGGGAAACTAACAAAAATCAATTACTTTTAAAATAACTATTAAAACTTGGTAGGAGATTAGTTTAGTGATTGAGTTGGCCTTAGGCAAGGTAACATCCAATGATTGGACTCAACAGAGTCTACGTTTTCAGTAGACTTGAAAACTGGACTATCTAAATATCATCAGTACGCTGAGTAGACTTTAATGTATGTATATATATATAAATGACAGATCCAATTCATACAACTACTACAACTATTACCACAACTACTTTTTCTTTCTCTCTCTCTCTCTGAATATATATATAAATATAGTATTACTAGTAGTCTAAAACTACTGCATACCCAATCACATTCTATTTTCGTAGCTAGATTCAGATTTTCTCTCTCAAACCTCGGATCAATTTCGTTTTTATTCCTCAATAAACCCTCTCTCAATTTAAATTTTCGATTTGTTCTCACGTGCTTCACAGCGCTCACCCGCCTTTTTATTCTTCTTACCCTACATTACGCGGGCCCATTTATATCTGCAATAGTTTCTGCGAAACCGGTAATATCGTGAACATAAAAAGATTTAAAAAATTTAATGTCACTATAAACATTTCCAAAACGTGCAAATAATATTTTATTTCAGTTAACACTTTTTTTTAACTCACACTATCTGGAATTACGTTTTCAAATATAGGCTGTGATAACTTAACTTTCTGATCAATTGTCTGTGAATAATTTTATCAAATAATATTATATGTAATTACATTCATTCCATATTTCAGAATTTTTATCAGCACATTCAGTACATTTTTTCGTCAAATAATCTATTTATAAATACAAAAATGTTTTTAAAGAATAAAAAACATTTTTCATTACTCACGAGTTACGAATAGAGTAAATAAAAAAAAAATTCATTTAATTTGAATGAAGATTAAAAAAAAAAATTATAAGTCAATAAAGAAAAATTTTAATCTTTTTTTTATTACATTCACATTTTTATTTTTATTTTGAGATAAAAAAAAAATATTAGTATATGTATTTTAATTTTTATTAAATTTTGTCAAGTGAACGTTTATTTAAACGAAAGCAGATAAATCGTTTGATGTAGTAAGATAAATAATACACATAAATAAATATTTGTAAAGTGTTGCTGAAAAATAACATTAATAATATTCCGTTAGTTGTGTGGGTGTGGGCAGAGAGCTCCACAGAGCTGTAAAATCAACAAACATAATGATGATAATGTGGGTTATTGAGCGGTTCCAGTGCGTATGTGGTGCAAACTGTATATGCTATTCTATTTACGCAAGCAGAGGCGCCTTGTTGTTTCAATAGAGTTTCACACAACACCCACATTATATATATATATATATATTTATATGTACTCCTGCACTACCCCTCGTACAATTTTCCTTTTATTCTCTCTACATGAATCTACAGCTATGTTAGTTTGTCAATCTATATATTTAAATACCATCGTGATTCTGTGTACGTAAACATTCAAACTTACTCGTTTCTAACTTCCGTACAATAGACAATATCATTTCCGATTAGATAAACCCCACTTTTTTTTCTTTTTTCTTTTTTCTTTTAACCAACTTGTTATTGATTTAGTGAACAGTACAGGACAATTAACGAATTGCCAATTTCATAATTGATGAATTCATAAATTTACTATGATATTCCATCAGTAAAATGAGTTAATATTTTTCAAATGATGTCAGGAAGAAAACATCAGGGTATCGGTTGGCCCTGCGGCTCTTTGAGCTCGAAATCATTTTCGAACTCGATAATACTTTTCCTTCCTTTCATTATGAGCTTTTCAAGCTCAGTAGATTTACGTTTTTTGTTAAAGTAATAAATTTTAGAATCGAAAATAATTAATAAATGAGCGTTTTTTATACAGGCAAAAATCGATGTAAGTGATCGAAGTAAGGATTTGAATGAGTTCTGACTCATAGAGTGTTAATACATTAAATATCCAAGATACATATTGAAAACTAAGTTACATTACATTATGTAGTGATCGAAAGGGTTATAAAGGGTTACATTTTTTATATCCTCATTACTCTTCCTGGTAAGTCCGTTTGTTTACCTTTTTAATAGTACAAGGTGTTCCAAGTTATTTTTAAATAAACTCGGGTAATTATACCACAGTCTTTAAATACATTCCATAAACACTAACAGCAGCACCTGTCTAGCAGCATTAGCTTTATTTTTTATGAGAGACAGCGGGTTTGAGATAAGTTTTCGCAAACTTTTATTTATGATTGAATTCGGCAATAAATAAAATTAAACTATATTTTTATTTTTAATGCCCTTATCATCTATCACAAGCCATCAAATAATATAAAAAGGAAAAACTAAGTAAATACATACGCTCTGTACAAACATTTATCTGATTAAAAATTAAACAGTAGAATGTATACAAGCCAAAAAAAAGAAGATATTGAAAAATAAAATTGTGAGTTTGTGTTTAAATGGGTTTTATTTATTTACAAAAGGACAATGGACAAAGCGGAGTAAAATATATAGTATTTATGTGGGTATACGTATAAAGTAAGAGAAGGATGGTGATATATATGTATCGGGTAGTGCAATCACAAGCTCACTTTACGTTTCATAGGTTGGTCTTGATGGCTGCACTAGTGCAATGGTGGTGGGTTTGAGTCGAGACCGAGTCGTCTCTTCCTGTTTCTCAGTTGAATGGTTTCCAGCTGGATGATGACAACACCACGCAACGAAACTTTCTCGTTCACAGTTTGTGAACATAAAAGTATACAGTTGTAACGACATTTCTTCTTATTTTAATATTTTTTGTTTTCGTTTTTGTTTTTATTTTTTTTTTTTTTTTCTTCATTCGTTCATTTATTTATTCATGATTTTTAAAATGGAATTTTTTCGAGTATTTAAATAAGAATAGTCATGATAGTGTCAAAGAGAAGAAACAGTGCAAGAGCTGGTATCAAGTCCTCAAGAGGAAAGAAATTCGATAGGTACACTCAACAATAACTTTTGATGTTTCAATTGATCCTGCGTTACCAAGCAGCTCATAACACAAAATTATGCATTTGAAGGTCCGGCTATAGCAGATTAGGCTACGAAATTCAAGTGATGTGTTGATCAAAATCATTACTGGTAGACTGCAGTGGACGGTACTTAAATTTTTTTTTCTTTCAATTAAAGTTTCGGTACTTAAAAATAAGCTTTCAGGCTTTTGAATCATGACTTGAATTTTTTTTTCAATTATTGGATCAAAAGCTCAGTAAATAATCAAATTGAAAAACAGAACTCACATAAAAGTATTATTAAAGAAATTGATTTTAAAAAAAATTTCTAGTTAGAAATAGTATTTCAGAGATTCAAATTTTGAAATGGATAATTTTTCTTTTTTATTATTTTTCATGTATAATTTTGTTTGCTGAAATAGAACGTTTTAAAAATAGATGAAAGCATGTTTAAATTTTTTGGTCGATTAATTTTAGTGAATAGCGTATAAAATGTATTAAAAGAGCGACAAGTTGCATTTAAGTGTTTGGATGTAGTAAAATAATAATGCATTTAGCGATAAAAATATAGAGTAACACAAAATGTGTTTGCGCTGAATTTAATGATCGATAAAACAGTTGTGAAAAATTTCAGATTACAGGGCTCGTTTGCGATATAAAAAAATGACTTATTCTCTCTCATTGTTGTCGTTAAAAAGATTTATTATGACTCGAGAGTATTTTCCTCAGATCGCTAGACAGTAGAACGTACCAAAGATATAAAAAATAATTTTCATATTTTTTTTAAAGCTTTATCGACAATTCTTCTCTTCACAATTGAATAAATATTCTCAAATAAATAATTACTTTCCGGACTAAATATATAAAAAAATAATCATAAACCATTATGATAACAACTAATACAACAATAATAACAATAATAATAATAATAATAATAATAATAATAATAATAATAATAATAATAATAATAATAATAATAATAATAATAATAATAATAATAATAATAATAATAATAATAATAATAATAATAATAATAATAATAATAATAATAATAATAATAATAATAATAATAATAATAATAATAATAATAATAATAATAATAATAATGTATCTATTAGCAAGAAATTCAACATCAGGGTAAAAAAAAATTGGTATTATTTTTTACGTTCTATTTACGTTTATCCAAGAGTACTTTGCGTGCTTTCTTTTCATTTCCGGTTATTTTCTTGGTTTTATTATTGTTATTATTATTATTTTTTTTTTAGCTTCTGGACTGACGTAATCTTGGCTCCACTACTAGTTTTTCTCAGGTCTCTTGAGAAATAATGCCTCTGTATTCTTTCACATGCCTTTCACTTCCTCTAACGTATTCTTTGGTTTGCTATGTCACTATTTGTCATGAGGATCGCGACAAAAGACACTCTTCCATTGTCTTTGTATGCTAAATGATTATAATTATTTTTTTTTTCTAAGTAATTTAGCATAAATCAAAATACATCCAATTAACTTTTCATTTTTTAAATTTAGTATAAAAAAAAAAAAAAAAAAAAAAAAAAAAAAAAAAAAAAAAAAAAAACATTGACGATATATTATTTTCATAACGAAAATGCTATCGTTAAAAAAATAAATTTCTGTTTAACATGGATTTTTATTTTTAATAAAATTGTTCGTACGCATACAAAGTGGATTTCATTCCAATCTGATGAATTTTATTTTCGACGGAAAAATTTTAATTTTACGAAATAAATTTTTTTAATTCAATTAAAGTTTTAATTAACTATCAACTGTTTTAACTAAAGCGAAACAATGTTAAAACAAAATAATTTCATGTAGTATATTAGAGTTTCAAGGTGACAAAACAATTTCCGTAAAAAAATTAATATTTCAATGGAAACCGAGTTTGCTTGATATTATTACTAAAATTTTTTTTCTTTTTTTTTATAATGTCAATTAAGTAAGCGAATCTACATTATGTTCACACAGCAAAAAAATTTTCTACATTGGATTAAATTTTTTGATTACTTTATACAATTCCTCGTTATAGAAAACAATTAGGTATAAGTTTGTTTTACGTAAAAATTTACTAAACTATCGAATAATTTAATTATTCAGTGTGTTACTAAAATTAACATAATAAATGGTAGTAGAATAAATTATAATTTAAAAGTATTCCTGATTGAAAGTAAATTTATAAAAAAAGTAATTTATATTTTTTTTCCTTTACTTTTAGTGCTCGGCAATGGCAATCCCACTTGGAAAGTTTGAAATTTTCTCAGCACAAAGTTTCCGACGAATATCGATTTTATTAGGTCTAGTCATACTCGGAGGCAGCGAGAGAGCTTTGCGAGTGAGTGTCTAGAGAATCGTATACTTATACATAATTTACTAGATTTATATTACCAACAGACACTTGGGCTCGTAAATAAAATCATGAGACGATGAAATCATTAAATATGTTAACTTTTCCCAAACTAAATTAAATTTAAATTTAAATTACGATATTTTGTGTGTAAATATTTGAATATACTTTTCCATCCAATTTACAATTTTCTTATTACTTCTACAACTACTGCTACGACTTCCGTTACTGCTGCTACTCCTTTTACTTTAGTTTAATTTTCGATTCCCAGTTATTGCACTAGTTCGCTAAACTTTTTACCGATTCTCAGTTTATATAACAAATATATTCAAGGAATTTAATATAATTATTACTTACGTTACTAAATTTTTTTTTCCAAATTTCTACTACAGTAGTTTTGAATCGAGCAACAAAAAAAAAGTTTAAAAAAAAAAAAAAAAAACCGCGAAACCTATGAATCCCCCAAAAAATTTTATGTCCGGGGTGTGTGGAAAAATCTGAAAGTTCCATTACGATTTTTCTAAAGGTATTTTTCTATTAATCAAATTTAAATTCAGCCGGGATTTCCGAAGGATATTTTCGAAAGAATATATTAAATTTTTATTTTAAGAACACCTTTAGTTGTGCATATACCAAAGTTTTTCTTTCATCCGAAATTGGATTTAAACTTGAACTCTAACTAGCTTCATCATTATTATAACTCATTCACTGACTCTCAAACTTGGAAAATTCAATATGTATCTATATATTTATGAGGTGATTGTAAACAGGTGTTTCATCATCAGTGAATGCAAACGAGGTGGGCATTATAAAGCTATTCTCTGGGCAACAACAGAAACTATCTTAATATCTCGTTAATATATCAACATATGTACCAAAACTTTTATTATTATTATTCTCATTACTAAAATACTAATAATAACAATGATATTTTAAAAATTGTAAAAAGGAAAATTAAGTAAATTTGGGACATGAAAAAAGTTAAATTTAATGCGAGAATGCGTAGATTAAAGGTCACTTTTTTCTACTTTTTTCTACTTTTTTCTACTTTTTTCTACTTTTTCTACTTTCTCCACTTTTTCTACGTAGCCTGAGGTAATAGAGCTGTGCAGTGCAGAATAAAAGCTCCGGCGAGTATTCTTCGTAAAGTCATTACACACACCAAGAACCCAAGTGGACGGGCTCAACACTGTGCACTCATCGTAAAACTTGGCTAAAACTATTTCTGACGAAACACCTCTCTTTCCCTCTCTTCTCTATTTTTATTTAACCGTGCCCCATTTTCACTCCCGGGGGATTTCCGAGTGACCTGATCAGAGCAGGAAAAGCTTCCAAGCTAAAAGGATAAAGACCAAGTACACAGCTGCTGAAGATGCTTTAGCAAAAGCACAGGCAACAACCACCCACCCACCACAAGTGAGTTATTATTCAAACTCTCGACCCTGAGAACTCACTGGGATTGTTCGCTGACCTGTGAACGCCCGATAGAATGACCTACCGATGTATAGATCCATGCATGTAAAACTAAAACTTCATCCAACTACACCAGTTATAATGTTTGAATTTTGTTAAGTGAGTAGTCTTGAATTTACATCGAAAACTTTAATTTTAAATTTTAAATTCAAAACTTGTCCGTCTTGTTCACAAGATTCACTTTAAAAGTTAACAAACATTGACCTATATTGTTAAAACAATTTAAATTATGTCATACACTCCTTACTTACTCGACCAATCAGGAAATTCAATAGCCGTTAAAGTCACCAGTAGTTTTACCAACAGAAAAAAATATATTATATATATTTACCGTTAAATATTTATTTATTATAGGTAACAAATAAAATGAAATGAATATGATATTAAAGTTTGAGATGGTACGTCTACTGATAATAACAAGTTATACAGCAATTGTGGAAGCCAAACTCTGCGGAAGGCGGTGGCCCGTGAAAACCACAAGAAACTTAATTACCCGATGTGGTTAAATACTGTCAGAGAATTAGATTGTACGAATCTAGAAGGGTGTTTCAGACGATTATTTGTCCAGGCCCTTGATCCAATTCATTCTCCTTCCAAACAACTACGTCTTGTACTTGGGATAATTGCATGGAACGGTTATTTCCAACCAATCACTTTTTACAACGGGTTCAAACCCATTCTGCCAATGGCGCTCACACTGAGCTATTTAGCTGTTTAGCTCACGACAATAGAACGCTTCACCTTATAATTAACTGATACTTTAATGGCTATCGCCTATTAGACTGTTATTCTCGAAATATCCATCTGGATAATGGAATTCTTTAATCAACACTTACGTCATTGTTATTATTATTATTATTATTATTATTATTATTATTATTATTATTATTATTATTATTATAGAATAAATTACTTAGTTTTTTAATTTATGAGGATTAAATCTGTGAGATAAATTGGGCTATTAAAGTTTTCAACTGACTAATAAATTATTAAAAAAAAAGCCTCGTCGTTAATAAAAGTTGCATTAATTTTAGGACGACATTTAAGTATAGCAAGTAAAGAATGAATAAATATATGAAATAAATGGCTCGTAGTGAAAAGCACAAACAACTAAAAAAATCTAAAACAAGTCATGTTAAATGAGTAAAAGGGGCTGATTGCATGAACAAGAGTAGTTTAAACTAAAAAATAAATATAAAAAATAAGGTAATGAAGGAAGAGAATTCTGAGTGGATGGGTGGGTGTGTACGTGGAAAAACCGAAGCTTAACGAGCAAAAATGTCTCTTCGTTATCGCTCGCATCAGAAATACAAACGATAGTACTAGAGGCAATTTGACTCTCTGCTCGCTTGGCGCTTGTAATTCTAGCTTGTGCATTTTGCTGTGGGTAACTGAACGAACAAGATTTATTTTCCATGAGTTTAAGTTACGGATGTCACTGCGGTTGCGCTGCCGGTCGCTGATGCTCTGATGGGAAAAAGAGACAAGACTTTCTTCAGTGCTTTAGTTGGAATATTCTCAAGAGAACGAGAGACCAAAAGAGCCTCTCTTTAATTGGCTTTTCGAAAGACGGATCATGTCATTTTTTTTTTTTTTTTTTTTACTTTACTCCGCGCTTTTTCTCTTTGACTTTAGCTCTGTAATTCGAAATTTTTTATTTATGATGTATACATATATATATATTTTTTTTCAAGTCTTTAAATATTTTTTTTTTCTTTATAATGTCAAATTTATTCGTTGAATTTTTGCTTGTAATATTTAATGTCATGAAGCAAAAAAAAGTAATTAAACTTGTGACAAAAGTTCCGGTAGGTAATTTAACTAGTTTAAATTTAACTCGATCAAGAGCGAGATTGAGAAAGTATAGATATATACTACATATGTATGGTATAAGTATGTAAAAGGACATGGTATGAGAAACAGCGATTGATGTCTCTGTTAATAGCAGACCGCACACTTTGGTATGCTATTTGAAAAAAGTTTTCCCTGCGGCGCTACTTGGGAAGCGTTCGTTAATTGCGGGGTCGCTGCAAAGAGTATCGAGTGGCAATTAGTTTCTATAAAAATCAAGTTGTCGTGTAATTTTATAATTGCAATCTTTTCAATTTCACGTAAATAAACACACAAACCAATCAATTAAAAAAATATATATAATTATAACATTATAAATTAATAATCGAACTATGATTTATCGATTACTAACTCAAAAAAAATAATTGAAAAAAAACAAAGTTTAATATTTTTCAAATAAATCAATCAATAAAAAATGATTGTTTGATGTTTCTTAAATCTACCTCTCAATATTTCTGACAGTGACAACCATTAATACGATCTCAGTATCCTAAAGCGTTTAGCACTCGATCGAAGAGTGACGCGATTCGATTGCGGAAGAGTATCTACTAACCGGAAAAAAAAAAAAAAAAAGTAAAAAAAATAAAAAATAAATACGGACAGTAAAAAAAAAAACGAGACAAGCGATAGAAGCATTTTAAAGTCCAATACAACTGGATTCACGTCGTTACGTCGGCATTCGGACTGTCGATTAAATTTTTTGAGCTTTCACCAGCTAGACTGAATGCTGCTTCAAGTGCAACTTGATATACATACAACATTCCGTTGTTTCCCGCAAATATATTCATGTGCATTTACTCACACAGCTCTTCTGTGCTCGCATAAAAATAAAAAAATATACATACATATATATATGCTTCCACAAAGTATCGTAATTTCAATTTTATTTATTTATTTTTTTTTTTTTCACTGAAATATCGATTTACTATTTGTATGGACGGCAAGTATTTCAACTAAAATATATCGCTGGACTGTGTTCCATAAATATATATATATGAGTATGTGCATAGGTATGAAAGTGTAAAACCCACTTGGACGACGCTACAGAGCGTAAGCGTGAAAGGCCGCATCTCCTATAAATATGTATATATTTATTGTATGTATAGGTTTACTTGATATCGCAAAACGAGTACTGTTACCGTTTGAGAGCACTCAGGCTAACCAATTCGTATTGTAACACTATTCGTATTTGTCAGTTTATTGCATCCAAGGTGTATGCAACATACAGATATAAAATTATTATATAGCTTTCAGAAGTTAGTCATCCATGTATGCATGTTACTTTTGCCTAAGCCATTTTACCGTTAAACTTGTATCGCACACCGCAAATCCAAAAGTTTAAGCCTGACCCGCGGTCACATACAACCAGCTGTCACAGCTGTTTCTATTAAAACTTAAGCTTAAATTTAAACGTTACTTCATTTATGGTTAACCATTTATAATATAATCAACGGTAATTTCATTATTTTATGGATAAAAAAAAAAGTACTTACGACGTCAATGAGCTGGGATAGACGGAGGCCCATTTTAACCGTTAGGCGATCACTGTTGTTGCCAACTGGCCGGATAAGGCGATTGTAATTGGACAGTAGATCCTCATAAAGACGTTTTGAATCAGGATTTGCGCTTGCACGTGGCAATGACGCAACAATAAGCGACATGACAACCGCCATGGCCAACAATCCGCCCAGCCTGGACCACCGTCGCCACTCGCCTTTCCCACCGTAGTCCGTCCAAGCATCTCTGACCATCGTACGCCGTGTCCACCCCTAAACACACAAATATTCATTCATTTATAAATAAATACTTACTGACTGTTGGTGACATTTAGAACCTGATTATTAAACCACAAATGACAGTCATTTGACTTATATGTGAACATAATTATCTTAAATAAGCTACCTGACTGCACTAAATCACATGACGATTATTCATATCATCATTAGTAAAATTTTAATCTTATTAACTTTATTTGAATAATACTTAATCAAAAATGGGTACTTGGTAGTTTTGCCTGCAATATAACTAATCAAAATAGTCTAACATCTATTACAGCAATTGCCAACAACTAAGTTAAATCAAACAGCAGTTAAGTTAAACTAAAGACCAACAGAACAGAACAGAGCAGAACAGCACAGGAACATAACTTAAACTTTGCCCATTCCATCGAAGCTTACTTACAAGACTTTTGACAATTAAAATTCAGTAATTCGCTTGAATTGCCCAAAAGCTAAAGTACAGCGATGAGTGGTGAGCAGTGGCAAGTGTTTAAGTGCCAGCACTGGATATTGGCAGGTAACCATCAAGGTTATATAGCTGCAATGTCTTAAACAATAGACGGCATTGAAGCCAAAGTCAAGCCTCCAGCGCACTTGATACCTTATGTACCCGGAGCTATGTTCCTTTATCATAATACACACTGTTCTGTAACCTCAATCAATTTGGTAAAGAGATGATCTACAAACAACCAAGCTATCCTATTAATTTACAAACGATCTCGAAACTGACGAACCAAAACCTGACTCATCTTCTATCAAACCGGATAATCATACAATTGTTTCTTTAATTAAATCAACAATATCTTGATATTCATAGTGAAAAAAGAATCAGTGTCAATCCGTTCAGTTGACGAATAGTCCATCTCTTTGTACAATTGTTTAAGTACAAGCATACAAATATGTAGACAAATATGTTTACTTTCGATTACGTCCAAGTCAAAAACAGAGAAGATTATTTGATCCTGATACTCAGGATATGATATTATGTAATGTATCTCTTAATCCAAAGGATTGAAGCAGCATCAACGGGATGAGATATGCTTTAAGTATATCTACACATACATATATATCTGCCTGTAATAGCTACAGTAGCTGCAACAGAGTCTGGACTATTGATTATACACTTGAATACCTTGCATCGAATTTATCGCGATTGCTAAACCAATCGATATCTCTGTATTGTAGATACCCCTGTCGACTGTAGATTCCATAATTCAAGTCAGTTCAATACCACTCTGTTGTGTCTGTGTGTTTCTATCTATATCTCTTGGTTGCTTGTCAACATTAATCGCATTCCACATTCAATGGATCATAAGTATGAAATTATATTTTAATTAACAACGTTATTATTATTATTATTATCAATTAATTAATAAAAAATATCGAGGAGGGTGAAAATGGAAAAACCACTGCACTTTATTTTAATTGATATAATATGTCAATTATTAAATACATTTTTGATTTAATGATAATTTAAATTTGTTAAATTTAGTAAAGTAGATTATGGGTAATATTTGTAGGTTTTATGTTTTAAATAATGGATTGAAGAGGAAAACCTAAATGCGCTGACAGTAAACCAGCCGCAGAAAACACAAATTTGTTCACACTTGCATGGACAACTGATCGGGAAACGAGTATCCTATGTATCCTATGTATCCTATGTATTCTATGTATGTAGATAATCGTGTTTTACGGTGATTTTGGTAAACAACGGTTGATGGTGAGTCAGATAGATCAGCGTGTGTATCTTGTCCAAAAAGAGACATGCTCACTGCATACACATAAATTCAAACAAACTCGAGGACAAAAAATAAGTCCAATGATTAATTTTAAAAATAAAACATAAATTCGGTTCAATTGATTTATCAGTGTATGTATTTGTACTTATGTATGTTTAATGAGCAAACGATGTCACACGCTTTCCGTTCAACGAATCGTATAATTTAACGCGTAAAAGTGTGAGTTTAAATTTTAAAAATATAATAATAATGATAACAGACGATGTAAATACAAAATTATGCGGCTGTTTGGGCGAATTGAATGCATGAATAAATATGTCTTTATGAAAATAATTATTTTTCTCATTTTATTTATTGCTGTTGGTTGTTTTATTGTTGTTATTGTTATTGAGTTGAGAGGAATTTTGTGAATCGAAAAAGAGAAAAATTTGACTGAACAAGATAGAGAATGTATTGCGCATTGTTTTAAAACATTTGGAGTTATGTTATAAATTACAAACATGTTTCGCAATGCGGGTGAGTAATTAAATGCGGTTTTAAATCAGTAAAAAATTAATAAAATTGTATAGCAAGTATGATAATAAAGTTTTCGATTGGGTCATGTTATGCGGGAATTTGTATATTATACGCGGTTTGTTTAATGTTTATCAATTATTATAATGGATTATTTAGCCGGATAAAGCCTAGAGCCAGTCGGTCATTTCGACAAGTATTTAGTCATTCGAAAATAGTTATTATTAATTTTTATTTTATTACAGAGTAAAAAATAGTTATAAAATTATTTAAGAAGATTGCGGTAACTAAATTACGAGGATTATGAAAATTAACAAAACCTAAGTTTATTATTCAGAAGAGCTCGAGTTTAATATGAAAAAATAAAGGAGCGATAGTAAAGGAATAAAACAATGCTAAAATAAAATAAAAAATAAAAGTTGGCATTTTCTCGGTCTCTGTCAATGTCTAGTGTATTCGTGTCACGTAAGAATACTCGACTCTTTAAGTGGTGAAGTACGTGAGCGTGAATTTTTTTTACTGCATCATCTCCATGAACTCTGCGGTTCTGAGGCTCTGGGTCTAAGTTGAGTATGAGCAAAGAATGAGAGAGAATGAATACTGAGGATTTAGCAAAAGAGATAGCTAAAAAGTCTTATACAGTCTATATTCAGTGTACTCAGTGTGGCTATACTTTGCATTACACTGTAGACTCTATATATGACCACCAGAGAAAAATCCAACGAGACTCGCTGGCAGTTGCCCAGCTGCTAGCCTGACTATACGTTTCCCTTTTCTACTTTTATACTTTTATACTTTTCTACTCTTTCCTTTATATTTTTATACTTTTTTTTTTTTTTTTTTTTTTTTTTTTTTTTTTTTTTACTTTGTTTCAACATTTCTCGGCTTCTACTTTTATATTTTATATTTTTTCGTTTTATCTCGTCGAGATTTATGAAGGGTTGTCCGAAAAACCCATAAAGATTCTCATTTATGCGCTCACAATGTACCTTTCAGACAACCAACAAACTTTTTCAAAATTAATGTACCTTTTTTTATTATTATTCATCATAAAAAAGTTTAAGAAACTAAGTTATATACAAATTCTTTTAATAACATTTATTTCAATACTTTCTCTCTTTCCTGATTTCCAAAAAAAAATTAAATATAACAGTTATAACGCATCAAAAGAAAAATAAAACTTTTTTATCATTAATGCAATAACCTATTAATAAAACATAAACTCTTAGAAATTATTGATCGAGAAGTGAATATGAATAATAGAATAAAATCGTAAAATTAAAACTGAATAAATTCATCACAATTATTCTGTTAAATAAAATTCGATAATTTTGCTTTAAAATGTACGTCTGATGTGTGCACTATTGATTTTATCAACCTATTTTAACATATTGCCAGAGGTAAATTTTATTATAATTAAGATGTTAATTATTAATTACAAGGTTTATCAACTAATTATTTCTTGTGCCACCAAAAAGTATTAAATTAATAAATGTAAAAAACTCTATAACTTTTTAATTAAATTAAATATTCAATAAAATTGAATTTTTGAATAGTCAAAAAATAGTTAAAAATTAATTTGCTTGCTCTACTTTATCGATAACAGATAAAAATAATAAATTAATCATGCACTTATCTAAATTAAATAAAATAAGTATCAATGGCTTTAAATAAAAGATTAAGACTCTAGGAAAGCTTGCTGACTAACTTTTGATAGACTATTTATCCGTATTAACAAATGAAAAATGGCAATTGGCCAAATTAACGTGAGTTTGCTGGACCTCGATGGCCACGAGACTTCTTATCGTTTGCCCTCTCAAATCTTCTTAAATATATATATATATACCTAGAGATAAATAAAACTTTTAAGTAAATAATAAGTTTGTGGCATTTTTGAATTTTTCATCAGTTCGAGTCGTCTTAAATCCCAGTAATTTTAATTGATCCTATACTTGGATATTTTTAATTAAGCTTGACATCCAACTAATTACTTGAGAATTTAAAATCCAACAATTATTATTCGGTTCACTGATCCCCAATTGAATTTTAAAATTACATATAGATTAAAAGCAATAAACCATGATTAAACCATAAAACTTAATATCCCATTTTATTTACCATTTTTTTAAAAAGATTTCTTACTTGAACAAACTTTATGCTTCGTCATGATTTTATATTGATAAAAAAATTTTTAATCTAAAATCTATTCGATTTAAAGTTGTAATAAAAATACTTATTCATTTTTTTTATTTTCAATGTAAAAAAAAAATTTTCAATCAAAACTTTTTTGTCTAGATAAAAGTAATTAAATAGAAGGAAGAAAATGACCAATTGTAATTAATGAAAAAGTCGTTTGACGATGGGGATAAAAATAAATTTTTTTTTTTTCTTCTGGCTAATTACAAAGATGATTTTTAATTAAACTGACGGATGATGTCATGGAGCTCATGCAGTTTGTCAAATACACAAAGTCCACCGGATTGAGGAAGCTCGTTATAATGGAAATGATAATGAGGTAAATGCTGTCGCATCCATCAATTCTAAGAGCATATGTCAAATTCATGCTTTTACTTCCATTACTAGAATATGTGTGGGTGATCACATAATACAT
Source organism: Microplitis deprimator (assembly GCA_964016945.1). Lineage (NCBI taxonomy): Eukaryota > Metazoa > Arthropoda > Insecta > Hymenoptera > Braconidae > Microplitis > Microplitis deprimator. The sequence continues at coordinate 24,502,545 of OZ024707.1, forward strand.
TGACTGACTGATACACACACTAGATTAGGAAACAATTATTCAATGTTTGATAATTTAATATGACAGAGTTGACATCGATAATATTGTATCTTATTCATGTCTGTGATAAATATTTTCCACGCCAATTTATAATAATAATAATAATAATAATAATAATAATAATAATAATAATAATAATAATAATAATAATAATAATAATAATAGAGACGAAATCACGAGAATATGTAAAATGTAATATGACTACAATATTGAATTTTTCTAAGACAATTTTTATTTTTATCTGGACGTTTTTTACTCTTTCACGGTTACTCTCCCGCCCACTTACGATCTGTATTCGCTATTTAATTAATAGAGGAATTTTAACGCAGTTTCTCGTTCATTCGGGATATTTAAATTCGCTTCAACAAGCTCTAAGGAGAATTTAAACTTTCAAAAATTTAAATAAAAAATTTATAATAAATTTGTTACTTTTTTGTTTGTAATGAATTTATTTTATTTTATAAATAACTACTGTTACATTGTAGCAAAATTTTTATTTCGTAAAAATTTTGTAAAAATTATTAAGTTTTAAATAAATGATGACATTGAAAAATATTATAATCCAACTATCTATGAAAAATATTTTTAAAAAATCTATTCTTCGAAGAATACTTAATAATCTTTTACGAAGTAATATTAGATGAGACAGATGTCTCTTTGGTTTGCATCAATACTTTGAAAACTTATGAAAAATAACGAGGATTTATGTCGTCATATGACATTTATTTTTTTTACATGGGATACGTATGAAAATACATGATACATAAAACTCCGAGTAACCTCATACATTGAATAAAAAAAAGAAAATTAAACTGCGTTAAAAATTATTTAAATTTAATCAAATATATTCTACTTGATTGAATTACTTTAAATAATTTAAAAAATTGTATAAAAAAAAATGAAAAAAGTAATAAATTATTCTATTACAATGGAAACTATTAGTGTGTGGTAACAGATGAAATTACCATGAACCAACCAAGTAGTGAAACTCTTCGACTTTAGCATTAATTGTAATTTTGCATATAATAACCCTGCACGAGAGATATATGTAAAGGTAAATTATCATCTTTATTCAGGAATAAGAGGTACATGTATGTGTGTATGTGTGAATACCAAAATAGAAGTTATAGAGATCCTTCTAGAGTCATATCTCGCTTATTCATTTCATCTCATCTCATCTCATCTCATCTCATCTCATCTCATCTAGTTTTCGTTAGATTGGTGTTGGTGAACCTATACACATACATTTCGACTAGCACTGAGTAGTACTGAGTGAAATTAGTTTATCCATATGGATCAGGATTGTCTCAGTCGTAGTTGAATCGCTTCAGTGCTCCATAAATCACTTGAATCCGTCTGCGACGGCTACCACTCATACATTCTCATCTTCATCCTCACATCTTCTACATAACAACTCACACACTCATACATCTGACACTAACACAAACACCAACACTGACATACTACACTACAACCATCCCCATCACCCCCACAACGTTTGCATATCAATGGAAATGGCGTCGCCAGGCGTCGCTATTAAATTATCAGATGCTATATATACATATTGTCTATAAGCCAACGACCACCACAAACTGTCGACTTGACAATTTCAAAATCACACTCGTGTAATAAAAAATTCATTTCAATATTTTTTATTTATTTTACAGTTTCATACTTTTCTCAGATTATTATTTTTCACGTCTTAAATTAAAAAAAAAAGTAAATGGTGTAATTAATAATAATAACAATAATTTTAGTAACGAACTCGTCAAGTACACCCTACAAAATCTGACAACTTAATTTACCGCAATAACCGACCCCTTAAATTTACACCCTCATCCACCCTTGTCACTCAACTCTCTAAACACGAGCTTCAACAACGATCGAAGGTACTTAATTTTTTTTCATTCCTCCACCTCCACCCCCTCTATTCCCTCTTAATTCTCCTTTTCCTCATCCTCATCCTCATCTTCATTCTTATCCTCTTAGTACTTCTTCTTCTCTCTATAAAATTCAACGAAAAATAAAAAGCGTAAAAAATATACCCGAGTAAATTCATTATCTCACACCTCACGGAGGAAAACCGTAGGTCGTTAATTTCTAACTCACGGAAACGCTATTCTAGTTTTATCTAAGTCTAACAAACTTTTCAAATGTCTTGATAAATATTAAATAAAGTAATAAATTATCAAAATGAATAAATTAAGTAGGATAGTAATTCATAATAAAAATATATAATAGTCTCGTTAATTAGAGTTAGCTGCAACATAATTTAATTAGTTGTAAGTAAAAACAAAAAAATAATCTTTTTATTTTTCTTGTTTCAGTATAAAAAAAAAAAAAAAAAAAAACGATAATAAACTCTTACACTTGAGTAAACTCATAATTGGATACTTTCATCTTCTCAATCATTCACATACATCTCAGTATAATTACATAAAAGAATAAATAACAAACGAAAAAAAAAAGAAAATAATAATAATAAAATACTGACAATAAATAAAATAGAGTGTCGTTTTGTTTGTATTTAAAAATTTTCTTCATCCACGCGCATCGCACACAAAATAGCAGAAGTAATGGAAAGCAAGAGATGAAAAAGAGGTACACTTAAGCATATAGCTCTGGCACACTCGTAATGAACCCCCTCGTTCATTAAACTCGCACTCATTCCACCGCACATTTCAGCTCCCTGGTCTACTGTCTGGTGAACCCTCGAACCCTCGAATCCTCTCGTCTACATACCTACCGCTCACATATTATATTTTATACACACTCACTGATGATAAATTTGCCTGAGATAATTAAAGAACTAAATGAATTAATTAATTATACGTAATACTATCCATCATATGCTCATACACTCTGCTGATAGATGAGCGACTATATCTATGTACATATATAGCTATCTATAGATATATCCCTTTTAATTGCATTGTTATATATTTATATTGATCATTAACTGGTAAGAGTTTAAAGGTGTATTGCAAGTGAGATTTATCAACAAATCCAATTAAATTATTACACGTTCAACGTTATTAAACTCTCAAGTTTCCTATTTTTTTTTTTTTTTTTTTTTTTTTTTTTTTTTTTAAGGAATAAAATATAAAAGGTCTTCTTCCTTTTAATTTTATTATTAAAAAATACGCGCAAGATTTTTTTTTTTTCAATTTTAATTGGCAACCAAATTTATTGGAGTAAAAATTTTTATATAATATAAATTTTTTCATATATCGTTCGATAACTCCATTTGTTTGTTGAAGACAAATAGAGACCGAGTGTTTCTCTAATTATAATAATTTATTGCTAAGAGTAAAAAATAATAAAAAAAAATATGTTGTAGATTTTAAACGAATAAAAGTGAATGTCTAATTTAAGTTGATGTAAATTGCTGAAGGAAAAACACGTGGAGCAGTATGGCAGACCGTTAACTAACGAGTGTAAAGTGCCAGAGGCATTTTTAATCCTTTAAAATTTACTACACAGACATAGACACCACAGTAATACGAATATTACCAGCAGCACATTTAGTGATGTAACGTCGTCTCATTATGACAATTACGCAGCTAACACACACTCCCAAGTGTTTAATTATAATGAAACTTACATACATTTATTCATATACTTCCTTAAAAAAAAAAAAAAAAAAACACTTGAATAAATAAATGGCTCTTGCACTAAAGTAAACACCAAGATGTTAAAGTAAATTGATTAATATTTCATACTCTAATCAATTACTTTGTTTGACCAGATACTCTATTGGTAAAAATAATAAATCGATACACTTTAATCGTTCATTATTAAAAATATATGTATTATACATTTTTTATAATAATAATAATAATAATAATAATAATAATAATAATAATAATAATAATAATAATAATAATAATAATAATAATAATAATAATAATAATAATAATAATATCATGTTAATAATTAATTTAAAATAAGCTTACGTATTTGTATGTAAATTATCATGATAACTAAACACGTGTAGTCTCAATAATATTGTTATTGTTATTATTGTTAAAATAATTTAATGTTGTTTGGTAAACTCAGTGTATGCATATAATTATAAATATTGTAGAATCACCATGAAATAATATAATGAAATTTTAGTAGAGCTTGTTACTGATGCTTTGAATGCACCAGTACCACCAACAAGCCTCCATTTTCATCGACGAAATCATATTTAACGCGGATTTTAATATATCTATATACATATATATAATATTATTAAAGTACATTGTCCGATGGATTTAAACTCTCTATCCCTCTTTGACTCCCTTTGTCTCTTTCCTACGCACACATTTATTGGCTGACACAATCTCACGAAATTTTTTTGTTTAATGTTGAATTGATAGTTGATGAAAATGATTTTGATTTATTTAAACGATGCATCCGGATAATTATTTGATATCGAGAAAAGGGCTGGGGAAGGCGGAATCAAATGCATAAAATATTGTGGACAATATATCGACTCGCATATACATTTAATTGTCAGTTGGATTTTCAATCTTTTTTTTTTTCCGTTTTGTTTTATTCAACTATTTTAAATTTCGTTCGATCAATATACAACACATTTTTGATTGTCATTCAATGAAAATAAAACGTTAACAGAAAATAATAGAAGAAAGAAAAAAAAATAATAAAAAAGAGTTGGATGAAATAGAAGTTGACAAAGTTAAATAGAATGCGGAAATCAATACGAGCAGACATATGGGAAACGCATGCATCAACGAGCATCCCACGCACCAAGTAAGCCTACACGAGTTTAAAGTTACAAATCGAATTTTATCAATAATTCAATTATTACTGTTTTTATAAATTTTAAATTTACAAAATATTTATCTTTTTTTCATAAAATATAAACTTTAGTCGGTTCGGGGGGTTTTTTTTTTTTATCCATCTTTCTCATGTTCTCTTTTGACTAACCGACAGCTAAAAAGTTTTACAAGCCAAACTAAAATTAAATGTGATTGTATGTTTCACCAAATCACGTATCAACACCCAACTATTTTTATTATTAGAACCCAAGAGGTTTTAAAATATTTTATTTTTCAATCTTTATTGTTCAAACAAAAACTCACCAATAAATTTGTTTTTTTTTACACTTGGAAAAAAAGTATATAAATATTGAGGAGAATAAGTTGAAGTTTATTAAAAAAAAATCGATAATAATAATAATAATAAATGGTATTAAAAGTATAAATAATGTTGATCCGAAAGAATAAACGCAAGCTAGGTATTTTGGAAACAGTATAATGTGTAGGTTGTTTGTTCAGTCTTTTATCTAGACCAAACTGAAGAAGCATTTGCAGCTTCTTGAACTTGGAAGCTTAGCCTTTAATCCCTCATTCTCCTCCGACGTAAGTCTTCTCTTAGTGTAACATTGTGCTGGCGTACTGTCTACTCTACATTTAAGTGTTTCACATAGACTCAATAGGAATAGAATAACCGAACTCACACATAGTCCACAGCACAGCGAGTCCATCAACCAGTGGAGATCCTCCAGATCTTTAGAGAGTCTACATCGGTTGGGTAAACTATCCCTCTTACAACCCTTTATTTTAATGGGGAAAAAAACTCCCAGGTAATGCTACTCGAAGGAAACTCGATCTCAAAGTCATACTGTCTCCTTTTCAGTTCAATATCACTACTTATGTACACAGAAAAAATGATATGCCTTTTTTTTCTCTATCTTCGAAAAATTTAAAGATTAAATTCCCAAATAAAAATTATTTCAATAGCATAAATTTTAGAAACGTCAGTAGCATTTGCCGAAAATTGGCAGAAAATTCCGCCGAGTTTCACCATGACGGACGTGGAGATTGCCGGCAATTAACCGGTTTCCGGTGAGTTTCCGCAGCTCAAATGAGTCATTAGGGTGGGTTTTGGTTTGCGGTTCTTAACAGTTAATATAAGATCTCCAATAAAATTATAAGATGCATTTAATTATCATAATTACCCACTAAATATTATTATTAACCTTTAGATACCTGAGTTTGTAATTAATCCTTTTAAATACATAAATATTGTAGTTACTCAACTTGTGAATTCTTGTCTAAAGAACAAAAGTTACAAAGGTAAAAAAAAAAAATTGTTTTTTTTATTACTTCTTTTGATAAAATTATCACGTCTGCACTTTAAAATAGCATGAATGATGTTCCTATGTAATCCGAGAGGTTAAAAAATAAATAAAATCTTCTATAGCTACTAAAAATGCCTGAAAGAAATGTTATAATACAGGAATTTATGAATCATTTATAAAAAAAAAAAAAAAAAAAAGTGCCGATAATAATAATAGTGTTTATGAAAAATTTTTCCACAGTAGGTAAGAATAAAAAAAACGTATACGAGAATATAAACAAAAAAAAATATTGAATATTGTGTCTTTAGACTGATGGAAATAGACATAGTTTTTTAGTCCACTTAGTTTTATTTATATATTTTTTATCATACATTTCAAATCAATCAATTTATCGTAGCGGCTCTGAAAGCCGAAAAAGTAATACCTAAATTTGAATAAATAAATAGAGCTATTACTAACGAAAGTAATAATTTAAAGTCACGAAAATGTATTTTATCTCTACTATATGTTTTTTTTTATTTTTATTTTTTATTTACGTGTCTCGTTTCACTTTAACGTCACACAGACTACCACATAGTTGCCGAATTCTTTGCTTTTTTATAGTCTCTCATTTTTCTCTTTTTTTTTTCATCCTTTATTTATTTTTTTTTAACATGTATGTGTGTTAGTACTGAGGAAGAATGAAGATGAGATAAAAAAAATAGGGAAATATAAATAAAATACGTTGGGTAAAAAATGTGCTAGAGCCCTGGCTCCTTCTTCCTAAATTGACTGATTTATCGGGTGTAACTTTTGCGAAATAATGAATAGAAATATTTAACCCTAATCGATTGACTATGGGTCGTTTGTGTCCAAATATTCTACTGTAAGCAGCCTACATGCCTCCGAATATTTATAAAAATGTTTATTGAAAAAGAAATTTTCGGGACTGACAACAACTCTATCACATAGTTACAAGTCCAAAGAAGACCTACGAATTCATTCAGATTTTTCCTTGCAGAATAACTATAGTTAAATTAGCGCCGGCCGCTTATGACCCATGTTCAACGTTTACGGGTGCTGAAAACAGCGACAACGGATTAGGGTTAAATCCTTTGTAAATATTCCTCATAATTTTTTTAGCAATACTAAAAATCACATAATTATTTTTCTGTTTTTACTTATAAATTTATGAAATAATAATTAGGAAAAATAATAAAAACCTCAAGACTAATTATATTCTTTCACTCATTAGCGTCGTTAAAAATGAATAAATTATAATAAAGCGACAAACGGGAAAAAAAACTATGTATATATATATTTATGTTAATTATTTCTTTTTGTAAATAAAATTAATATTACTTAGAGTAAAGAGTAAATGTATACATGTAAGTTAGTAGTTATAAGTCTAGAGCGTCGAGTGTAGGGCGACGTAGACGTTTTAGTTGGCACAATATTCATGTGGTTGTATTTGACCTGTTGAGGTCACAGTCGTATAACCACGGCGTTGAAAATTATGCAAAGCTCGGCAACCAGACTGTGTAGCACTTGCTCGGACTCAAGAACTTGGGTATTACATACACATTTGTATATTAATCTACACAAACGTCTACATACTTGAATACTAAAAATTTTTAATTAAAAAAATAAAAAAAATTTCCCTTTTTTTTTTTTTACACTAATGACAATTTTTGTGTACAGAATTTTAAGAAAAAATTTTTTAAATTTAATTTCGTCGAGTAGCTTTGTGGTGTAAGAAATAATAGAGCGAATAAAATTTTGAATCTGTCCGAGTTGCTGACTAGTAAAAGCGAAAAAAAAAAAAAAAAGTAAATCGGTTATTACTCTTTAACATAAAAATAATAGTTTTATTGTTGGGGTGCTGTTGGAGCGAGTAAGCGAGGCAATGCGGTAAAGTATTCTCGAGGCTTTGTGCGTTGCAGAATATTCAAAGGAGGTAAAATGAACTGCTTTGCCACAGTCGAGTATGCAGGATCGATTATCCGTACAAGTGCCACCGTTTCCACCCCCTGTGTACACTAGTCCTCTCTCTCTCTCTCTCTTTCTCTCGGTAGATTGCTTATATTATGCATACTCTCGTCATCCTGCAACCCTCCTCTCTTCGATTGCAGCAATAATGACCCTGTTGGAAATACCTGCGTGGGTATTTAGCTAATCTCAAGTATCAATATCTACTAAGCTCTTTGGACATGACATCATATTGCTTCTCTATATATTTTCATTATTGTTGTTATTATTTAATACTTTGTTTATTCAAACTGAATTTTTTTGTATTTTTAATATTTATCTTAACTATACTGAAAATAAAAAAAAAAAAAACCAATTATTAAATTATTTCCACGTAAGTGAAAAATAATAAACGTTTATTGGAATCAATAAAAGTTAAATATTTTAAAAGATATTTCCAGCCCGATAATTGCTGATAATTTAAAAAATAAAATTTTCAATAAAGTAATGAAATAAATTGAGTATCTATCGTCCATTAAGCAGAATACAATTTCAATAAAAATAAAAAAAAAAAAAGGACATAAATTGTTGAAATATATAAGTATATATCACTCAAAAGGAAATAAATTTGATGATGAATTGGTTAGATTTCAGTATGTGAAATACAAGGGACTGGGAAAGTAGAGAAGGAGATAGAGGTGGAGATGGAGGTGGAAGTAGAGTGGAGTGGACGGAAGAGGGTGAAACAGCAGAGCAGCAGCTGCAGCTGCAGAATTTCCTCTGGATACCGAGAGTGGTCGTAACATGCCAGAGAACACGTCTAGGTCTTTAGATTGGGGGCCAACTGGGTTCTCTTGGAAAATGGACTGTAATCCTACCGATAAGAGATGAACGCCCACATAAAGTTACCACTGCTACTCGTATTTCCTCGACTCTCAACTCTCGACTCTCGACTTGGACCCTTCTCTCTTTCTCTATTTCAATCTCTATATATTTTCAATCTCTCTCTTTCTTATTCCCTATCTCGGCTTTTACTGTTATTTCTTTTATTTTTTATTTTTTATTTTTTACTATTTGCTACAGACATTTTGACAATGAATAAAAAGACTACGTGCAACGAGAGGTCAGCGGATTTTACGCCAAATTATCGAGCCTTTAAATTTCGACGTATCCAAGTAACAAAAAATTAAATTAAATAAAATAAAATAAATAAATGTAAAGGAATTGAAAGGGTATAAGGGTATAGAGGATGCAATAGCAGAGGTGGAAACCGTGACTCCGTGAGGAAGGATTTTTCGACGCGATTTAATCCTTGGTGAATTTCATTCGGGAAATAAATTGCGCGGTAGGCGTGGTGTTGCCTTCCGGACTATGGAGTGTATGAAAAGAGGGAGAGCAAACGATAGAATAGAGAGTAGAGAAAGACAAGGGGATAAAGGGCCAGTAAAGGGAAAAAAGAGAAGCAAAAGATAATAGAAACTGTGAGGTTGAAAACCTCGAGTTCCTCGTGGATGAAATGAACAACTAGGTTAATCTGAAACGTCAACTATAGGGTTGAGTAAACGAGAGTAGGCTAGATACACTATACACCTATAGCTAAAGTGCAACCGCAAAAAAGGTGGAAAGTTATGCTTACGAGCTGAACTGAGTTAAAGATAAATTTCAAAAATATAAAAATATAAATATTATGCCTCCTGTGTCTCAAATATTTATTTTTTTAATTTTCTATCACCATTTATTTTTTTTTTAATTATTAAAATGTGTATCTTATACAATTTTATCAAGAAAAGTAGATAAATCCATTTATAGTCAGACATAAAATAAATCATCCGTAAAATATAAATATAAATTTTTTTTTATTACTTTAAGTGACAATAAACCTTAGCGGTACTGATATATTGCAGAAAAAATTATATTTATAAAAAAAAGTAATAAATTATTTTTCTTTGTTAAAACTCAAAGCATAAAAAATTAATAAAATTTTATGAATTATAAAAATCCTCATAAAATTATTTAAAATTTGAAGTAGCAGAGAGAAAATTAAAAAAAATAAAATACAATATTTATTATTTGCTAATACGAACAACTTAATAGAATAGTAGTTATATAGTTGAGTTTCCGTTGAAGCTGTAGTTGAATGGAGTTTGAATCGACTGTAAAATAATAAAATAATACCCGAGTTTCTCTATATTTGACTAACAGTTTTACGAAATTCATTATCGCATATAGAAACAAGATTATTTGATTAATTCTCTTCAATCCACTCTCTTCTTACTTTGTGTATGAGTGTGTGAGTGTAAATAAAGATTAAAGTTTAGCAAGTGAGCCAGGGTATATAAGACATCTCAAAAGGTCTTTAATTAACGTTGATGCTACAATCTGGCGGATTAAGTTACGAGTAAGTCGAAGGGTTCTTCTGATTACTTATTTCAAACTCTGATACTTAAAAAAAAAATAAATAAATAAATAGAAAGGTTAACTATTTAAATTAAAACTTCAACTTTTAAATTAAATAAGTACTTTTCAAATGACAAATTACGTCAGAAGACAATTTGATAAAATACATATTTTTTAATAGATTTAGATTTTTTTTTTTTTTCATCAAAAACACTATTCCTAAAATTTTGTGAAATCATAATTAAACGTACGAAAAAAAGGAGTAAAAAATGATATTGTAATTGAATAAAATGACTACAATATAGATAAGAATGATGTTTAAAAGGATTTTAGCAGAGTAAGAGATTATATAACAGTCTCCAGGGCATTAACGCCTAAAGCTTGTCGTGCATACGCTACTCAGCAAGACGAGGAGGAGCTTGCACTGTTGGTTTCAGTTGGTTTCAAGGTAGATAGGTCGGTCGGGTGGTTGGTTGGTTGGTTGCCTGGTTAGTAGGTAAAATGTTAAGTTTAAAGCTGTAGGTAATAGATGAATAGGTGAATAGGTGAATAGGTATATGAGCGTCTGGTAGATGCACTTTGTCTATCTTTATCTCTTTCTCTCTCTCTACTCGCTGAGTCCACTCTCATCTGCAGCAGCCTTCTGTATTTCTGCGCCTGCCTTCATCCTAACCCGCAGGGGGCACAGTTTTACAAACATTCTAGCTTCGTCGGGAAAATCGTTAATAACCCGCGGGGCGTGCTAGTGTTTTGAAATTAAAATTACCCTAGAAGCTAGTTACGTAACTAGACTTGGTAACAGGAATATGTCGACTTATTAACACTTTTTGTTCTTCACTCATTTTTTTTTTTCTTTCCTCATAATTTAAATAAAATTATAGGCTTTTAATTTTAGTCAACCGATTTAATAGGATTAAAAATATCAACCTTTTATATTAAAATTTTATAAAAAGTGTTGTTTAATCATAATATAAAATGAATCATAAATAAATTTAAAATGTTTAATTTAATCCCGTCAAAATCAGAAATTCGTTTACATGAAACTTTGTTCAAGTTAAATAGTCATTTACATTATATATTTATATCCAACTCACTCGATGTAATTTAAAATTACACGAGTAATTTTAAACTATTTTAGCATGACTCAACTCACGCCATTATTTCTTGAGCCGATAGTAAAAAAAATACAGACGCTATCATAAAAAAATGAATAACTAAAATGTTGAGAAATAATTATAACTAAATGAGATAATATTATCCAAGCGAACGATAGAAAAGAAATAAAAAAAAAATGTTATTTTTACCAGAAGCCAGCCAACAATTTATTTATTTAATTATTTAAACAAATTGTTAAATTAACGATCGTTTGTCAGGTGTAAAATCTCTAGCAATTTATCTCCCAGCAACTATTCCGTACTGATACAATTAAAAAGTTTAGCTTCGAGAGACAATCCACAGATGGTATATTCAAGAGTTGTTGCTTAGTCGTCGTTTATTTCAACATTTGCTATCACGATTGTAGACTCCAGTGAAAACTCCTACGTCATGACATTTTAACACAAGTAAAAACTCGAACCAGTTAAATTTGTAAAAAGTCTAATTAATTAATAAATAATAAAAATTTTTCCTATTTAAATTACTAAAACTACAGAATACAATTAACGACATGTGTATTTTACAAGTTATAAAATATGTTGAGGAGTTAAATGATTTGTGTTTAGTTGTTAACCACAAGTGTCTTCCCAATCGCGTAACTAAATTATGAAGCGACGCTCCCAGAGGGTAATAACATCGAGCACAACTACTTGGGATCCAGAAACAGGAACCAGAACCAGAACCAGAACTAGAAGTGGAAGCTGAATCACAAATGTAAGTGAGTGAGCGAGTGAGTGAATGAGCGAGTGAGTAAAGGAAAATAAAGTATGTATAATAAAAGAGAGTGAGAAAGTTGGAGGTTTTACAAATGTTGGGATATTTACGAGGGCATTTTCTCCTCTTTGCAACGTGTAATAATTTTACTTGTTCTATTTATTTACATTTTTTTTTTTGTTTCGCTGTGCTTTATCCTTATTCATACAAGTTTTTACTCTGTACACTACGAATAAACGAATTACCTCAACACTGTCACTCTTTATTCATGTTAATAAATATCTGGGTTATATTTTATAAGCTCTCTCAGTAATTAAGATACCGAAAAAAAAATGTGTTGCTGTTTGATGTCAAAATAATAGCTTTACACGTACACTCTATTACTTGTACACAATTACATTTAAACAATTTATAACTTTTAATTACTTAACCTTATTTAATATTACTGATTGAAGTAAATAATTATATCAAAATATTTAACGGGGATCATTGAGGGTAAAATTATAAAATTGGGTTATTATAAGCCGAGTAGGACTTTAAAATGATGATAATAATGGTAATGATAATTTGTATGAATATGGAGGTGATCTGGAAATAAACTGAGAGAGAAAGAGAGACTGAGAGAAAATAATTGTTAACGCTGTAGATCGATTGAGTCTTCACACCCGACCAACTGAATGATCTCCAATAATTTTCGGATAGCGCAATAGCCGAATAATTACCGGTTAATTGCTAGTGAGCTTTAGTCATCACGCAGTCGTCACTAGAGACCGCGAATGGGCTCATTGAAACACGCTCGAAATAGACAGATTCATATGTACCATAGAAATTCGAAATCCAATCTGATGATGGTTATCATTAACATCATTATTATCACCATCACTACCATCAGATTTGTTTCGTTACGAGAAATCATATTGAATAATATTTGTTGGCACAATATTTTTGTGGTTTGTCATAATTAATACTGCTGATAATGGTAATATGGGATAATAGATTGTATTCTGTAACAAATAATTATCTCAATAATTGTTTTAAATTATTTTCAATAAGACTATTGAAAAATTATTATTAATTGTATAAATATCGAATATAACTTTTGTATCAATCGTTCATTCTTTTGTGTCCTTTGAGTTATTTGGTAGAAATTTATAAAGATTTACAGATACTTAAATTACTTTTATAAATTTATATTTCTTTAACGATTTTGAGGATTACGAGCACAGGAGCAAAGCAATTTTGGCGTAGCAATGGAAAAAAATTGAATAGATTGGAGAAAAGTTTAAAAAAGTAGTAGATCTATCTGTATGACGTAGTTGAGCTAACTTTTATATATTATATATCTATAGATTTATATTGTTCTGTTGTAATAGGACAAGCCCGAGTATTTCTATGTGAAATTGTTTCGCTTAAGGACTGCAAGCTGGCCCTTAAGTCAAGTAATTTAGCACTGCCGAATTGCTGTCTCGAATTCCTGGGGCGATTTTTCTCTAGAAAGTTTACTTTTTATTTTACTGGGTTTAAGAGTCTTATCTTAGAAAATAAATCAGCTAAGCTTTCCTATTCGTACAAACTATTCCTTATAAATAAGACGTAATGGTTAGAGCGCTACTGCCCAAGTGGAGTGAAAGAGCGGCTGTCAAAAATATTAAATTTCTTACTTAGTTTGTATCCGTTGGCATTTTCGGAGAAAAAAAAATAACACCAAAAGCCCTTCTAAGAAAATTTTTTAAAAATATTTTCTGAAAATATTAAAAATTAAACCATAAAATAGTTTAGACTGCAATGAAAGCCACGAACTTGGTCAGATACAATTTAACAAAATTAATGCCTCACAAATAACTACTTGCACATTTAGAAAAACTAAAAGAAAGCTCAGTTTATTCTTTCCACAATCTAATGCCATTCAAAAGTTTAAAACTCCTTTAAATTACCCAACAATCGTATAACCCCAACAAACGCTAAAACTGCTTTGTTCCTGTGCTCGTAATCCTCAAAATCGTTAAAGAAATATAAATTTATAAAAGTAATTCAAGTATCTGTAAATCTTTATAAATTTATACCAAATAACTCAAAGGACACAAAAGAATGAACGATTGATAGAAAAGTTATACTCGACATTTATGAAATAAATTATAATAATTATATTGAAAAAAATTATTGAGATAATTATTTGTTATAGAATATAATCCTTTATCTCATATAACCATTATCAGCAGTCGTCGATACTAGACAACGACAACGGGAGTAGTTCAGTGCTCGCCACTAGATAGCGCTTACTACTTGTAGTGTCCCTGGTAAGAAACTTATTTCAGAAGTTTGATATTCCAAATTTGAAAGCAGTTTTGGTATCAATATTTCTTTGTCATACGAATTTTTTATTATGTATGAATGACTCGATATAATACCTTTAGTAATGATATTATATTGAAAATAATAACTATAAATCATTGTTGTAGAAATTATGATTAAATAGTTGAAGCGTCATTGCGCTAAAATTTTAGAGTTAAATTAATTTAGTTTCTCTCCGAGTGCACACCAACCTATTAAAAAAATATTTTTTACGGGTATAAGTCGATAAGCGCGTTAGTCATCAGATAAAGTGGTTTAATTCCTTCGACTTATACATTCAAACTGTAATAATATTTTTGGGTTGGAAAATAAATAAGTTCGGCGACGATCATTGAGATAATCACTGGACACAGTAGTGGGGTTGCACCTGCCATGCCAAACTGTGTAAAACAGTATAACCTATAAAACATTATTAATCTGTCAAAGAAAACATCCCATTTCCCGGATTTAAACCATTTTAAAAAAATAAACTCCTCTGAAAAAACAGTTTTAACCTGATATCTCCGTCTGGATCTCCATTTCTATCTTCATCTCTTGATCCCCTCACATAAAACAAAACAAAAAACCGAGAAATCTTTACGACTCTCGCGAGAAAAATATCGTGAAAAATATAGAAACTTGTAAAGAAAAAAGATAAAAAAAAAAAGTAAAAACGAGAGTAGTTACAACTGCACAGCCCGTGTGCACGATATTTTAAAAAGATTGAATAGCAAGGGGTGGAATTAAATTATCGGCGATAACGACTCCCATATTGCCACTACCCATACTCGACTACTGACTACTAATACTAACATCAAGAGAACAAAAAGTAAAGGTATAAAGTTGAAAACACGTGAGTTAACCCCCTTGATCATATAACCAATGGGTGAATGGGGAGGAAGAGAAGGATGAAAGAGGCTAAAAGTTGGTAAAGCTCAAAGCTTATGATGAATATAACGTAACATTTATATATAGTGTTAAATTCACTGGCAAAAAAAGCAGTAGCAGTAGCAGTAAAGCAGGAGCAAGCTATGTTTATATCAGCTAGGCCATTAATTAGTGACATTTATTAATTAACGTGCGATACAAGCACAAAAAAAAATTGCCGCAAGCTCACTTATCTGAATATTTAATAACTAACATTAAATATTTCTTGCTTTATTTCTAGCTATTCCACATTTGCTTGTCTTTTTTACCTTTATTTAAATTTTTCATTAATTAATTTTTATATCTAAATATTTTTTTTTTCTTATTTATTTTACTCTAATAAAGTTATGGCCGATGTTTTGTTGGAGACGACGAGTGCGCGGGTGGCTGAAGAATTGAAATATAAAACGAATAAAAATAAAAAATAATGACTAGGCGGTGAGGGTGTTTTGAGAGGGTGCTGGTGTAGATGAAAATGGAGGTGAAGTTGGCGATAGAGATAGAGATGGAGTTTTAAAAAGGAGGAGACTGGCTGAAAGGGCTGAAGGGAAAGAAATCTACAGAGACACGCTCATTGTTACGACGTGACCGAGATATAAACGGGTCGTTAATTAACGAGACGATGCGCGAAACTTTTCTTTATTTTTCTTTTCTTTTTGTTAGTTTTACTTTTTTTTTTTTTTTTTTTTTTTTTTCTATTCTTTCTCATAGAACCACTGGCACAATTCAAACGACATTTTTATATGTTGACCTTGTGGGAAAAGGTGAAAAATCTAAATTCTTTTTATTTTAAACGATAAAATTATACTTTTATTTAATTAGCATATGCAATCAATTTTTTATAAGACATTTCATTTTTATAGTAATTTAATAATATATAATATATTCAGTGGGATTTCCATAGTAGCTTAGATATTTAATTAAAAGTTTTTGTAGTTGTGCAGTTGTGCAGCTTTACTTATTTTGTGACAAAAAATATTCGACGTGGCTTTTATTCAATTTTTTTTTTTAATCATATTTACTTATTTGCTTGATTAAAAAAAATTAATTGACCGAAAGTTTAAACCTCATACAGGATCCTGTATTACGAAAACATTTATTTTTTACACCTATCTGGAAGTAAGCACTCACCGTTAAAAATAAAAAATAAAACCAAAAAAAAACCTCCAGTACGTATGCAAAAAAGTCAAACAGCAAAAATCAGATAAAAAATAATTATTATGAATAAAAAGGGGAGTAGATTTAATTAAATTTGACCAAAAGTATAAATGACAAAGAAACTAAAATTGAGCATTTTGAATAAACCGAATTAACGAGATTCACAAAAGTATATTCTTTGATGGTACCAAAGAGTAATGCAAATAGCCAGACATTTCTATTATATTGCATAAAAGCATGCACAAAGTAAGCGTATACCATTAACTTTATCTATTTCTCTCTTTCTCTCCTTCACTTTCTGATGTATTTAATCTCACCGACATCAACTGAACTCGAGCATGGGCTAGGAATTCGATGGCTTTTGAGCTCACCACTGTCAAAGTTATTCAAGGGTGTGATGTGCACAACTTGTGGAAACAGAACGCTTTAAATTTTGTGTGCGGGCATATACAACTCTTGAAATACCGTCTGACTTGTATTACTCTATTTCTCTAATACTTGATGCATGCCCTCATTCACCAGCAGCTCTTGCTATTACTACTTTAGCCCAAGAAATAGCTGAACCAGAGACAGAATCCGAATCTGTGGCATCACAAGCATGAAAAGCTTATAAACTTAAATCCCGAGCAAGTTCAAAATCACTTTTACCTGCTAAAACTATCATGTAAACCTCACTCTTGATGAAATACTACTACGACATTTAGTACACGCACACTACATACATGTAAGACAACATCTTGTGAGAACTTGCAACCATAAACTCGCATCATATCCCTTTGACATTTAAATAACTATTTATGTCAAATAACCCACTCTAAACGTTGCTATATTAAATTAATATACAAGATACGATATATTTGTTGTTTTTATTTAAAAATAATTATTAGTTTTATTTTTTTTTTTTTAGATAAATAAAAATAAAAAGTAAAGATAGATGAACGGATGAGTTGATTCTCAAGAGAGCGTGACTTTTAGACCATTCAACATTTCTCATGCAATGTACAGCGGTTGTATTCAGTAGTGTCGGTAGTAGTCGTCATGGTCTGCTAGAACTACGCTAGGTGATAGTAGGTTCTATGTTGTAGACAGTAAGTAGTAAGTAGCCAAGGGGAGCAAAACTAGTAGTAGTAGTAGTAGTAGTATACGCGCTTGTGCGGTCAGCCGCAAATTATCGTTTGGAACACGCACCACTGATCCCAAAGGAGTCTTCGCTCACTCGTCTTCTTCATCTCCTCTGATCCTTCCTATCTCTATTCATTTCTATCACGTAATTCCATTATTAATTTAATACTTGGTTTTTTTTTATTAATATTCATACGCGGATTCACTCATTAACCATAAATCATTTATTAAATAACAATGTATTTGATTTTATTTATTTTGTCAATTATTATTATCATTTTTTTTTTAACTTTATAAAACAGAATTATCCATTAAAGTTTTGAATGGCTTTATGTTTTGCAGAATTATTAATAATCAAAGTTAGATGTCTAGACATTTTAATTAATAACAAAATATAGCTATTTATTACGTATTCGATATTCTGATAACGTATATTTTTAAAATATTTTTTTAGTGACCTAATTATTGAGATAAAATATTGACCGTGAAAATTCATCAGCAATTACTTTTAATAATCTTAAAATATTATTTGTTTATATATATATTTCTTAGGATCAACTATTTTTAATTTTATTACAATAGAGTTCCAAACATCATCACCAACTTTTCTTATACTAATATTAAAAGATTTTTAACTTTTCACAAAAAAACGAGTGGTATAATTTTAAAAAAATTATTTAATATAAAATAAACGTTATTATTAGAAAAGATTAAAGTATATATGTGGTACATAAATGTGTAAAGGTAGAGACTCTCGCGATCGATCGTGTACTTGAAACTACTGCAGCATTAGTTATCGGTCAAGTTGTTAGGATGACACCTGACTTGAATTATTTCATCTTCACAAAATAGTTGACGATTTACTACAAAACTCTAATAAATCACGTACAAAAAAAGAAAAAAACCTCTTACTTGGAACGAAAAAATTATAATTATAATTATAATTATTATTTCCCAATTATCGCAAAACTTTGGTCATAAAATATCCAGATGTAACCTCGATTTTGTTAGACTCATCATGTGGCACTTGGATAAAAGTTTGTGTAAAATCGTTGTGAATAATTCAAGTTGTTTGATAAAATAAATAAATATCATAAATTTATCTCAAGTACTTTTGTAAATTTGGTGTGAAAGAATAACAATAATAATAATAATGATAATAATAATAATAATAATAATAATAAAAAAAGGATAATATTCTCTATCACTCTAGTGGCATGCCCGAGGGGATGAGATGCTGGAGATGCGGCCGCGTCGCTTAAATATACACGGCGATGGAGATGAATATCATGAATATGATGAATAGAATTTTGGTGTTAATTCCGAGCTTATCCAGGAAAGGATAGTTATGTCGTCGCTCCTCTCTTCTTATTTTTCCTCCTATTCCTTCTTCTATACTGGCTCTCTGCCTCCTTGTTCATCATCACTGGGTCCTTCTGATCCTTATTCGTGGATCCTTTATACTCTCCAGGCACTCCCCGGTGTCTGTGTTTAAATACTGCTGAGATAGTTGTAGTTGCAAGGGCTTGTGGTTTATTCCAATTACCAATTGGTCAAGTTTAATTGTTTTGTGGTTCTCAAATAGACTCCAACATATTTTTTATTATTTTAACATAAAGAATGAAAAATAAAAAAAAATAAAAAAATTCACTCATTCAACTAAAATACTTAAGACTAAAGACCACTTGATATGATAATATTTCATCAAATTTTTTAAGAGAAATCACTTTTGTCTGACCAAAAATTCTAGTATCCACTTTTTTAGAATAAGGTTTTGTCATTTTAGGTTGAAGGACAATTACTCAACGATGTCGGCTACGTCGACAACCTACACACACACACACACACACACACACACACACACACAAAATTCTACTGACATCATCGACCCTCTGGGACGCATCCCAGACAATATACCCAATATATACACTTATACATTTACACAGACACATCTGCCTTGCACATCAAACATTGCAAACTGTTATCAAAGATAATGTTTCATTTTGGGGATGTTATACAGCAATCCAGACACTGATGATGACGATGATGATAATAATGATGATGATGATGATGATGATGATGATGATGATGATGACGATGAGGAGGATAAGGTGGAGGAAGATGATGATTGGATCCCGAAGCACTGTCTGGGCATCCCGGAAGCACTGCCAGTAAGTACAAAACACTTGGGCTCCAAGTACCACCACTAGTGTACTTCTACTACTACTAACTACTGATACTACTGCTTTTAGACAGTAACAAGGGTCGTGTAAATTACGCTCGAGAAAATTTTATCAATTTACGAACAAGTTTCACGTTACATCAATAAATTAAAATCTTTTGTCTTTAATAAAGTTATTTATTATCATTTTTAATCACCGTCTACTTAATATTGATATAATTTTCTCTGATAAATTACCCGATCTAGGGTTTTACAAAATTTTAATATTTTAATAAGATGAACAGCAGGAAAGAATACTGATAGTGGTGTAAATTTATTATAGTATAAGTCTATTTAATGAGTAATTAATTTTAATTATTAAAAGGATCTCCTAGACTAGTGGGAACAACCAACAGATGATTTATTTTCAATATTTTCCAACTTGTCAGAGATAATTTATTTTAAATTTTCACGATTTATTGCATAATCTTGATAAATTAATTAATTACCCTTTACTTGATAATTTTATAAAAGAAAAAATGCCAGGGTAAAATTTTTTTTTTCTTCTAATGAAAAAAAAAAGTATGTTTTTTGACGATTTTAAGAATAATATTTTCACTCGGAAAATTTGCTGATATATGAGTACTTTGGCCTGAGAAAAGTAACAAAATAACTTTTTGATGGAAACGATCAACATATTCTCACTACCCCAATTCGTATACTTTAACTTTACAAAAAAAAAATAACAGATGCTATAAAAATAAAAAAAAAGTTATATTATTAATCCAATTACATAATTATAATTATATGATAGTATTATTCGGTTTTCCAGTGGAGCATTTATAATTAAACGAACGCATTAGAATTCCAATGTGCTCCATACAACAGCTAGAGCAACTGCCGACTGCCAGTGGTGCTGGTAGTGACTGCACTAGGGTGTGTGCACCCTCGCAGTAGTACGATCGATACACGAAGAAGGGAATACAATTTCCAAGCGGATTCGTGCTGCGTTCTCCCTTCTCCACACCATCGCCTACGTATATTTATCTCTCTTAAACTCAAACTATTCTCTCCTCTCCTCTCTTCCCTATTCTACTCTTTGCGTTCTCATGTCCACCCCAAGTGTAAGTGTAAGTGCCGAAATAACCAACAACAAAAAAAAAAAAAAAAAATAAATAAATAAATATAAAATAAAACAAGACTCTAAAGAACTTCTGTATACATTTATATATATATAGATAAAATAAGAAATAAGAGTATGATTCGAAGCTTTCAAACGGCTTTTCGAGGGTTTTACCCATTGTCTCATGGGCAAACTGTAAAAAGGTTTTGGGTGTGTCATATAATTTATCTGGCTAAATATTTCTCTCTCTCAAAGAGCATTTCGAGACTCATATAAATTTAAATATATTCAAGTGCTTTTAAATATAAATAGATAAATAAATAAAAAGCTCTTTATTTTATTTTTATTTATTCATCATTCGATTGTCAAACGATTCTAATTAATTATTAGTTTATAACCGAGCCATAAATATAAATTTTATATAATTTATACACACACATACTAAATAATGAATAACTACTTGCGCATCAATTAATTTACAATTAATTAGCAACAGGCTAAAAATAACGTTTCATTATAAATAATTAATTAAGACATTTAATTAATAATTGACGACTAGTAATAGCAATAACAATAATAATAATAATAATAATAATAATAATAATAATAATAATAATAATAAAACTCACGTTGCGTTGCCGGCGGGTGGGCACATTGCCCAGGGGCGTCGATGAGAAAGGACGGACGAGCTACCGGACACCGGATCGCAAATATATGGGATGGTAAAGGACGTGCGACGACGACGTCGACGACGACGACATCAACGACGACGATAAGGATGAGTATGAGTATAAGCTATTGGTATTTTTTATTGGTGTAAGCCTCGGAGATTCACCACCGGCTTCCGCTTCACACTCGCCACCGTAACCGGTACCGATCCTCAGTCTTTTACACTTTGAGCAGGTTAAAAAAAACATTCCACCGTTTTTTTATTATTTTTTATTGTGATTTTTTAATCATTTATCAATTTAAGTTACCTCTGCATCCAGTCACGTGACTAATTCATAAAAACACCATTTATTATTATTATTATTTTGTAAATAAAACTAATTGCTACGTCTTGTAAAACACCAACACTCTCACTATATATTTATTTATTTATTTATTTATTTATTTATTACAAGTATTATTATAAATATATTATTTGAATATATATTAAAACACAAAAACAGCACCGTCACAAGATGAAAAAACACTAAATAACAATCACTAATAATATATTATTATTATTATTATTATTATAATTTACGAATCGAAACTGTTTGCGCTAGCATTTATTAATCATCATTATAACCATCATAACAATAATTACTGCTGCTGCTGTTGTTGTTATTGTTGTTGTTGTTGTTGTTGTTGTTGTTGTTGGTGGTGGTGAGCTTAAAAATGTCGTGGTCGTCATCGTAATAAAAAACGTAAGCATAATAATCGTTGTCTTAGATCTCGATTCGTGTTTCAATAACCTCATGACACTTGGAAATAATTCAAAACCCATCCAGAAATAATCAACTCGTTTAATCCAACTCAGTATCGAGTTACTGGGTCTACTTTTGACCCTCTTCATGTCACGACTGTCTGTATTAATCCACGTCATTGTCCTCAACATCATTGTCACCGGTTTTTCAATAATAAAACAATCGAAACTCAAATAATAATAATAATAATAATAATAATCTCAACAAAGTATTATTAACCAGAATAAATTTATTTGAAAAATGAAAATAATTCACCAGCAGAGCTACATTAATATTCTACGCTAGCGCCTCAATCCACCGCGCCCGTATCCTTTTCTTTTTTCTTTTTCAATACATTACTCATTACTATTTTTAACACCCAACAACAAAAAGCAAATTCATTGTTGAAAGGTCAAAATATATGAAAATCCAGGTTCCTTTGTTCTCTACGTCTCCCCAAATAATTACTCTGACTACTACTCTCACCGCAACTCCAAAATAACTGCCGGTTATCAGCTATCAGTTTAAATAAAAAAAAATTTAATTAAAATAAATAAAGATCCAATAGTATCCTCTGACACCTTGTTTGCTAAACAAATTAACCAGCACCCATCACTATCACTTTATTCACTATTCAAACAGTCTTATCCCAATTTCCTATCATTTATTTAATTTATTATTTATTTAGTTATTTATTTATTTATAAATAACAAACTTATTTAAAAAATCATCGGTCTCGTCGTCGTCGTGATAACGATACCGTTGACGTGCACAACCACCCGCGAGGACACTCCCTGGACATGATCGCGTCTAAAACGTTCAACAACCGCACACCAGAGTCTACCGACGGCCGCCCACCTTAGTACTGACGCTAACCGCCTAGTGCCTTGGTGGGTGTTGTGCCGCCGAGCCGCGCGTCGGTGCTGCTGCTGCTGCCAGTGCTGCTGCCAGTGCTGCTGCTGCTGCTGCTGTGATGCTGCTGTATAATAGGAAAAAAGCACAGGAGTAAGCGAGAAACAAGCTTTATTCATTGAATGAGTGAGTGAGTGAGTGAGTAAAAGCCATGCAAGCACCAGTACCACTCTACTGGTTCAACTACCACCACCAGTGTTGACTGTTTCCACCACTACCCGGTTTGGCGGTGGTACTGGGAGTAGGTTTAGAAGGGAGTAAAATCCTCGCCCCCAGTCAACACAGACGAAGAGAGTAACCTGCGCCGGCCCCGGGAGCCAATACCAATCCCATGTGCGAATAATCGCCGTATTCGTTGTTCGTTAAACGTCACGATGTTTCCCGATCTCGAACGAACTTTTACGGAGTCTAACGATTCTGTTTTTGACCCAATCCTAAACGTGGCCATGTGGCAGCACCAACAGGGCGACAGAACAACTATCATGTTTGAGATTCACTGAGTCTATGTCTGTCGTTGACGTTGTACTGGGTACAATCCATTATGTATGTGTGTACACATATATGAGAGGAAAATAGAGATAGAGAATAGAGAGCGAGAATGTTAAGGTCGAAGGGCGTTTTACCATGTGGAAAACAGCCCCACCTTCTTATAAATGTACTTGGATTCAGTGTCTTTTCAGTGTCTTTTCAGTGTCTTTTCAGGTCTTTTCAGGTCTTTTCAGAGCTGATGGAAATGGTCGAGTTGTCGGCTGAACAAAACTATCAACCAAAAGACGGCTGAGATAGTCGATGATATGCTACTGCTATTGCTATTACTACTACTAGTACTGCTGGGTTGAGTCGTCAGCTCGTCAGAGCGCGCTTCTTTATCTAGTCAAGGCGTATATTTCTACGGGATTTTCGAATGGTTACCCTTGGATCTATTGTTATTATTATTTTTGTTGTTATACTCTCTCTACGTCCTGTCGGATGATTCATATGGGATCCACTCTTATTTAGGACACTGGGTGATGCGTCATTGCCTTAGGGTTCTTCGAAATTTAGGTCAATTGTATACGGGGTTTTTATGGATATTTTTTCTGTAGGGAGTATTGAGTTTATTTTTTCCCTTTTAACAGATATAAACTCTCCAAGAGTAAATACATAAAATAAAAAGGAAATTTTTTATTGTTATTATTAACTGATGAGATGTAACAAATTATTATTATTTGTTTTTTGTTTCTTTGTTTCTTCATTGAGTTTGCTAATAAACTTTAAAAGTCAATAATGCTGATGATAATTATTGTATAGTCAATGAATAATGAAAAAGCATACTCGAGAGATGATAAAATATTTATGATGTGGATATATGTGACACGGTGATGTGGAATTCAGGACAAAGAAAGAGGTAGATTCGAGGAATAATTATTTGCCTTAGGTTTTGAAGCATCAAGCTGTGCAATAACACCGATAACATCGCCACCACCGCTAGCAGCTGATGAAGCAGGAGCAGGAGCAACAGCAGGAGCAACAGCAGGAACATATCAATAGAAGGAGAATCAGTACTAGAATTAGAGACAGACTATGGACGGAAGTCGATTGGAATATTAGTGGCTGCCCGAAATATTCAACAGACAATATAATAGTGAGCAGACCACACGCATCGTGTGTCCACGATTAAATAATTCGAATTCCGTGTTATACTGGCATACCGGTTAAATTTCAAATGGACGGTGATGCCAATCTATCGATAGAAATCCTACAACCCATGATCAACCAAATTGACGAACCAAACACTGTTATACAAATACATTTCTACATTCCTCTGGTGAATATTTCGGGTGATTTCTATGACGCAAGCTCAAATTTTTAAACATTTATAAACAGTAAAACATACATGCTCACAACCCGAAAAAAGTCCACCAAAGTTGAAATACTAAACTGATTACTTTACAATGCTTTTAGTTATTTAATCATTTTAATTTTTTGTTCAGTTATATAGATCAATACAAAGAGTAAAACAAAATCCATGATTTTTTTTTTTTAGATAACAACTCTTCAGAAAAAAATTTAAGCTTAAGTCTGCTGATTGTATTGAAAAGTTTAAGGTTTTGGCTACAAGATAGGGAGGTCGGAGAGCCCTATACGATTTTTTCTCTCTGAGTTATGATCGTTTTTAGCAAAAGTCGACTTTTTCGCTCTATCGCTAAGTTAAAAGAGAATAAATCGAGGCAGAAAAATTTACGGAAAAGAAAATTAAAGTTAAAAAACAAGCTTACAGGAAAAATATCTAGAAGTATTTTTTTATTTTTTGCTCGTGTGTGACTTTTTAAATTAATATTTGCTGAAATTAGTAATTTTTTATTTTATCCGACTGCACACTTTTTTCCTATAAAAATTTCAGGTCATATAACCGTTAAGAATTTAATACAAATTATTTAATCCTTATCAATTTCATTAATCAGTTGGCTGCGTTTCTATGAAAATCGAAAAAGTGCAAAAACTAAATAAACCGCCGCAAAACTAACGGCTTTTGTTTTATTATTTTACGACTAAAAAAAAGTTATTATCATTGTTATGGAAAAAAAAAATAAATAAAATAAATAAATCTATAAAATCTTAAAATAAATTTTATCCAGCATCTTGTATATAAATCTTTAAATTCTTAACAAGCTCAATATCTATTACTTTTTCACTATCAACGAATCTACTTGATGTTCGTCGTCGATCGTGTCGAACGTGCGTGACTTTCGCCCATAGAAAAAGTTATTTTACGATTATGTACTTCCGCCACTCAAGTTCCTTGTACTATATAGGCAAAAAAAAAAAAAAAAAAAAAAAAAAAAAAAAGAAACTAAGTAAATAAAAAATAAAAAATAAAGTATGAAATAAAAACGTAGCAGATAGATCGTACACTAGCAATCGTTATACAGACTAGTAGTTATTTTATATATATATATATATATGTATATATCTGGTAGTAGGAAGATAGTAGAAGCTAGACGTGAAAACAGAGCCAATAGATTGCCCGTACTACGTACGACGAGTCTTTCGATTTCCGGCAAGTACGTGTAACGTCAATGCGACACTCTCCACTGAATCTTCGTCATCCCGCAAGATATTGAGCTTGTTCTCACCATTAAACACACAATATAGATGTATACATTTTCTTTTTTCTCTAAATCATGCATTATACTATACAAGAACAAAATAAAATGTTTATTTTCACAAAATTAAAAAATCTCTCGGCAGGTTTTTTAAATTTTTTATTTTAAATTGAATTTAATAATGAAAAACGAAAAATATTTATTTTAAATGTAAAAGATTAACGGAAAAAGCTAACTCGTGTAAGATAATTAACAATCTCGGAAAATTCTCATTAAAAGCAACGTCATCTAGGAAGTCACACCGGCTCTACATTATCATATACCACAGGAACTCAACTCTCAGCTGCGCAAACGGACTATTACTAAATACATAAACCAACACACGAAAGCTTTCCCTAACAACAATAACAATGCTATATAATAATAATAATAGTAATAATAATGAAACAAGGAGAAAATATAATGTAATGAGATTTAAACTTATCATCTTATATGAGTCTGATGTAAAATAGGAAAAGTCTCGTCCTACAATTGTATATATTGTAGTCTTGGTATGCAAAATCATGAGACTCTACGACCCAAGGACATTGACCTCTGGCTCACTGCATTGCTGTTTTAGATGTAAACTTGTCTTCAAACATTAATTATACATCTTTTATCTTTCTCGAGTAAAAACTCACAAGAAATACGGTCAACAGTTAATGAAAGCATTTTTATTTATTCCAACTAGTTAATGAAAGTATTTTTATTTTTAATACGACGTTCATTATATTCTTTTTTAGTAGCAATGAATTTTTTAACACGAGAAAAAAATTGCCGGTATTTTAAATGCATGAGCTTAGTCATGTGTGTGCAACCTTGCTATCCGGATATTTCGAGTTTCGAGTGCTAGTGGCCGAAAAAAAAAAAATATACAGCACATTATTTTTTAAGGGATAGAAAAAAAAAAAAAAAAAAAACATAAAAAATAAAAAATAGTAGTAGAAGCAAAAGCTCAAGGCTGAAGATTGTCTCTTGGGTCTCATATCGCGTTTCACTGTGTCATCCTTTAGCCTTCGTGATGATCCACTCGAGAATTTCGATCTCTTATTGTAACGACTACGGTATTGGATGCTGTTTCTTTTTTTTTTTAATTTCTTTGCCTTTCGTCATATCTTGAGGTAAACGAATTATACATGAACACAATATTGGCTTAATATTTTACAAATATGATAATAAAACTTGGAAAAAAATATGATAAAGTTAAATAATTTATCGATTTAATTAAAAGAAAATAACATAGCAGAGAGAAAAAAAATACAAATGATAAAGAAAATGCCAATTTTTCCCAACCGTTTCACGATAGGAAAGGCCATAAATATAAAAATCGTTTATTTTGGAAGCAAGCGAGTGTAGCATCCGGGCATGGGCATTAATGTACCAAAAAGATACTAAACAACCATACAAGCTCACCAGCATTGGTGTTAGTGTGTATGAATTTATATATTTATACATAGATTTAGGAAATATAGTAGTTTCACCTGCGAATGCACATTAGAGTGGTAGAAGCGGCCGTTGCCGACACTGCCGCTACTGCCGCTACTGCCGCTACTGCCGCCACATCAGTGAAACCTACTGGGAACCCAGTAGAAAAGGATATACTCGAGGTTAAAGGGTACAAGAGGGTTGAACGAACGTGTGTGCGCATCCCTTATGTATTTTATTCGCGAGTGAAGAGGAGAGAAGGCCAGTTACCTTGCGCTAAAAGTAGTAGAGTAATATCGCCAGGAGACTATGTTGTCTGTCTTTGTAGTCGTAGGTGAAATAGAAGAAGAAGATAGAACAGAATATAACCAAAGAGGATCGAGATAAACCAAGAGCAAAAGCAAGAGCAAAAGCAAGACCGAAAATGTTCATGTTCATCCCCAACGTTGTCTACCCCCGACGTTCAAATAATTCATTTCCCTCTAAACCCACCCCTGTCTCGTTTCACAGGCGCCACAGACAATTTGTAAGATTCTAGCAATGCTATCCCAAAGAAAAAAAAACCTATTTTTAGCCCACGCCCCAATCATTTATTGTTTAAAAAAATTATATTATTACAGCTGCTGCTATTTATTCATCGATTTTATTTCATTACTTTCATGAAATATAAAACATTCATTTTTTCCTTCATTTATATCTGCAGTATATTAAATAAATTCTAATGATATTAAAAATTAATTAATTCAAATAAATTTGTCTTTTTGATACCGAAAAATATTTTTTTTCCTAAAATAAACTATTGATAGTTATAAATTATTATTATTATTTTTTTTTTTTATTCTTTTAATTTAAAAAATTT
Source organism: Microplitis deprimator (assembly GCA_964016945.1). Taxonomy (NCBI): domain Eukaryota; kingdom Metazoa; phylum Arthropoda; class Insecta; order Hymenoptera; family Braconidae; genus Microplitis; species Microplitis deprimator. The sequence goes on from OZ024707.1 coordinate 24,531,482, forward strand.
TTTAAACTTAAATATTTATTGTTTTACTTTGAATTTATATTTATTACTTAAATATATATATATATATATATTTAATTAAGAAAAAGTTTTATTCAAAGATTAACAAGAAAGTAAAAGAAACAGAATAATAATAATTTAAAAAAAATTTTTTCCACTGTATATATACTATGTAGCATATGTGAGAGGAAAATGAACCAGGGGTGGATTCTGCGCATCTAATACAAGATTACAGCGAGAAGAAAATAGCGCTTAGTAGCGCAGTCGCGTATCGATCGGAGCCCCTACTCTGGATCAAAAATAAACGGGGAAACTAACGCGCACCCTCTTAATTCTGCCTCCAGTGGTCCACCGGCCGCGCGGACCGTCACCATCATTTAATCTTGCTGTCATTTTTTATTTTTCACATTACACATCACACATACTTGCATCTTAGAACTTAATCTTCATTTAGCCATCTGCTTCAATTCGCGATTTATTTATTCTCCACCAATAAAACCAATCGCACATTATCCAGCCTTTTTAAATCAGTGCACGAGTGAATCCAATCAAGAAACCCAAATTAAAAAAATAGAAAATAACAACAACAATAGTAATAATAATAATTAATGCGAATTTAAATTTTCATTAATAAAAAGAGTGTTAGCATTTTAAATGATCAATAAAATTTTGAAAAAATATTTATTTCTATGAATCAAAAGTTGAAAATAATATAATTTAACTCACGCAACAGGTTCGTTGGCAGAATTATTTCAGTGCATAGACAAGTTATGTCAGAAGCGACGGCTCGAAATTTAATTTATCACGCAGACAAGTAGGACCTGAAGATAATTTTGGTAGAAAAATAAATAACTAAATGGGATAATTACTCTGATAGTGTTAATGCTATTTACACATGAGAGAATTAACATAAATTCGATATAGATCCGATTCTCTAAATCAAATGAAAGGATTCGTTGACTGGAGAATTACACATCGTACAGTTGACCGAATGAAAACAAACGATTGTAGCGCGTGGACGCGCAACTGAAACTACTCCAGAAACACGTGTTATCATTACCACCCCCATTATCATCATCATCATCATCATCATTACTAATAATATTATTAGCGAATCATAATAATTATGAGTATGATTTATGGAAGATTAATTGTAGTTACACTTGCCTTAGGCATTTGTTATTGTAACCCAGACGCTAAACGACTTTATGATGATTTACTCTCTAACTATAATCGGTTAATTCGCCCTGTATCTAATAATACTGATATTGTTGTTGTAAAACTTGGTTTACGTTTATCCCAATTAATTGACCTTGTAAGTTTATCAATAAATTAATACTAATATTGAGTAAATATTTATAATAAATATTTATTTTTTTGTTTTGTAGAATTTAAAGGATCAAATATTGACAACCAACGTTTGGCTCGACCATGTAAGTTTAAATTTGAAATATATATTGATAATATTGCAATAATAATGCAAATGACTGATTAAAAATAATTGACAGCTTGATTTATTTATTGTTTAATATTAATTTAGTTTATTCTATTAATATATACATACATAAATGTATAAATATAAAGTGACGTATAATTGTATTGTTTTGTGTACAGGAATGGCAAGACCACAAATTCCGGTGGGACCCGTCCGAATACGGTGGCATGAAAGAACTTTATGTCCCCAGTGAACATATTTGGCTGCCAGATATTGTTTTATACAACAAGTACGTGTCGCATTTGATTAATAGTACTTTTTAATAGTAATAAAAAGTTATTGCACCATTACTTTGAAATTTATTTATTTTATTTTTTTTTTTTTTTTTTGACTAATAAAGTTAAATAATAATTTAGTTATTAATGGATATTATTTAATACAGCGCTGATGGTGAATATGGAATAACAACAATGACCAAAGCGGTATTACATTATACTGGTAAAGTATTATGGACACCGCCAGCTATTTTCAAATCTTCATGTGAAATTGATGTTAGATATTTTCCATTTGATCAACAAACTTGCTTCATGAAATTTGGATCATGGACTTATGATGGTCTTCAGGTTAATTATTTATAACAAGTTAATTATAATTTAAGGAATCGAAAATAATAAATAATAATAATTTCAGATTGACTTGAAACATATAAATCAAAAATCAGGGAATAATAACGTTGAAATTGGAATGGATTTGCGTGAATATTATCCAAGTGTTGAATGGGACATACTAGGTGTACCAGCGGAGCGTCATGAAAAATTTTATCCGTGTTGTTTGGAACCGTTCCCTGATATATTTTTCAATATAACATTACGCCGGAAAACATTATTCTATACAGTTAATCTTATAATCCCCTGTGTCAGTATATCATATTTATCAGTACTAGCATTTTACTTGCCCGCAGATTCGGGTGAAAAAATAGCCCTCTGTATTAACATACTGCTATCACAAACAATGTTTTTTTTACTTATATCCGAAATAATACCCTCGACATCATTAGCGTTACCGTTGCTGGGAAAATATTTACTGTTTACTATGGTGTTAGTCGGACTGTCGGTCGTGGTAACAATTATTATACTTAATGTCCATTACCGTAAACCTAGTACTCATAAAATGGCGCCCTGGGTTAGAACGGTATTTATTCGAAAACTTCCAAAATTATTATTAATGCGCGTACCAGAAAATTTATTGAATGAGCTAGCGGCAAATAAAATTTATGGACGTGGAAAATCTGGAAAAAAAACTAAATTTGAAGCTGCTATTTCAGCTGCCATGAGATCACCTTCTGTTATGTCATCCCCTGAATCTATAAGACGTCGGGGTAATTTATTTATTCAATTATTATTTTTTTTTTTATGAAATATGCTTATGGAAACTCGACGGAAATGACTTTTAAATCCCAATAATATTAAAAAATTTTCGATCGTAAAGCACTCTCTGATGCTTCGCATCATGAGTCGTGCAAAAATTTGATATTCATAAAAAATTTGTTTTAAATCCTGCAATAGATTTTTTTAGAAGAAAATGAAAGAAATTTTTTCTCAGTAATTTAAAATCTTCAACACTTGAAGTATGAAAAGTTGAGTTTCCTGAGTGTTAACGAGTTAATATAAATATCATTCTACGAGATATCATATTAAGCGAGAGAGTAAGAAAAAAAAAATGAATTTAGGTTGCAATGGATTACACCCGAGTTCTGGAAACAGATTTATTGGTCTAGAGGCGGGGATGGCTGGATATAATGGGCTCCCGACTGTCATGTCCGGTTTGGATGAGTCTATGAGTGATGTGGCACCAAAAAAAAAATTTCCTTTCGAGTTGGAGAAAGCCATTCACAATGTCATGTTCATCCAACATCACATTCAACGTCAGGATGAATTTAATGCGGTAAATTATGATTATACCTCTTTAACATTAATATAAAAAAAAAAGTAATAATAATAATAATAAATCAAATTTAGGAAGATCAAGATTGGGGATTTGTTGCAATGGTACTAGACCGATTATTCTTATGGATCTTTTCAATAGCATCGATGGCTGGTACATTTGCCATTTTATGCGAAGCACCCTCACTTTACGACGATACTAAACCTATCGACATGCAACTGTCGGCAATCGCTCAACAGCAATTCCCACCACGAAATCCATCTTTACTCAAAGGTATATTACCACAACGTACTGACTAATTATTTTTTATTTTTAAATTAAATAATCTTATCAATTTTAAACAACTTTAGAAAAATATTAATTCATTAATGTAAAAATAAGTATCAACTCGATGAATTTAAAAATAAATTTTATTATTATTTAAATATGTCATTTTTTAGAATTACAAATTCATAACTTTGGTTTTTTACAATTAATATAATCCGAACTAATCTCGTTAACAAGTAACTTATATAAATAATATAAAATTATTCTTTAAAAAAAAAATGTATGCGCTGTCAATTTTTAACGTCAATAAAATAATCAAACTCAATTAATGATTTATCATATTTACTTGATTATTTTAATTATGTATATTTTTTTTTTTTAATTATTGTTATATATCGATATAATTTAAAAAAAAAAATAAGTATATAAGATATTTATTATGTAAGATAGTTATTAAGACAATTAATTAGTTAGTAATAATTATAGATAAGCCGTTTTATAGTCTCTTTAATAATTAAAATAATTATAATCGTAAGTATTGTAACGAGCTTTTTGACTTTTTAATTGTGATAAATTATTATTATCATTATTGTTATTATAATGTTAAATATTATTGTAATAAAATCAACATATATGGGATTTATAAAAACCAATAATTTTAAAATAATAGTTAGATGTACCTATTTGTTAATGATACGAGTAATTAATAAAAGCATCTTTTCATTAAAAATATACACGAACATTTATTTATATATATTTTTTGTTTTATTTAAACATGATATAATGTGAAAAAATAATTCAAAAAAGTAAAACAGGATAGCTTTGACTGTAAAAAAAAAAAAAATATTCTTTTTCTAATCGAACTGCGTTTGCAGTTTTAGAATTTTTTTTTTTAATCGATAAAACGTTTTATAACTTAATATTTGTACACCAATCATAAATGTGAATAAATTATAATTAATTTTGTTTTTTTTCCAAACAAAAAATTGCTAATTAGGTGTAATTTAATTCTAGATGATATGTTTCCGTTTGTATTTGTGATTATTATTAAATTAGCTAATAAATTAAAATCAATAAAATATTTCACTTCTTTTAGAAAAATAACTAATCTCTTGAAAATAATAATAATTTTTTATTTATTCTATAAAATTAAACTTTCTATGTATATAAATAATTATTTTTATTTAATTGTGTAATAAAACACAAAAAAAAATAATATATGCAGTAATACGCAATTGTTATGACAACAATTAATGTATATGTAAATTTTTAATTACTAATATATTTCTTACGATGGCTATTAAATTGTATTAATGATAATAGAGATATTGCTACGTGATTATATTAAGTTTGTCCAAATGAAAATACAGAACAAAAATTAAAATTATTGGAATCAATTGTTAAAAAAAATAAGTTAACTTGTAATCACATGGAAATATTCTAAATTTGTTATCATTGGAATAGAAGCATCGTAATTGTGGAGAAAAATATATCGATTGATTATTATTATTATTGTTATTATAGTTATATTTTTTCTCTTTCTTAAATTGCATTACACCTTTCAAGTAAAGCGTTTATCTCATGTCACGGTCATAGCAACTCTAGCAAAGACATATAATTTATTTAAACATCGTTGATTTAATTATCAAACGACGGACTTTAGATTTTTTTTTTTTTTTTTTTTTTTTTTTTTTTTTTTTTTTATAACAAAAATACAACATTTTAATTATTTAGATTTTTTTTTTTTTAGCACAGTAATTAAAGTTATAGACAAAGATATATGTATATTTAATAGTAAATAATATTATTTTTAAACCCTGACTGCCATTAATCGTCTTGACGGTTCAAAACCCTTCCACGTGCCGATATAAATTTTACATCGTGGACAAAAATGATGTACTGTCATGAAATAATTTGTACAGTACGGCAAACATGAGCATAAGCAACATCTGTAAAAAAAAATTATAAAGTTTAGTTGATGCATATATTTATTGTATAAAAAAAAAAAAATGACTAAAATATTTGATGAATTATTTAGTCTTACCCAAGAATACAGAGAATAAGACAGCATATGTGAGCCATAGGTTGATGATCAGATACTGTTGATGTTTTAATATCAGTCAGACAACAAGGACACTGCATTTTAACAGGACTGGATGCTAATGTGTAAGTCCCAGTTGGACGAACCACTCGAACCTCAGATGTTATTGGATACGATGGAGGTAAACTCCGTGGAGGCTGATAATCATAAGGACCTGGCCCATCAACCTGACTTGGTTGTGGCATTTGAATAGTCGGTTGTACATCTGTCGTAACATATTTTTATGAGCATGTTGACGATCTCTATATATAATGCAATAAATAACTGATGAATTTATAATAAAAATTTATATTATTTGGAATAAAAAATATTATACGTTTGATTTATTATAAATTTTAAGGTGGGAAAAAAAATTTTTATAATAAAAATAACGAAAATCCATAGCCAAATAATTTACTTTATATTGAGGAGTATCGAGACGTGTATTGCTTCGAATTGCATTGCCTGACGAATACAAGAATGAAGGCGAAAAGTTCAATATCAGTGCCCAGAGAGATAACTCTCGTATCATTGATACGATACGTCACTCGTACGGTGACATGAAAAAAGTTTAAATAAAAATATAAATAAACTCCAAACAGTGTCAGAGATTTACGAATGCAACAACTCTCGAGTTCCCAACGGTACCATTTTTTATTTACCTCCATGCATATATATTCAGTCAGATATTTTTAATTCAAACTGAAAAATCTCGGTTTACCCGTAAAATAATTTTTTTGTTTTATAAAAAAGATGATAGTTTTTATAAATTTAAATTCTACTATTTCAATAAAAATTTTTAACATTTTATGCGTAATTATGTGGTTAAATATTTTGAAATGAGGACAGAACACGGGTATGATGTTTATGTTTGAGGTGAATTTAAAAAAAAAAAAGAAAATTGAAAATAATTAAGTGATTGATGAAAGTTTGTAATTTAAATAATGAAGGATAAGGATATACTTACCGTGGAACGTCAGGATAAGGACAAATTTGTCAGGATAAAAATTAATTGGCTTTAATTATTATCTCTCTTCTATCTTGTGATAAATTTTTTTATTTTTCTTATTTTTCAATTGTACTTAATTTTTATGGATTTAGGAAATATCGGAATTATTGTTATAAACAATTAAATTTATGAGTGATAAAAGATTCGAAACGAGTATTCGAGAAAATAAAATGTTTTAAAAATATTGAGAGTGCATTTATCATCGCGCGTTGCTGCGTGGAAAGACGGAAAATGGTGATTAGCATAAATTTGTATAATTTTCGCATTAATATAAGCATTTGTAGGATTAGTAGCAGTGTACAGAGTATTAATTTATAACAATGAGATATCAAAAATAGAATATCATAAGAGTCTATGTATATTTATATACATAATGCAACGCTCTGCAGATGACACTGAGTGGTTTTAGATTATATAGTAAAGTTTAATTATTTATTTGTCAATGACGTGAATTGGGTCAAGATAAAACAATAAACCATTCATGATAATTAATAATTCAATAAAAAATAATTAAATCTTCTTTTAATAAAATAAATAAACCCGATAATTTCTTAATTATATTGGATAGCATGTGACTTGTTCACTAAAATAAAATAAATAATGTTTAAGATAAGATAAATAAATATGACTTACAGGGGCTGTTTAAAGGTACACGGGAATCTCCAGAATACGGCAAAACATTTATAGATCCCATTTGAGGATTTGTCATGGTCATTGATTGCGCCATAGCTTCTTCATATGACGGTGGAAGTGGTGGTGGAGGTGCTGATGCTCCAAGTCCTGAATCTGAACCACCTGGTACTGCTGGACCAGACATTGACGACATGCTCGCTTGATTTTTTTCCATATCTGTTAAATAATATTTATATTTATATTATCTGATACTGATGACAGTCATACGTTAATTTTTCTTAACTTTAAGTGAGAAAGGTCACTGTTACATTTAATTGTATCGCATAATACATTAATGCAAAATAAACATAGATAAGCAAATAAATAATATTGATAATCGTGATGTTGCCTTGAAATTTTAATTATTATTCAACGAGTAACTGTATGGTAAAGTTATTTTTTTTTTTTTTTAAATACTTAAAATCATTGGCAATGAATATTACTTATATTAGTGTCATGAAATTTCTGTCTCAATGTTTTAGAGTTAATTGGAAAATCACAGTCTAAGTGTTATCACTTATACATATATTGATGATAAAATATATATCTCAGTCACTCATAAATTTTAACTATAAAATACATTAACTGATATCCTTTCGATCTTTATATATTAATGCATACAAATATGCGTAATTTATTCATTCTCTTAAACTTTATTAACATAAAGATATGTAAACAAGTTGTAGATATAATTGTAAAAATAATTATTTGCTGTTTAATGTCAATTACAGATCGTAGGTCATGTTTTCATATTATTATTATTATTTTTTTTTTTATTCTAGTCAAAATAAATGATGTTTTATTTTTAATTTATTCATAAAAATAATTTTCAAGAAAAATGAAATTAAAAATTAAAAAATTTGTAAGTATCTTGTAATGACGAAGTAAGTAAACAAAAATATAAAAACATTAAGTATGAGTAAAGAAAGCATGAAACTTTTTATCTGTTGAATAATAAAATTACTACGGAAATAAATAATAACTATTTAATTATAAATGAATCCAACAGAAACTGCCTCAGTGTTAACTTTAATAATTTATACCATTAGTATATACTTTTATTTTCAATAGCTTAATGTACATTAACACATAAAAAACCTTGCGTCATGTCCTTGCACGCAAGTAGAAAGCCAGTCAGATTGTTATGTAATTATTTTATTTTATTTACAACAAATTGTGTTATATATTATACCGATTAAAACTATATATTTATTTTATTTATTAATATTACTCACAATTTAAAACAAATAAAATTTTTTAATTTTACGCCTGATATATTAATTAATAAACCGTGAGTAATAAAAATTATTATATTGATGAATGAAAATAATTAATTTCTCTAATAATCGCGATTACTCGGAAGATTAAATATTGTGATATAACTATTGTGATTATAAATAAAATGAAAAGTTAACATAACAGCTATTTTTCACGGTGTACACTTTCGAACCGCTATAATAATATATTAAATGTATATTAATTTTTATAAAAAAAAAAAAAACAGGAGTTTAATTAATAATGTTTTTGAAATGTCAGTGTAATTTTTATGTTTTTATAAAAGTATAAAATAATATTTTTTTTTTAATTACAAATAAATTTTAATTCGAATCATTTTTGTTTGTAAAATATGTATGACATAAAGATATTGATAAATAATTTAAAAAATAACTTTCTCTTTATTTTGAAATCTACAATTTGCAGAATATTTTTAGCTGTAGAAAGTAAATTGCGGTAAATTTTTTTTTTTAGTTTTAAATTAAATTTAAGAAATTATTTAAATGAAAAATTAATAAATCTTAATACTTCATTATTGTTATTAAAATAAAATATATATATATATATTTATAAATCTATATATATAGATGTGGAATCAACCATCTTTCTCATCTTATTCTCTTATTGATTACTTCCTACCAATAACTCCAAAAAAAAAAAAAAAAAAAAAATAGTATTTATGGGGATACTTTTAAAATCTAAAATATTCATGCATTATAAATAAAAAAAAAATAAAGCGATAAATAATAATTATTACCTTGTTGTTTATGTAAATAATAAAAGTAATAATACAAAAACAATTGTCGTGACAGTAAAACTTGAAGCACTCACAAGTTGGTGGTTATAAAAATTACACTTGTCGATAAATAAATAACAAAGTAAACAATAAAATAAAGAGTACGGAAGTTTAATTAAGTAGTTACATCACTATTAAGGTAAACCGATGGTATTAAAAATAATAAAAAAGGAAATGAAGGAACGAGTGAAAGCGCGATCGCGACGATGAGACGTTACACGTTACACGTTCAATAAGGTCAACGATCACTTAAATATTTAAGTAACAAAAAAAAATTAGTCCTCATGACACCATTACTTTCAAATAATTGAGAGCTGAAATTCAATCAATTTAAATAACAAATTATCCCAATGAAATTCGTTTAGTCGATTGAATTTTTATTTTTTGGCGGGAACAAGTCGCCATATTGTCTAACAGATAATTTTTATCATCATAAAAGTAAACCGAAAAAAAATAAATAATTCATTATTTTTTACTGTCAAATTGGGTTTATTTGTACACACACGTCTTAACACAATCGATCCACGTGCACAACTGGGCAAGACCACGGAACGTATGTTATTTACATACACTAAAAACGCGGGAATTCACCGATTATATGTTTATTCAAAATTTATTTTTTATTTAACAGAAAACACTAAGCATTTAAAACTTTTTACCACTCAATATTCATCACCAATGAAAACTCATAACGACTCAATAAATAAAAACTTAAAATTTAAATAATTATTTATTTTCCACGATAACTGAAAATTATTTAAACAATAAAATCGATTGGAACGCGAAATTTGTCGCAGTGAAAAGTGAAGACGCGAGCCGACTGACGAGCCGCTGAACACTGAAGCGACTGCGCAAAAGATTCAAAGCGCCATCTGCAGCGACGCCGCGCGCTTATAAGTTGGGGGGAAAAATAAAACAAAAATTCAAATTTTAAATAACAAAAATCTACCTTATCGACATCATTCGTTATCTACTGCAAGTAATTTTTGATAAAAAATTCCAGTAGATGTCCAGAGACAGACTCCAGGATCCATAGAGATGCTGATCTCGACCATCTGAATTTTGAGTGTAAGTTTATTGGAAATTCTCAAGTTATTATGGAAAAAAAATCTACTTTTTAAACACGGATAATAAACAAATCTTATCAATTAATGTATTCAATAAATGTAATACTCAATCCAGGTAAATTATTTGATAATCTTTTGAATTATAATTTATTTATGTTTATAACATAAGCTTTAACTTGTATTTATTTTTTTCCTTTTAATTTCGGATCTCGAGAAAAAAATTAACATTTGACATTCAAATTTATTTTATTTTAAAATACTGAATAATGTTATTTTTTATAGATCGATTTAAATAGTCAAGTTGAAAAAAAAAAAAAAAAAACAACAATGATGCATTACGGATCATGGATAACTCCCCAACAAGTGATGGACAATCGTTACTACTCATCCTCGTTTGTAGAAGAACCCTACCGCTCACGAAGTGAGCCTCGGGACGAAGACAGCGAGCAAACTGGAGACGAGACCCACGAAACAATAACAACAGCCACCTCCGAGGATCGAAGCCCCAGCGCAGACATATTTCGGCTGGAATTCGCTGCTACTCAACGTCTTAAACTAGTTTCCAATGCAGAAGGTCTCTTCAATCGTCTGGTTGCAAGCAATATTCTCCCCCACAACGAGCAGGACCAGATAGAGCAGTGGCTCTGCATGAAGCAAGAGTACGAGGAGTGCATTACCAGTGACGAGACCGCAAGTACTCCTGGGTACGGTGAAAACACTCGTCGGTCACTGGAACGTATCGAGGAAGTTACTGAAACTGACGACAAGACTGATGAATCAAATCCTCAGCGTATTTCTTCGGATACTTCAATGTCCGATGTTGATGATGATGAAGAAGATGACGACGACGATGATGATGATGATGATGGTGATGATGATGATAATGAAAATGATGAGGAAGATGAAGATGAAGAAAGTGATATTAATTCAGAAAATCCAGACTTTTTAGAAAAACTCGACGAGTGTATGAATAAATTAAAACAAGAAACAGATTATATTATTGATAATATTAATGATGAATATATTGACAAAAGTTTACCGATAATTGCTGGACATTTATCAACAAATAATAATAATAATAATAATAATAATAATAATAATATTAATAATAATAATTATAATATTAATAACAGTAGTGATGATAGTTATAAAATAATAAAACCAATACCAATAAGAAATAGATCTGTGCGGAGAAATTCAATGCTACCGGGTTCAGATATGTGTAATGATATTGTCGCATTTACAACGGGTTTAAAACTTGCAACGTGTTATCAAGACCAATCAGCTGGTGAATGTGTTACTGATAACTCACCGGACATTTTGGTCGATGCATTGAAGAGCAATGATATACTTGAACCGATAAAAACTCTCAAGACGCTGACAATCAACAATGAAGTTAAACAGACTCAGGTTAAAATTATAAAAGAGGAACTAGACGACGCACACAAACGTATTGAAGAGCTACAGAAGACTATAAAGATTAAAGAAGAATTTATTGGGGATATGATTAAAAATTCCGAGACACGGAGACAAAAAGTTGAGCGAAAAAAATTTAAAGTTAAAAGAGAACTAAGTGCACGCTCTTGGACTACTGATAAGTCAATGTCTTTATTCAGGGATGAAAAATGCCATCGAGACATTGAGTTGTGTAAGAATATTGCAATACACTATGAGCAGAGGCTTATGGACATCGAGAGGATAAGACAGATTGCTGGAGATTCGGCGAAGAAAGTTTTGGAGTTGGAGATGTCTCTAAATTCTTCAAAAATGCAGATGGAAAAACTCCAGTGGCAGCTAAAAAATGAGGAAGATAGGAAAAGTCAGTTGGAGAATGAACTTGCTGAAGATCAGAAGAAAATTAAAGAGCTGGAGGAAAAGTATAATTTAACAGAGTCTAAGCTACAGGAATTGAAGAGCGAGTCGGAGGACGAGAGGGCGAACTCGAGAATGAGGATTGAACAAAAGGCTTTGATTAATTCGAGACTGTTGCAGCTAGAATATTTCAAGGACAAGTCTTTTGACTTGGAGAAGGCTGCGGATTTTAAAAAAGCTGCAGACAGCAATGGGGTTCAGAAGTTAAGGGACGCGATCGAGGAACTGCGGATACATAAAGATAGTTTGGAGAGCCAGAAATTTCATTTGATGACCAAGATGCAGGAAGGAAAACTCACAGAAGACGAAGAGAGAAAACGACTGGAATGTAATGAAGCTATTGAGATGATTGATACAATGATTGAAAATAAAAATTCACTCATCTGTAAGCTTATGAAACTAGGAGTAAATAGTTTTAATAATAACTCAAGCAATCCCGAGGAATCTAGAATCAGCACTGAGAAGATGATGATCGACAGACATCTATCGAGATTGAGTGATCGGGAAATGAGGGAGTTGTTTTATGTTTACTTTAAAAAAGTTATTGACTTGAAGGAAAGCTCGAGGACGCTCGATATACAAAATGCTATTTATGAAGCAGATCTTCAGAAGATGAAGCGGCAGATTCGTACGCTGATGAACGCGCTCAAGGACAGGCAGTATGATCATAATCAGACCATCGTCATGTCTGGCAAAGGAGACCAGGAAAAGCTCCAGCTCGTTTTGAGGGACTTTGCCGACGAGGCTGACGAGTGGGAATTGGAGAAGGAGAGACTCAGAAGAGAAAACAAGAGTCTCAGGAGGAAAGTTGGAGAGCTCAAGACCGCGAGAATCACTGGCCTCAGTCCCAGCAAGTACACCAAGCAAGGCTACAGAGAATTCAACCCGATGGAAGAGAAAACAAAAGTCACCCGAGAAAAGAATCGAATTATCATTCAGAAAACTCATTGTGACAAAAAGAAAAAGTAGGTTTTATTGTTTATGTACTGAATTTAATCCAAAGGGTGTAAGTCATTATTTTTTATTTTTTATCGAAAAAAAATCTAGTGACCAATAGAAATAATACTTTTATATAAAAATTAATTTTTTTTTTTTAAATACAATTTATTTATTTGTTTTCTAAAATTTTTCTATATTAGGATATTGATTTTTTTATTTATTAATGATGAAAAAAAAAAAAAAAAAAAAAAGAAATAATCTTACACCCACACCTAAATTAGAAATTGAAAAAAAAAATATTGTATTGATAAAAAAATGTAACCCAGTGTTGGTATGTTCAGTATTCATAATCAAACCATTTAGAAATAAAATAATAAGTTATGAAAATTTAATAACTTGAGTTTATACTCGAAATGATATCAGATCAAAATATCTTTTTGGCATTTATTACTTGTATTATTTATTGTAATTATTTTAAAAATTGTAAATAAATTTTTTTTCTTACGTTTCAATAAATCGAAGATATTTATTATGAAAATTGTTAATATATTATGAAGCATCCATGAAAATTATTATTGATAGTCTTAAATGTCATTGATAATAATAATTAAATAAATTTAAACTTAAATGGACTTGAATTATCGTGATCAATATTGACGGAGGCCACCACGTCTAGCTGTCGGTTGCATCATGCGATTGGGTGGAGTTATCGAGATGTCCAGGTAGTCGCCGATGGTGAATCTTACTTGGGCAAGTGTTTTATTGTCATCGGCTCCCTTCTGTCCGGAACATGTGACACCAATTTCTCGCATACGGTAACAAGAATTACGGGGTTCCGGAGTTACTAATGAGAAATCAAAGTAAGTTCCTTTGCTGCGGGCATCCGGGTTTACTTCCTTTACTAATCCGGTGATTTCGCGCAAGGTCGCGTCCATCCACGTGTAGATTTGTAATTCATTTGATGGTACATTCCCACGACTGTAGTCCATTATGTTGTGATGACGTCCAGTGTTGCAAAATACTCTTAATAATAATGGACATGTCTGGAAATAAATTATCCAATCAGTTACTTTTTATTACTTATAACTAATTATATCCTTGTTAATAAGATCGAATGAATAAATAATTAATAAATCAACGTAGTGAGAGACTGGTTAGTAATTTTAAAAAAATACGAAAATAAAAGAGAGGTTAGGTTGTGAATTTCGTAATAAATAATTAGTTTACGGTGGCTCAAGCATTTAAATAAATTTTAATCAAGTATAAGGATTAGTAAATAATTTATAATGGGAAATAAATTAATACCTTTTCTCTATCAACTGGTTTTTCGGGTAACTGTTTGTCGTCGACGACCATAGACTCTACCATTGACGCCATTTTTGTTTACAATATTTCAATACAAATCCACATGGAGAATAAAGTCTCTATTCTATATTCTATCAGTCTCTATTTTCCATGATATACGACAGCATGTGCGATCTGTCGACTGTGATCTGTGGGTAGGTAATGTAGATAATGGGTAGGTGTAAATGAAACGAGAGACCAGTGGAGGTACGAGTCAAATCGATTGTTACGATTACTATTATATATCGAAATTTGAGTATCACCAATTGAATTGAATTTAAAAATTTTTAAAATAACCGAGATTATGAAAATTGATCTGTAACTGTAAAGAAACTTACAAGCCACTTTTAATAAAAATACATAGAAAGTATCATCGTAATTCATCCTCATCGATTCTTAAATAGGTCATAGGTCAAAGAAAAATTATGTTTTTTTATACTTTTTGGACTTTTTCCGACTAACGAGCATTGTAACAAACAAAAATGTTGATATTGTGATAGATTATTCCAGGTAAAAGTAAAGTTACGGGCCACTCTACATAGGAAGACACGTGGAGAAAAATAATTTCGGCCTCATAACAAAAGACGAGATAACGAACAATTTCTCTGTAGTGACAAACATGATGAGCTTACAGTAACAAATGAAATTGTAAAGTAACTGAGCAGTCGATTAGTTACGAAGACACATGATGTTCATTATAACTTCAATGCAGGCAAGTAATTCCGGCAATTTAGTCGTTAGTAATAAGATAGTAAAAATAAAGTTATGGAGCGATAACTGCACAGATGCGTTAAATACGACCCCTTGCACAAGAAAAATGATAATAGCAATTAAATGAAGCCACCAAGTCTCAGCAGGAGAGCGATTGACCTCAAAAATGGACAAAAATGCAAATTCTGGCCACTAAATCTTGGAAAAAAGTATCAAAGTATAAAGTTATAGGGCGAAAACTGCACAAGAAAAATGATAACAGCAACTAACTGAAGCCGTCAAGTCTTTACAGGAGAGCTATTGGCCCCAAAAATAGGTCAAATCGGGCCAAAATGCCCATTTGAGCCACTCAATCTTAGAAAAAAGTATCAAATTAGATCTCTTCACTTTTTAATGCCCCACTCTTCATGATACTTAACATCTTCAGAAACAAATCCTTTTCTTTATATAACCGATTGTAAAAATGTATTATCATTCAATAGGTAAAACCGAGAATGCTTCCGCAACCTTGTTCGTGTAGCTTACGGTAATTAATCGGGCTTAACTCATATCAGTTTTTCTGGGAATACCTTACTTCCGCCATAACAATATTTTTATTTCTCTGATATACGTTATCATAGAACGCCTTCAATTGAATTATACTGACATTGGTTATCATCTTTATCATTGACGCTCAAATTTATATCAACAGTATGATCTAGAAGTTATACTTATTTATTTAATATTCAAATATTTTCAACGATTTATTTAAATCTATTATGAAATACCTATATTTTTCATTTATTCTTCTCCGTGGCTTTTTTTCTGTTTATTTTTACATTTACTCAACAAATTCAGTGAATATCTCTATCTAATTTCAAGGAAGTCATTCATTCTCTATATCATTATTGTTGTTATTACTATATATCGCGTAGTGTTAATCATCATATTTATAATTACCTTGATATACAAAAGATTAATTATTGTTTTGTCTTGTTAAAAAGCTGATAAGACAGTGCAACTTTATAAAATAGCGATCGTCTAAGAATTAAATTCAGTTACTCATCATTCTTTCAGTTGCCAATATTTAAATAATTAATCAATAAATTTATCATTCTTTTTTCCTATTGTTTTTCTTTTTTTTTTCAATATGCAACGTAAGTTTTAATATTTTATCTTCATTAAAAGTTATCGTTAATATAAATTTTAATTAAATTTAATTATCATCGCGAATTTAATTTCTTGAACAGATCGTTTGACGTTAGTTGCTGTGATACTAACAATCAAATTGTTGAGTACATATGCTGAAAATTCTGAGGGAATCCCGACCGAATGTCCGCAAGTGGATCCAATAAATACAACAATTCATCTTGCCCATGAGTTTGACTGTTCAAAGTTTTATGCTTGCTCTAATGGCCGAAAAATTTTAATGATGTGTCCTTTTATGGACGGTAATGGTAATAGGTTACATTTTAATCCAAAGTTACAAGTCTGTGATTGGCCAAATCATGCGCGATGTAATGTATCTACTAGTACAACTGCGCTGGTGACTGAATCTACAAACTTGAGTACTGATAATTCAACTGAATCGATTGAAACAACCGTTAGCGTATCAACAGAATTGACGGAAGCTGATAATTCTTCACAAATAACAGAAACTACAACGGAATCATATTGGAGTTCTAGCGAACAATCAACGGTAGCTAGTTCTAGTGAAGAAAATATAACTTCATCAAGAACATCAACAGACTCTACACCTCAAAATACCGATAGATCTTCAGAGTCTACGCCAATAACAACAGAAGAATCAACAGTATCAAGTACTACTGTTGCAATAGCTCAAACAACAGTTCCATCACAATCTACTGCCCATATAACGAATAAGCCTCCAGTGCCTAGTTCTACTGTTACAGAAGCTGAAACATCAGTGACGCCACAATCAACTACTCATATATCTGAACCCACTCCAGAAAGTACGACTAGACCTTCGGAATCGACACCTGTCACAACGAGTCAACCTTTGGTGCCTAGTTCTACTATTACAGAAGCTGAAACATCAGTAACACCGCCACCAACTACAGCCGGATCTTCAAACACATCATCTGGTGTTACTGATCAACCTTCAGTATCCAGCTCTACTGTTACAGTAGCTGCAACATCAGTTCCATCGCAGTCTACTACTCATATACCTGAACTTACTTCAGAAAGTACAGCTAGCCCTTCGGAATTAACACCTGTGACAACAAGTAAACCTTCAGTGGCTGTTTCTACTGTCACAGAAGCTGAAACATCAGTGATATCGCAATCAACTGAGTATGTAACTGACTCGAGTCCTCAAAGTACCACTGGATCTTCAGAATTAACATCGGTAACAACAGGAATTCCTACAGTACCTAGTTCTTCTATAACCGAATCAACATCATACCCTACAACGAATTCTCCTACATCAACTCTTCAAACTTCATCTAGTCCAGACAAAACTACTAGCCAATCTACAATACCTACAACACAGTCTACTGAATCGTCGACTTTTTTAATATCATCAATAACTCACAACAGCACAAATACCCCGGCAATAATCACAATGCCTCAAATCACCACCAATCAAACGGAAATCACCACCATAATCACCATTCCAACTCAAATCACCACCAGTCAAACGGAAACAACCACAATTCAAACCACCACCAATCCCACCATCATCACCACCGATGATTTTGATTCAAATGAAACAACAGCTTCCTTACCTACCCCACTTCCTGAATGTACATCCAATGTATCCGGAATTTTATACCCTCATGAATCAAATTGCTCAGTATTCTATGAATGCAATCATGGAGACCTAGTTTTACTCAACTGTCCCGAAGGACTTTATTTCAATGCATCTCGTCAAATCTGCGTGTGGCCTCATGAAACAGATTGTCAGCAATTATCATCATCAAATTCTTCAACCACAGTTTCTGCAACTTTATCAACAACTGCAACACCATCAACGAATATTTCTATCTTATGCCCTGCTGACAATTCAAAGGATGGAGTAATGTATCCTCACGAGTGTGTGTGTAGCAAGTTCTACACCTGTACTGATGGACAACTTGTTCTAAATCAATGCCCAACCGGCTTAGATTTCAATTCTAGATTAGATATTTGCGACTGGCCGGAAAATGCTAAATGTCAGCTGTCTTCATCCTCATCTCATGTATCTTCAACAACTGAATCACTAATGACAAGTATTCCTGTCGAATCAGCTAAACTTATTGTATCAAATTCAACACAATCCGACAATTTAGTTGATCAATCTTTAGTGTCAACAAGTATTCCAGTTGAAACTATCAAACCTATTGAACCAAGCTCAACACAATCGAATAATTTGATCAACCAATCTTCAGTATCTAAATCTGAATGTCCAGAAAACGGATCAGGTTCACAAATTCCTCACGAAACTAATTGTCGTCTTTATTATGAATGTAAAGATGGTGAGAAATTATTGAAAGAATGTTCATCGGGATTAGAATTCAATCCGTTGCTCCAAGTTTGTGATTGGCCGGAATATGCTGGATGTTCACAGCCTCAAAGTACTCAAGGAACTACCACAGAAAAAATTTTAACTTCTACACCAGTAGTTGAATCTACTACACCAATAATTCAGTCGTCTACACAAAAAAATGAAACTTCTACACCGAAAATTCAAAGTTCTACGCTGGAGTTTGAAACTTCTACATCAATAGCTGAAACTTCTACTCTACCATCAGAAAAATGTTTAAAACCATGTCCAGAAAATGACCCAATTGATTATACAGTTTTAATTGAAAACGAAAATTGCTCGAAATTTTGCAAATGCAGTCATGGAATCCCTTACGTATTAAACTGTCCCCCAGGTCTTTATTTCAATTCATTACAACAAACATGTGATTATCCAGAAAGAGCTAACTGTATAAAAAATTAAGCCTTTCTTCCAGCACAAAAGTATTTTTCAATCCGATCTCGAATTAAACAAATCTTCAAGTATTTAAGTATATAAGGTATTAATAAAATATTGTAAGCTAGAGTGCAAGAATTAATAAAAAAATGATATATTTTCTCCTAGGAAGCTAGCTTTATCATTCAATTATTTATTCAGCCAAGTATATATAATTGAAGCATATCTAATAATAATTATTATCATTATAATAATAAGGCCTTTTGTATTATCTTGACCTAGAAATATTATTTTTAATCTAAATATACGTTTTGAGCAAGCAGTATAATATTAACCAAACGTAAAACACGCTATTGCAATCATAATTAAGTGCAATATCTAATATTTAGCAAAAATAAATGTCGTAGATTTATTTAATCCTCAAGATTGATTGTAATCTTAAATTAAAAATCATGTTAAGAAATTTGGGTTCTAAAAAAAAAAAAAAAGTATTTTTATAGTGATAAGATTTCTCCTACACTATTGGTATGTTTTTAGATAATCGACTGGCTATTTAGTCAGTTTGATTTTTGATCAGCACATTTGTCAATAAATACGCAATTTATTTGTAGGTGAGGATGCTTTAATTGATTTTTAAATTTTAAATCAAATGTTACGTTTTTGGGGTAAGAAATTATTATTATTTCATTTTTTTAAATATTTTGCATACTTATAATTAATTAATATTCTGCAGTAATTATCATAATTATTTTTGGGATCATCGCATTGGGATCGTCAATTAAAACGATTACTGAAAATAATTGTATTGGAAAATGTCCTGATGAAAATTTTCTGAACGCGGCAATATTATTAGCGCACGTTAATTGCACAAAGTATTGTCACTGCAATCGTGGAAAGGCGATTGTTAAAAATTGTGAATCAAATTTGATGTTCAATTTTTGTGATGGAATTTGTGACAAGCCAAAAAATGTTATATGCCGTTCCGATCAAATAGACAGCGATGGAACTCCAAATTCAAAAAATGACGAAAGTCAATTCGAAAGTTTTAATGCTATTGTTATATATTCATTGTTATCGATTATTTTGATTATTGGATTTATTTTTATTATTGTCTTTGTCTGCAAACGTAAAATAAAATTTCATTTATAAGTTTTAATAGTTTCGTTAAAGAGTATTATTTTTTTTTATTTCAGTAAACTGTTATCAATATTTATCTATTAAGTAAAAAAATTGTGCAGTTGATCGATTAAAAATTAATAATTCCAGTTAATAATCTATAAATAAATATTCTTTGATGATGTAAAACAATACTTTAGATAAATTTTTATTTAAAACCTCTACATAGTTTTAGTATTATCAAAATATGTATGATTTCAATATTATAAAATTAATTTTTTCTCAAATAATAATTTAATTTCTTATAAAAAATTTTAATTTATTTTCTAATTGTAAAAACTTGAAATTCGACAATAAGATTAAACAATAATCACATTCTTATCATAAGTTTTTGTTTTTTCTATTTATTCTTATCTTTATTCAACGATATATCTTATCATAGGAATTATTATTTCGGACATTTACAAACTTTTTCAATTTATATAATCTTTAATAATTATTTAATATATTTGTATCGAGAAAATAAAATTTTTTTAAACTCAGAAACATCGCGTGCGAAATGCCAAAAGGGCGTATAAATTTTTTTTTTTTGCCAATGACTTTGCAAACATATTCTAAGCTTAAAAATAGAAAAAAGAATTTCCAAAGGCAAAAAGGCGTAGACTCAAAATATACGCCCTTTTGGCTTTAGGAACTTGAAAATTTTGTAATCTAAAGCCAAAAGGGCGTAAAATTTTTTTTTTTCTAATCACCTGTTAAACATATTCTAAGCTGAAAAATGAAAAAAAAAAATGTCGAAGCCCAAAAAGCATACTGTTCATTTAATCGGATTTTATTGAATAAATGTTTGATGTTTATGCTTAACCAAATGAATCCTAATTTTAATTGAAATTAAAGAAACAATGAAATACTATTCACTACTAGGGCGTGAAATTCTAAAAGGTTCGAATGTATATTTTATCGCACCGTAATCATTTTTCAGATCATTCAAACGTTTTGAGTTTTTTTATGTTATAAGCATTTCAAGAAGTTCATTTTTTCTTTATTTGAATCACACAAACTAGCTTTACAAAGAGTATAGAAAAAAGTTAGATGATTTTCAAAGATTCATGTACTTGAAGATCGAAATGTTTTTCGTGGAAGGAAAATTAAAAAACAAAATGAAAAATGAAAAATCTGCTGGATCTAGGTATATGAAATGGTTTGCATAAGTGCAAGTATGTCAGTCGAAAATTGCAGTCACCCCCAATTACTCCTTGAGTCATCTTTAAACAGTCAAATTCCACAAATTTTTTTTATTTTCAGTATGTGAGAAACGTTTCGATCTTCAGGTATATAAAAATTCCATATAGAATCAAATAAAACTGAAAAAAACCCACTTTGCCCCTTCTTACAGTTCAATTTTTAACCTTTCATATTCATTTTGATATTGCTTCATTTATATAGCATTATTTTCATGTTTTGTAATAAAAAACAAAATTTTTTTTATACGCCCTTTTGGCATTAGTATTTCAAAAAAAATTTTTTTACTGATCTTGACGTTTTAAACAATTTTGAGTTGAATGGCAAAAAAAAATTTTTTTGTACGCCCTTTTGGTACAAAACCCTATCTAACTGCTGTAGTACGCCCTCTTGGCATTTCGCACGCGATATACCAAAGAATATTAATACATATACACAAATTATTATGATAAGTATAATTTAATACGTTTGTATTTAAAAATATATCTATTAAACTAACGGAGGCTATTTAAATTATTTAGCTTGATAATATTTAAATTTTTAATTACCTAATAGTATTCTAAGCTAAATCGATCAACAGGAAAAACTAAAATTATTTAAATATCTTGAAATCTTTTATATCTGATTGTAAATATTCATAAATTTTAGCTAAAGCCCATTTTACTAATGATTAAAGGTCAAGTAGGTCTCTCTTAATCAAAAAATAATAATCTAACATATTATTTCATCCATTTATAAGTTTATCTTAAAAACATAGAAGATTAAATAATTTTGAGGACATTCACATTATCAGATATATATATATATATATATATATTAAATATTTTATTAAATTTAGCAGAAATTTAGCGCGTGGTATTTAAGATAATGAACCGCACGTATATTAACACACCCAAGTGATTAAAATGATTTGTCATGTTAACCCCTACCAGTTACTTTCTATCGATAATCACTGGCCAATCTATATATATAAATAGAATTAAAATTTAGTCACATCCTCATACTTTATAGTTCTGTGATCATTTAAATCAAAATGTTAAAACTTTGGGGTAAGTATTTTTTCATCACATCTTATTTTCAATTCTCAATTTAATTTAAGATATTTTTTTATTTTTTTTGGTTAAAATTTTAGTGCTGTGGACAATTGTTATTTTAAATGGAATTGCATCTGCCTCCGAAATCGATGATTTAAAACTGAATGATCCATTTAAATCAGTGAGCAATGTTGACCAAGTAGCATACGATTGTTATGGTGAATGTCCAAGAAATGAGTTGAGAAAAATTTTTTTACTTGCTAATCAAGATAAAACAAAATATTGTCGTTGCAAATATGGATTACCCTATCTTCGAAAGTGTCATTCAAATTGGGTTTTTAGTTTAGAAGAAGCTGAATGCATTGATCCATCAAAATCTATAAATACCAAAAATTTAACTGGTTTCATTAAATCTTTATGGAAAAAAACATCGTCAGTATTTGACAGTAGTAATAATAGTTTATCAGCATCAGTCCAAAAAATAAATTATGGGAACGGATGTATAGGTAAATGTTCAAAAGACATTGCAGAGGTAGCGATATTACTTGCTCACCAAGATTGTTCTAAATTTTGCCAATGTAAAAACGGCCATGCAAATGTTAAAACATGTCGATATGATATGGAATTTGATTTTCAAGAAGGAATTTGTGTCACGCATGGCAAAGCACATTGTAAAAGTGAGTCTGCAAAACCTGTGCCGTCTTATAATTGTATTGGAACATGCCCGAACGGCGATCTTTGGAGCGCAACAACTTTATTAGCTCACGATGACTGCCTGAAATATTGTGTCTGTAATAAAGGAATACCAAATATTAGAGATTGCCCTCCCGGCTATCATTTTGATATTAACGGCGGAGGGTGTTTAAAACCAGAGGATGCTATGTGCGATCGCTTAAATGGCATCATATCCAATACTGTCGATTGTATTGGTAATTGTACAAACGCAACAAATGTCAACAAAGTTTGCTTACTAGCTCACAAAGATTGTCACAAATATTGTGTCTGCAAAAATCTTAAAGTAACTGTCCACGTTTGTGAAAATAATTTGTACTTCAGTTTAAAAACTCAAAGTTGTACTACTAAAGAAGAAGCAGGATGTCTAGAACCACCACCACCACCACCACCACCACCACCACCACCAGGATGTCTTGGTGTCTGTCCAACAGTACCCACTATAAATGCAACTTGCACAACTCCACATAGCGACTGTACTAAGTACTGTTTGTGTGATAATGGAAATCCTATTGAAAAAGATTGTCCGATAGGTCTTCATTTTAGTGTTAAAGAGGGTGTTTGTGTTGATCCAAAGATAGCTGAGTGTGAACTTCCTGAACCATCGGAGGATGGTTGCCTGTCTTTAGAATGTGATGCAGATCCAAATAAAGCATGTATTAGTAAACATTCAAATTGTACTAAATATTGTATATGTTATAACGGAACAATAACAATTAATTCCTGTCCCAACGGAGAGCATTATAATTTCGAATCACTAAAATGTGATAAGCCCGAAAATGCTGGTTGTGATAATTCAATTACACCAATTCCACCACTCACTTGCGATCAACATAGATGCAGTTCAAACTCAAGATGCCGATGGCCCACTAATGATTGCACACAATACTGCGATTGTCGCAATGGCGTGACAACTATTAACAAATGTCAAAATAATTTTCATTTCAATCCTATAAATGGAACATGTCAAAATCCGCTAATTGCTGGATGTGAAAATCCAATACCAACCATTCCAACTACACCAATTCCAATACTAATAGGGTGCTCAGATGAATGCATAGCTGACAATGATCCTGAAAAAATTTGTTTCCAACCCAACGAAGATTGTACAAAATATTGTACCTGTCGCAATGGTACAAAAATGGCTCATGAATGTCCAAAGGGCTTACATTTCAGCAAAGACAAAAAAGAGTGTGTTGATCCAACAATTGCAGGATGTGTACCTTATGATTGTATCGGATCATGTCCTAATCAAAATACCGCGGCTTGCTTGCTTATGCACGGTGACTGTACAAAATATTGTCACTGTATTCGTGGTAAGCCAATTGTTAAAAATTGCGGTTCAGGTCATTTCAGTTTGGAGCTCGCAAAATGTGAGAACCCGGAAATAGTTAAATGTGATCGTATTAATGGCACTGTTAATTCTTATTGGTCTTCTTGGAGATCAAATAAAGTCAGAAGTAATCGTATTCATCATCGATATGCAAAAAAAATTATTTCGGAAAATTGTATTGGAGATTGTCCTCAAGAAGATATTACAGACGTTGCAGTTGTTTTGCCGCACAAACATTGTTCAAAATATTGTCATTGTGTTAATGGACATGGGTACGCAGAATCATGTCCGAGTAATTTACGCTTTAGCTTACACAATGCCACGTGTGTGAGCCCACAATATGTAGAATGCAACATTATTTAAAACACCTTTTGTAATAATAATTATTATTAACGATAATAAATTAATAATATTTTTGGATATT
The DNA here is from genome assembly GCA_964016945.1 of Microplitis deprimator. NCBI lineage: Eukaryota > Metazoa > Arthropoda > Insecta > Hymenoptera > Braconidae > Microplitis > Microplitis deprimator. The sequence goes on from OZ024707.1 coordinate 24,556,669, forward strand.
CTTTGGAACGGGGTAACTTATAAGATAATATTAATAATTTTGGGTTTATAAAAAATTTTTTATTTGTGAAAAATAAAAAAATATAAATGTCAAGTATTAAAGTTATATATATTTTTATTTTTAAAAAATAAATTTTTTTTTTGACATGTATGCGTGTTGTTTCATATTTATAATTTATTATGTAATGTTTATTTAAGACTTAATTATTATTTTCAGTAGGTTAATTCAAATAAATATTGTTACGTCATTCGAAATAAAATAAAATAAGTTTAATTAAATTTTGCGGTAGATACAATCGATGATATACGTGACAAATTTTCAATCTTTTGTACGTGCAGACGCATTACAATGACATTACTATTGTAAATAATTAAAAAAAAAAAAAAAAAGATAAAGACAAATAATATTTATATCGGTATTAATTTAAAGGAAAAAGGTTATTCACATCGATATTGTCATTTATTTAAATTAATATTTTTTAGTGACGCATACTGTCCAAGAAAAATTCTAAATCAGTACAATCAGTTTTAAATCGGAAATCACAATTTAAAGTTTTTGAATTAAAATATAAATCTTTTGGACAATCCATTTCGTGATAGTGTCCCCAATTGCATAAACAAAATTTCGAACAATTTAAATGGGGATATAAAATTAGTTGATCGTTGTGAGAACTGCATTCTCCTAATGAACAGCCATCTTTACGTGAAATTCCAGCGGGTTCTAAATGAAATTCCGATTTTTCCAATGCTGCAAATCGAGATGCTGAGCAGATCGACAGTACAACCATCCAAAAAATAACTTGAATTTTAAAAATAATAATTTTATTAATTAATAACTTTGAAAATTATAATTGATAAGATTAAATTCTTACGAAGATATATAGCCGTTACGATGACTCAAAAATTATCTAATTTGTTACTGATTAAATTCCAAATTCTTAAGTAATAAAATATGATATACTTATGAAAAAATAAATAAATAACTCACTCAATTGACTATTAAACATATTTAATCAGTAATCCAGTGCACTGCGTAAAGACTTTTTACAACTCTGCTTAATAATTAATTTGTCTTCTTTTTATACTAAATATCGATTACTAAATCATATAAAAATAACAAGCCCTACTCTATTTCCTTAACTTTGTTATTATAGTTTTGATAAATCTATAACCGTCTATATTTATCTATAAAATAAAACTATTTATAGTATTATTAAGTGACTGTGTAGCCATTAAAACAAATAATAATGAATAAATAAATATTAAACTTTTAATTTGTATAAAATTATATATCGATAACTATTTCCGTCTGTATTAAAAATATTTAATTAGTTATTTTTATTAAATGATTAATTATTCAACTCAATTTGATATGATGGCTTTATTTTTTTTTATCAATTAAGAATATTGCTCAACAGATTGACAAGTTGATAACAATAATAAATAGTCTATTGTTACAAAAAGTTGTTGAGTAAAAATAAAAATGATGTCATTAATTTTTTTTACATTTTTACTTACAATTAGCCTGAATTTTATAAATCTCGCATCAATAAACAAAAAAATGAAAAATAAATAGACAATATACAATAGACTTGAAATAATATTTGTAGTATAAAATAAAATATTTTTTAAGAGATTATAGTCGGATTAATCGAAATAATTCTCAACCAACATCAAAAGGTGTAAAGCTGCTCAACAAACATTACTATCGAGATATCGTTTATGATTTGTTAAATTTAGTATATTAGGGATTAAAAATTAGTATAAAAAACACAGTAAATTATTTAAGTCGCGTCATAATAATTTAGAGTATCACTGTAAGTGTTTAGACGAATTTTATTGTAAAATGTTTAAATTCTTGGGTAAGTCTATTTGTCCAATCTTTGTTACAATTACTGAAGATTTTTTATTAATGTCAATAAATTTTTAATAAATGATTATTCTTTAATAGTGATAGCATCAACGACAGTATTGATTATAGTAACATCACAACCAATAGACAGCAATAGATGCATGGGAAAATGTCCGCGGTCAAATAATCGATTCGATAATCCAACTTTGCTAGCCCACGAAGATTGCACAAAGTATTGCTTCTGTAAAAATGGATGTCCAACGGTTAGAATATGTCCAGTACGTTTCCATTTCAGTTGGGAAGAGCGGATGTGTTTGCCCATCGGTGTAGCCAAGTGTGACGATCGTAATAATTGCCTAAGAAAATGCCCATTTGAACATGATGATGAAAGTGTATTATTCTATGCCCATAATAACAATAGTAAATATTGTCACTGTCATGAATGGGGTATAGTGACTGTAGAAAATTGTCCAGAGTCTTCAATATTTGATCCTGAGTATGGTTCTTGTAGAGCTATTGAAGATTGTAATAATACGGTTACTGAAAAACCACATATTCGGACTTTATGGCCAAAATTATCAACATCAACTGTAGCACCTAAAAATTACGATTCAACAACACCATTAGACATGTCAGTGACTGTACCACCTGTAAATAATAAACCTACGACTCCAGCATATCATCCGGAGCATTCAACTTCAACATTAGCACCGAAAAATGAGGATTCAACAACACCATTAGACATTTCAGTGACTGTATCACCTGTAGATGATAATCCAACGACTCCAGGATGTCCTTATAAGCATTCAACTTCAACATTAGCACCTAAAAATGAGGATTCAACAACACCATTAGATATTTCAGTGACTGTACCACCTGTAGATGATAATCCAACGACTCCAGGATGTCCTGAGAAGCATTCAACTTCAACATTAGCACCTAAAAATGAGGATTCAACAACACCATTAGACATTTCAGTGACTGTACCACCGGTAAATATTAAACCTACGACTCCAGCATATCATCCGGAGCATTCAACTTCAACATTAGCACCTAAAAATGAGGATTCAACAACACCATTAGACATTTCAGTGACTGTACCACCTGTAAATATTAAACCTACGACTCCAGCATATCATCCGGAGCATTCAACTTCAACATTAGCACCTAAAAATGAGGATTCAACAACACCATTAGATATTTCAGTGACTGTACCACCTGTAGATGATAATCCAACGACTCCAGGATGTCCTTATAAGCATTCAACTTCAACATTGGCACCTAATAATCATGGATCACCAGCAGAAACTAAAAATTGCAGCTGTCCGGAACCAGAAACACCGAAAATAATTAAAATATCAAATGGTGTTGATGACTGCATCGGTTACTGTCCACTAGAAAACGATCGTAGCTACACAGAACACTTACCTCATAAAAATTGTTCACATTATTGTAAATGTGACTGGGGTACATCTACTGTCATGATGTGTCCAAAAAACTTACATTTCAACCGTAATCTTAAAATATGCGACTATCCCGAAGACGCTAAGTGCTCTGGAATAGGAGGATTAAACACATCGTCGGCAATACAATATTAATTCTATAAGAATGTAAACTTAAATTGAAATTAAGTTTTAGATTATAAATTTATAAAATCAAACTATTGTTTTTTTCTTTTTTTTTTTTTTTTTTTTTTTTTTTTATATATATATATATAAAATTAATTATTTACGTTTTTTTTTAATTTAAAAATATACATATATTTATATAGAATTTAATAACTATTTTGTTTATATTATTTATTATAATACAGTCTCTAGTTTGTTCTTTTTTTTTATTTTTTTTGACTAAAAAAAATATCTCAGTAACAAATGAATGAATAAAAAAGTATTGATATTTTCAGTGTAACAGAAAATTATTTTTTTTTTTTCTGTTCATTCTATCGTGCAGTAGTTATCAGTATGTTATTTATTCTAGATAAAATTGAAATACAACAAATATGTAAACCTAATATCACTTTATTTTATTTTATATCTTGTAAAATTAAAAGTTATTTTATTGGATTTAATATTTTTTTACTTTTATTATTATTAAAATATTTATATCATCAAGTTCATCATCATTTTTTTTTTAATTTTATTATTATTTTCAATAATAAATCTTGGAAAATATCACTCAATATATATATGTATATATATATATATATATACATAAATAAATATTATAACACTAATTTTTTTTAATTTAATTTCAATACTAATAATTTAAATATATACATACATAAATTTCTACATATGTATATATTCATTTAATAATAAATATATTTTTAAAAATTTAATATCTGCACTGCAGCCAGGATATAAATCAATTCAATGTAAATTTATAACCATCCAATGAATCTATTACTTATTTCGAAAACAAAAACTCTATTAAAGCCATAGAAAAAAATAATCTAAGCGTTTACATTTCCAAATTATATAACCATCTACGTAATACTGAATTTAATAATACTCTGATACGAATTTTATTTCGAATAATTTCTTCTTTTTTGTCAATGTCCACTTGGTCCACGTGGTCAACTTGTTTGACTCGATTGTCATCTTTTATTTCTCCAGCAGTTACTTGTTCCTCCAGAGAGTTTTCTTGGAGTTCATGTTTATCTCCAGCATTGTCAAGCCTTTTCATAAGTGAATCAATAATCACACGTGTGTGCGGACGATCGTGAACGATAATCGCTGGGATTACTCCCCTTTTCCCATACCTACGACAATAATCAAATAACAAATATAATAACACTTTGACAAGCTAAGTAAACTATATTATTATTGTTTAATAAATTCCAAAGTTTATTTTAAATTTATTTACTATTAGATAAAATATTTTTTTATTTTTTTTAAATTAACCTATTTTGATCATTATTTTTTTTTTAATTTGATCAATAAAAAAAGAAAATTATAATCGAATCTAATGTAATTCTGAAAGAATTTCATGGAAATCTTATCATGAATTTTTTTTGATGATTAATTTTCAATATTTATATATAGCTATTCGGCTTAAGCAAAATATTAAGCAGTACCTTGCTTTACTATTGACTGTATAGAAATCGCGGACAAGATCCAAATATTTTCTCAATTCATCAACATCGGTAATTATTTTTGGTCTTGTCGGTCTAGCCATGGTATCAGGTTCTGCACACATTACTTTCGATCCCAGCATCCACATCACAAAAAAAATGCATGAGAACGTCAAACAACCAACATTGTTACTTAATCCCATGGTGTGACTCATAATTTAAGAAAGGGTTCAATAAAAAAATTGATCTTGATTGATTGCCAATCTGTATGTTGTTATCCGATCTAAAATAGAAAAACGTGTAATATTAGTGTGAGAATCTGATTATCTTAGATTAAGTTCAAAGATAAAATTTATCATTAATAAATTAATACAATGATACAGAAAATGTACGTCCATGATTTATGAGAATGTTCGGAGACGCTTTTTTTTTTTTTTATTTTTAAGATAGTAAATCGCATCAATACACTGATTCGTATATTCATATATTTTTTTCTATATCAGTTTATTTTATTTTAAGTGATTGAGTTGTCGTATATAAAAGAGTAAAGAAAACTTTGATTTATCATAAATTCTCAGATTAACTCAGTACCTCAATTCAATCAATTAAAAATGTCACGATTTATCGGTAAGTTATAAAAAAAAAAAAAAAAATCTATATAATTTATATTGAATAATTTAAAAAATAAATTAAAATTATAGTTTTATTTGTTGGATTTATTTGTGGGATAACTGCAGCATCGGAAGTGTGTATTGGTAAATGTCCGGTACAAACATCATTAAATGGTTCAGTAATATTTTTACCGAATGTTAATTGTTCGAAATATTGTGTCTGTGATCATGGACGACCTATTGAAATGCCATGCCCAGCAAATTTACATTTTTCCACTGAAAATAATACTTGTGCTGATCCAGAACAAGCTAACTGCATTGATGTCACATCAATAGCTAATCCAACATCTGAAGAATCAGAGCAAGAAGACGATAATTTTTTTAATTATTTACATAACTTGGAATCTAACAATTTATATAAATTTAATTCAAAATCAGGAATTCGTTACAACACCTATTGTGCAAATTCAACAGTTGATTGTCGTAACAGACCTCTAAGTTGTATTGGAGAGTGTCCTACTAATCATCCACAACAAATTTATTTGCTTGCACATGAAGACTGTACTAAATATTGTATATGCCAAAATTATTTGCCAGTAACCAAATTATGTTCTGAAGATCTTCATTTTAGTATTGATGATGGAATGTGCTTGGAACCAGAGAAGGCTCTGTGTGACGGTGTTAATGGTTATATAACAACAACAACAACAACTCCCTCACCATCTTATAAATGTGCAAGCGAATGTCCATTTTACGATAATCCAGACTTGGTTGTTTTAGTGGCACACGAAATTTGTGGAAAGTATTGTCATTGTAAAAATGGGATTGGTGAACCGAAAGATTGTCCATTAAATTCACATTTCAGTTTATTGCATGGTGCATGTGTTGATCCTGATATTGCTCAATGCCCTTATGCTAATGGTACTGTAATACCTATACCAGTAACACCGGAACCAGTTACACCAGTTACACCAGTAACACCGGAACCAATTACACCAGTAACACCGGAACCAGTTACACCAGCAACTCCGGAACCAGACAAATCAGGTTGTATTGGGACATGCCCATTGTATAATAATCCAACTTATACGGTTCAATTACCTCATGAAGACTGCAATAAATTTTGTAAATGTGATTGGGGAAAACCAGTTGTATTGGATTGTCCACCATCTCTTTTTTACAACCCAAATCTTTCAGTCTGTGATTATCCCGATTCAGCAGGATGTACAGGAAATATTCAAATTTTTAAAACTTATGACATGTTGAAAAAATTTAATATCACCGAAAGCTACCGCAAAGAAAACGTCTCATCAGCAGACTGTGTTAAACCATGTCCATTGACCAATCCACCCAACAGCACAGTCCACGTGGCTCACAAAAACTGCACTAAATTCTGCAAATGTTCTTACGGAACTGCTTGGGTAATGGACTGCCCAAAAGATTTGTATTTTAATCCCAAAGAACAAGTCTGTGATTTCAAATTCAATGTCCACTGCGGTGAGAATGGGCCTTGGGTTGACGAGAAAGAAATAAATAAAGAGACTATGATCAATAAATTGGAAATTGATGATGAGGAAAATTCAATTTGGAGAAAATTTAAACGCCTATTACGTTATTAATATCAAGCATAATAAGAAGAGCAACCAAATATAATAAGGTATTTCCATCACCTGTTGCTTATCATTATTCGCTAAATTTTTCTAAAAATATCTAAATGTACAACTTATGTCTATATTTATAACAGTAGGCAGTAGACTGACATTTTTATGAGTCTCGAAAACCCGGAAACCAATAACGTAATTTTATTATTGAGTTATAAACGCAGCATTCGAAAATAATTAATTAATTTTTAATGTCATTTTATCCAACTAAATTTACTTAGTTAGTAATCAAACTTATTGCTTTTTTATTTTTATTTTTAATGATTAATTATTATTTAAGTGTATATTATATTATTATTATAAATAGTAATAGTTAACAGTGTACAATATATTATGATCTTATGGTACGATTAATAAAGATAATTAAACTTGATGAAAATGGAGAATTAATTAACAGCGTATGGACAATTGTTGTCTTGCTTTAGAATACTAAGACGCATCATATCATCCATTATTCGGCATTGAAATCGATTGTACAAACAATACTCTTACTCGCTAGTCAATTTTAATATTGTGTTTCTAATATCACATGTTACTATACGTCTCTTAATACAGAAAATGACGACACGATTGTTATATTTCATATATAATATGTAATTTAATATATTATTATTATTAGGTATTTGTTTGTACAATCTTTGTTATGTTTAATTAAATTTGTTTATATGTTTTAGGGGATGTTGTTTGCTTGTTTTTTTTTTTGTAATAAAAAAAAAAATATCGTAAAAACTGAGAACATTACTTCGATGCTAAAGTGGTTAATTAATTGAATTAAGGGAGTTGTATCACTTTAAAACTCATATCACGTCACATCACATCTTTCGTGCAAAATATTTTTTTTTTTTTAACATTTTTCTAGATTGCAACGTAAATAAAAATTTAGAAACCTTTTTGATCTTTTTCAAATATAACATTTTTGTCGTCTATAATTAATTTATCGAAAATTTCCACTTTTAAAATAAAAACAAATCATAAAAGTTTATATTAATTTATTAAATTTTACTATTTATTCTAAATAAAAAATCAATAATCTTGATACTAAAAAAAAAAAATTCTAAACACTAAGTAAACTATAGCTACCACTATTACACACAAAAATATATAAAAACAATCGAACTTACCGAGCTTTGAGATAAAATCCAAAAATATTCGAAAACAAGAAAATTGAAAGAAAAAAAAAAGAAATTAGTTCTAATTAATGCAGTCAGCGTAAAATTTCATTTAACGTTTATTTATTTATAACAAATAGAAGTACAACTCGAGTAAGACAATAAAAAAGACTTTGTTTAACAATAAATTTAAAAAATAAGCTGCAACAAAATGCAACCCAGGTAGATGCTGACTCGACGGTTGCAGATGTAACGGTGAGAAGAAAAGTCCCGCGTTATCCTTCATATATATATCCTCGGTCTCTTTAGTATATATATCTATACAAATGATATATACTGAGTAATGTAGAGTGTGTTCGTAGGTTGAATGGTAACCCTTGTACTACGCACCCTCGGCGCACTTTTCGCGCAGCCAATCGTAAACACTCTGTCTATCAATTCATCAGCGATCCTCACTCCCTCTCCACGCTTGAGCTTTCATTCACCTTTACCCCTATGGCCCTAAAATTATTATCACCGCACTGTACACATATATCTATATACATTTTTCTCTTTTGCGCACCATGTATAACTTTGGAACTTTTACTTTTTTTTTTTTTGTTACTACACCCACTCATAATGATATTATGTGGTTAGGTAGTGATATGAAACTAGCGTCTTAATAAAAATAATTTTTACCGATCGTCCATTTAATTGCAAACCATTATAATACTTGATGTATATGCGCAATAATCCTCCCGGAAACAAAACTTTATTAATATAACTTTTGATATTTGTTATGTTTTATCCGCGTAAATAAATTTAATATCGTTTAATAGAAGAAATAAAATGTATTATTTTTAGGTTGTTACATTTATGAATAATTTATTTCATTATTGAAATACTTTTTTACCCTCCAATTGCACCCTCTATACGGTGCTGATCAGGTTATGGCGTACCAGCAAACTTTATTTTATATAAATAAATATTTTCATACTGCTGATAAACTTTTAATTTATTAAAATTGTTTAAATAATTAATATTTTACTTTGCGTGGGATTAAAGTTTAAATTATACAACAAATATTCGGGATACAGTTAAATTGCGTCTGTTATTTTTTATATAAATTATATAAAATTCCTACAAAAAAAAAAAGTCTATACATATAAAAATTTTAAAACCAACAAATCGTGACGTTTAAATTCTAGGAATAAATTTAACCACATAATTATTGTGAAATGACGATAGAATACTATCAGTTACATATGTCAATGATTAAATGGAATTAAATCACAAAGATAAAATAAATAAAATTTTCGTGACACGTACGGATTAATGAACACAATGTTAACATATATATACACACACACACACACATAAGAACATATGGTCAAATGAAAAGTATTTTAGCAGCAGTATAAAGTCCATACAACCCTCGAGAGCTCTGAAGAGGTTGTTCATCGCAATGATAAAAGACAATGACTCCTTTTCTTTATTTTTATTTATTTACTCTTTTTTTTTATATACCTAATTTATTATTATTACGACTCCTATTATTATTATTATTATTATCATTTACGTCTGTTTACTTGTGCACGTACATCGAACCCTCGAAGGAACAAACGAGAAGAAGAAAGTCAGAGGCCTCTCAAAGTATAAGAAAACATGGTAAAAAATTCAATTTAAGTGTGTACACCTGTACTAAACAAAGAAGTTACCTGTACAGACGCCCACATTATCACTTGACGTACCTTTTTTTTGAATCACTTCATCCATATTCACTTTAACCTCTTCATGATCGATATTATTTAAAAATTTTAAGGAATAAAACTTTGTAATTTAATTTATAGTCCCTTCTTTTCTTTTCTTCCTTTATAAATATAAAAATATTTTTTATAATATGACTTGTTGGTCTTTTATTTTTTATCTATTATTATCAAGTATGTTTTTAATTTATTGTTGGATAAAATACATTTGAATACTCGATTAAAGAATTAATAGGAAATAAAATTTTTTTTAAATTAAAAAAATTAATCATGCGTAAAGTATGACGCCTCTCGACAGTGGAGACTTGATCACTTCTGAGTAATTGCATTTTTCTCCAGTGTAACATTAACGCAAGACAACAATATATTTTATGCATTTTTTTTTTTTTTTTTTTTTTTTCACTACTCTCTTTAACACGTTTACTCATTTTATTTTTATTATTAAAAATAATAATTAACAAAAAATCGAAAATAAATAATTTAGCTGATTAGCTTTCAATGGGCGTTAAAAAAAATTTTTTTTTTATTGTTTATTAGTATTATAAATTATTTGATTAAATAATAAATTTAACTTAACTGCATTATGAATTTCTGGGAATGCCTCCGGGTCAGGAATCAATTCTGTTGACGAAAAGCAGAGTGTTGAAAATTTTTCATGAGGTGATAATTTTATGATAATAATTACCACAAGTTTATAAGTAAAATAAACTTCCTGATGATGAATATGAAGACGTACATATAATGTAATTATTATAATATCAATACCGTAATGCTAAAAAAAAAGGTATATGTATTTATAATCCCGAGACATTCTCTATTTTGCCTCGATGTTTTATGAATTCTCAATTATTCCGACAAAAAGTGATAGTCCATTTATTAGTAGACAGCCAGACTATTTGTTAATTCATCACGATGTGAACTATTACTATCTCGAATAACAAGTATATTGTCATATATTTAACAACCGATGTGATTATTTTTTAAATCGTCAATTACCCTACCGCTATAAAACAATTTAAATAGCTTATCGTATGCGATTATCTTTAATAATATAACAATCGACACTTGAAACTGATTATTATCAATAAATTCTCACCAGATTATAAAAATTTGATTAATTAATTACTCGAGTGATTAAGATCAACGGAATAATCACGATATAAATTTGTCATAATTATTTTAAAAAAATAAACAAAAAAACCGAGCAGCGAAAAAAAAAAAAAAAAAAAAATGTCTAACCTTTTATAAAATAAATTATTAAAAATCGTAAGTGACAAGCACCTTCAACGCAGTTCCTAACAAATAGCTAAAAAAAAGGTTCTTTATAAAAGTTCTCGCCAGAGAGGAATACCCGTTAAAATATGAGACAATCTTTTCAACTTGCGTATATAAAAAGAAAGGGAAGTTGGACATCATCATTAAAGTTATTCTTTTTATTTTATCAAATTTTTTTATTATTTATTTTCTCAAAAGGAAGGTGGAGAAGAAAAAGTAACATTTGTGATGAGCGCGATTTATAAAGAGTAATGACTTGAGGTCTTGGTTGAGGTCTCGGTTGAGGTCTTGGTTGAGGTCTTGGTTGAGGTCGAAGTAACTTTAGTTACAACTCAACAGTCATGTAGTAAGTGGTAGTAAGTAGCCAAGTATTATATTTCTCTGATGTGTGCGTTTATTTAAACGGTCTACCTTTAGAGTAGTGTTGGTGTTGTTGTACCTGAGTGAGAAGCGGGTAGGGGGAAAAGGGGAAAAAAGGGGGCATATCTGAAGAGAACGGTCATTGCCACCACCTCAAGTATTTTATACAGAACGTACAGAACCAACACACCAACATACCAACAGCGAAGACGACCACTACACAACTTACATGCTGTTACAATAGTAGTATATAGCTACATATAGCTACATATATTTATATATATATATATATCTATATATTGTATGGTGGAGAACAGGAGGAACAGGAGAACACACACCATACAATATAATAAAGTAAAAGCCAAGAAGAGCCAGTGGAGGTTGTCCAACGGCATACCAGAGCGAAGATACTTTCGGGACTCTAGACATTATTCTACCAATCGCCTAGAGGGCTTATTTCAGAGCCAAACGTACCCGCACGTACGTTATTATTTAATCCAATACCTCCAACACTTGAGTTAAGGTGAAGACGGTGAAGTGACTGGAAGTGACTGCAAGTGACTGCAAGTGACTACTACTACTCAAATCCTTTCTTTCCTTCCTTCTATTCCTTTCTTTTCTTCTGCAACCTTAATCTCTCCGTTCCTCAGCTACTTGGTTCGTACCGTTCGTACATTTGTATCTTCCTTCTCGGTCGCCTGTTTGACTGCCGGACTGCAGGACTGCAGGACTGCCAGCACTCTGTTTGCTCTCTTTCGGGTTCACTGTCGAACCAAGTAGTGAATACCCTTGACTTTCTGTCTTATTACTCTTCTCCTTGTACTCTGATTGTTCTTGGCGTCTTCACTACGTGGTTAACAGCTTTTAATGCATCTTTAACTTTTTCCGGGGCACACAACAAAATAAAAAAATAAATAAATAAATAAAAAAAACAACTTGTGTACATGTCAACTATTATTTTGTTTAAATAAATATTAAAAGAGTGTGTTTGATTCGTGATCAATCGGCAACAAGTGTCTAGTGAAGTTTTGTTTGCTAGTTAAATTGGTGATTAAAGTAGAAAAACATAATGACCTGTGTTATTATTTGAAATAATAGGAATTTTAAATCAGTATTATTTTTTATTTAAAAAGGTATGTTAGTTTTTTTTTATTTTTTATTTTTTAGTATATAAATAATTAAGTGAAAAAGTTGCCGCACGAATAGCGGTACCGATGTACCCAGGTACCTTCTGTACTTAAACTTTCACGAAACCACATAACAGTCATTACAAATATTCACATTTACATGAACTATTTTCTTAATTATTTATTATTATATCAATGGATTCTTGAATTTATCTTAATATTGATATGATGAGTTACTTTCCCTGATATAATTTAGAAATTTTATTTAACTTTTAATTAAATTAATCTCTTACTCATCATCATTGATTTAAAAGTTTGATGTTAACAATCAATGAGTTTCATCTTTATTTTTAAAAACCAGAATATTACACAAAGTTAAAATTAATATTTACCCGCATGGTGGATTATTGATTTATTTTTAAAATGAAATTGTAATTACCGTTAGAAAATATTAATTATTGCATTTTAAATTCACTATCTTGTCTAAGAAAATCTGCAAATAGTTAAAATTGTTGTTAAAATACATTATAAAAATAAATAAATAAAATACTGGTACATAAATCTGTACTTGTTTTTCTTACACTCAATGTCAATGTACACGACCACAAACCAATTAAGTCTTAAGAATTTTCCCAAGGTCTAACATTGTAAGATGTGAGAGTGTAAGCCGGACAATAAGATGACTTGCATTATTAAAATAATATAAAAATTCCATGTCATTTTCAATTAACAAAAAATTTTTTTTCTATTAATCTAGATGGCGAGGATTGGATTCATTTGGATACACATCATAGCCATAAATATTTTACTCAAGACAATACTTGCCAGTCCACTGTATCCACAATTAATTACAAACGGTAATATATTTTATCTATTCTTTTATAAATTTATCTAAAGGTTCGTTAAAAATAATTAAAAAGTTGTATTGTTGTTAAAGAAATAATTAATTATTTAATTAATTGCTGTTGAATATCGATGTGTCATGTTACCGTTGCGTGAAAGCGCGAACAAGGAATATAGACACATATATATAATATATACAATAGTAAGAAACGTCACGTGAAAGCGCGAAAGAAAAGTAAAGACGGAAACTGTAAGGAAAGATTGCGCGCGCGACATTGACCCTCATGTCTTACGTGGACGATTGTGGGCGGACTGGTCACTAGATTTGTACTCATCTGGGTCACACACGGTCAACGGCTCTTACATTTTTATTCACAATATCCCTCTATTTATATATTTATATGTATTTAACAAATCCACTTGTTTCTTTTTATTTTTTATCACGTTTGACATCATTTCATTTTTATTAACGTTCAAATCTCATAAATTAATTGTTTTATTTCTTACCAAGATATACAAGACTTTATTATATCTATTTTAGTAATTGCTTTAAAAAATGAAAAAAAAAAAAAAAAAGACGGAAGTAAATATATTTTCATTTCTGAAAAATTTTTTATTCCAAAAAATCGATTGTTTTTTTGTATTTAATTATTCATTTACGTTAAAAAAAATTAATTTATGAAAAGTGTAATTTTGAAAGCTAAAAGTTGTCTTTCAATAAAGATAATCATAATAAGTTTTTTTTTTTTTTTAAATTACTGTTTGTCGGAAAATTGTGGATGAAAAATAACGTAAATTCATAACATTCATTTTAGCTGTCAAAAGAAATATTTAAATTTGATTCAGTTAAAATTGTCAAGAAATTTATTAAATATTTTTTTAACCCAAGCGGAAGTCTTTAGCTATTTAAGTTTACTGGAAAAGTGTAACGGAAGTAACGTCGATTTAAAATTCCGTTAATTTAAATAAAAATATTAAAACTGTCATAAAATGTTGATTATTTATTCCACAGCGTGTAAAATATTTTTTCAAAAAATGACTAACAATTATTGATTCTAAAAAAAAAATTCGCCAAACTGTTATTTTCTTCACTTAAATTTTAGTTATTAAAAAAAAATAATTAATGGACAAAATATTTGACGTAAAGAAAAAAAAACGACAAAAATCTAGTCACCTATAAAAAAGTAAGGCAGATATGTAAAACGCTACGAACAGTCATAGTAAAATAATAATAATAATGATATTATAATATAATCCGGCAAAAGAGTGAAAAATAAGCGTGCGTATTAATGCAAAGAAGGCGCCGTCAGTACGGCTGGGAATCCCGTTAGCTTTCGATGTGTATAAACGTTAGCCTGTTAAGTGGATGTGGGTCAAAAACATAGCCTAATGTAACATAACAGCTCATTTCCCGCTTACGTCCTATCCGTATCGTCTTAGCTACTATCCGCCATCCTACTTCAATTAAATATATTATTACACATTTGTAATTATCTCACATATCTCAAATATATTTAATTATATTTATTTAATCTACCAGTTAATAAAACTCAACATCAACTATCGGCCGTCGGCTTTCAATTCTTTTATTTTATTATTAAGTTACTTTTAAAATTAATATAACCGGAACGCATCCTGCAGCCTGTACACATTCCATCAAACTAGTCTGCCGTACCTGTATCAAAAATACAGGTATCCCAAACTTTTTCGTGTTCAGCAATTAATTTAATATCTTATAAAATAATAAACATATATTTTATCGAGCCCTAAATTTAATCAACTTAATTATTTTTTATTTTTAAATAAACAGTGAGAGGACAAGCATACATTTTTTATTTATTTAACTTTTTACTGATATTTATTTAATCGAAAATTAAAATTCGACATTCACAATTAAAATATTATATTTATATTATTTAAAGGTAATGGAAGAAATATACGTCATTTACCGTGTGTCTCGCTGAGAACCGGTGAAACAGGAGTCTGTATGTTTGCGTTCAACTGCGTAAAAGCCAACGGAACTCATCTCGGCACTTGCTTAGACCGCTTTTACTTCGGAAGCTGCTGCAAGCTAAACGACGAGCCATATGTATCGATACAAGACAATGCAATCGATGACTTGCCATCCAGCTCAGTCATTGTATCAACCGGTAAACCGATCGAGAGCAACGACATACCAGATATTAAAATAAAACCTAAACCAAAGCCCGAGAGTTTACCCTCGTCAACAAACTCAATTTTAACTTCCACTTTAACTTCAACTCAAAAACCTTCATTCTCGACAATTAATTTAACTAAAACCACAAAATTACCCTCAACAATCACAAAATCGCCTTCAACTTCAAAGTTACCTTCGACAACAAAAACACCATCAACAACTAAAACCGCAAGCTCCTCAACCTCAACAAGACCAATCAGCACTCCTTATACAACAACCCAGCCCTCCGTATTCTCAACATTCCAAACAGTTCAAGACAGTTATGAAACTTACGCTCCAACTACCGTACAAACAACTCAAAAAACTTTAACAACTTCAACATCTACTAGACCTACTAGACCTACTACAACAGATCGTAATCCTCCTGCTGGAACAAGATTCCCTCCACGAAATGCAACAACTCCTTCAACGACAACTCTTAAAACCACCACATTGATACCTACAACAAGACCTACTACTAAAAGACCCACCAACACCAAAAGACCTTTAAAGAAACCAACCACCACTACCACCACCACCACCACCACCACTACGTCAAGACCTTTTTCAACAAATTCAACCTTCGTAAAACCTTCGAAACCTTCAAAGCCAACTACTACAACAACAATATTTACTAAAAAACCTTCTGAACCAATTAGAACAACTGTAAAACCAACAAAATTGCCGCTATTTACAACAAAATTAACCACTACTGAAAAACCGAGACCAATTTCTATAAAACCAAAACCAACAGAATCTAAACCTAAACCTAAACCTAAACCAACTACTACATCTAGTCCAGTAACTAAACCACTTAGTACAACATTATTCAGCCCAATTACTGCAACAACAGCCAAGCCAACTATAACAACAACAACAACGACAGCAGCACCATCACCAACAACAACAACAACAACATTAAAAATTAGTTCGACAGAAATCCCAAAACCAACTGAAATCGAAGTAACCGAAAGAAGCTCAACGCCAGGATTTATTACATGGAGCTCAAATTCCGATGATCAGACTACCAAGTCTCCCTTAACTACAACAACTACTAACCCAACAACAACAACAACAACAGCAACGACAATTACAACAATCGCCACACCAACAACAACAACAACAACAACAGAAATACCGAGTTCGACTTCAACATCATCTAGCACAACGGCAGCACAACTAGAAGGTGAGTTTGCTTGAGTGGTATTCAGGTCATTGTATCATGTTCACATTGATTTATATATATGTATATATATATATATATATATATATATATGTATATATATAATGCCGACTAAAGATGTAATATTCCACTCTGAGAGCTGGCAGGCATCTTAACGGTTGTTATAGTCCACCGTAATCGACTTCCTGGTTTCATATACATTTTTTTTATTATATTTAATTTAATATGCCTCTCGCTATCATTTCATTTATTCACAGTTAATTTCTCAACTATTTTTATAACTTATAACATATATTATCATATCTGTATTACTGTAATTTTTGAACTTGAAGTAGTGGTTTTATATATTAATATTATACGTTTTAAAAGGAACCAGAAACCCGACCGTAAACAAAATTTTTAAAATTCCCCAACAGAAAACAAGATTACAGATTATATTTTTATGAATATTAAAAAAAAAGAAAAATTATTATGTAGAAATTACAGAACCAGAGTGGTCACCGATAACAACACCAGACGGTTGGATAATGATCCAGTCCCCGAGCACTAAAAAGCCCGGAAATGATGAAAAGGAACCTGTTACCACGAATATTATCGAGTCAAAGCCCACCAAATTGCCTACTACGATTCCAGGTATATAAATTTAATTCTTAAGACAATCTTTCTTCATTCAATAAAATCAGATAGTCATGCTAACGAATACCTAACATTCAACAGAATTCGTGGAGTTAACAACAGAAACGTTTCCACCAACTCAGACATCAAAACCACCTGTACCGACCGCTGATTCTGTATCAGCAGTATCAACATCAACAAGTACTCTGGAACCAGATCTAGACATTCCTGTTTCTCCGGCATCCGAATGGCTCAACATGTCTGACTACAGACAAGGTATTACCCGGTCTCGTTACTTAATCTTACCCATCTTACCCTCTCTGCCTCATTGTCACGACTTAGCGTCAGTCGATTAACTTCTCTCACATCTCAGACAAAGCATTTTTTTAAAGATGCCTAAAAGAAGTTTTAAAAAAAGAAATAAGTAAATAAGTAAATAAAATTCGCGACTGGTTAATCCAGTTTGCGATCAGCGTTTATTCGTACTCACGCAATATGGCGATCATGGGTCTTAATTTATATAAAGGTATCAATACAACAATGTTTATTCTTGCAGTTTGCGGGAGAAGAATGTTTCCGGAGTCACGAATTGTCGGCGGTGAGAGCAGTTCTTTTGGAAAGTGGCCTTGGCAGGTAATTGTTTGCTCCAAATAATCTCATTTATTTTTTATCCCAAGTATTAATAATTGGTTTTTTTATAGATATCATTGAGACAATGGAGAACTTCAACATTTTTACATAAATGCGGTGCAGCTTTGTTGAATGAAAATTGGGCAATTACTGCCGCTCATTGTGTTGAACAGTATGTTTTTAAATATTATTAATTATTAATTTAATAAATAAATAATAAAAATTAAAAAATTTCAGCGTAGCCCCTGGTGATTTATTATTACGAATGGGTGAGCATGATCTGGCAAATGAAAATGAACCTTACAGTTACCAAGAAAGACGTGTACAATTAATAGCAAGCCATCCGCAATTTGATCCAAGAACTTTCGAGTACGATCTTGCTCTACTTCGTTTTTACGAGCCGATAGTGCCATTCCAGCCAAATCTTTTGCCAGTTTGTCTTCCAGACGACGATGAACTTTACGTTGGTTACACTGCTTACGTTACTGGCTGGGGTAGACTATACGATGGTAAATTATTTCAATTTTGTATTATCTATTGATAAAAGACATTTTAAAATAGGAATACTCCGAGTGCTCAGAGTATAATAAAAAGAGAGCTGATGCTGATAATAATTAAAAATTTCAGAGGGTCCATTGCCAACAGTGCTTCAGGAAGTTTCTGTACCTGTTATCAATAATACAGTGTGTGAATCAATGTACAGAAATGCTAGTTATGATGAGCATATACCTCACATATTCATATGTGCCGGCTGGAGGAATGGTGGCTTTGATTCTTGTGAGGTAAATTTTTAATTTAAATTAATTAATAAACGTAAATATCTGTTAGACATGAATGCTTTATTTTTAGGTATTATTAATTTACGAAATAAAAATAGTAATAATTATAATATATTGAGATTAAAAATATTTGAAAACTATTTGTTTAATTAATTTAAGGGCGACAGTGGAGGTCCAATGGTAATTCAGAGACCTCGTGACAAGCGGTGGATCCTCGCGGGAATAATTAGCTGGGGAATTGGATGCGCGGAACCGAACCAACCTGGGGTTTACACGAGAATATCTGAGTTCAGAGAATGGATTAATCAAATCTTACAGTTTTAAATAAATTAAAAAAATTTTTTTTAATAATCTCGAAAATTTACAACGAACATTAAGTTAAAAGTGATGAGTGATGACAATCGAACAATTTATTATTTAATTTGTCGGTTAATAATTTACAAACTAGCCTTGTTACATTTTCATCTAGTTGACTAATTAATAATAATAATTAATTATTATCATTTAATATTATTATTATAATTATTACTATTATTATTATTATTATTATATCGTCTTTATTATTATAAATATTATTATTATTATTATTTATTAAAATACCTACTCTCTAAAAACGAATAAGTAAAAATCACGTAACAGTCACTATTTTGCAGTGAATAATCACTTATTGTCAGTGAAAAGTATACCACTGTTTGAGTTAGTGACATACTTTTTACTAGTAAACAATGAATAGTAACTATTTTCACTATTTCAAATTTAAGAGAGTAACTCAGATGAAAATGCAACGAATTGCAGTAGAGCATAAAGTAAAAAGAGTAATTAACTACAAAGTGCAAGTGACAAAAAAAAGAAGAAATTATAGAGAAGAAATAATTAACTTCGGGCAGTTTTTTTCTTGTCATCATCAATTATTTGTTTTACATTAATTTTGTTTATAAAAAGCAATTGATTGATCTCTTAAAATTTTTTCAGTATTTATAAAAAAAAAAAAATTATTTATTTATAAATTCGATGACGTACTTGCATTTCGATTAAAAAAAAAAAAAGGTTATTGTAGAAAAAAAATACTATCATTATTGACATTGTTATATTAATATTATTAGTATTTTTATAATTTATTATTATAAATATATAGAACAATTGATATTATGCCAATTAATTTAATTTTAATTGTAATTATACTACATTATAATTACGTATTGTAAATAAATTATCAAAATACATGTACTTATATATAGAAGTATATATATATTATATATAATATAAAAAATTAATATTATCATCTTTATACGAATTTAAATAAAATTTTAATAAATTTTTTATTTTATTTATTGTCTTTAAAAATTTATTGCTCCATTGCACACCTCAAGTGCGAAAGCGCTGAGGGTGCTTTATGATCACTCTATTTTTTTTTCCATTCAATTTTCTATAGCATACTATAACAGGGACAGCTTTAAATAATTGTAAAAAACAAATACATATATCTCTCCATGGATGATTAAAACTATAAAAGCAAATCTAATAAAAGCTCTGTATAGCTTAAATCAATTAGCTGACACTTTTTTTCTCATTGCAAAAGACAAAAGTAATTTAAGTCGTCGAATGAAAAAAGTCTTTGTCAGAGTAAAATTTTTCAATAATTTGAAATAACTTTTTGACTTTTCTGTTTCTAAATTATAAAGCGAAAAGCACTTTAAGTAATTGTTAGATGTCTTTGTGAAATTTAGCTCTATTTTTCTTCGTCGCTGTTGCATGTGTTGAAAAGATATTTTTTTATGACGAAAAAATAACATTTGTTACAATTACAAATTAATTGATGTCAGCAAATGGAATTATTTTTCTACTTTCCTCCACAAGTGTTAAAATACTGATAAAAATATATTTTTTAAAAGGAATTAACAATGAATGACTAAAAGTTATAAGTTACAACTTGTATTTGTAAAGTCATTATCTAACAATTAGAGATAAAAATTTCCAATCACCTATTTGTTAAATGGATCCAAACAAAAACTTTTTCCCACGTACCATTAAAACCCTTTTTCGTGTTTATGTCCAATGCGCACTATTTCTCAATTTAATTACAGTAATTAAAATACAAATATCACCATCTAAATACTTTTTCTTTTTATTTAATATAATACCTGCAATCTAATTATTATTAAAAAAAAACAGTAATTACATAAAACACTCGATTTATTTATAAAATCAATTTTTTTTATAACAACTAGTTACTGCAAAAAATAATTGTTATGACCTAGAAATCATATACGAGACCCGGTTATTTTTTCAACTCTTTCCATTCCTTTTGACATCCGGCCTCTAACTGCAATCTGTACGTGTCTCTTCACTAGAATTACCGATTGAAAAAAAACATAACCCAAACCAAATCGTCCAAAAAAACATTTTTTCACCGCAACAACAATACCTATATCTTTTTTCATTCATCCTCTTTCACCTAAACACTCAATCAATCAATTGTTTTTTTTTTTTTTTTTTCCTCTAACTAATAAACCAAAAAGAATACCTAATAAACCAGTAATAAATAAAAAAAAACCAAGAGAAAAAAATAGCGGGTGTGACGGTAAATGTTACTGGACCGGGTTAAGTGGCCGGTGAAAGTTGCAATCGACTGCGACACTATTCTATTATCATCAATTTATTTAAAAAAAAATTAATCATCCAAACACCAATAAGTTAATCTATGGATATACCTGAATAAATATAATGTCTCACGGCGTACAGGTATATACAGGTATACTCCAAAGCTTAAAATAATAAAATTGTCAAACAAGACACGTAAGTCAATTTATTCTTTATTATAGTGTATACGGTTTGAAATAGATGGTTTTATATTTTTTTTATTACATTATAATAGAAGCATTTTAGTATATGTAGGAGGAAGGAATACAAATAAAAGGAAAAAGTAAAATGTGTAAGGATCAAATGATGGCATATATATGTATATAAAAGTGGTGCGATGCAAGGACGTAATAGAATAGTGTGACGTAGGTAGGGGTGGTTCGATAGAGCTCCAAGCACCAGAGCAGCTGATTCGACTCTCCGGTACTCCGGGCCAGGGTCGCCAGACTAGACTCTGATGTAGCACTTGCTATTCTACTACCATCTACTTTCAACCCTCAACCCTCAACCCTCTATGTAATGTAAATGTAGATCTAAAATGTGTAATAATAACAACAAAAGTATTTATTATTATACAACGTATATAATATATTTGTAGAGGTAACTTGGTGTTTACGGTTTTACTTATATATTATTATCTATGTTTATGTTTTTAGTAACAGATAGTTTGTGTGGTTGTGTGGGTAACTTGGTCTTTGGTTGGGAAAGCCGCTTTCAGCTCAAATGAACCGAGTAACTGTAGCTAAATGTTACTAAATCTCCATTAAACGATCCATCAAGATCATATCGCAGTCAAAGGTCTGGGTCAGAGACTAAATTGTCTGTCAGTATAATGTTAATATAATTTATCGCATAACCATTTTTTTTTTTTTTTTTTTTTTTTTTTTTTTTCGTTTTTTCGAGGGTTTGTTTAACATTTTTTTTTATCGAAAAATTTACTTTATTATTATTATTATTGCAGTGTAAAAAATTTTCTTCTTATAAAAAAGCAAATATGTATTTTATTTAAATAACTGACTTGAAAATAAAATGACTTATCCTACATAAATCTATTTCATTGATTTTTATTTTTTTCGTTTTAATTAATAATCATACTATAATTTATTTATATGTAATTTTTATTTACGAAACTAAAATAAATTTACATCAATTTACTGAAATTAAAAGAATACATTGTAAGAAAATCTTTGTATAATTATTAATAATTACAGCAAATAATTATTATAGACGAGCCTCAGTAAAATTCCTACTGGCATATTTATATATAATCAGTTTGCCAAGAGAACTGCAATTTACGGACCGACCGACAGACAATCACCACGTCTACATAATAATAATTGAATCAACAAAGCCTATATACCTAAACCCCAATCAAACCAGCAATGGATACATGAACTGGTCATATGGCTTTCCCTGGATAAAATGAGTGTGTGTGTGTGTGTGTGTGTGTGTGTGTTGTATACTTTGAATGCCTGGATATTAAACATACCGTTATCGATTATGCATTCCACCAGCTAACCACCTGTGTCTCCAAACCGTCAAACCGACCAAACCCCACGTGACAATTTATAAGAAAGTCTCTGGTATATTTATTGTGTATCCACAACTTATTCATTCAATACCATCTAAATTTTAGACATGACTCACTCAAAAATTCGGCATTCAATCTGTAACCTAGTAACCTGTAATTCTTCACAATTAAATCCATTACAGACAAAATAAAAAAAACAATACATTTATATTCCGTCATCTCAATTAACAATAATAATGAAAAAAAAAAAAAAAAAGAAAAACAACTACTTAAGCAAATAAAAAACTCGATAAAATAATCACTTGAACTTGAACTAAACTATTTAAATACATTGTATTATTAATATAAGATAAAATGTTGACGAGTCGTGTAACACGTAACACAGAGGTGTTAACGCTACGAGTTCTGATTACTATCACGGCCGTACTTAAATAATTAATATCGATTACCTAATAACATATTCTATAATTTATGGATAAATATTATTTGAACCTAAAAGTCCTAGAATTGTCAAGTTATCAAAAATTAAAATGCGCAACGCAAGTATACAGTATTGATATATTGAAAACGGTTTCCTCAATGGGCATAATGATCATCATATCACGATGTTAGTGAGTAGGAAAATAAAAGGTGTATGTTGACGATAAGTAGTAGGACAGTGTGTCGCTGTCGTTGTTGTTCCCCTTCTGTTTAGTTGGCTCCGTTGGCTCCGTTGGCTCCGTTGGCTCCTTGGCTCGTGTACCAGTGTGACCTGGTCGCTGGCCCACTTTGATTTCTCCACTTATTTTTTATTTTTTTTATTATAGTCCCCTACTACCGCCAGCGATAAGGACATTAACTCCCCTGTGTCTATTCGAAATTTTAAATGTTCTGCATATCTACTTTATTAAAGTCTTATCTTTCTTACTCTTTTTATTAAAAGTTTTAAGTAGTGTCTTATTCATTTTATTGTGACTATACTGAGTCCCATCGTACTCCCTACTCTCTGAAAATTCAACGCTAAAATCCCATCGTGTGCCCCTCTCCTTACTACTAAAGTCCCATCGGTCCCATCGTCATCCCTACTCTTAACAGTTAAACTTGTATTAAAAGATATTTGAGTTTGTCACTTAACTAAATCTTAAATCTTTTTCTTTCCCTTTCTCTCTACACTACATACATACTTGGCGATCTTGGTGAGTTCTTCCGGGACTTTACTGTCTAGTCCACTCTCTCGCGATTACCACCACTATCTATAATTTGTCTGTATAAAGTCGTACTTAAGTTAGTATAGCGAATACTTGGTACATAAAAGTATATATATACTTACATTAGAGTAGAGTTAAGAACAAGTGGGGACCAAGACAGTGTAGCCTATAGCTCTATCCAATCTCTCATGACTTTACTTTGCCGATGCATTCCCGGCACATGCCATGCCGGTCAGACGTGTAGCGTCCACATTACTTACCGGATGGATCGATAGTTGATGGCGACGAATATCGGTCCAGTGTGCTTTGGACTGTTTTGTTTTTGTTTTTGTTTTTTTTTTTTTTTTTTTTTTTGGACAATTTTTTATGGACTCAATGACAAGACTATTTTATACAGGTGTTAGTTTCTATTAATTTTTTTTTTTTTTTTATTTATTTATTTATTTATTGTTATGGGTGAAGTGTTTTTGTTGAACAATTAAAATATTTTATTTCTTGAGTTGATTCAAAATTAATCTAGTTTATTTTTGTTGATATGATAGTTTTTGTTTGTTCAAAGGAATAATTGTTTTATTTATTTATTTATTGGAACAATCAAATAAATTTATGGTAAGTTTTATTTAATTATTTATTTTTAAACAACCGATTGCCAAATAATAACCAAAAAAGTATTTTCAGTAAATTAAATAACAAATCTTTTAAAATAATATTGATAAAAAAAAAATTTCCTTTAATGAATCAAATTTATCTAAAAATTAATTATTATGTTTCCTTGATTAAATTTTAAAAAAATGATTTTTTATCGGTAAATAAAAATTTGGTAATTTATCTCAAGACATTTGGGTCCTTAAGAAAACAAAAAAAACGGAGTTTAGTTAAAAGATCAGGTTGTCCTACTTTCAAGATCAGGTTCTCGGTCGTTGGTCGTGACCGGTCGTAGCCTCGTGGTACAAGTTAAACATCTTTTTTAACATTACACTTTATCTTACAATTATTTTTTACTCCTTTCTTCCACAGTCAAAGGATATTGCGAAACTCATGGGTATGAGAGTTCTTCGGCCTTAGCTATTTTTTTCACAATTAAAAATAAATAAACACAGACATACTCACACATCTCCGTGTTTAAATAAATCGCGTGGTTCCCACGTGTTGAAATGTACATAATACACAATAAAACCTATATAAATATATAATATATTGCACATCATAACCATATAAATATAATAATAATAATAATATATCAAGTTGAAATGCCGTTGAGTACACAGTACCAGGTAAAATATATGTATATATATGTATATATAAATACAAATGTTATTTGATTTGTTGATGATGCATTCACTGACAAGAAATTTACTAACGGTCCATGGTTTGACGTGAATGACTTGCTTCTAACAAATAATATAATAATAAATCTCATATTCCGTCTATCATATTACATATTACTGATATACAAATAGAAAAAAAAAAAAAAAAAATGTTTTTTATGTTTATTGATGAAGAAAAAATAGAAAAGAAAGTGAAATAAATTTTTCTGCTCGCAAATGTTTTTATTGCTCATAAATATTGTTGCAAAGTAAAATGAAAAAATGTTATTGAAAGAGCAAGAGATAATAAATTTATTTAAAAAGAAATGAGTGCGAAGAATGTCCGAGAATAAGGAATAGTCACGATGTTAAAAGATATTCCTCCATACCAGTCAGGGTGGGAACAATCAGGTCACCCAGATTTAGCAGAACTCGGTTCTTCTATACTACTCTGTTTAAAAGACACACTGATATATCCTTACTGTGTTGAGGACGTCTGAACAGAATTAAGAACGAGCTTTCTCCATCGCAATATAAATATATACATAGAGTATGAAATTTATATATTTTATAATAATAAATGATAATAATAATAAGTAACCCATTTACATTAGATGCGTACTGATTACTACTAACTATTACCGTTTAAATACTATTATTTAAATTTATTTTATTATTGTTATTAATATTCATATATCATATATTATTGAGTATTGTTATACACGTAATATGGTAATTTAATTAATAATGTACATTATTTCTATTTAAATAGTGCTCTTAATTAATGGTAATTATAAATATTAAGGCTTAGAAATAGTTTTTTTTTAAATACATAAAATAGAACTACGTTTAATTGTTTTAGTAGTATTGTTATTTAGAAAGCTGCTAATGGTTTATTTTGAGGCGATTAGTTACTTTAATTTTAGTGTCTCTTCAAGGAGGGAAATTTTATTTATTTTTTATGAGTTTTACGGTTAAAATAAATTTCAATATTTTTTAAAATAAATTTTAAATAATACATATTAAATATTTTTATTAAAGTGTCAGTGTAACTATTAAATGATAGTTATTAAACAGAAATAATTTTCAAAGCATCGTAACTTGTAATGTTGATTTAGTATAAAAAAATAATGATAATATTCAAACCGGTGATTTTAAAAAATTTACGTTAATTCATACAGCTTAACCACAGCACGGTTATATACACACACATACACATGTCTACATATTTAGCGAGCTATATATGTCATAGTGTTTACTGTAGCGGGTATAGTTTGCTACACGGTTGTGTAACGGTAAACATCTTCAGCAACTAAGGAACATAAAGGTATTCGCATAAAGTGCGTGCGTGAATCACGCTGTTGAACGTGTAGTAGATCACGCAGCCAACAAAAATGGTCCATCGTCGCTATGTTCATTGACTTTATTAATTACACCTCACTCTACTTGTTTTATTATCACTCTAAGATGTACTCCTCACTTCACACATTCACCACATTTACTATTACTTACACTCAATCTATCAAATCAACCCATTAATCAATTACAAACCATCAAATCACTGCAAATTAACTAAATAAAGTTTTATTTTTTTTTTTATTCATTTATTTATTTATTTATTTATTTTTTTTTTTTTTTTTTTTTTTTTTTTTACAGATGGCATCACTAAGATACATTTATCTACTTGCCTACTTGACAATCTCCATAACATCGATATCCTCAAATAACGATCGAGGTAATTTACATATTACAATGATTATTATAGATCAATGATATTATAATGATGAATTTATTATAGGACGTAAATTATTTGGTGGCTATCGAATAGAACCAAAAGTATGCCGACCAACGAATCCATCAAAAATACGCTCAGATGAACCAGCGTTATGTATGTTTAATTACGAATGTGGACAGCGAAATGGACAAGTCGTTGGTGCTTGCATGGATGGATTTTTATTCGGTGCTTGCTGTCAACTCCCACCCTCATCAGTATCGTCATCATTATTATCAACAATCAGTGCGTCAACAAGGCGTCCCATTAATCAGGAAACTAAAACAACATTAAAAACAATTGAGGCGATAACTCGAAAACCTGCTGAAACAATAAATAATTTTGAGCCAAATTACTCAACATTAATTAACCAACAGAGTATAATTGATGATTTATCACAGCCCGATTTATTGGGAAACTCAGATTCCAATAACGATCTTCAGAATAAGGAAACGTCCGGAGAATATACCGAGTTAAAGCCAGTAGCGACATTGACGCGACCAGATCAAGTTCTCCAAATAGCTGATCCAGTTTATCAGTTACCTAGTTTATTTTCCCATGGGCTTCCCAGTAATAATAATTCACACCTAGAAACAATCTTGTTTGATAAAAATGGAACGGCGATTGATAATAAAATTGGTGATTTTTCATTTAAACCTACAAATCGTTCCACTCTTTCTCCGCATTCATCTTCAGCTGCTGCTACTACAAAAAAATTGAGTTCCAGTACTGAAAGTACTACACGCATGCGTCCAACACACTACATGAATACCCAAAAAATATCAGAATCAACTACAGATTCAAATTTGGTTCGTGTGTCAACAATAAGTCACAATACTATGTCTGGAAACAAAAAACACGATGACAATGTTGATTTTCAGAAAGAAGAAATAGCAATAAATTACATAATATCGATGCTTAATGCCAGTACACCAAGTGGATCTAGTGGTACTTCACCGTATGATATCCAAAAATTACACACAAGTAGCTCATCAGTTAATGGATGGGTAACTATAGATGATACATCTGAATCAACAAATACAGAAACTTTTCCTTATACATTTTTCAAACCCGTACAATCAACTAAACCTGCAAATCTTTATCACTACCAAGTTTCATCATCAACCCCAATAATTTCCAATACCAAAAGCAAACGAACACGTCCACCAAATATTATTTTATCATCAGATTTTAATCACAATAATTATAATTATCCGAGTACACAAAGTTTATCATCGAGTTATCATTATTTATCAACAAAACCAACAACTTTACCACCAGCACCAACTGTTATTGTTTTAGGACCGCTTGGTACTAATGATTTTACAAGTGTAACTTCACCAAAACCATTTACAAGACGTCCTATCAATCAACAACAACAACAACAACAACAACAACAACAACAACAAAATAAGCCCATTTATTCATCTTCTTCTACTTCTTATTTCCATTCTTCTGCAAAACCTTCGTCATCAAACCCAAGTATTAAACCAACTATTAAACCTAGTCAAACAAACAAACCAGGCACTACAATAACACACAATATCAGTACAATAATATCGACAGATTCTAATGCAGATACTTCATCAAGTAGTAATATTATATCGACAAGTTTTATAAATGTTAAATTGAAAGATTCAAGCAGTCCAAAACCTTCAGCAGGAAATGATGCAACTGTTGTTACAAAAAAACCAACAACTGTCTGGACAACATTGTCAACATGGTCAAGCAAACCTAGCTTTCAATTGAGACCCGGACAACCTGATTTTGAGTGGCCACAAGATAATTTGACACCCGTCCATACAATTGTTTTTAAGCCTACACTAAAACCATTGTCAGAAAATATTGTCACAACATCAGAAAGTGATGACAATGAAGGAACAACGACCAATGATCACTTGATAAATTTTCCACCGGATCGAAATCCAAATTTAACCAATTCAACTCCAACTTCTCAGCAAGAGAAACCTACAATTGTTGAATCATCAAATAATACAAACTATCCAGAAATCGAAATTCAAAATGAAAACGAAATTCAAACACCTGGTTTCATTGAAGACGATATTTTGACAAACAAAGTTGATGATTTTGTCCACAAAATAGTTGATTCTCTACAGGGAAACTTTCAAGATCTAAAGGACATTGTTTACAATAGGAAAAATATAACGACTCAAACAACTGTCCCCCCTTATGTAATAACAAAAAAACCTACAACAAAAAGACCCACTCAGCAAAAAGCAACGACAAAAAAACCACCGGCTAAACGACCTGTAAAACCCCCCACTAATTCTGCCACCAGTGCAAAACCCATTAAACTTACAAAGCCTGACAAAATAACAACGTCTACAGTTTCTGGCGTTGGGGTGACCACCAAGAGACCGATTGTCACTACCAAACGACCTTTGAAACCGACTAAAAAGGTTAATGTTACTAACACTATTGGCTCAAGTACTAGTTCTACAACACAAAAGGTCGAATTACACAGCACCGAGGCTTCGGTTGTTGAAACTACCCAGTTTTCTACAACGCCGGATTTTCGTAAAGGTGAAATTTCATAAAAATAAAATTTATTTATGTTTATATATATTTTATATATGTTGTTTAATAAAAAAATTTATATAAAAATTAAGTAGAAATAATTTATTAATGTATACCAAAAATAAAAAATGCTTGTAATTTAAATATAATTCTTAATCATTTTTATTTTGATAAAAGTAGGAGAGGTAGAAAAGTTTAATTTATTTATTAATTTATTTTTTCTTATACGTAGAATGTGGAGTAAGACCAATGATTAGGGGCGGACGTGTTGTGGGTGGTAGAAATGCAACATTTGGTGAATGGCCATGGCAAGTATTAGTTCGTGAAGCCACATGGCTTGGTTTATTCACTAAAAATAAATGTGGAGGTGTACTTATTACGGATAAGTATGTTATTACTGCTGCGCATTGTCAACCTGGGTAATTTTTTTTTTTTTTTTTTTTATTTAAGTATTTATAATAATTGTTGATAAAAAAAAAAATTATTAGGTTTTTGGCGTCATTGGTAGCAGTGTTTGGTGAATATGACATTTCCGGTGAATTAGAGCAACGAAGAAGTGTATCGAGAAATGTAAGAAGAGTAATTGTCCATCGTGAATACGATGCTGCGTCATTTGCTAATGATTTGGCGATTCTTGAACTTGAGAAACCAGTTGAATTCGACGCACACATTGTGCCTATTTGTATGCCCGATGATAACACTGATTATGTAGGTAGAATGGCTACTGTTACTGGATGGGGACGTGTAAAATACAGTAAGTAAATTGTTGTGATTATTATTGTTATGATTTTATAATAAAATCTATAAAATTTATCAGACGGCGGAGTACCATCAATTCTTCAAGAAGTTCAAGTTCCCATAATGGAAAATTCAGTATGTCAAGAAATGTTCCGCACTGCCGGTCATTCGAAACTTATTTTAGATAGTTTTCTGTGTGCTGGATATGCTAATGGACAAAAAGACTCTTGCGAGGTAATTTAAATAAATTTATTCTATAAATAAATAAATAAATAATAAAAAATTGTTTTATTTTAAAAGGGTGACAGTGGAGGTCCATTAATGATGGAAAAACCAGATGGAAGATGGTTTTTAGTCGGCACAGTATCCCACGGCATTAAATGCGCAGCTCCATATTTACCTGGGGTCTATATGAGAACAACTTACTTCAAACCATGGCTCCACAGTGTCACAGGTGTTTAAAAAATAATAATATCCCATTCCATGTTCAATCATTTTACCATTGGTAAAATAAAAAAAAAAAAAACAGAATGTGTGTACAAATAAATTTAGACACCCGTGTAACGATAATGAATGATAAACCCTCAATCAATACGTACTGAAAATTTTAGCTTAAAAATCGATCATTGATTATTCAATCGATCCCCTTAGGAAAAATTTATAATCGGCTAATATAATTTATTTATTTATTTATTTTTATTGAATATTGTAAATAATTTATTTCATATTTTACTTAATATAATATATATATAAAATTTACTGTATAATATTAAGTTAATTTAAATATTAATACTGTATATTTATTATCTGTTAAATTTATTTATTTATATATTTAAATGATAATTAAATATTAATATTTTTACTTATTATCTATAGTCTTATTTATTATTTTATTAAATAATGAAAAAATTAAAAATTTTTAACACACGCAATCTTCTAAATGTTAGTAAAAAATTATTAAATGTATCGTTAAATAAAATTTATAAAAATAGTGTTTAATATTGACCTTGGATGGAAAATATTAAAAATAATAGATATATATAATAATTTACAACAAAGCTAAATCTACATATAAATTAATGAATTTAGAGGTAAGTAAAAATGTTTTAAAGTTCCTTGTTTATATTATCAGATTTCAATGCAACAAGGATTACATATATATATATAAATAATTTTATGTAAATGTGACTGAAGGTAAAATGTATAGGTGAGATGCTTTACGGATCAATAAAGAGAGAGTAAGAAAGATACATGAGCTGAGTTTAAAAGAAAGAACGAGTACGAGCTACCGCCTACGTTTTAAATTTACTTGCATCACGAAGCTTTTATATATATATACATATATATTTACCTTTATGTCGTCATTACTAGCGTCATTATCTTTATTTACTCATCAAGTGATTATAATAATTAATAAAATTAAAATAATTATTATTTGAGTGAGATAATTTTTATTTAGGATTTTGTTATAAATTTTGGAGGGTTGGTAATTGAGATAAAATAAAAATGTATGTAGGAAAAAGGTATAAATTTGAGAAATAAAGTAGATGAAGTGAAATGAAATAAAATATTATAAAAAATAAATAATACGCATGCGTAAGTTGGTCGCTCCCACTAGGGTGTCGCGATAAAGGAAGAATAATGTAAAGCTCTGCAGCACACACGGTTTCTACCAGTTTCCTCCAGAAAGTCAACCCTTACACTTTAAATTAATCGGCTGAGCTACTATTCAACAATTACAATTTATAAAATTCGATTCTATTTTAATTTTTTTGTTAGAGTTCGACTTTAAATACTAATTTGTGTATTTTCAAATTTTGGTGAGTGTATTTTTTATTATTATTATTAATTCATTTATTGCAGGTAAATGCATTGAAAATTTAATAATATTATTTTTACTCAACTTTTATATTGAAAGTAAAAATCTAATTAGGGTAATTATAATTATTCTTCTTGTTGAAATATTTACAACTGATTGTATTTTTATTTCATTAATTTTTTTTGTCATAGAGAATGTATGTTTTTTTTAAATTTAAAGTTATTTAATTGCAAAAAATAAAATTATTCAACTTTTTTTTTTCCCCTTCAAATATTTATTTTATTCATTTGAACAATGGACATGGAAAAAAAAAAGATAATAAAATGAATGAGTAATTTGTTTAATGATTTGTGAAACTGAAAAGGAAAAAACCGATAATTTTTATTAATATCCTTATAAATAATTAATATCGTATCTCTTTAACATTTTATAAATGTCAGTTACTATAATACAATAGCACTACCCTATTATTACATCATTTCACACAATCATGATAAAAATAAAAAAAATCTATAAGTCCTCTCTTGAATAAAAGTTAAAAATCTAATTAAAATAAAATTAAATGGACATAAAGTGAATAATTTTGAATCAATACTCGTCCATTATGTATTATAATTAAATGATTTACTGAATAGAAATTTGAATTATTGTACTTTTATTTTTCTGACCTTGTTTTTCAATTTCCTTTAATTGAATTTATTATTTTTATTCACTCTTGTATTGTTTTATTTATTTATTTATTTTTTTTTTTTTTTTTAGATGAAAAGAGCATCAGGTAAACCAATAACAATGTTCAATAAAATTGGTATATTGATTTGTATGATGATGATGCAGCAGCGTATTGAAGTTAATGCCTGGGGAGGTTTATTTAATCGTTTTACTCCAGAAATGTTATCTAATCTCGGTTACGGTGGTCACTCTGGTGGATACAGACCTTCATACATGCAGGTATTGCATTTTAGCTTCTACCTGCTACCTTCCATCATCGATTACACATTTTTTTTTTATTTATTAACCACAATACAACATTACCAAGTTAATGTAATCTACATTTTCTAAATTTTAAAATAATAAAGCATTGATTTTTTTTTTTATTCTCCGATCGATTCACAGCGACCGCTAACAGGAAATTATGCCAACAACTTTGCCGAAGGATTAAAAACTATCGATGATCCCTGTGAAGAAAGGAGGTGCGATTCCAATGATTATTGTTGCCCAACTCAGATCTGTATCATTGATCGAGGTAATTTTTATTTCCTCTATTTCCCTCAAATAAATTTTAGTTCATCAATTAATTATTTTTTTTTTTTTTTTTTTTTTTTTTTTTTTTTTTTCTTTATACAGAAAATGAAGGTGTCTGTGCATACTTATTTGGATTAAAACAAGGAGAATTATGTAGAAGAGACAGCGATTGTGAAACAGGTCTTATGTGTACTGATGTAATTGGCGCAGATACACGATCATGTCAACCTCCTATTACTTCTAATAAACAATACAGTAAGTTATTTATTTATTATTCTTGATTAATTAAAATTTTTTAATGGAAAAAAAATAAATTTTGACATAAAATAATAATAATAATAATAATAATAATAATAATAATAATAATAATAATAATAACTTGTAATTATTATTATTGTTTTTAGGTGAAGAATGTACAATTTCAAGCGAGTGTGACATAACCCGAGGTCTTTGCTGTCAAATTCAACGTCGTCATCGTCAATCAACCCGTAAAGTTTGCTCTTACTTCAAAGACCCTCTCGTTTGCATCGGTCCTGTGGCAACGGATCAAATAAAGTCCGTAATACAGTACACTTCCGGCGAAAAGCGAATCACCGGTCAGAATAATAGAATTCTCTACAAACGAGGATTATTCATATAAATTTATAATTATTTCCCCCAAACTATTAATAACTACTAAATACTTTAAATGCTTCTAAATCAAACTAAAACCCTTTGATATTTATTTGTTATTTTTTTTTATTTTTATTTATTTCTCTAGTCATTATTATTTAAAACATAGAAATAAAGATTTTTAAAAATAATATTTTAACAGCTAAAGGATGTGCGAATGTTACGCAACTTCCATAAAATATCCTTCCTGATTATTGCGACTGAATAATAAAAGACATATCAAGTTATATTTATTAGAGCGATAAGCATATATATAAATTTAAATATAAATACATACATGAAAAAACAAAAAAATATATAATTGATTAAAATAAAAAAGATAAATAGATTATATTAATAAATATTAAATATAAAAAAAAAAAGAAATAACTAAATATATCCTCAAATACAGCACAAATTAAAAAAAATAAAATAAAATACTCTATACATATCAAATGCTGTGATTATAAGGAATACAGCAAATTATTTTTATTATTTATATTCTCACTAAAAATACTGATTTAAAAATAAATAAAAAAGAAAACATCATTATATTTAAATAAAAAAATTGAATAAATATAAATCAATGCCTAATAATGCAATTAGAAATTTTCAAAGATAAATATAAAATTATTAAGTGTTATTACGACATATTATATTTATTATTATAAACTAAATAAATATAAATATTATATTTTTATCTTCAATTCATATTTTAAGCTCTATATATATTAATAAATAAACATATACATATATAGATATATATATGTATTTGAATGTAATATTCATATATTTATTTCTTGAAAATAATAAAAAAAAATATATATAAATATAAACATGTAATTGAAAGTAATTAATGAAAGTCTTTGATAAGGAATAAAAAACTATTTTTATTTTTATTTTAGTAAATGAAATTTTTTATATTTAATTTTATACGACGCACAAAGATACTTTATTTTCTTTTAGTTAATAAAAAATTATTTATTGTTATTTATAACTAATTTGATTAATTAAATGGTTGTTTTGTCAAAAATAAAAATCGCAGACTAATTATTATTTTTTTATTGATGAGTTGTTTGATGAAAATAGAGAGAAATAAAAATATTTTAGGCCATTTAGGCTGCGAGTCAAAAGTACCTTTGATCAACTTTCCTTCGATACTAAATATATATTATTAATTATTATTGTATGTATTAATAGAAATATATAAACATGTACGTGCAATAATTATATTTTATTGTTCACGAGGTATATAATAGTTGACACATTAAATAAATAATTGTGCATATCTCAATAGTTATTTCTTATTTATTTATTTTTCACTTACATAAACTGAAATGAAATAAAAATTCCTCAAAAAAATATCAAAGCTTCAAGTACAATATTTAAAATAAAAATAAAAAATAAAGAATACCTAGAAGTGGAATCGAACTATCGGTCTCCCGTTAAAAGTTAAGTGAATTATTTCATCTGTTGAAAAATTATATTATGATTATTATTTTATCTTTAAATATTTAATTAAGTAACTGTCAAATAATTTTGAGATACGGACTTTAGATAAATTTTTCATAAACGGTCCAAGAGTTGTACTCTAAAGTTCAAAGTATTTTCTTTCCATTATCAATATAAATCTATGATGATTATTAATCAAAAACAACTATTTATAAATATGACCCATTATTAGATTAAAAAATATTAAATTCAATGACTCGAAAAAAAAAAAAAATATAAAGCAACAGAATCAGCGAAAGCGATATTACATAAGTAGAAAAGCACCAACTTCACAAATACATGCATACATTTGTATACACTCACTTAGCCTTACACGAGCGAAAATAAAATCAGATAAACAACTCGCCTCTCAAATAATTAAACTTTTATTATCTATTATCAGCAATATGACTAATCGGATTTTTTTTTTTTACAAATTTCTCACTAAACCAACAAACTAAAATATTTTTTTCGTTTCAATCCATTAAACATTTATGATACTATTGTATTTAAAATTTTCGACTCGCACACAAGAAGTTTACTCGACTTTGCACACGTTATCGTAATAAATACTGTTAAGGATAACTTTTACTGATAACCTTTTTTTTATTATGCTAAACAAACATTACTATTTAAATAAAATTTATTATTTACAATAGAGATTATTGTAACTATAAGCGTAGTATTGTAAATATATATACATATATGTAATAGCAATAGCTTCAAGTACCATTGCAAGACAACGTTAAGGATAGTTGATTTTAATTTCATTCAGTTGTTGCTGAAACGCCGGCGACGACAGAACAAACTTAAGCCTACTCTGTACATATATATATTCAATAACATACACTTTATATACTCACACGATATATATAAAACAGCACACATTAGTCGAATTGAGCGCGCGACTCGACAACTTTCATTACGCTCAAACCGCGTAACAAAATAACTTTTAAAAAGTGAAAAAAAAAAAAAAAAATTATTATAATAATCATTTTTTTTTTCTGCATTACTATTAAACACAATTGTTAAACTATACTATCTAGCTAGAGAGCGTGAGATTAAAAATATAAATCTTAACTTTGCTTATTAATTTTTATTTACTTTTTGCATTAATACCGACTATAATAACAATAATAATAGTAATAGCTTTAAAAAATATAAAAGAAAAGTTTTTAACGTTAGTTTATTTCGATCGTTATTCAGTACAGTGTATTACATGTGTGTGGTTTATATTCATTTTCCAAGTATAGTATTAATAGCATCGGTTTACTGAAAAATTAATTATTTTTTTTTATTTTACTGACAATTATTAAAAATATTTAATGAATTAACTGTTGCAGATAAATTCTAGTCAATATAATAAAATTAAATAAACAAGTATAGTTTAAAAAATAAAAATAATAAAAATGGTAACTGCATATGAGGCAATATCTATTGCAGCAGACTTGTTTCTACTTTTAGTAAAAGTTTTTTACTATAGTATCGAAAGTATTTATCGTTTAATTGTACCAATTGAAGAAAAAAGTGTTGCTGGTGAAATAGTATTGGTAATTAATTCATTATTTTTATTTTATCATTAAGAGTTTAAATATTTAATTTAAATGGGTGACAGATTACTGGAGCTGGTCATGGAATAGGACGAGAATTAGCATACAAATATGCATCACTCGGTGCAATTGTTGTCTGTTGGGATCTCAATGCCCAGAGTAATCAAGAAACTGTCAATGAAATAATGAAATTAGGCGCTACAACTGCTTATGCATATCAGTTTGTATTAATTTACTGTTGTTATTATTATTATTATTATTTTTAAATTGATCAATTTACTTAAAATAATTACATAAAGGTCGATTAACCGGTCGAACCAGTCATTAAACTTTAACTTGTTTTTTTTTTAGTTGTTTACATGAAGCTATTTAGATGTAAATAAATAATTAAATATTGTGTGCAGATGTGACGTGTCTGATAGAGAAGAAGTGGTCAAGGTTTCAAATCGAGTTAAATCCGAAGTTGGTCACCCGACAATATTAATAAATAATGCTGGTATTATGCCTTGCCAAAAGTTTTTAGATTACTCTCCTGAGACAATTAAAAAAATAATGGATATTAATGTTCTCGCTCATTTTTGGGTACTATTCTTAATTTATATTACTATTATTATACTCAGTGACAACTTTATAACAACAATAAGTTTTTTAACTTTTATTTAATTTATGCTGATAAAAATAATATCTGTCATGCAATACTAGCTATTATGTACTTTTATTTAAACTTTGCATTTTTTTTTTTTTTAACATACTGACCATTTTTTTTATTTTCTTAGCAATTCGCTAAATAATAATATAAATATATGAAATTAATATTTTTATTTGATGATCTAGATACTACAAGAATTTTTACCGATTATGATTAAAAATAATAACGGTCACGTGGTTGCATTATGTTCAATAGCAGGAATGGTTGGCCTTAAAAACCTTGTACCTTACTGCGCATCCAAGTTCGCTGTCAGAGGTAAATTATAACATTTAATATCTTACATGTCATGTATATATACTTTTCTATTTATATATAAATTAATGGTTTATTGATTGGTTCAATTGATGTCAACTGAACAAAGCTAAAGAAATAGTTTTTCAAAAAAAAAAAAAAAATTAATTAATTACATTTAATTGACATCAATTAAATAAATTAGTAATCAATTAACTACTTAATAAAAAAAGAAATATTATCAAGGTCTCATGGAATCATTGAACGACGAATTATCTTCTGCTGAAAATATTCAAAAGAATAATATCAAATTTACGACAATCTATCCGTACATGGTCGATACCGGTCTCTGTAAAAAACCACACATGAGGTAAATAAAATAAAAAAATACATGACACACTAATTATCAGTAATAAAAAAATAAAAATAAAATGATAAGCGGTTGTTATTTATTAGCTTTTATCAATACTTGGATTATCGATAAATATTTTTTAATGTTTATAAATAATTTATGATTTGAAAAAATTAATAACTATAGTTATACTGTTGGAAATGTAATTAATTATTAATTTATTAATTTATGTAGATTCCCGAGTTTAATGTCACTAGTACCACCCAGAGATGCTGCGGCTATTATATTAACAGCACAAAGACGTAATTATAGGGATGCAACTATTCCTAGATATTGGAACTCGGTAAATTGCGTTTTGAGGTAAACTTATTTTTTATATTAAAAATTATAATTTGACTAAAATAATTAATATATTTTTTGATTTTTTATTATAGAGTATTCCCAGAAAAAGCTGTTATTGCAATAAAAGATTTTTTGAACAGTGGTGTTGAGGCTGACAGTTGAACTATTTTTAAAACAAACAAAAAAAAATTATTATAGCAACAAAATCTATTAATTTAAAAATGAATATTCACAATTAAAAACCATAAAATTTTTTAATAAACTTTTGTACAAACTTATAACTCATTTTTACATATGTCAGAATTTTAAAATTATTAATATTATTTTTTGACATTTTATAATCTCTATTTTTAATCAAATAGTCTATTAATATGAATATCAATTAAGAAGATATAAAATCAAAAACATATATACATGTAAAATTTTTATTGAATAAAAAAATAAATCTGTATAATAATAATATGTATTATAAAATTAAAAATTAATTGGACTAAACTGTAGTTGATCGTAACCTTTGAATCCAATTTTATTACCAGCAATACGGCAGGCGAAGGCAATGGCTGCTTGTAAAATAGTTTGATCGATAAATTCAGTATTGCTGTATTCCGAGCTCTCAATATTACGATTGAATGTTATTTTTTTATTAATAGTAGTGTCGTTAAAGTTATTAATATCCGATAAATGTGATGTTTGTGAGCAACTATTGTCTTGATTGGCTTTTTCGGTTTTACTTTTTTCATCATCAGTATTGTTTACTTTAAATTGACTGTGTTGTAATTTAACATGATTCAAATAATGTAATACAGCTGCTGTAAATGTGTCTCCAGCACCCAATGAATCAACTATTTGCGTAGGAGGGAATGCTGGTGATTGCACTATTGTACCATCTGGTGATCGTGCCATTGCTCCTCTGTCACCCCATGCACATATTATTGTCGCTCTTTAATTTAAATAAATAAATAAATTTATTTTAAAATATAACTCTTATCAGTATAAATAATACCATAAGTTATTTACCCTGATTTAACATCACGTGCAATATTTTTAATAGTCTCAGTCATATTACTGTATCCCCGACTACAAGCAAAATCTTTTGATATAAATGCAACATCTGCATACGCCAACAAATCTAATAATTCGACATTATTTTTTTCCAATTCAACGCTTACTGTTATTGCCAATAAATTTTTCGATTTTATTAATTTTAATTTTTTATTATAATTTTCGATAAACTGCATCATTCCCAATACACGTGGAATATTTCTACCCTATATATAATATATAAATGTAATAAATAAAATATTTATTATATAAAATATTAAAATTTTGATTTTACTTCAAAATGTATCCAACTGTAATTATCTAAATTTAATTTTTCAAAATCTTGAATAGTAAGCTCTGGTAAATTTGGATTATGGTGTAAAATAGTCCGAGATCCAGTTTGTAAACTCAATATAACTGTTGAAATTGGACAGCCAATTTGATCAATAATTGGACAGTGACAAAAATCAATACTGTATTTAATCATATCGTCTTTTAAAAATTTCAAGTGATGTTCAGCACCAAGGGTACCAAAAAATTCACATTTACTACCAAGTCGTGATAATACTGTACAATTATTTGATGCATTACCACCTCGTTGCCATCTATAGTCAACGCATCTAAAATTTTAAATAATTTATTATATTTAAATTGTAAATAGTTATAAATAATAAAAATAATAAATTACCTGGTATCGGTATCTTCTAATGGAAAATTATTACACGTTTGTACAATATCAAGACAAACAAGTCCTACGCACAAAATTTTTTTAGGATTTGATTCTTGTTGCGATCCACCAACTATTTTTTCGTAAAATATTGATATCATTGTGATAAATTTTTATTGCTCTTATATATTTTAAAACAAAGTCCCTGTAATTATTTTTACTTAAAAAAAAACAAAATTTAAAACACCACAAATTATTAAATTTAAATTTACGATACATAAATGCCATATCATTGTTTCTTTTTTTTATATAATTATAAATATATAAACATATGTGTTATTACAAACAGCTGTAGTCTCTTGCACAACTAATAGCGTACGCTATCAACAATTTTCTTTATCACCATTAAATCACGTGATATTATTGCGAAATGATAAGTAAAATTTTCAATTGAGAACAATATCATGTATTCTAGTTAATCCATTGACGATTTCTTATCAACGATTTGAGACTTTTGGCATGCAATTATTCCGAAAGACCAAAATTAAAAAATCCCCGAAATTGAATTGTTACCATCAGAATGGAAAACAAGTTTAGAATTAAATTGACAGATGGCACTGTAAGGATCATTTCAAAATAGACTTTAATCTACTAACTCGAGAATTATGATTTATTTATTGAAATATTTTATTATTTTTAAGCTGTTCATTAATAATAACAATCAATTTTTTCGATAAAAATGATGTTATAGCTTTATGATTGACAGTAATCATTTTTGGTATCATATTAGATAATCTTCGACTCCACTCTTGAGACTTTGCGTTATCATCAAAATTATCATTTGTCGCTGAAATCTATTAATAATATATAAATTATTTAAATTAGTAATTGGCTTAAAATAATTATCTAAAAGTATTTACGTCGAATTTTCCTGGTGTGATTTTAAGATTGAGTGAGTTTATTTTAAAGTCACCAAAAAAATTTGTACCAGCAATGGCATTTATTGAAAAATTCGTTACAGTTAAGCTATAAAGTAATAAAAACATAAATAAATAAATTATTAGAATTATATTTTTAAAAATAAAATATACTTGTATTGTCCTTTTCCAATTAAAAGAGTTTTTTGATAACGAGCGTCAATGTCATACAATCCACTTGAAGTTATTATAGGGAAATTAAAATCTACTTTTATTCGTCTTAACCAATAATTAAAGTCTGATTTTTTCACAACGTAATGAGACAAATTTTTTATATTAAAATTATTAAATTTTCCTTTAAACCTTGATAAATAAAATCATTAAAAAAATAATCAGTTGAATAGTTTTTTTTTTTTTAAATAAATAAATTTATAATAATAATAAATGAATTAATTTACGATATTTTTCTATTTTTAAAATTAACAATTTGTTGTTTGGATTCATAAGGATCATATGATGTAATGTTATCTCTCATTATTTGTCTCAAGTCATGTTCAAGAAATTTTGATAATTTATTTTCGGAATTTCGTAAATCAACTACAAAAAAAAAAAATAAAACCTCTTGTCAATTTAATATTTTTTATAAAAAAAAATAAAATAACATTTTGATTACCATTTCTTTGAGAAGATGTACTAATTACTTGGCCATTAATTAATAAAATTACCCAAATCAACACCTTCATTATTATTATTATTATTTATCTTGAAAAAAAAAAAAAAAAAAAAAAAATTGGCCTTTAATTGATGTAAGTGCGGAGTACAAATTATCGCTACTCACTTGTTTGTAATAAATTTTAAAAATTTATATTATTTTTTTTTGTTAATTTAATTTTAAGTAAAATAAGTCATATAGATTCAAAAAACTACTTATTAATTTAGATATATAAATATTTAGACTTAAAATATCAAATATCTGTTCCAAAAATCATCTGTAATAAGCTAATAAGCTATTTGTTGAGATTAAAATATTTATATATGTGTATAATATTGACGTTGAGATATTTTTTAGTTGCTACTTTGTTTGAGTTTATTGACGCAACTGTCTTCAATTACATATAAAAAAATAATTTATTAAAACCATTTAACGCTATCTTCACTGACACTTGAACAAATTTATTAAAAATATTAATTTTTGGAGACACTATTTTTATCTAATCATGAGTATAAAAATTATTCTATTTAAAAATATTTAGTTTTTTTTTACCAGCATAGTTTAGTAATTAATATTTCAATTTAAAATCCAAATTAGTTTATTTTTATTTTATATATACATGTATGCATTAAAAAAAAAAATGTTATAATAATTACTTATAAACTAGTATAGAGTATTACTCGTGTTGAGAGATCTTTAGTAGATTGTTTTCAAGCCGTTGGTTTATACCAGCCATTATTTCTTCAGCTAAATCAGCTGTTATGGAATCATCAACAATTATTCTTTCTAACAATTTTGAAATTTTTTCATTCCATTCTTTGGAATCTTTTTCATTATCAAATTCTTGGTTTGTTGAAGCAAACTGTTAATTAGATAATAATTATTAATAATGCTGCATAACAATAATTATCATTATGTAAGTTGGTTTTTTTTAAATTTAAAAGTAATTACGTCAATACTTCCTACTCCAATTTTTAGTTTGAGAGATTTTAATTGAATAGTTCCTAATATTTTAATGTGTGCTTCAACAG
The DNA here is from genome assembly GCA_964016945.1 of Microplitis deprimator. NCBI lineage: Eukaryota > Metazoa > Arthropoda > Insecta > Hymenoptera > Braconidae > Microplitis > Microplitis deprimator. The sequence goes on from OZ024707.1 coordinate 24,600,195, forward strand.
AAAGTGACAAGTCTTTGACAGTTACACTAAAATTATAATTACGTATAAAGATTATTATTATTATTATTTTTTTTTTTGAGTTAAAAAATATTCCAACATACTTAAAGTGTCCGTTGCCTTTTAGAGGAATGTTTTGATAACGAGCTTGAATGTCGTAAAGTCCATCAGAAATTATAGTAGGAAAATGAAATTCAATATCAACTTTTTTTAAAAATATATTGACATTTGAACGCTTAACAACGTAGTATGATAGTTGTTCGACAATAAAATCATTAAATTTTCCATTAAATCTGATAAAAAATAATAAATTTTCATAAAATAATATTCCCAAAGTTGCATAAATATCTTTAAAAATTATTATTATTATAGTATTTAAATGAATTTAAGATTTTATTACGAGTATATAAATAAATAAATAGATAAAAATACAAACGATAGCTTTTCATCATCATATTCAACAATTTGCTCATCTGATTTATAAGGATCGAGAATTGGTTCCTTGTTTCTCATAATTTCTCGTAGATCATTTTCAAGATAATTTTTTAATTGATCATTTAAATTTCTTGCAATCACAAAATTATCTAAAATTAATAAATCAAAAATATTATAGACGATTATTGATTAATTTTCATATTCTCAAATTAAAAGAAAAAAAGAATATCACCATTATGATTATCAGTTGGTAAACTAATAACTTGGTTGATAACTAACAATATTACACAAATAAAAGCCTTCATTGTCTACAAAAGTAAAATAACAAATCAAATAAAATCCTAGTCCTGCAATAAATAAAAATAATTATTCAGTTTATACCTACTTACTGTTAATAAATTGATTTAAAAAAAAAATTTAAACTGATTTATATAGCAATCGAACATCTATTATATATGTATACTTAACGCGTCTATCGTATTCTGATATGATTTATTCGCCGATATTAATATAAATACTTAATCGTAAAATATGTATCTTTATCTATATGTAAATATATCAGTATCTCGAAAAAAAAAAATATTTTTTGTTATTTAAATTTTATCTATGTCATATTTTACAGCGCGATTAATAAAGCTGTTTGTCGTTATAATAATCAACAGGTTTTTTTAGAAATTAAACTACACTTTAAATTGTATAATAATATAATTTATTGTAAGATAATATAATATTACTACAATATGATATATAAATCAATTAATTATTTTTGGAGCTGATTATTAATCAAAACTATTAATTTTTTTGATATGTATGATGACAATGCATTATGGTCTTCTTTTATTATTTTTGGTACCAATTCTGATACTTGTTTACACCATAATATTGTTTGATTGCTATCCAAATAACTGTTGGTAGCTGAAAACTGCAATGAAAAAATATCAAATATTTTTATTAATTTTAAGTATCGAATAATATTCATTTTATAACATGTATATGTATATTTACATCATATGTTCCCAATGAGATTTCGGTTGTAAGAGATTTAACATGAAGATTTCCCCAAATAGAAACCCATGCTTGAATATATAATTTAAAGTTTGATGCAATTGCTCTAAAAAAATATTAAACAATAAATAAAATTGCTTTTTTATTGTAAAATGAGTAATTTTTTTAATATATAATTATTTTATACATACTTGTATTGACCATTTCCTCTATAAAAATCATCCTGATAATTAAATTTGAAATCATAAAATCCTTCAGAAGTTATTATAGGAAAATATAAATTAACATCAACTTTTCTTTTCCATATATTGACATTTGAATATTTAACATCGTAGTTTGACAAATGTTTAATATTGAATTTATAAAATGCACCTTCGAAGCTATTAACAACATTAATTAGATTAAAACGATAATTTATTTTTGAACATTTTATTATCGAAATTTAAAATTTGTCAGTCAAAACTCTATTGAAAATTCAATAAATAAATTAAATTTCAGAAAATATCACCAAGATATTTTAAATTATAAGGAAATCCAGACATATTCGTTTTAATTAAATCAATTGAAGGAATTAAAATTAATGGAAAATAGATGAAAAAAATAAAATTTATTTTTGAAAAAGCAAAATTTTATGAGCTCAAAACCACTTTCAGCAAAGTTTTTTTTCACTTATATCCTTCAATTTTAACTCCTTGAATTACTTTAATTTATAATCATCATATTGGAAAAATTGTTGTTCATGATAATAAGGATCAAGTACTGGAACACCATTTCTCATTATATTTCTTAAATCATATTCCAAAAATTGCTTAAGATCTTTGTTATAATTTCGTCGTAACAACGTATCTAATAAAAAATAAATAATTTAAATCTATTTATTAAAATCATAAATTAATAATCAATAATAAAAACTTACAATTTTTATTTTCAATTGAAAAACTAAATGTTTGGTTTATAGTAATTAGCACAATACCAATAATTATGACTTTCATTATTGGTGTTGCAAATTAATAAATAAAACAGAAGTAAATGATTATAGAATAGAAGAAATTTTAAATTAACTTATTTCTAAAAATTAACGCGCTTACTTATATATACTCTTAACTATTATCACAAATCTAATATATATTCGAATATTATCAGTTTATTTAATTTTTAAAGATTATTTTAATCAAACTATCATCGGTATCAAATACTTTCAATAAAAAAAAATCAGTTATTATCATTACAATGAATAAATTAAAAGTTATTTATGATATTTTAAATATTTCTTATCTTAAAAAAAAAATTTAGGTTAAGTACCGAATATTTATTTAAATAATAGTACAAACATGTCAAATTATTTGAAATTTTAATAATTATTGAAAAAAAAAATAATAAATAAATTACGATTTAGATCTTAAGTTGGAAAACAAATAACTTGATTTGCAAAAGTCAGTACCGCAAAAGTAATAACTTTCGTTATTTCTGATGTAAAAAAAACTGGCAGTTTATATTATAAATAAATTTTGTACTTCAGAAACCTTTTTTATATATGTAATAATCTATTATAATCCTATATTTTACAAATAAATTTTATAACAACAAAAGATTTGAACACACACAAAATACATAATCATACCGATAATTAATTTTTTTATCTTATCGCTTGCCCCAATATATCTCCTATAATAAAATTTAGATGAAATATACAGCTGCCAGAACGTGCGATATTTTTACCCCTCCTGAGGTGAAATAGCATTGAGTGTAATGGCAGGAGGGGGTAAAAATATCGCACGTTCTGGAAGCACTGGAAATATATGTGAAGCCAAACTATTCGTAACGTGATTGGTCGAAAGCGAAAAAATTTATGCAAACGACACACAACATACATTAAAATAAATATATGAAAAACGACACGCGCGCGCTTGCGCGCGTAACACGTACGCTAGTATTTTTAAAAATCAGATATAACTTATTGAATATTATTTGATAAAAATTACCAAGATTATTATGTAATCCAGTACTTTGTTCTCAAAATTTCTTACTTTAACAATAAAAACATTTATTTATTATACGTGTCTCTTATCCTTAATCCATAGTCTCGAGGATCTAGGACATTTTTTTTTTTTTTTTTTTTTTTTCACAGTAGAACTCTGGAGCCTCTAGAGCTTCTTAAATTTATATGATAATAGACACAATATATATATATATATAGATATAAATAAATATATACATATACAACCAGATATAGAACTAACTTGACAATGGTCCGAGTAGTTTCCAACTTCTAAGCCGGTTTTTGATGACTTTAGCTCCGATAGGGACTAGTTTCCTGTATTCCTTGAGGCTTAAGTTGATACCTAATGTTTTGTTGCCTATAATAATAATAATACTAGTAGTAAAAGGTCGTAGGTAGTAAACTTACGTAACTGGAAAATATTAAACGTATATAACTTGTTGTACGTGTATGTTATCCTAATACAAATGACTACTTTCGATTATTTTTTTAAAAGCATACTAAAAAGTGTAATTATTAATAACAAGTACTTGTAAATTTTTATCAATTTATACCCAGATTGTTGAATTGCTAATTAAATCTTCGAAATTGAAAAAAAAAAATCTTTAAATTCGCTCTAGTCGTCTTACACTTTTGTAAAAATTAAATATACAAAATTTCGCGCGAGAAAAACCTATGCGCGCGTTTTTCAGTGCGCATGCGTACAAACTAAATATCTGGGTCCCTTGTCTCGAACTATTTTTACTCACTAGAGTACACTGTTGTCATTTTAAACAATAATAATAATAATCGTAATAATATTACCTATATCTATCATCTGGTTGGTGTGAAATTATTTTGAGGTTCGTTTAAATATTAATTATCAATAAAATAAATAATTTTATCTCTGAAGAATAAAAAAATATAATTTGTTTAATTTATTAGGTCAGAAAAATGTGGTGGGAAATTATACCATCGGCAGCCATAATGACGATCTGTTTAGGATTACCCCAGTATGCAGCTTGGTATTTTAATAAAGCTGTCTACGGAAATGTAAGTTTTCCATTATACTACAACTTGTATTATATTTAATTATAACAATTAATAAATTTAAATATTCCGATAATTTTTTTTTTTTTTTTTTAAATTAAACTGTTACGTCACTGGAATTTGGATAAAAATAATTTTTCGAAACGATACTTTTTGTTAATATCTATATAATCATTACTTAATAAATTAATAATAATATTTTATTGAGTTAGTTTTAATTTATTTTATTAATATTTTTACAGCATTACAGACGTGAATTGGATACACTTTTCCAGAGAACAATGTTTACCAGAGATACAAGAGTTGGTGGTGCTCCATGGTTGATTAAGGTAGTTATCATTACTATTTTAAAATATATAATTATCAAGTACTTGTAAAGAAGTAAAGCTCAATCATGTTAATGATTTATTTTTCAGGGATTGGAATCTCTTCCAGATAAATAATTAAATATTTGTATTAAAATAGCAACAACATAGATACATTGTAAATTTAAATAATAATTATTAAAATGTTTAATTGTCTTGAATAAATTATTACGAAATGTATTACGAAATTTCGATTAGATCGTAATAAATATCTAATTAAATATATATTTTAATTTATTAAAATTTTCATTTTTTTTACAAAGTTTAAAACTCTAAATTATAGCTACAATTTATTATTAAAAACAATTGAATAATTTAAGATTAAATCAATTAATTAAATTGAGTAAATCTTTCCAGGTTTTACCTTCAAGTTTTTCATTAACCACATTAATTAATTTTTGAGAAGCTATTGCCGTTATATTGTCATGATAATAAACGGTAACTATTTCCGGTAAAACATCTGATATTACTTGACTGAGAATAACCGATGTACTATCGTCATAGAAAACTCCTGTTGCTTTAAACTATTAATTGATAATAAATTAATTGATTATTTCTCAACAAACTAATAAATTTATACTTACGTCTATTTTCTCAAGTGAAATTTTTAGATCGAGAGACTGGATCCGAATACCACCGGTAATTGTAATATTTGTTACAGCGGAAATCGAGATATTCGTTGCAATAAACCTATTGAAAAAATTCTATTAAATAATAAAATGTGGATAAAAATGAAGTAAACTTACTTGAACTTTCCTTTACCGTAAAATGGAACGTCTTCAAAAGCAACACCATCCAGTTGATATAAACCACTTGAAATTATTTCTGGTAATGTAATTTTAATTGAAATCGAAGTAGGGAATGGAAATATCTTTAAATTTGAACTTTCAATAATATACATTGATAATTTTTCAACATTAAAATCATTTAATCTCACAATAAATCTAAACAATAAATTCATTTTTTTATTTATCTCCACACATAATTATAAATTTTAAAAATAAGTATTTTTATATTACTTACGTAAATGGTTGGCTATCATTATCATCAATTTTAATAATTTCATTATCGCCAACATAAGGATCAATTACAGGTATTCCTAAATCTTTATCACCATTTCTCATTATTTCACGCAACTTTACTTGAAGAAAATCATGAAATTTTTCATCTTGAGTTCTTTCAGTATTTTTCGCTAATTAATTAAAAAATATACTTATTGTTTTTTTTTACTCAAACAAAATAAATAATTAAAAACTTACGCTGATCCTGAATAAAATCACCAATAACTTGATTAGTGATTAAAATGACCGTGAAAATGACCTCGAAAAATTTAATAACCATTTGAAATGATAGATGCTGTAACATCCCGTATGAATTTATAATTATTTTTTAACATGCGTTATGATTTATGACTTATTATACTTAATATTTAATATTTTGATTAATACGTAATATAATGATGTAGAGAATAGTGTAGATATCATAACAGGAAAGAGTTTTAGTAGTGTAATCAGTATAGTTTGTAGTCAGGTATATATCAGTATGTAGTGATTGTTCTTGTCGAGTTTATGTATAACTTATTACATTATACAGACTCATTGTTCATGTTCTTGTTGTTTGCTAAACTTAATATCTTGTCACAACTTTTTGACACACGTGGATTAATATCACTTTAATTCATTTATTAATAAAAGTATTTTAGCCAAAATAATTTTTAAAAATCCAATGGTTAAATAATTGTTGCTGTTTCCGTCTCTGTCTTTAAAAATCTAAAATATTTTTAAAAATTATTGAAATTTATTTATAATAACCTTTTATGAATAAGAAAAATATACTGAGCATAATGGGTCAGTTACTCTGATTTTATATTTATATAGAGGATATCACTGTTGTAGCGTAGATTGGTTTACATTTAATTCTTATCGCTATAACTGGTCACTATCATCACGTAAAATCTCTACACTCTCAATTTATCATTTTTATTTTTCGTAAGATTATTAAAAAATAAAAAATAAAATAATAATAAATAATAAAAAAGCTTAGACATACACATTATTAATTAAAACTGATGAATTTTTCATTTTCTTTTGTGTGTAATATTTTTCCCCGTTTTAATTTTTATTTTATTTTCTACTTGAATTACGAACTCTCGTTTCAATTGTTCCTACTTGAAACCTTAAGTACCATTCATGGCAATTCTCATTAAATCTCTTGTAATCTCGACCTATTCAATAGGCCCATTTTTATCTTCTACATAAATTTTTAATATATTTAATCTACTGCAGTAATAAATCATGCTCATTTTATTATATTATATTTATTATTCACATTGTCTTAATAAACAAAAATAAAATAATAAAAGTTTAAGTATAATAAACTAATAACGAAAGTAAATAAGTTAAGATTAATACGTAATCAAGTTAGGGAAAAGTGAAATGGAGGTGATATGTGAAATCCAGAGTAGACTAGAGGAGGATTAAACCAACAAAAAGATACATGTTGAAAGAAGAAAGCAACAAAATCGAGGGTAGAGTAAAGGACGAGATGAAAAAAGTTAAACCCTGAGTATAGTGAGTAAGAGAGAGTAAAAGAAAGAGAAAGAGATTGAAATAAAGCTCCTCATTCCTTCTCATTCCTACTCAGTCCTTCTCAGTCCTCCTCACCCTTATCTCTATTCTCAATATAACTATATATGAATATAGTAATATAGTTGTGGTGGCTGTTGTGGAGCTATCGGAGCTAGGAAAGCTCAGTCGCTCAGTGCGGCCTGAACCGTTAGCCGGCCTACATCGTAAGTGTCCAAGTGTGGCTGTGTTCTTATTATACACTATTTTATCATTTTATTTTATTACACAGACCATTCATTTATATTGAGTAATACCTTGTTTAATGACATTACATTCACGTTAAAAAAAATTTTTTTTCATAATTTTCATTTTTTCGTGTCACTAAATATTAATATTATTATTATAATAATAGTAAATTATTTATCGTTTTAACTATAAAATTATATTAATAATAATCAAGAGATTCCGTCCGTCGAAATTGGTTTTTTTTTATCAGTAACTACTGGATTTACTAACAAGTAGGTATGGTCATTTTCAATCAGACGTAATAACATTTTTTTTTTTTATTATTACTATTATTTTCTTTTTTATTTATTTATTTGTTAAATTAAATTTAATCAGAATAATAATAAGTAAATAAACAATTTATTTAATAAAAAATTTTTTTTAATTTAGTGATAAAAAATTGTAATTTAATTGATTTGGATTAGATTTAAAATGTAGATTATAAAAACATGAAAATTTAGTTCAAGTTGTTTTTTTTTTCTCAAGTAATATTTTGAAGATGATAATGAGTGTGAATGTATGAATAAAATTACAATATTTAGCGTTATAAATAATAAATGTAGGTTTATTGTTTTATAAAAATGAAAAAAAAAAATAATAATAATAATAAAAGAGATTGAATATATATGTCCGCTATAAATTAAAGTTTATTATTCAATTCTGCATTGAGTTGACGCAGTTGAAGTAATAAGAAAATTTGTCAGAGATGGACGTCTAGGAAATATATATTAATTTATATAAAACGCAAATCGACATTACTATTTATTCCTTTTTTCATTATTAACCATTGATTTTAAAAAATAATACAATTTACTCGTAAAAAAATCCATTCATTCATTTTTTTTTCTTTTTTCGAAGTAAAGTATTTAAAAAAATAGTTAGAATTTAATATTAATTGTTGAATTAAATCTCTAGTTAAATTTACAATTCTCGTTTCAATTTATGAGACATTTAAATTTTAATAACCAACGTAATTTAGATTTATATAAATGTTTTTTTTTTTTTTTTTTTTTTTTTTCATTATAAATGATATAATTTATTTTACGATTATAATAAATAATGAAATAAAAATAGTTATAATACTTGAGTAAAAGTTTTCGTCACGTATAAAATAATTGACTCACGTGGGTACTTAAAAAGTGTATACTCAAGAGGCCCTCAACTCTCTTGGTCTCTTCTCTTCTCTTATATTACTTTTTATACATTTTTCTCTTATTTTCATTCTTCTTAGCTCCATTATCCACAAAATTAAGTGAAGCAGGAAGTACCCGTATACTGGTATACAAGTATACAAGTATACCACAACTCGTAGATATATGTGTATGAGCCACTACATACAAGTACTCTACTCACTACTCTAAAACTTAACTCTCAGTTGACCCATAGAAACTCGTTAACTACTGACTATCCTCCTTCAATAATTCATAATAGTATTTTACCCAGCAAATCAAACACTTCCTATTCAAACCGACAAAATAACTCTGCTCACAAGTTACAAATAATAAATATCAATTTAAATTATACATTAAAAATTTTAAAAAATCATAATAATCGACTTGAAAATAAATTAAATAAAGCAAATAAAATGCTAACTTTATTTGTGTAAAAATGTTTTTTATTTCAAAATGCCAAAACCAATGGCACTCTTGTGAAAAATATACAATATGACATAACATGAAATTTAGTTGTTTGTACGTATACTCTCTCGACTGTAAAATGAAATAAAATAACAAAGAGACAAAGCGAAATATAATAAAACGACATACATATACATATATAACAAAATGAGAAAGACCAACTTCAATATATATGAAATACAATAGAATTGTTGGGCAAGTTGCCAAAAATATCCTCTGACCTTTCTAGACTTTTCAGTCATCAGACTGTACACTTTTTTTTTTTTTTTTTTTTTTTAAACCAGTTCTCGACTGCTACTGCTCGACTACTCGAATAGTCCTTTCCAGTGACACCTGGATCTGCAGTTTAATCCTCTTTACAACTGAATCATTGTAAATCTATACGCGCCCTTGATTGTAAATTCTACAATCAATTGACCACTTTGACTATCTTTTATTTATTATTATCATCATTATTTTTTGAATCCATACAAAAAGAGCCCCGAAAAGTATTTAGTTTGATTTATAAAAAGATGCTTATCAAATGAAAATAAAACAAGGACAATCGATTTAAACAGAAATAATTTAACGATGTCTCTGAGCATATAAATACATATAAAATAATAAAAAAAATATATATATATGTATATATTATGTCTTGATGTATGTGTAAAATGTTAACGAATTTCATTATCGCCGAATCGATTACTCAAAGAGCGAGCGTACACAAAAGGGGAATGAAAAGGAGGAAAAAAAAAAAAAAAAACATTTTCCACTCACTTTTTCCCTCAGGATCGGACTCTTGGTCTCGGAGTAGCAGCAGCCGCCGAAGCAGCATCCAGCTTTTATGCTTTCTCATCTCTTGCTTTCCATCCATCCATCCATCCATCCATCCATCTATCTGATATGTTTTATCTTTCTCTGGCGCGCAACCCGGCAGCTTTCCCGTAGTACAACATCGTCGTCGTCGTCGTCGTATCCGTTGTCGGGGTCAATCGATACTAGAGTGTAGGCTTTAGAGAATTTCGTCGTTGCGCCTCTTTCTACATCCACTCCATCCCTTCCTCTCTTTTATTTTTTTTATCTCTATAAAACAGATCACACATACACACATACACACACACACATATATATATACATTTACCTGCGTATATATTTCACCATTAGTTTAATTTTATTTTCTTCAACTTTTTATTGCTTTTTATTTAACTCTTTCTCTCTCGCTCTCTTTGCCTTTTTTATCTCATCACTTTTTCTATCTCTTGTTAGTTTAATTACAATTGGGTCTGATTCGTTAACACGAATTGAACAAGAAGGAAAAAAAGATCCACAAGTTAATTCAATCGTTGAATTAAATTGTTTTTTACATTTACTTTTTTTTTTTTTATTTGGATAAGAATTTACAATTTTTTTTGTTTTTCGGGTAATTTGGGAAAATTTGATGCATTGACCTTTACGAGTGACTTTGTACAATTCATAGCTACTAGGTAATTCCGTGACTAAGTACACAAGCAAACGCAGCAGAGTTTGATAGTAGTACAGTTTACATTATGTATCAGAGCGGCTAAAGCAGAACCATGCACAAGCAGAAGCAATAGAAGCTACTGGTACTATTGCTGATGCTGATGCTAATGCTGATGCTAATGCTGATGCTGATGCCGATGCTATTGCTTCTAGTGGTGGTGCAATAGAAGCGGAAATTGTTGCTATATCAGTAGCTGCAATATAGCAGTAGTAGTTGTATTGAGTCTCTTTGTACGTTAGGGTCAATCGTTGGAACATGTCTCTAGGCGTACCACAAATGTGTACACATTTGATACCGCATTGCTGCATCGACCAGTTACAGAGTTACATTATCTGCGATGAGGTTGTTCTGTGTACATTTCACTTGAATCAGCTTCAAAGTTAAAAAAAAAAAAAAAAAAAAAAAAGATAAACATTTTTGTTTTACATAAGCCTTTGGCTGCTACATCTCTACAACATTGCTAATCTATTTTTATAGACATTTTTGGATTTTAAGAGTTATATTTATTCGAAATTTATCCGATTACACAGTACTTGATTATCATAACTTACTTATGTTACATATACACTCTTGAATTTTTATGGTATAGAAATATGTATTACTGCCACTTTCTTTTTCTTTTTCTTTTTCTTTTTTTTTTCTTTATTTTTATGCCACACCATTTCATTCTCCACTCTTTGACGTTTCGATTGAACAACAAAAATCGATAAAAAAAATTATACCCCAGATCGTGAGATACGAGATACCGAGTTAAAGTCAAACTTTAACATTTTTATGAAGCTAAAATTTTTTATGACTTTATTATGTATGCCATTTTATTCTCCATTTTTTGACGTATCGATGTAAAAAAAAAAAAAAATATTAAAAACGATCTTATAGATTGCGAAATATATGATTTTAAAATTTTGTGTTAGTATAAATCCGGTATATTTAAAATGTCTTTTAAGTTTAAATCCATAATCTTAAGAGTTGGTTAAATTCTCAAGAGAGTTGTTTAAGTAAACGTTAAAGTCCATCAGCACCTTTTCCTTTTCATTTGTTTTTATCTATTTGAATTGAAAGGGTATTTTTAAAAAAATACAAGCTTTAAAACCTTTAAAAGAAACCTTATTTCATAGTGGAGGTGTAGGCGTAGACAAAACAGAAATAAAACCCAGAGTTAAATAGTACCGTATAAACTTTTCTCAGTGGGGTAATAGGTCTCGGTGTCTGGTACCAGTGCACGTTAACGCGCCAAATACTGCATCCTCCTTCTCTATCACCTCCGCCTTCTCTTCTACACTTGTACTTCTATTCTACTTCTTATCACATGCACACACTCCTTCTAAGACTTGCAGAGAAAGAAGAAAAAAAAAACAGTAGCGCCACCATACGGATGAACTCGTGCAACCAAATCGACTTTGTATTCATTCAATTCACGGGCTCTTTATATGCCCAAATGTACGCAATGCGCCTCTTCCTAATTTCTTTGCCCTCTTTTCATTTATTATACATTTTTAACATCCTCTCATTTGCATATAAACAAGCGAAATATTATTATTATTATTATTATTATTATTATTATTATTATTATAAAAAAAATGTATTCATAATAAATATAGCGTGATGGTTGGTCAAAAGCAGCCAATTTAGTAGTTAATAGTGATTTATTTAGTTAGGAAGTATTAGGGCAGTTAATTATATAAATTTGAAATCCGACTTGCGGTAACACTTGGCCTACGTCCCACAAATTTAGTATTGCAGTATATGTTATCTGTATATATTATCATTACCATCATCATCATCGTAATCAATGATGTAATGGTGTGTGACCCAATAAAAAAAAAAAATATATATATATAAATATATATATATATATATTATTACCAAAGTGGTAGTATGCAGAGAGTACATATTACCAAGTGTAGTCTAGTGCAGTACAGTGCGGAGTCTATTTGAGGTCTGCGGTATGAAACAGGAAGGAAATGGGCGAATAATGGCACTAAGGAGTGCAGTAGAGTAGGGAGCTATTCCAAGCCCATTCTCGTTATCAACGATGACCATCGTTACTGCACGGGCCTTTATATACATATATATAGATTACACATCTATAATCTCTTGGCATCATACACTTTATATGTACACGAGCAGAGAGCTGTCATAAAATTTCAATGGGCACTCGATTACCATCGAGTGGATGCTACGTTTCATCTACAGATTACTCGAATTTTACGATAATGTTTAGCTCGATTTTTTTTTTTTTTTTTTTTTTTTTAGTTTCTTTCCTTCAAATTTTATGATTTATTTTGTTAAAACTCGTGATTTACAATGTTATTATTGTTCGAGACAAATACACAATAGTAAAATAAAAATAATTTATTATTATTAATCGTGGTTATATTGTTATTGCAGATAACAATATAGTTTTAGATTAATGTATTAGGTACAAGCTGAATTTTATTACGACGAAAAATTCAACCTTGACCGATTGAGAAGATATGGGCCTGTCATAATTCCGAGCGATATTGCTCTCGCGTGATATGTTACTTCCAACAATCAAACTAACAAAAGTTTCATTTTCTTTATTCTTTCCTTTTTTTCATCATTCGTTAATTATATGACCTCTAACTTTATTATTGTTATTAATATTGCCGTGATATTTAGTTAAATTTTGTTATTAAAGTGTCTTGTTATCAAAATACAACACGATACGTGTACTCAGACAGAAAATAAATCTGCGATAAAAAAAAAAGCTGTTTGTTAAAAGTAAATGTCAAGACTTTTGTATTTTTTTTTTTTTTTCGATGAAAAAAAAAGGATATCAGATGTTTTATGACACTTTGATGTTGTGCGATTAGCATTTAAAAAGCATCCAGGTCTACAACATAGTATATATATATATATATATATATATATATATATATATATATATATATGTATGAAATGAGTGAGTTAGTAAGAGTGTTTGTGCTGTGAAGATAGTTGAAGAGGGATTGAAAAGTATAGAGTAGAGAGCAGCAGAGAGTAGACAGAGTGTGTAGAGTTTATAGAGTTTATAGAGTAAACGGATGGGGTCTCGAGCGGGGTGTTGAGGTGTTGAGGAAAACTATACAGGGGTTGCCTACTGGGGAATATGTATATCTATCTAAGTATGTATATATCGTAAAAAGTTATGGATAGCCTAGGAGCACGCTAATCCAGTGACACCTCTAGGTCACTCGTTACACCGAACTCGTCGGGGGTTGGTTGTACTAGAGGTACTAGAGGTACTAGAGGTACTAGATGTACTAGAGGACGGAGGAAAGAGGATTGGTTCTCGTAACGGGCCACTATCGCATGCTCGCGTGATTCCTACACATATCGCCTCGACTCAACGTCGTCGTTAAATCTATATATCAACATTCAACATATATAATAGATATGTGTATATGCTTATAGTTTAAGTATATATACATGTGAATTAATCGCAAAGGTAAATAATGCGGATAGGAATACCATCTTTATGCTCAGATACATAATATGGACTATATAATAGATGATGTTTTATAAATAACTTATAGTTTTTATCGGTTTTGTAAATAATTTTAAGTATTTATAACAAAAAGATAAGAATGTATTATTTCAGAAAAACAAACAATGATTGAGAATCCGGTGATGTAGCTGATGGGACGTATAATTGGATGATAAATCCCTTTTTCCCGCAACAAACAGCAATTGTTATTGCCAGAGTGATTTGGTCATTGACAATTCAAAGCCATCATCACCATCCCCGTGTCAACGGATTGGGACGTCTGGGCGTCCTCATCGACGTGAGGTAAATAACGCTTAATAATTAACAACAAACTTAAATACAACGCAGCAGCTATATAGCTATATAGTATGTTCTGTAGCTATTACTTTTTTGTTTAAATGTTTGTTTGAAAGACGTTAAAGATAAAGTTTGTTAGTGAGAAGGAGGCTGACTAATTAGTTATTTAACAGTAATTTGGTGAGATACACCGTAGAAAGAGAAAGAGAACAAGAGAAAAGAACGATTAACTTACGTCAGCTGTTAATAATAGTTTGAGTATATAGTATAGGGAAATTGTCGGGAAGGCGATCGAGAACAGTTGTAACATAGACTAGTGTGGAACTGCCGGTGGTACTGCAAGATTACAGGAATTAATTAGTTTGAACAAATGCCAGGTGAAATTGATTGGTGTGGCCTTGCCCCTCTTTAGTGATGGCTTGTCAGATACACGGGGCATATAGTTTCCGTTAACTTATTGGATATATATATATATATATATATATACATATATATCTAAATTTGAAACAATGCTGGTTCTGGTGCCTACTGTATTATAGAGTACGACTATAAATTGCTACCTAGTATGGCCTATATCCGGAACAATTGACTATTGTTTAATATATCTATAGATACTTGTATAATAATGTTTAGCACCCTATTCTGTTTTGTATTATATTTTCAGGCGTCAAGGGGAGCTGACGAGAGGAGTGGCGCGAGGACGATGGCAATGACGAGAGGTCGAAGCGCCCTCCTTAATATAGAAACACTGGTTGTATTAACGGTGATTGTTGCTTCGACGCTTGACTTGGGCGCGAGGGCATCACCCTCACACAGAAGTCGCCATCATGCAGACTTTTCGCATGAGGAACTTGGTCAGCAGCAACACGAATACGACCCACAGCAATATGACCAACAGCAATATGAGCAGCAGCATCATCATCATCAACAACAACAACAACAAAAACAACAGCAACAAACAAAAAGTAGTCTCAAGATGACTACTCACCAGCTCGAGGATCTCGGGGCAGCCAGGGCAGAGGCGTTTACCAGTCCCGGCGATGACTCACTTATTATACAAACGAAAAAAGGCCGGGTCAAAGGTATCACTCAGACTGCTGCTAGTGGCAAAAAGGTTGATGCCTGGTATGGCATTCCTTACGCTCAAAAGCCCCTTGGGACGCTGAGGTTTCGGCACCCAAGGCCGCCCGAGCAATGGGATGGCATACTAAACGCCACACAGCTGCCCAATAGCTGCGTCCAGATCCTCGACACTGTTTTTGGAGACTTTGTTGGTGCTACCATGTGGAATCCAAATACCCAGCTAAATGAGGACTGCCTCTACGTAAACGTTGTGGTACCACATCCCAGGCCAACGAATGCCGCCGTCATGGTATGGATATTTGGTGGTGAGTTGGTGATGATTCAATTATATGAATCCGCGTATTAAGCGCTCATCGTTAGCGCATCTCGATACGATCTCGTTTGCAGCAGCCACGCGTATACGCGTTGGCACGCGTTTGCTCCAGGTGGCTTTTACTCCGGTTCCGCCACATTAGACGTCTACGATCCCAAGACACTTGTTTCCGAGGAAAACGTCATTCTGGTCTCCATGCAGTATCGAGTCGCCAGCTTGGGATTTTTGTATTTTGGCACCGCTGATGTACCAGGTAACGCTGGGCTCTTTGATCAGATGATGGCGCTCCAGTGGGTCAGGGACAACATCGCAGCATTTGGTGGTAATCCAGATAATGTTACGCTCTTTGGCGAGAGCGCAGGCGCTGTATCTGTTTCAATGCACTTACTTTCACCACTTTCCAGGTATCTGTCTATAATATTCATTCTTCATCACTATTTATTATTTTTCAATAATCATTTTTTTTTTTTTCTTTTTTTTTAAATCATATCTATTAATAATATTACCCTGACCATCGTGCTTTCTTTATAATACAACAAAATCTGCCAAGAATTATTCTATTAAAAATAAATAAATCAAAAAAATCAAAGTATTGATTACGGTTTTAACCTGATTAATTATCATATTATACATCATAAATAAGTTCCGTCAGGAGAAAAAAAAACTTTATAGTCACTGTTGATTCATTCATATAGCATTTTTATAAGAAAAAAAAAAAAAAAAAAAAAAAAAAAAAAAAAAAAAATCATTATTTTTCGATAAAAAAGATTAATGATATTTATATTCCCCACAAAATATATATTTGTATATTGTAAAAATGAAATTTAATTTACATTCTACATGCAGCCTGTCAAAAATTATTATTATTATTATATTAAATCACTTTATGACTATTATTAGTGCACAGATAAGCCAGCCGGAGGTAATCAGAGTTGAGAGTTGACATATATTTTACATATAAATAAACTCGAAATTTTTCAACAGTATATATTGAAATTAATTGTATAAAAAACAAAAAAAAACTGAATATTATTATTATTTAAATAATAGGCACCTCTTCAATCAAGCAATTATGCAGTCAGGTTCACCAACAGCTCCCTGGGCAATCATATCCCGTGAGGAGTCTATTGTACGGGGGCTACGATTAGCTGAAGCAGTAGGGTGTCCTCATGATCGTTATAATTTACGTGCTGTAATTGACTGTCTTGTAACAATTGATCCTCTGGATCTGGTAAATAACGAATGGGGTACACTTGGTATTTGTGAATTTCCATTTGTACCAGTAATTGACGGCGCATTTCTTGACGAAACACCACAGCAGTCACTTGCCACGGCATCATTCAAAAAAGCAAATATTCTTATGGGGTCAAATACAGAGGAAGGATTTTATTTTATAATTTACTATTTAACGGAATTATTCCGTATTGACGGTACTGAAGATGTTAAAGTATCACGGGAAGAATTTATTAGAGCTGTAACGGAACTAAATCCTTATGTTAATCAAATAGCCAGACATGCAATCATATATGAATATACCGATTGGTTAAATCCAGATGACCCAAATGCGAATCGTAATGCCATTGACAAGATCGTTGGAGACTATCAATTTACATGCAATGTTAATGAATTTGCAGCACGATACGCTGAAACCGGTAATTCCGTTTATATGTATTACTATAAACACAGATCGGTTAATAATCCTTGGCCAAGGTGGACAGGTGTAATGCATGCCGATGAAATAAGTTATATTTTTGGTGAACCTTTGGATCCTAATAAGGGATATACTAATCAAGAAATTACTCTTTCAAAAAGAATGATGCGTTATTGGGCTAATTTTGCTAAAACTGGGTAAGTATTTCATATTATTATTTATTTTATAACAAATTCATTTAATCTTTTACTAAATGACGAATAAATCAACAGAGATCCAAATATGGGAGATGATGGCTCGTGGACGGAGGCATTCTGGCCACAGCATACGGCAAAAAATCAAGAGTATCTAACTCTCGATACAAATACGACAGATGTTGGCCAGGGTATTAGAACACGACAGTGTGCATTTTGGAAAAAATATTTACCACAGCTTATTTCCGCCACTTGTAAGTTTTTTATTTATTTTATATTTAAAACATTTTTTATCTAATATAATTCGATATTACGATTAGTTTCTTTTAAATAAATATTATATATCATATAGTTTAACATAAAATATTTATATCTCTCTTTACTCTCACCGGCCGCGGGTGTCACTTAATATTACAGCCTCAAAGAGACAATCGATCTCGTTAATTGTCACGTAATTGCCAAGCGCACTCAGTGGTTTCCGGTCAATGCGGGATATGGCTTAATGCCAAAACGTACATCTATAAATCGTTTTTGGCAGCTGATGTGAATTCGTTATCGCATCTACATTCGATTGAGATAATGGCCCCAATACATGTATTTTAGCATTAAACTTGAACTGACAATAATTTTTTTTTATCAGACAATTTTCGTTTCTATTATTTTTTATTTTTCTTCCAAAAACAAAAAAATTAAATGAAAAAATGAACAAATCACGTTTTGATGAAAAAAGAAATTTCATTTTTTTTTTTTTTTTTTTTTTTTTTTTTTTTTATTCAACCTAACAAAATTTATTCCGTTAACTAAAAGGAATCTAAAAACTTTTTTCAAGAGCACCTCATATATATTTATCCACATGTAGCAGGTAAAGAAAAAAAAAATATATATATATATATAATAATCGTTTATATGTTAGAGAAAAAAAATCATCTTAAGATTGGTGAGTTTGAGGACACTCGAGGGGACTAGATTCGCCGGAGAAAGAAAGACACTAGATGTTATAATAAAGCAAGAAATATATATATATATATATATATATCTGTACATAGAAATATAGTAGGGAAAAGCGGGATTGTGGGACGGGTAGTACGACGTGCAAAGCAACGATAGGGAGTGTGGGAGACTACCCGGTATGGATCGATGCCACCGCATCGGCGGGTCGCGCACACCCAAACGCCTGGTTCACCTCTCTTTTCCCGACGTTGACGTCGACGTCTACGTCCTGGCGGGCTGCTGTCGCTGTTGCTGTTGCTGCTGCTACTGGTACTTTCTCCACCCTCTCCTCTTTTTCCTTCCCCTTAGCATTGCCCTCCTTGATTTTCCTTAATCATCAGTAGTTTTGCTGTATAACTGAGGGAAAAATAGGAATAGGTTTATAGTATATCCTGATGCCGCACTGCTGGCCAGTTTAAAACCAAACCAGGACCGGGTCAAATTAATGCGCCACGCGTGTCTCCCCATCACATAAATCCAACTATTTTTATAGATATGTGTATATGTATATCCTTAATATTTTCCCAGTTAACTACCAACCTTTCGGGTCTTTCGGGTCTTTCGGGTCTTTCAGGTTTTCTCTTACGTTCATGGTAATAACAACTCTGCCTGCTGGTATAATAATATTTATTTATTATGCGTTTAATGGCACGCCATAACCTACTTTTTAAATGAATAGTATATTTTACTGGTACCTACTTTGACTTGTGGTTCTTCTTTAGACTTAATATATCTATATTGTTAAATAGCATTTATATGGCCTGAAGGATAAAAGTTGTTATTACAATTCGCGAGAATACGAGTATAGAGTATTATATAGAGCATTGAGAGGTAAAAAGATCCTTTGGGAGTAATAGTATCAACCGTCATTTTATATTATATGTCTCACGGGTATAAAAATATATCTATAAAACCGGTGTATTATGATGTATTATGATCTATGATATGTACAATATGTACATATATAGATATAGATAGGAATGGAAAAAATATGACACGCGAGATGATGGTTTAGATTACGACGTAGCCTAAAAATCACAGTTATGAGTTATCTATATAGATATAGATGCATAATGAATAAATTTTAATCAAGAACAATTGTCTGGTTGGTTTATTATAGCTAAACTGGAGATGTCATCGAAAGAGACGTGCAGCGGTAGTACGTCGGGCAGGGACACTGTTTTAACGCTATGTCTGGCAATGACGAGTCTCTTAATGTTCTCTGGACTGCCCATCACCAGCATACCTGCTCGAGGCTACGTCTAGTCACTTATAAAAAAAAATTTTATTATATATTAACTCTAAGATATCCCTAGATATCACATTTTCTAATAGTTATTGATACTCTGACTTTTTTTTTTATTTTTTTTTTTTTATTAGAAAGGGTAAATTTTATTTAGATTTACTTTGGAAATGTTATTATATATAAGTGCTACGTCAAATTTTTCGTCACTATATACTAACACACGGTATGTATATGTACACCGAGTTTATTCTCGCTTCACGAATTGCGGATTAAGTGACTGTCGATTTGATTTTTACGCTCGATTGCCAATCGATCTGCAACTCGTTATACAATCGCAGACATATCAATCTTTACGTAAAATGCTATATAGTAGATATATATTATAGACTTATATACGTACATACGTAAATACGATACACAAAATTAGAAAAGATTATTGTGTACAATGATTACATTTTAATCTTGTATACTTTTTTATTATATTTAATTATAAGTTTTTATCCGATTAATACAAAAATTAAATAAAGTTTATTCTTGAATAAAAATCTTTCTGCTAATTGAAAAAAAAAAAAAAAAAAAATTATGAAAGAAAATAATACAATCGTATGTGAATTTTTTTAAATGCTAAAAAGATTTTTATTTATTTATTTATTTACTTTTTTTTTTTTTTTTTTTTTCATTTTTCGTGGTACATTTAATATACAAGTGTTTCTTTGTATCACACAATTTTCCCTATTCTTGTGTATGTATATATGTATGTATGTATATATAAGTTTGTATGTAAGTGTATGTATGTATGATAAGTGTCTGTACAGGCGACAGACAAAAAATTCCTGCATGAAAGAAAACACGAATAGACAAAGAACTAAAGGGGGGTAAAAAGAAAAGCAACAAGAAAGAAAAAAAAATCGAGAGTTATGTATACATATATAATAATGAAAAAAAAAGAAAATACATATATATATATATATATAAAGAAAAGAATAAAAGAAATGACTGAATACATTCTTCCCTCAAGCTAGACGAGACAATTGCACAGAACTAAAGCACTAAAAATTTGAGAAATGAAAAAAAAATGAAAATAAAAGTTGAGAATATCAAGTGGAAAAAAAAATAACGTACTAATGATAGAGATGAGATTGAAAGAGACAGAGTGGTATGTAAAAGTGGTTAAATGAGTGTGAGAAAATAAATATATATACATATATATGGAAACCCCGAGCAAAATGAAAATAAAATTAAAAAAAAAAATCTTAAAAAAATAAATAACTTTAAATATTTAAAAACAAATGATTATTATTATTATTATTAATTAATATATAATGAAAATAATATGATGAATTAAGATTAATTATTTAATCAATTTCATTATTAAATGAAAGCCTACTAGTAAGCTTTATACTATTTATATGTAAAAAAATTTAACAAATAATATAAAAATACAAACAAATCGATCATTTAATAATTATAATAATAATAATAATAATAATAATAATAATAATAGATAAAATATGAGTACATGAGAGGATGCGAAAAAATTTTAAACTTTATTAATATCGATGATAATAATAATAATAATATTTAATATCTAATAATACTTAACAACGATAATAATATTTATTGATTGTAACGAAAATAATTATTAATATTAAATCATACTTCCGAGGAGCGATAAAATATAAAAAACTAATAATAATAGTTAAAAAAAAAAAGCATTTATTAAAAATATGAATAATAATAAATGATATTTTGTATTAAATAATATAATGATTTATTAATTATTAATTAGTTATATTTACTTGTTCTTTTTTTTTATTACGCAATAAACTGGTTGAATTTATGAATTTAAAATGGGCAAATAACAAGTTTAAATACTTATTGTGAGTTATTTTATCAATTTATCATTAATTCAGAATTAATAAAGCATATCTAACTGTCTGAGAAATATTATATTAATAAAATAAATATATTTATAAATAAAAAGTAAACTTGAATTTAATATATAATATAATTTGAATGTGTCAGTCTTAAAATAGATCTATTCTACTTAAATTATTTGAATTTTTAATAAATGCTACCAGAGAGTTACTCGATATTACTTATTTGCAATTACGTATATTATTTTATATTTAGAATAAAATAATTATTAAATATAAAATAATGCGTATGAATGTTAATAATTTTAGATAACAGATTGATTTTTTATTGCACTATAAACTTGTGACAGTTTTGCGCTGCCTTAAAATTAATTAACAAAATAATTATAAATTTACATTTAGAACTCAAATTTTTGAGCTAACCCAATTATTGTTGGAAATAAAAAATATTTTAAATAAATTTATATAATTTCAATGGAAAATTCAAAATACTACATATCGAATAAATTTTTTTACTTTTGTTTTTTTTTTATCGGAGATATTTTAAGATATTCTATCAGATAAATTTTTTTAGAGATATTTTATTGTAGTTTATCCAGGCCTCGATGATAAGGAAAAAAAAAATAATAATAAAATAAAATAAATAAATAAAAGAATAATGAGTGAGGAAAAGATAAAAAAAAAAAAATCTGGAACATTTCCAAGCGGCCGTACCGTATCCTATTGATTTTTATTTCACATCCTGGGGTGATACTAGTTATAGTGACCGAGTAATATAAAGCCAGTGCTGGCAATAACAAGTGAAGCATCGAGTTATAAGTCTGCCGCAAATGAGAAAAATAAAGATCCTGGATTTCACTATCTCGCTATATCCAACTATTTTACGTTTTATTACTTTTTTTTTTTTCGTCTTATCGGAAAAGTATGAATTTAACTTTTAATATATAGGAAAAAATTTTAAATATTAAAAGTAAGTTTTTTTTTTATTTTTTTATTACACTTACAAAAAATTTAATTAAACATGAAAAAGTATTATGACTTGAATTTAATTATTCGTTTTATGTGTCGATGTTATTTTAATTAATTTCAGCCCCAAGAATATTCATATTTTTTATTTTTTTAAAACAATTAATTGGGTTAGTACAAACGCAAGTAATAATAATAATAATAATAATAATAATAATAATAATAATAATAATAATAATAATATACGCTCTCATTTATTTATTTTAGGGGTGATTCTGGTAACGTGTTAATTTAATTCAATTTTGTTTTCATAAAAATTTGTTAATGAAAAAAAAACATCTTTTAATCCCCTATTTACTTTTACTTATAATTATATTTTATTATTATTTCATTTAATTATTGTGTGTTTACTTTATGCTGTATCTACAAATTGGTATTAGGGACTAGTTTGTTTATGAAAAAAACAAACGGAATTAATAAAATAAATAAAGAAAAACTGTAGAAATTTATTTATGAGAAAGTATAAACCCGAATTAAGAATCACCTTGAAAATACCCACAAACTGAAAAACATACGCACTGTTGGTTTAAATTATTTAAAAAACTATTTTCTAGCTCCGTCGGAAGCGAAACTCTCGCTCAAGTATGTATGTATAGTATAAATTTATTAATGTATAAAAAAAAAAAAAAAAAAAATTAAAAAAAAAAAAGTAAACTAACAATAGATGAAAAAAAAAAACAAAAAAATAACAACAACAACAACAACAAGTAAATATTTAAGAAATAAAATAAACATTTACAACATGCATATTTGCAAGAGGGAAATAAATCAATTATATGTATGTATATATATATATATGATAAACTTAATCTTTATCCCATAAATATTAAGATCAATCGAATTATACACAAATCCCTCTTGAGTCTGATCTATCGACAGTCTTGAATAAGACTCTAAATATTTAAAAAAAAAATGAATCAATAGCATAAATCCAGGACGATAAATCGTTCAATCTTAAGTATGTCTCCATAAATTATAAAATAATGAATAACGTGATGACGCAAGGCGTTGAAAAATATTTAATTAATTAAAATGTTTATTAAAAATTCGTCAACAATCAATGTGCTTTTCTTTGACTGTTGAAATTATTTATAATTTATTATATATAATAAGTAGTAGTGCTTAAAACTGCTACTAAAATAATTAAATAAATAATTTAAGACTTTATTGTTTATATATTATTTAGAAAACAAATTTTTTTTTTTTTTTTTATTGTCATTACTTCAAGTTAGTTTTACATTTAAGAATAATAATAATAATAATAATAATAATAATAATAATAATAATAATAATAATAATAATAATAATAATAATAATAATAATAATAATAATAATAATAATAATAATAATAATAATAATAATAATAATAATAATAATAATAATAATAATAATAATAATAATAATAATAATAATAATAATAATAAGTTTTAAGCAAGAGATTATTTCTTAAAGAGTATGATTAATATAAATAATGAAAGTCTTAAATTATTATTGAAAAAATGAATAATATAGATTATTAAAACAAGCGTGATTCAAAATCGTGTCATATGAAATTATGATCGATTTAGGGCGCGATAAAATTGTTTTTAAAGAAAATTTTTAAACAGCCGCCTGCAGATAAATGTATTTAAAAAATAAATAAAAGAGTATATAATAAATAAATAAAAAATTTCGTTTATTTATTGCCAATGTTATGGTTAAATAAAAGTTAATAAAACACATTGCTCTAGACTGACGAACTTAAACGTGTCGATATAATACCACGAGGAAGTATTATTGTGAAAGTAATTATTGCAAGAAAGCGGAGATTAATATAGTTAAATTTATGATAAATATAATATGCCAGCTTAAAGATTTTTGCTATTTCCTCCGCTTTCCTATTATGTCAAAAACAAAAACAAAAAAATAATAATAATAATAATAATAATAATAATCTCATTAATTAAATATTAAAATAAATAATTAATTTATACCCACGTATATTGTTTAATTAACCAATCGATAATTTATAATTAATTAAAATTATAGATTTTAATTGAAATAAAAAATATATATATTATATCAAAGGGATTCTCACAGCGCGTCGCTGTAAAAGTAGCCCGCAGGCCTAAATAAATACGCTCTAATTGTTATCCTAGTTAATTAATTATTATTATTATTATTATAATTAGTTAATTATATATAAACAAAACGGTCGAATGGCGGCAAAAATAATATGACACCATCACACATATTATTATTATCTGTAATTTAAATTTGTCATATAATATATCACGCTCTTTGAATATATTATTATAAATTATAATAAAATAAATAAATAAATAAAGTTAAGTTAATTTATTCATTGTAAATTAACAAATATTATAATATATATTTATTTATGTATGTTAATTTCATTATTATATATATATATTTATATATGAAAAATTTATTTTGATGCATTTAAAAAAAAAAACAATTATTCATTTTATACAAATTTATTTATAAAATTTGTTTTACTTTTTTCCGTATCTCAAAATTTTATTTATTAGTGTTATTATTATTTTAAGCGTCAGGAACATCGAGAAGAGACCAAAAAAATTATATATGTACATTAAAATAGTTAAAAAAAATTTTAGATTACACGCGTAATAATAATTTTTTTTTCTTTTTATTTTTTAAATATATATATATCGAAGGAAATGTCTTACAATTTTAAATTAGTTTTATTAATTGTATTACCATCATGCATTTACATTTAAAAGATAAATATATAACTACTGTTTCATAATAGATGTGTATATTGTACGAAAATAAAAACAACTCGTTTAAAATACTTATAATACTGCTTGTATATATACATATATACATAAATATAACTTAAAAAAAATATATCGTAAATAAAAACATTAAAAAATAATAATATACTGATTAAATGTTGTATTTTTATTTATTTTTATTTACATCATTTATTTTAATACTAGAAACATAGAACAGATTAATAAAATATATAAAAACATAATAATAATAATAATAATAATACAAACAGCGTAAGTTTAAACAAAAAAAAAAACATTTTTTCGTTGGTAAGGTAAAAAACCATTTGGCAGACATAAGTTTGTTAGAAAAATGCATGCGTATAATGCAATTAAATTTCATAATTATTGTTGATTAAAAGACTTAATAATAATAATGATATTTAGTGTTGATAATTATAATAAATTTATGTTTTAAATGCACCAGCATGAGCAGCTTTTGTAATAAATGTTTTCAAGGTAGCTTCATCCAATTTTGAAAAGTGGGATGTTTGTATCACGGCAGTCATATGATTTAATGCAAATTTGAAACAAAAGTCTTCTAATTCCTATGGAAACACAAAACAAAAAGCCGTATTAATGTTATTTAAAAAAAAAAAAAAAGAAGCCTCAGATGCAGTTAATTTTTTTTTTCTTTTTTTGCTTATAGTGTTTATTTATTTTTTCCTTTATTTTTTACACCAATAAATAATAATTATGAATTAATTGATTGTTGACTTACTTTTGAGCTATATTCAATAGCAGTTTTATATAAAAAAGCAACATTATTAATAGTAATACCACGTTTTATCATTTGTACACATTTTCCTTTCAATTGTGTTTCAAAATATGCATTTGCAAGGTACATAAGTTCTAAAAAAAATAATTAAATAATTAACAATAATAATAATAATAATAATAATAATAATAATAATAATAATAATAAATAAGTAAGTTACCTAATGCATTTTCTGGTGGCAAATCAACTTCATCAGTATACAAATACTTGAGAAATGATTTGTAAACATCATAAGAAAATTCGTCATGGACAATAACACTATAAATAAAATATACAATTATAATTATTAATAAATAAATAAATGAACAAATAAATCAAGACTTACGATTGATTATTTTCAGTCCAATGCTCTTGAAACATTGATCGAAAATACTGACAGCGTATTTTCAATACAGCTTTATGTACATATATAGGTTTACCTTGTACTTGTATCGTTAAATCACTATGAGTCTAAATTAAAAAATTTAATCAATCAATAATGATAAAATAATTAATAATAATAATAATAATAATAATAATAATAATAATAATAATAATAATAATAATAATAATAATACTAACGGAATCATCAAAGGCTTGTTTCAAACAATCTAAAATGCTTGTTTCGTCTTCAGCGTACAGTACAAGTGGTTCATGCATAACACTTGGTGTTGAGTAACAAGCAAGTACATCATGTAAGTGCAATAATGGAGTTACTGTTGGAGTTGTTACTGTTTGTCCTCGACATTGGCCCCACATGTAAATTTTTCCACCCTCAGCTAATGCTGCACTTATGTGATTGCAGTGTATTGCAGCAATATCACTTACTCTGCCCATATCTCCTATTGTTAACTATTTTTTAAATCATTATTAAATTAACTTATTAAAAAAAAAAAAAAATATATATATATATATATATACTTTTACAGGTTGACATGCATTTGATTTAGTTCCTAAACCCAATTGTCCATATCCATTACCTCCCCATACATAAATATCACCTTCGTCACTCAATCCCATTGTATGTGAATATCCACAAACAACTTTAGCTATTTAATAATTTATAATGTATATATTATTATTATTATTATTGAATATAATAAATAATGAGGATAATTACCAATGACAATTCCAGTTAATCCAGTAACTTTTTGTGGACTTAATTGATTGATATAAGTACCAACTCCCAATTGGCCAACACTATTATTACCCCACGCATAAACTTCACCGTTATGAGTAACGGCAACGCTTGAAGTTTGTCCACATGCTATTTGAATTATCTTCTTACCAGCTAATCCCGAATTTATTTTACGTGGTGTATTTTGATTAGTACTTATACCACTGCCGACTTGTCCACATGTATTTTGTCCCCATCCATAAACCTAAAATTATTTACATTATTAATTTAAATATAGATATAGATGATAATAATAATATTACTTCTCCATCTTCAGTAAGTGCTAGCGAATGATGGCTGCCACAGGCAATTGCAATAATTTGTTTTTCTTCAAAAGTAGAAGCAACTTTACTGGGCAATGGATTTTGATTTGATGATCCATTTCCTAATTCGCAGTAACCATTATGACCCCAAGAGTAAACTTCTCCTTTGTTAGTTAACGCCAGTACATGAGGACCAACTCCAAATGCAAATGTTTTAACACCTTTCTGAGTCAAGGCTTCTATTTTAACGGGATACAAAGTGCTGTGAGTATCACCAGTGCCCAAACAACCAGATGTATTGCTTCCTAGTGCATACACTTTTCCGTCTTTTGCTACTATCAGTACTTCATTGCCAAGTAATCCTTGAAGAAAATAAATAGAAAAATTTTAAAAAATTTTTAATAATTAACCAAAAAAAAGTTTTAAAAAAATATAATTACCAAAAACAAGTATCGTATGGATTTCACTTATAAATTCACGATTCAGTAGACTAAGTATTGGCCAATTTTTTAAATCAACACTTGCCATAATATTTGTCATAATTAAAATAAATAAACAAGTAATATTTTTACAAGTTTTATAAAATTAATTACAATATAATTGTTTTATCATTATAATTAGAAATTTAAACTAAAAAATTCTTTTCTTTCCACAATTAGACGTAATGTTACAATTTACAACTATAGACACTTTTTTATTTAATGCTTATATTGCTTATTGTCATTATTAAGTAAGTACTACCATCTCTTGTAATACTTTTTTTCTTTTTAAGGTTGGTAATTATAATTCAAAAACTTTTCTGACCATTAGTTGATAAATTTAATTATTTTTTTTTATTAATAATAATTATAAAAATAAAAAAAATAAAAAATGACAAGTAATTAGGTACCTAAATAGTGAATAGAAAAAAATTTATTTTTTTTTTTTTTATTGTTATTTTTTTATAAATTTATCAACAATAATTGCAATGTAAGTAATTAACAATTGTTTAAGCAATAACAATAATAATAAATTGTCGTCAATTTTTTTATCTTTATATATTTTAACCTATTAAATTATAAATTTTATTGAATTTATTAGTTATAAATAATTTATGATTTATTCGTTTTTAGGTTAGAAAACAGTGGTGATAAATTTTTTTAATCACTTTGATTATCGTTTTATTTTTTATTATTAATTTCAGATTATGGACCATAAAAATATTTTAACTATTAATAAATAATATGTCGAATTCTCAAGTTATGGTAAATATATATTTATTTTTTTTTTATTTTGTAATTTTGGACTAATAATAATAAATAAAAATGATTTAAGGATGAAAATATAGTTAATGTAGTACTAAAAGAAGAACCGATTGATCGTTTTACATCCCAGTATATGGATGAAATATGTACTGGACCGTTTGATAAAGTATTTCTACCGATAGAGAGTCAAGAAGTCGTCGATTTTACTGATGAAATGGTGATGACACACAGTACATAAAAACATAAAAATTAACAACTAAGACAATTTAAAATAATGAATTTTGAAATATTTTAAGGTAAAAGTCGATTTAGAAAATCAAAATCACAATTGGGTCGCACAAGTAACAACAACAAATTCAAATTCTCTGTACGATCGCGCGTCGATTCGCCCACATTTTATGCACTTGGACGAGAATCCAGAAGACCAAGATTCGGAAAAATTAAAAAATTCAAAGATTAAACACGAGGATGGTCCGCTAGTTCGATCACAAACGCCAAAATTTTACAAAGTTCAATGCACACTTTGCAAAAAATGGTTCCTCAACAACGACTCAATGATAAATCATTTACGTAACCATTGCACCTCCTCTACCACCTTATCTTCACCTTCATCCTCATCCTCATCAGCAGGTAAACATTACTGTCTTTCATGCCAACAATTATTTTCCGATGACTTAACTTATCAAGCGCATATTCAGACTCACATAAACACTGAAAAAATTAAAGATGATTCTTCAAATTCTTCATACTCGGAAGATAATAAATCAAAAATTAAAAATAATGAAAAATTACCAGACGAATCTTTAAAATGTGATATTTGTAATGTTAATTATAAAGATAAATCGAGTTTAAATGTTCATATCGCAACTCATGTTAGTAATAATAATAATAATAATAATAATAATAATAATAATAATAATAATAATAATAATAATAATAATGTAGATAAATTATTTAAATGTCAGCTGTGTCTTCGTAAATTTTGCGTAAAAACAGCATTAAGTAATCACATGTTGTCACACAGTGGTGAGAAACCCCATGGATGTAGTATTTGTGAAAAAAGTTATAAAAGAAAATCGGAATTAGTACGTCATTCAATGGTACATACTGGTGAACGTCCTTATGAATGTAAAGAATGTTTGATGACATTTCGTGAAAAAGCTAAATTAAATTCTCATATGTTGGTACATACAGGTGAAAAACCATTTGAATGTCACATTTGTCACAAAGCCTGTGCAAGAAAATCCGACTTAAATAGTCACATGTTGTCACACACTGGTGGCCAATATGACTGCAAAGTGTGTGATAAAATATTTACACGTAAATCAGATCTCAATCGGCATATACTAATTCATACGGGCGAGAAACCTTTTGCATGTGATATGTGTGATATGGCATTTCGTGAAAAAACACGATTAAATTCACACATGCTTGTACACACTGATGATAAAAAACACAATTGTCACATTTGCGGCAAAGGATTCAAAAAAAAAGCCAGCTTAAAAAAACATTTGATAATACACATGGGTGATAAACACTATGAGTGTTGGATCTGTAAAAAGGCTTTTATTGAAAAAACTACACTTAATTTACATATTTTAGTACATGAAACCGATAAATTATACGAGTGTGCCAATTGTCCGACAAGTTTTAAGAGTGAGGGAGCATTGAAGAGACACTGGGTGGTACACACCAAAGATGATGATGAAGAACAAGAAGAAGAGGATGAAGAAGATGCTCAAGAGCAAGTTTATACGTAGCAAGAGATTTAAATATTTATATTTTGTTGTTAATTTAAAAAAAAAAAAAATTTATTTATGTTTTCTTTCTTTTTTTAAAACAACTTGAAACTGTTTTACTAACAGTGACGATTATTAACAATTTTTGTTACTTAGTCAATAAATTAAATTATGGATGAAAAAAAAAATGTACAAATAAAAATAGTAAAACATAAAATTATTTGCCTTTGTGTGCAAGATGATAATTTTTAAATATATAAATAAAAAATATAGCTATTTGAAAATAATAATAATATTTATTTATAATTTAATAACTGAAGTTTTATTGAATCCTATGAGAGCTACTGATTCACCGTTTGGACTCCATTTGCCATTAATAACTTTCATGCCACGTGGTGATTCAAATAATTCAACTTTTTTTGTTGGATGCCATTCAACAATTATCGGTGATTCGGAGAATATCAACAAATGTGTTTTTTTCGGCTCCCATGCTATTCCTAATAATAATTAATATTATTGTTTATAACTTTTGTAATTGTAAAAGTAAATAATTATTTTAAAATTAATACCTGATATTGAATTTTTGAGTAAAATATTATCAACGCAATCGTCAATTAAATCCCAAATCCATAATGTTGATGGATAAACCTGATGCCTGATCGCTAAATATTTACCACAAGGACTGAATGACAATATATCTATTGAAGCGATTGATATATCAAAATTTTTCGGTTCAATATCTATTGGAATGCCTATTGGTCTGTCTAATATTTCCTCCACTTGTAAAATTTAAAAAATAGTATATATTTAATTGAAATAAAATATTACTGAAGATTGCTTACGTGTATATTTAATATGGTGATCAGGCATTACATTATTTGATATATAATTGGACCAATCTCTGCGTGTTATATCAATTTCTCTGTAAACTTTTCCAAGATAATTATTACTTTCGTGTATTACGGGCTTACAGTGTAATTGAAGAATTATTGACCATGTCACATGATTGATCAGCACAACCTTTTAATAATAATATTAAAATTAATTATCATATTAATAATTATATAAATTTAATTAATATTAAATTACAGTTTCATTGTAACCCGCTATGGCTAATAATTGTCCAGTGGGATTCCAAACAACTTTTTCAATTCCTCTCAGTGGTTTGTCAATTGTATAATCTCCACACTCTGATTCGAAAAAATTATAATTTATCGATGGATATTCATTAGCACTAAATGCTCCTATGTGTGTATCTGTTGTCATTGAATATATTAGGATACGTGATTTTTCAATTGCCGAGCACCATATACCCAATAGTTGACCATTTGGTGACCATGATATTCCATCAATACTAAATAACTTATCACAAATTAATTTCTAAAAACAAATTAATAATAACTTAATTATTTTAATAAATCATTGTTTTTTTTCTCTTACTCTTGAATTAAAAACATTTTCGTTACTCAAATTTTTGCGGAAGATTTCCTGAATTTCAATTTACGTCATGTTTAAATAATTACTAAAGTCAGTTTACTACATTCCAAAGGTCGTAACAGTGCAGGATTATAAGAAGAAAAATAAAAGTAAAAAAACTTTTCTATGAAGCCGTTCTCTAGTAAAATAAGCTCCGAAAGTATACTAGAAAAAATTTTGTTTTGAATTTCAAAAATTTTTCAAGTACTCGCGTTTAAAATAAATATGTGTAAAAATAGTGCGCATCTAATTCTGCGCATGGACGATTTTTTTTTTTTTTCGTTTAAAGAAAGCGAGCCAAAGCACCCATAAATTTTGAGGTTAAATAAAATAAGGAAACACAACTTTGACACGTGACAATAATAATAAATAATTAAAAAAAATTTTCAAAACATAAAAAATAAAAGTAAAATTAATTAATTAAAAAAAAAAAAAAAATGAAAGTAACAACAGACTATATATCGTGTGGATCAAATTGTCAACCGCATGCCGTGGACTGGTGTCCAAATAACAACATTATTTGTTACGCGAGTTCAAATTCAGTGATAATTTACGATCCAGATTATTTAGAAACCGGCAGAGTGGTTCAGACACTTTTAAAACATCAAAGTCAAGTAAAAATAGTTGAATGGATTTCAAATAATGTTAATAAGTCATCAGAAATTTTATCAGCTTCATTAGACGGCACCATAATTATTTGGAGTCAGTCAATCTCTAAAATCTCTAAAACTTATGAACCAACATCAATTTTAACTTTGAACGATAATTTATCAACAGCACATGCAGCTTACTGTCCTAAATCAACATCAAATACCAATGAATCTTCATCTGATAGTTTACTGATAGCCGGATCGTCATTCAAAGATATTTTTAAGATATGGTATCGAGAATCTGGTTCTATTGTTGAGCAAAATTTAGATCTAAATAAAAAAATTCCAAATGAAATAAAAATAACACATTTACCGGGTGATTCATCGATACCAGCAATTATTATGTGTCTAGATGACGCAACAATTGATATTTACACCTGGAATATTTACACCGACATGAAATTCTCAGAATTAAATTTTAACCATACAATTAAATTGAGAGGCCATCAAGATTGGATTCAGTGTCTTGACATAGTTGACTATAATCGACAGTCAGCTTTAATGGCAACTGGATCACAAGATGGTACAATAAGACTCTGGAAAATATCATCAATTGATCCAGAAGCTATAGATCAAGAACAACGTTACCAATTTAGTATAAATAACAATAATAATTTTGATATTTCTCTGGAATCAGTGCTCAATGGACACGATCACTGGGTATACGGTGTTCACTGGTCTCCAAAAACTAACAACTCAAACTCTAAACCTCTGCAATTGCTATCAAGCGGTTTAGACAAAACAATTATTATTTGGGAGCAAAGTCCCAGTGGCGTTTGGATCGAAACTGTTAAATTAGGAAAAGTTGGTGGCAACTCTATAGGTTTTTATGGCTGTAAATTTAATGGAGAGGCTTCTTCAGTTTTAGCACAGGGTTATCAGGGTACATTTCATCTATGGAAATACAATAAAAATGTTAAAAAATGGCGTCCTCGTCCCGGACCAAGCGGACACTTTGGTCAAGTAACTGATTTGCATTGGGAACCAGATGGAAAGTATTTATTGACAACAAGTCTTGATCAGACAACAAGAATTCACGTACCATGGACTATAAAATTATCATCAGTATCATCACCAAATTGGCATGAAATAGCACGTCCACAAATACATGGGTATGATATAAATTGTATAACAATATTAAACTCGACAATGTTTTGTTCAGGTGCTGATGAAAAAGTAATACGTATTTTTAAAGCACCAACATCATTTATAGATGCATTTAATTCTGATGATTGGAGTAAAGCACTTAAAGTAACTGATAGTGCATCAGTACCAGCATTAGGATTAACAAATAAAACAACTGATGATAAACAACAGTATCTAGATGCTATTGATGATCATGATAATATAAAAAGACCGCCAACAGAAGAAGAAATAATACGATATACACTGTGGCCAGAGTTGGAGAAATTATATGGACATGGTTATGAATTATTTGCAATAGCAGGACGTAATGACGGAAAATTAATAGCTACTGCATGTAAATCAACGTCTCCTGAATATTCAGCAATTATTTTATGGAGTACTGAAACTTGGGCACAAATAGATAAACTCATGAGTCATAGATTGACAGTAACTCAACTTGAATTTTCACCAGATGGAAAATATCTTTTATCAGTATCACGTGATAGACGTTGGAGTCTTTTTTACACCGACTCTGGTGATAATTATAAATTAATAGCGTCTTCTGCAGCTAAATCACTGCACAGTAGAATTATTTGGTGTTGCAGTTGGAGCCATGACTCTAAATACTTTGCTACTGGTTCACGCGATGGTAAAATTGGACTCTGGAGTGTTGATCAACTAAAAGAAAATCCAAATTCTATGCCTGCTGGCTCGATTGAGTTGCCCGATGATTCCGTAACAGCTCTTAACTTTTTAAATAAATTTATTGATAATAGCTACATTCTGGCTGTTGGATTTGATGATGGTACTATTGAAATACGTAAAATAATAAATGATAAAATAAATATTGATTGGATTTGTTGTAAGAAACTTGATAATCAACAAGCACACCATAAAACTGTTAAAAGATTATCATTTAGACCAACACTTAAAGATAATTATATTGAATTAGCCAGCTGTAGTGCTGATAGAGCTGTTAAAATTTATACTTTTTATATTTATGATAATGATTATGATTGTAACTAAAAGGAATAAAAAATAAAATAAAAAATTACGTACTCGTGTTAATTTCCAGTCTTTTGATTTATATATTTCAATTTTGTCTGTTGAATCTGATGTTGTTATAACTGCTAGATGTTTTCTTAGATGATTTATTGCTAAATATTTTGCTGATGATTTAATATTCCATATATGAGTTATCGTTTGTTCATCTAGTGTTATTATTGACAGGTAAATCTATTTATTTTTTAAATTAACTATTAATATTAAGAAATTAATTTATTTTAAATAGTTAATTAGTTAGTTACATTTAAATCAGATATAATAATTATTGATTTGCAATCTGGTGCCCAGATAACTTTTTCAATACCTCCACTCCCTTCTTTCAACTTGAAATTAAATTGTTTACGTTTCGTGGTAAATATTCTGATAATTCCTTTTTTAATATTCACACAAAGAATATACTGATCATTTGGACACCATTCAATAGACTAAAAAATTTTAAATAATTATTAACATACTTTGATTTTTTTCCATTAAAAAATATATTCATAGCTTATTAAATTGATTTTAACCTCAATTGGATCTAACAAATCAAACAATTGATAATTTTCTAATGTTGATGTGTATTTTATTGACAATTCATTCTGTAAAACACTCGCGAAATATTTACCCGACGGTGAAAATGCACAAACATTTTTATTAATACGAAACATTATTTCAAATTATATTAATTAAATATGACGATGTTGTTTACTTTGGTTTTGGCGGGTTTTGGTTTAAAAAAAAAAAAAAAAAAAAAAACCGAAACTACTTTGAATGTTTGAAAAATGTACGCACGCGTTGAACAATTGTGGCATGAAAAATAATTAAAAATAAAAATATTAAATGAATTTGTTAATAAATAAAATTAAAATCTACTTGTATTGGAGTAAGATGGCGCGAATATAGTTTAAAAGTTTAAAAAGATAATTTAATTGTAAACGAATCATAAAGATTATACTATACTACATGCAGATGATTTTACTCGGATTGCTCGGATTTTTTTTTATCCGAGTCACCTGATTCGCCCGAGTGAGAGTGACGTCAGAATCGTTACTATTGAAAACCGGAGCAGTTACAAGTCAGCTGACCAAGTCTTGTGATTGCTAAACTAGCTGAAAGCTGAACTGGCTCTGGGTAAACTGACGACGACTGAGGACTTGAGGCAACTTGAGGACTGAGACTCGCCCGAGTGTTGGATTTTTACGTCTGTCAGTACTACAATCCTATTTCTTTTGTAAGTTTTTATTTTATTGTAATAAATATATCTTGGAGTAATTGACGTGTACTATTATTTAATATTACTGTGTATCTATATATATATATATATATATATATATAGATATATATAAAAAAAGAAAAAAATATTTGCGGCTATTGATCGTCTACGCCATAGTCTGTCTGAGATAAAATTATCTCATTATTTTTAATTTAACGCCCGCGAATTTTATTTTATTTTAAACTAATATTAATTATTATTTAATTAATACTATTGGATACTACATCATTTTTATTTAAACAAATTTATTTTTATTGATAATTATTAATTTATTATAAATATAATTTAAGTGGTATATCATTTTATTGAGGCACTCGCGCACTAGCTGGGCTACGCCTACATTTCAAATTGCTCACGTGAATCCACAAGTACATATTCATTTCTAACATATTATTCAAGGACGTAGAAATTCTTTTTATTTATAATTCCACTTATTTGTTTATTATATTAATTTAATAATATTAAATATATTACAGATCAAAATCGAAATAGTAAAAAAAAAAAAAAATAAAAAGTAATAATGTCAACTCTACAAAAAATAGTTAACGAGCATCGTGAAGGAAAATTTGGATATGTTTACGCAGTATCTGGACCCGGTAATTATTATATTTATTTATAATTTATTATTATTATGATTATAATAATAAATAATTTTATAAATTTAGTCGTTACGGCGGAAAAAATGTCTGGATCAGCGATGTACGAATTGGTACGTGTCGGTTACTATGAATTAGTTGGAGAAATAATTCGTCTAGAAGGTGATATGGCGACAATTCAAGTATACGAAGAGACATCAGGTGTAACAGTGGGTGATCCAGTGCTACGAACTGGCAAACCCTTGTCTGTTGAATTAGGTCCAGGTATTCTTGGAAGTATTTTTGATGGTATCCAGCGTCCACTTAAAGACATCAACGAACTTTCTGGATCAATTTATATTCCTAAGGGTGTTAACATACCTGCTCTATCACGTACCGCTTCGTGGGAATTTAATCCACTTAATATTAAAACTGGTAGCCACATGACTGGTGGTGATTTGTATGGTATTGTTCATGAAAATACTTTGGTTAAACATAAAATGATTTTACCACCAAAAAGTAAAGGAACAGTAACTTATATTGCACCTGCTGGTAACTATACAGTTGATGATGTTATCTTAGAAACAGAATTTGATGGTGAAAGAAATAAATATACCATGTTACAGGTTATTATTATTATTACTATTATTATTTTCTTTTTTTTTAATTTAAATTAAAATTTAATAGATTGATAATTGATAATAGGTGTGGCCAGTACGTCAACCAAGACCAGTAACTGAAAAATTACCAGCAAATCATCCTTTATTAACAGGACAACGTGTCTTAGATTCATTGTTTCCATGTGTACAAGGTGGAACAACAGCTATACCTGGTGCTTTTGGCTGTGGTAAAACTGTAATATCACAAGCATTGTCTAAATATTCAAACTCAGATGTTATTATTTACGTTGGTTGCGGTGAACGTGGTAATGAAATGTCCGAAGTACTGCGTGATTTTCCAGAGTTGACTGTTGAAATTGATGGAGTAACTGAATCAATTATGAAACGTACCGCATTGGTTGCAAATACATCAAACATGCCTGTAGCTGCTCGAGAAGCTTCTATTTATACGGGTATTACTCTGTCTGAGTATTTCCGTGATATGGGTTACAACGTTTCGATGATGGCTGACTCAACTTCTCGTTGGGCTGAAGCTCTCAGAGAAATTTCTGGACGTTTGGCTGAAATGCCTGCTGATTCTGGTTATCCTGCTTATCTTGGTGCACGTCTTGCTAGTTTCTATGAACGTGCTGGAAGGTATTTTATTATTATTTTTTAACTTGACATGTTTATTTTATTAAATAATAATATTTTAGAGTAAAATGTCTTGGTAATCCTGATCGTGAAGGATCAGTAAGTATTGTTGGTGCAGTATCACCACCTGGTGGTGATTTCTCAGATCCAGTTACCAGTGCAACACTGGGTATTGTTCAAGTATTCTGGGGTCTTGACAAAAAATTAGCTCAGCGTAAACATTTTCCTTCTATAAATTGGTTGATTTCGTACAGTAAATATTTACGCGCTCTTGATGATTTTTACGACAAAAATTTCCAAGAATTTGTGCCACTGCGTACTAAGGTAAAGGAAATTTTACAAGAAGAAGAAGATCTTTCAGAAATTGTACAATTAGTTGGTAAAGCATCACTTGCTGAAACAGATAAAATAACTTTAGAAGTTGCTAAATTGTTAAAAGATGATTTCTTACAACAAAACAGGTACATATTTTATTTTATTTATTAATAATAATAATAATAATATTAATTGTGTATTTTTTTTTATCTTATTTTTAATTGTTTAGTTACTCATCATATGATCGCTTCTGTCCATTCTACAAAACAGTTGGTATGTTACGTAATATGATTGCATTTTATGATATGGCTAGACATGCCGTTGAATCAACAGCACAATCTGATAACAAAATAACATGGAATGTTATACGTGACAGTATGGGAAATATATTATATCAATTGAGCTCTATGAAATTTAAGGTAATTGTTTAATAATTAATTATATTTTTTTATCCATTATAATTTATTTTATTTACTATTTTATATTTAAAATAGGATCCAGTTAAAGATGGTGAGGCTAAAATAAGATCAGACTTTGATCAATTGCACGAAGATATTCAACAAGCCTTCAGAAATTTGGAGGATTAAATTATTTTTATTGATCTATATAAAAATAATTATTAACAAAAATAATAAATATATATTTATAATTTAATTGATCAATTTGAAAAATAAATTAAGTGAATGTATACAAGTGAGAACTTATAAATTAATCTTAATTATTATTTTATAATGATAATAATAATTTAAAAAAAAAAAACACAAATTTACATTATTTGTAAAGAAAAAAGTAAACTCACTTCTATACAATAACTATAAGAAAATATTATTTAAATTTGTTTAAGATGCCAGTTGTTTAGGGTCGTTCCAATAAACCGGCATACAATAATTATCATTCACAATATTAATTTTCTTAATTTAAAAATAATTATAATGTTAATAATATTGAATTGCATTCCGGATATTTTAATAACGTGTGTAGATTAAAAAAAATAAAATGGTAAATTAACGATTCCACCTGATGCCTCGATTGAAAATAATAATAAAAAAAATAATTGTATATATTGACTATGAACAATTTACTTAAAATTAAATATTTTAGAGGCTAATTTATTCATCATTTAAAAATTTTTTTTATTAATCGAGACAATAAATAATAATATAATATAATAAAGGTGGAACGTCCTTAAACGCACTATGAGCTGGTAATCATGTGCAACAAAAATAAAATAACAGTATCAATTTAAAAAAAGTTAAAATATAAAAATATTGTTAAATATATTTCTTATACTTTGAGAAATTATTAATTAATTAATATTCATAGTAAATAAAAATAATAATAATTTAATCGGTTACGTTTCAATTGTAATTAAAAATATCTAAAGAAAATTCATATACAAGTTTTAAAAATTAAATAAATATTAAACAATAAATGAATCAATGGAAAGTATAAACGTTAAAAATAATAAATGTTTCGAAACAGCTTTCCCTATAAATTAAGTATTAACATTGTATCATATTACGTTAATAAAGTAGGATTTAAATAAAAGAAATAATAATAATAATAATAATAATAATAATAATAATAATGTTGATAAGTTTAACGAAAGAAATATAAGTATAAGGTATGCTTGATGCTGTCCAAGGTGCTGGTTCTTGTCATCTATATAATTCAATTATTATTATATTAATACAAAGTTAAGTAAAAAAAAAAAAAAAATGTTATTTCACCAGCGCTTGTATTATTTCCATTGTACGATATGTAAAAAATAAAAAAAAAATCAAGTATATAAAAAAAACGGTTTATTTATTATAAAATTAAGTTTAAAGTTTCAACAAACTACTATTTTCTTAATAGTTGGTGGTATAAATAAATAATATTGAATTGGATTTAGCGATTGAATGAGTTTCTAGATACACAGATAATTTAAAATTTTATGAAATTATAACGCTATAGTTAAGCTTGTAAAATCGTATTACTATATAATTAAAAAGGAATAATAAATGCAATTAAATAAATTGATGTAATTTTTTGTTTTTTAATAATAATATAACAATAACCCCGCGATATATACATTAACGATATATTACACTTCTATATAATTGTATAATTTTTTTAAGCTTAATTATTAATTACTTTGTCTTTCATTTTGTTTATTTTAAATTGTACATGGGATAGATTAAATTTATATTATTGCTAATTATCATTATTATTTCGTTAAATGAATAATTATTGGTAAAATTTCTCGCAAGCATTTAATTAATTTACTGTTTTATTTTAATTTTATCAATTAAAATAAGATAAATATATTAAATTATCTATAAAAACAATTACTTTATTTTGAAAAAATATAATTTCGCGATAGTTATTTATCTTGGCATTTATAAATCACAGCCATGCCTTATTTTAGTCTGAGATTACATCAAAATAATAATAATAATAATAATAATGTTATTTATATATTTAAA
The DNA here is from genome assembly GCA_964016945.1 of Microplitis deprimator. NCBI lineage: Eukaryota > Metazoa > Arthropoda > Insecta > Hymenoptera > Braconidae > Microplitis > Microplitis deprimator. The sequence goes on from OZ024707.1 coordinate 24,641,342, forward strand.
TTTATTTAATTGACCAACAATAATGCATAAGCTACGATAAAAAATTATCAAATTGCCACTTTTTTTCTTTAATATTATTAAATTCTATTACCCATGTACAATCATATGTCTAATAATTTATAAATTTAATTCATTAACAAGAAAAAAAATCATTTATCTTAATAATGATCGATAACAAACGGTATAATGGCGACTAAATATTAATATTTACATTTACAATTAAAATCATACTCTGATTATAAACAGCAATAAAAAGATAGAGAGATATATTCCAAGAGAGAACTGGCAAATAATAGTAATAATAAAAAAAATTATAATAATAGAAATGTATTAGCGATTAACTGATAATTATTTAAATAGTTGTTAATTCAATTAGTATTTGTTACTACAACATTAACTCTGCGTAATTGTTCATTTTCACGTTGTAATTTTTGTACAAGCTGTTTTAGTGCCGTAACTTCTTGACGTAATTTTTCATTGTCACGTAGACATTGTCCTAGGCCTTGATTTGCAGCACGTAATTCACCAATATATTCACATGCTTTTGCCAATATTCCACCTTTACTCTAAAAAAAAAAATATCAATTAGACACTCTTAAAGTCTTTTGATAAATAATACATAATATTTAATTTATTTTAATAATTAATAAATTTTTATGAGTTTAATATTAATTAGTGTAAATTTCTAAGGGTCAAGGTTATTGCATAAGATTACTTATTTTTTATGAATTTATTATTATGGTAAACTCAATCCACTATTTGTAATAATTTAAAAAAAAAATTACCTGGGTTTCGTAATTTGTTTTTCCTTCACTGCTACTTCCATTACCGTTACTATTACCTGAATTATTACTACATTCGGGTATTATTTTACCAAGTTTTGCGATCCAATTATTTATTTTATCTCTACGTCGACGTTCAACTTCATTGTGTGTTGCTCTTCTTTTATCATCACGCTAATAAATTAATAAATAGATAAATAATAAATAAATAAATAAATAAATAAATAAAAAAAATTTTACCTTTTTTAAACCAGGAGTATTATTATTTCTGGGTGTTTCAATTTGTAGTGTCGTAGTACGTGGAGCAAGGGATCTTGAAGTTTGGGAAGTCGTAAATACCTCATTAGTACCACCGACAATATAAAATTGTCCATTAATAGGTGATGTTAATACTTGAACAGCATTGTTTCCATGCTGTTGTACTGGTAATTCAATTTCATTACTAACAGTATTACCATTAACTTGTACAACCCGATAAGCTAGAGCTTCCTGATAACGTAATCCATCATCAGGTACTCCGTCTCCTGCTAGAGGATCAAATGCTTCATCAGCGATGAAACAACACAATTTTACATAATTATTATTGCTTTTAAATGAAAAAAAAATAAAAAAACAACAAACCTTATAAAAAAAATAATAAGTAAAATTGATACTTACAATCACAATCAACTATTTCAGCTTCTTCAATAACAATACTTGTTTCATTATCATCTTTTGAATTACCACTATAAATAAAAAAAATAACAATAATTAAAAATTAAAAAATATATTTATTAAATATTTTTTTATCACATGTATAGTTATAATTTAAAACTGTGTGTAAAAAATAATAAATAAATAAAATAAAATGACATGAAATAAGTGCGCACTGTACACAGATGACCTTGACAGAAATAATGATACGATTGTTTAAATAATAAACGTTATTGTAAAAAAAAGTTATTTATTAATAATGTTGAGTTTATAGGTTACCTGACGTCTTGTGGATCAAGATGACTGTCAAGAATGTCCATTATTTTTTAGTTAAAAAACGTTTGAATTTGTCGAAATTCACGTGAGCTGGTCACGGGACACGGCAACGAGGTCATGTGGTGCACAAGATGTCGGGATTTTGAGCGCGCGCATATGTTATCGTCGTCGTCGTCGTCGTTTTTATTTATTTTTTTTTCTCTTTTTCTCTTTCATCGGCTTATATTATAATCTGATTTTTTATCAAGTATTGGTTTCAATTCAGAAGGCACCAGATAGATGTCAGTGTTGCCGGTAAAGTAAACCGCACAGTAATAGTTAAATACAGTTACAATTATCTGTAGGATCCGAAAATTAAATTTTTTATCATTTTGCAAAATTTTCCTAATACTGATAATGTGATGATTATCATCTTAAATTTTTTCATAGAGAAATGTATCTGGAAAGTCTCTGGGCATCCTCTTTTGTGTATCTATCGCTCAATATATTTTTTTTTTTAATTCTCTCACATTATTTTCGAGCCTCTTCCGATGTAAAACAATAAAAAATACTGAAGAAAAACAAATTTTTTAAGTCCTACACTATATATAATAAACACGACATTTTCATTCATCATAATTTGTTTAGTAATTACTATATAATAAATTATCTCGTTTAAATTGTTTTTTAAAAATAGTTAGACGAAAATTTATTTTACGTACACAAACAATTGGTGTTTATTTTATTATCAATTTATAGTTATTAATTATTATAATTATATAATTGATCATTATATTTTCATAAATAAACGGTAAAAAAAGAATCTTGGTAACGTAAATATATGTCTAAGGCTTTTTTAGTTTTTTGTGAAATTTTCGAGATCATCAAATTTTTAGACAAGATCTTTAAAAAAAACAAGTAATATATAGTGAAAATTAAATATGATCGTACGAATTTTGAGATACTTTTTACAGAATTAAGTTATCATTTTCGGTTCAAAAGTTATTTAAGGATAAAGCCAGAAAATTCATTTTTATGAAAATTAACAAAAAATTTCAAACACCCACAATTTCCAAACTAATCAACCGATTGGGCTCATCTTCGAGCTTGATCAAGGTAATCGTCCAATAAATAAGTGTATAAAATTTCATCAAGATCCGTGGAGAATTGTGGGCGATATAGTGATGACAAGGTGCGTTATATCGTATATATACATACATATATAAACTTTTGGGTGGATGGTATTTTTTGACTCTAACTAAGTTAAATAAGATATATGGTGGCAAAATAGTTTGATAATTCCATCATGAGACCCATTGCAATAGTCTGATTTCGAAAAAATTCTACCTAAAAATTTGTTGGGGTAAGTAAAAATTTTCTTAAGGTGAGTAAAGATTTTTTGCGTCAATTATTCCTTTCAAGTCAAAGTCTTTCTAACGATACCAAATTTAATAACATTAACCAATTTTATCATATAGATATGGTGGGAACAAAATTTTCCTTATTCTCTTAATATTATAGATTATAATAAAAATAAAAAAAGAAGGTCAAATTAACACATAAAATACACCCATATTAAAAATTAAAGAAACAAAAAAATTTTAGAAATTTTTTAGTGATTTTTGCCAGGCTGTAAATTTGTGAAAAATAATCGAATCGAAATCTCAAAAAAAGCATTTTATAGCTTGAAATCTTTAGTTTTGATCAAAAATTTTTTCGAGCTACGGCTATTGCGCAAACATTAGAAATACTGCGAGACAAAAATTTTCAAAATTTTTTTCTTTTTTTTTCAAAGAGTCCACGGGCCATGGAAAAATTTTATCAGCTAAATCAATGCATAAGTCGGTTAGCAAATTTATTCAGTTTTAATTTGATTCTCTTTTTTTACTTGATCGATATTTACAAAGTATAGCGTTGATTTATTGAAAAACCAGAAAGTCGGTAGCGAAAATATCGATGAATAAGCAAAAAAGATCCTTTTTCATTTGTAGGCTGATATCTCTGCAACAAATTGTCGTACGAGGCAATAAAAGAAGCAAATTAAAGCTGAATAAATTTGCTAACTGACCTATACATGGTTTAGGTGATAAAATTTTTCCACGGCCCGTGGAGTCTGGAGAAAAAAAAAAAATAAATAAATAAATAAATAAAAAATTTGAAAAATTTTTGTCGCGCGGTATTTCTCATGTTTGTGTGATAATTGTAACTCTAAAAAAATAATAATAAGTGTGTTATTATTGTAATATAAGTGATAATAATTTATGTTAATAGTTATTACAATATTGTATTATCGTATTTGGGCCGGTTTTAATGCTAAATTAATATTGTATTTTTGAGTTGATTAGGATTAAATTTTAACTAATTTTTTTAATGCTTAAAATTTCATATTAAATAAAAAAATTAATATAACTCTTATACTCGTTTTATTTCTTTATCAGGTTCTTTGTAGTACGTTGTATGATGAGTAAGATAGTTTAATCAACTATAAAAAATAAATTAGCATATTTATTAAATAAATTTTATTTTATAAATAATATTTTTAGTTAATTGAATACCGTTTTAAAAGAATCATATGATATTTTAATAATATGTCCACTTGAAAATATAATTGGTTTTAATCCACGATTCATTATAATCATTAAACTTTTAACAGTCGATGTGTCTAAATTAATCCAATCGGTATGATAAATAGCGTCACTTAATGTCGAACTCTAAATAAGTAAAAAAAAATATTAATTTTAAAAAACAAATAAAATACTAGCCCTAAAACATTACCTACCACTATTGTCACTTGATTACCAGCTGCACAAAGAATAAAAATTTCCATTAACATACAACATAAATAAAGTATAATACTAGTAAATTCAGTTGTAAAAACATCTAAAAATGCTAAATTGTAAACGCTGATACACAATACAATTGAGCTTATAAAAAATTGAAGTAATATAACTTTATCAAATGTCCTATTTATTGTATCAGCTAATCTGTAATTATTAAATAAATAAATATATATCTATATGTGGTGAATTGATATGAAATACTTGATAAATATAACTATTAGACTGGGCCAAAAAAATCGACGATTCTTTTTTTCTTTCGATACTGTGAAAATATTATTTCTGATGACCAAAAAAAATTATTGTGCAAGTTTGAGCCCTTAATATTGATATTAAAAGGTGTATCGTTACGACTATTCGTTTTCTGACAGAAATCTCATTTTTCACCCAAAACTCGTAAATCATATATCTGAAAAATTTGAGCAATGTATATTCTCAAAGGAAATTGAATTCCCTACAAAAAATCTCTCTTAGTAAATTGACGTCAAACAAGCACAAATATTTAAGGCACGGTAACAAGGAAACGGCTTGTTTGACGTCAATTTACTAAGAGAGATTTTTTGTAGGGAATTCAATTTCCTTTGAGAATATACATTGCTCAAATTTTTCAGATATATGATTTACGAGTTTTGGGTGAAAAATGAAATTTCTGTCAAAAAACGAATAGTCGTAACGATACACCTTTTAATATCAATATTAAGGGCTCAAACTTGCACAATAATTTTTTTTGGTCATCAGAAATAATATTTTCACAGTATCGAAAGAAAATAAGAATAGTAGATTTTTTTGGCCCAGTCTAATAACTATGTTTTAATTAAATACATAAAAAATTCAACTTAAGTATAATAAGATGACACTTGACGTAATCCGCAATTAATTTGTTTTCAATTTTAAAATTATTGTAACTCTTATCATTAACACCATTCCACTGGGTTAATTTAAGAGTATCGACTAAATTTATAAAACGATACTTTAATATTTCTAATTTAGCGGTTATTTGTAACATTAATCCAGGAACAAGTGTATCAAAACCTATGTCTGAATTAGCCGACAAACAGACACTTATTATTTGATAACCATAAGCAACCCAGTACAAATAACCGTGTGAATAATCCCATGGTAGATATGTATTGTATGGTAGAGTTCCAATAGGTAATTGTAATAAAAGTGTACCGAACGTTACCATAAATACTGTAATTTCAGTTAATATTCCATAAAGAAGTGTACTATGCCTTTAAAAAAGTAAAATTTATTAATATCTTGTTTCATTTACATATATTGTATATGTATATGAAAAAAGATTTTTAAGGTAAATAGTGTAATTTTTACTTAATTAATATTTTTAAGTTAAAAATATTATTTAAATCAAGGTATAACTTGAGTGTTATTATGAATTAAAATATTGATATAAATATAATATACCAGATAAGACGATCAACTTTCTGTTGAATAATTATCTCATCATTATTTATCGGTTTACATGGCTCACTATTAAGTGTATCTATTATCCAAATAATTTTATTACGGCTCCATAGAATATTAGCTATTTTACCACAAATAGCAAAAATTGAGAGTAAAATAAAACAGTCACTTGTAACATCACCAATATTTTTAGTTGTTAGAATTAATCCAGTAATACCAGTTATTGTAAATGAATATATTAAAAAAAATGTTATGAATGTACGAAGTCTATAGTAATAGTTAAGTATTGGTGATTTATTGTATTCTGTTGGTTTCCAAAGTCCAATAGCTTGTAATACAATGAAGCTCCCTGGAAGTATGGAGTACATAGTATATATAAAATAGTATATACTGATGCTGATAAGGGTGGATGAATGTTATACGCTTTCCCTTATTTCCTTTTTCATTGTTTCCCCGATACGACTACAGTCGCCAGTATGTCGCTTGCAATTAAATATTTATACGCGACAATTGTCTTTATTGTATAGCTTCATGCAGTATCATACATATCATACATGTCTTATATCCGGTAGGATTATTAGCTATAAATAATTTATTATAGTCCATTTAAGAGAAGAATCAAAATAATTGACGATTAATAATTTAAAATGCAATTATTATAATAGTATAATATATATATCTATTCTGAAAAGGATAAGACATATGTCATTGACTCATTGCCATTATATCGGCTTAGTACAAAGTGAAATATTATACCTTTCAACACGATATTTTACATTTTATTTCGTTGCTACAATAATATAACCCTAGTAGCTAGCTTAGTCAAGATCTTTAAATCACAGTATATATACAGCCATAATACATATTTCGCTGCATAATCTCCTTGACTTGCTCAAGATTTGCTTCAGAATTGACCAATATTGCCACTAGGGAATGTAATAATCATCTTTTTGACTATATATCAAATGATCGTCATCCACTTGTATAAAAATATAAACGGTTGTTTAAATTTTATCATTATAAAAAAATTCTGATGGTTATTTATTTTATCTAATAATAATATAAATGTGTGTATATATTATGATATTATGAAAATTGATTTTTAAAATTAATATTACCACAGCAATAAAAAATATATACATTTTTTTTTTAATTTAAATTATTTATTATTACAGAGTTATAAATATTATTGAATAACAGTGAAAACTAATAAGTTTCGTTCTAGGAAAAATATTCATATACACCGTAATATTAATAATTTCCAATAGAATTAAGAATATTTCTTAAAAAACCAATCAATTTTTTTAACAATTACTTTTAAATTTTATTTCATATACTGATTAAATAGTGATAATAATAATATGCTCATAGTAGTATTGTGACAAAGTAATTTCCAAATCATTTTTTATATTTATAACATCAAATTACAATATTGTAAAATTAAATAACCAACATTATATTATTCTACAAAATACATATATAATATAATCGCGTCGAAATAGGAAGTTTGCTATATCGTAACTCAAAAATTTTACATCAATGGGCAATTGTTTAAAAAAAAAAAAAAAAAGTACATTTTTTCTTTAAATTAACGCATAATCAAAAAATAGACGCGACTTTTATTTTTTATGAAAGCCCAATATGACAATAATTATTTAAACGGTGATTTAATTATGCAGTAAGGTTATAATTGTAAACATTCTAATTTTCCAAAACTTACTCTGTATTCTCAAATGTTCTCATCATGATCGGGTACTATGTAGAAATAACTAATTACAAAAGGTATTATATTGAAACTACTATAGATTTTTTTATACGTTTCATTAAATAAGAAAAGTGTAGACAGGAAGACAAAAAATATAATAAAATTCCCACTCAATAAAACATTTTCTCAATTTATCATCTCTAATAATAAATCATATGTTTGGAACATATTTTAAAGAATATACAGTAGATGTAGACAGATTTTCTAATTGAAACTAATATGCTGCTATACCAGAGCTTTACCTAGAACCTGATTGAGAGAATGAACTAGAAAAGGACTTAGATGATGAATGCGACCTTACTCCAGAATTTGATCCAACGCTAGAAGTTGAAGAAGAGCCAGATGATGATTCAGATGCTGAACCTGAACCACTTCCTGTAACTGCTTCAGATGATGAGCCAGACGATGATTTAGACGATGAACCTGAACCAGCTTCTGTGCCTGCTTCAGATGATGAGCCAGATGATGATTGAGACGCTGATTTAGACGCTGACCCTGAACCACCTCCTGTACCTGCTTCAGATGATGAGCCAGATGATGTTTCAGACGCTGAACCTGAACCACCTCCTGTGACTGCTTCAGATGATGAGCCAGATGATGATTGAGACGATGATTTAGACGCTGAAGCTGAATCAGCTCCTGTGACTGATTCAGATGATGAGCCAGATGATGATTCAGACGCTGAACCTGAACCACCTCCTGTGACTGATTCAGATGATGAGCCAGATGATGAATTAGACGCTGAAGCTGAATCAGCTCCTGTGACTGATTCAGATGATGAGCCAGATGATGATTCAGACGCTGAACCTGAACCACCTCCTGTGACTGCTTCAGATGATGAGCCAGATGATGATTGAGACGATGATTTAGACGATGAACCTGAACCAGCTTCTGTGCCTGCTTCAGATGATGAGCCAGATGATGATTGAGACGCTGATTTAGACGCTGAAGCTGAATCAGCTCCTGTGACTGATTCAGATGATGAGCCAGATGATGATTGGGACGATGATTTAGACGCTGACCCTGAACCACCTCCTGTACCTGCTTCAGATGATGAGCCAGATGATGATTGAGACGCTGATTTAGACGCTGACCCTGAACCACCTCCTGTACCTGCTTCAGATGATGATTGAGACGATGATTTAGACGCTGAAGCTGAATCAGCTCCTGTGACTGATTCAGATGATGAGCCAGATGATGATTCAGACGATGAACCTGAATCAGCTCCTGTGACTGATTCAGATGATGAGCCAGATGATGATTCAGACGATGATTTAGACGCTGAAGCTGAATCAGCTCCTGTGACTGATTCAGATGATGAGCCAGATGATGATTTAGACGCTGAACCTGAATCAGCTCCTGTGACTGATTCAGATGATGAGCCAGATGATGATTGAGACGCTGATTTAGACGCTGACCCTGAACCACCTCCTGTACCTGCTTCAGATGATGATTGAGACGATGATTTAGACGCTGAAGCTGAATCAGCTCCTGTGACTGATTCAGATGATGATTGAGACGATGATTTAGACGCTGAAGCTGAATCAGCTCCTGTGACTGATTCAGATGATGAGCCAGATGATGATTCAGACGCTGAACCTGAACCACCTCCTGTGACTGATTCAGATAATGAGCCAGATGATGATTGAGACGATGATTTAGACGCTGAAGCTGAATCAGCTCCTGTGACTGATTCAGATGATGAGCCAGATGATGATTCAGACGCTGAACCTGAACCACCTCCTGTGACTGATTCAGATGATGAGCCAGATGATGAATTAGACGCTGTAGCTGAATCAGCTCCTGTGACTGATTCAGATGATGAGCCAGATGATGATTCAGACGATGATTTAGACGCTGAAGCTGAATCAGCTCCTGTGACTGATTCAGATGATGAGCCAGATGATGATTTAGACGCTGAACCTGAATCAGCTCCTGTGACTGATTCAGATGATGAGCCAGATGATGATTGAGACGCTGATTTAGACGCTGACCCTGAACCACCTCCTGTACCTGCTTCAGATGATGATTGAGACGATGATTTAGACGCTGAAGCTGAATCAGCTCCTGTGACTGATTCAGATGATGAGCCAGATGATGATTGAGACGCTGATTTAGATGCTGACCCTGAACCACCTCCTGTACCTGCTTCAGATGATGATTGAGACGCTGATTTAGATGCTGACCCTGAACCACCTCCTGTACCTGCTTCAGATGATGATTGAGACGATGATTTAGACGCTGAAGCTGAATCAGCTCCTGTGACTGATTCAGATGATGAGCCAGATGATGATTCAGACGCTGAACCTGAACCACCTCCTGTGACTGATTCAGATAATGAGCCAGATGATGATTGAGACGATGATTTAGACGCTGAAGCTGAATCAGCTCCTGTGACTGATTCAGATGATGAGCCAGATGATGATTCAGACGCTGAACCTGAACCACCTCCTGTGACTGATTCAGATGATGAGCCAGATGATGAATTAGACGCTGTAGCTGAATCAGCTCCTGTGACTGATTCAGATGATGAGCCAGATGATGATTCAGACGATGATTTAGACGCTGAAGCTGAATCAGCTCCTGTGACTGATTCAGATGATGAGCCAGATGATGATTTAGACGCTGAACCTGAATCAGCTCCTGTGACTGATTCAGATGATGAGCCAGATGATGATTGAGACGCTGATTTAGACGCTGAAGCTGAATCAGCTCCTGTGACTGATTCAGATGATGATTGAGACGATGATTTAGACGATGAACCTGAATCAGCTCCTGTGACTGATTCAGATGATGAGCCAGATGATGATTGAGACGCTGATTTAGACGCTGACCCTGAACCACCTCCTGTACCTGCTTCAGATGATGAGCCAGATGATGATTGAGACGATGATTTAGACGCTGAAGCTGAATCAGCTCCTGTGACTGATTCAGATGATGAGCCAGATGATGATTTAGACGCTGAACCTGAATCAGCTCCTGTGACTGATTCAGATGATGAGCCAGATGATGATTGAGACGATGATTTAGACGCTGAACCTGATTCAGACGTTGAAGTAGATTGCGATTCGGACATCGATGATGATCGAGTACCTGCTCCGGATTGGTTTCCCGAAGTTAATCCCGATCCTGTTTGAGATTCTGCACCAGAACAACTTTTTGCGGCAGATCTCGATTTAGACCTAGAGTGGACACCAGAGTGTGACGGTGATTCGGCCGGGGAATTAGCACTGTCTCCTGATTCAGAGTCACAATGTGATCCAGAGCTTTTGATATTATTACATTTGTTACTTCCACGACTTCTTAAGTGTTTTAATCGTCTCATTTGTCGCAAGAGCCTACAGTCGTCTTTTGATGCTTTACATTCATTGCTACAAGTTGCCGCAGTAGTGTGAATAGTCACGAATATGACTGAAATCATAAGTATATATTATTAAAATGTATTATAAATATTTTTAATCATAATATAATTTAGCAAACTTATTTACTACAAACCTAAGGCACTAATAGCCATAAAAATAAATGTGTATCCCCTCATTTTTTAATGTTGTTATGCTCTTCAAAAAACTCCAAGTGATTACTTAGCGTATTTCAGTTACACTTGTGCCAAACTCTTGATCCGTCCATTTTTATACTTGCGAGAATAATTAATATTGTACCCCTTTTTTTCACCTTTCCGATTATTTGCACTTAGATAAAACAATGACTGTCAACCTGTTGCACATATGGCCGATATTATTTTATAAAACACACGTAATTATTATTCTTTTTAATTAACTGAGCTGGTAATCGAATTCAAATTTTTGGTTTTGAGAAACTCAACGGTGTCATTTTTTTTTTTTTTTTTTTTTTTTTTTTTTTTTCACTTTTTTTATATTTTTCATTTTGTTTCACAATTATCATTTATAAGGGATCCTACAAAAACGCATTTAATCTATAGAAATGTTGTGCTAAGTATGCTTCTCTCCATTGTGTTTAATTTCGTTTTTTTTCTTTATTTAATACGAATGTAAGGAAACTTTAGATTAAGGTTCAATCAATTATTATATCAATTACTAAACTTTTAGTATTTTATGCAAGTATAATAACACTTATAACAATATTTTTGGTATTGATTCAAAATTATAATTTAATTAACCGTTTTTCTCACTTTAGGTTTTGTTATTTATGTAGGTCTACAAATTAATACAGTTGGAAAAAGTTATTGCTTACACAAGTTTTTTTTAAAATAAATACGAGATAAAAAATAATAATTTTTTATTAATCCTATACAGCAGCAATTAATAAAAAATTGTGAAACGTTTGATAATTTTATTTTTCTAATCAATTGCGTTTTTTAAATATCTTTCACAATAAATTTTTAATTTATTGTAGAAAAAATGGTTGTTACTTAGTCCATAATAATTTTAATGTTATATAAGATCGATATAATTGATTTTAAGTTGACATTACGTATCTTCAGTTATCTAATTTATAATGATTATAGTTAGTTAATAAAAAAAAATAGTTATAATTAAATTTAATCGCAATTAATAATTTCGAGCAATATATGTATTTAACAAGTCTGTGTAAGTTGTTTTTATACAAAAAAAAAGAGTAGCTAATGAGCCGGGATTGTGGAATTAATTTATACTTTTTTTTTAATTTCGTAATCAACGGCTGACGTCGATTATTGGACAATTGTGCAATAATTGTCGAATGTTTAACTATAATGAGGGCAATATTATTTAAAGACAATGATAAATATATATACCGATGCCCATAAATGTTAATACTATTTATATTAATAATTAATGTATCATTACATTATTAGCATCAAATTTTTTTATAACTAATAATATTTTTGTTTTATTATTATCACTATAGGACTATGTTAATAAAATTTTGTAATTGCAATCTAAATTGTAAATAAAAAGATTAATTGTTTTATACTCATTCCTCATTTATACAATACTCAATAAGACTATGAAATGGACACATGAATTTAATTTATTTTTATTAAAACCATTTATTTATTTAAAGTTTTCTCATAACTTGATTTATAATTTCACTTCATCATACGCTACAATTTATATTCTCAATAATAATTTATCATAAGTGTTTGATTAAAAGAATACAATGAATAATATATTACATAATTCTATTGTAAAAATAAAGTATGTTTTTTTTTCTTATTCTGTTTAGCGAAAACTCGATTATTAAATTATAATAATATAGTTTATAAAATGGATAAAGCTTATTATACTCATTACTCATTACTCATAACTCAACTGTATACTGATTGATTTATTATCAATAATATTTTTACATTTATCATAAGTCTCATGTTTATTTTTATTTTTTTATTTTTTTTTTTGTTTTTGTTTTTATTAATTATTTATATAACATTTTTTTCCTTGTAAATAATAATAATAATGATTATTTTTCTCTTACTAACTTACAACATAACACACATAAAGCGATAAGGCATAGTCGGATATGCAGATAAATTAACAATGTCTGCCTCCCCACATTAGCCGCTTAGAAAAATATTCTATATTTATATATTATTCACTTAGTTTAAATTTATCTTTTATTTAATTATATGTATATCAATATTTTTTTTTAACATTTTAATTTAGCAATAAATCATTTATTTATTTTCTTATATTCAAAGCAGTGCGAATTGTATCAGTGACATTATTATTGTGCGTGTCAACTAAAAAATTAATAAATCCATTCATCAAGTTCATCTGTTATTATTTATTTTTATTATATACTTACTATTCGAAAATCATAAAACAATAAATAAATTAAATATATATGACTACATTACCAAATAAATTTTAAATATTTACATGTAAAACAAGTAAATCAGGATAGAAATAACAATAATAATATTTCATAAAAAATCTCTTTTTCAAATTCATAAAAATACAATTGACCCGACTATATTCATTTTATAGTCTTGATGTTGAGATACATCATCACAAAGTATTTTAATCTTTTTACTATTTTTTTTTTTCACATTTACTCTTTATTAATTAATTTTTTTCTTATATGTATATGGTAACAAAACGTTATGCTGCTCTGTACTATCAACCTAATAGACTACTTAACTTAAATTTCCTTTCTTTCATTATTTATTTAATTGTTTAAAAATTTTTATATGTCAAACTCAATCATCTAAAGTTATAATATAAATAATGTTATAATTCTATTGAAATAAATATCATAAACTCTAAAAATATTTGGCACATTGATCACACGTTTAAAACCTCAATAATAATTATCTATTGTTAGTCTATTTATAAAATTTTTAAATCTTTCATTTATTTATATATTTAATCATAATAATTAAATAGAAACATTATAATTTTTAAAAATTTTATAGTTTGCCAAAGTAGTGCTCGATACCGTTGTAAATCGTGTCTTTCACTTTTCCCCCACTATTCGCTTTGTTTAATTATTTTTATTCATTTACTATATTTTATCATTATACAATTAAGTTTACACATTCATACATTTATCTTAATCTAACCGATTTTATTTAGTTGTTATTTTATTAATTTTTTTTTTCTTTTTTTTTTTAATATATGTACTCATCAATTGATTGAGTCATTTATGTACAACACATTTACATGTATATAGTATTCAAGCATCATCAACAATTATTGTTTATAATTAAATTGCAATTAATTAATTTTTCATCTATTTATGATAATAATTAATAATAGTCATTAAATATTAATTTTTATTAATAATAATAACAGAGTCAACAAGTTTATCCACGTATTTTCCAGGCAGCAAATAAATTATTTATTATTTTTATTTTATTTATTAACGGTGTTACGTTTAAAGCATATTTTTTTATTTTACAAAATTTTTTTTTACTACATAAGTAATTGATCTTTAATAAAAATATTATTGAGGTCCTTGGAAGTAGTTTGGCACAATTGGCGACCTATTAGTTTTATTTTATTATATGTTATTTATTTTTTTTAATGGCCTCTGTTTACATTAGTTTATTTATTTTATTACAAAAGCCCAGTTTTTTTTTTTTTTTTTTTTTTATATTTTTTATGTACGTTATATATATATTATTTAAGTATATATTTGATATCAGTCGCCTCATTGCTTGTAATGTCAATTAATTTAATTAATGACATTTTTCATTTATTTTGTTAACATTTAATCAGGCCTTCAGCCAACTTTAAATGTCCATTTCATATTTTTTTAATTATGTATTATTTTTTTTATTTTCCCACCTTCATAAGCCGGATTTGGAAACTATTATTAAATATTTATTACAATTATTTTTATTAAAGTTACATAAGTACTTAATGAATAAATAAATAGTTTTTTTTTCACTAACCATAATGATAAAGTTAAATAATAAATAATAATTTCTATTAATTTTGAAGAAAAAAAAATAAAAGTTAGGGTAGATACACTAGTTATGGACAATATAAAAAAATTTATAACTTAAATAAATTTTTAAATACAGTAAAAGACTACAATTTGCATAAAATGTTAATAAATTATTGATTATCAAAACCATCGATGTATTAAGACTGTGATAATGAATAAAAATATTTATTTATACGAATTTGAGATGCCCTCAAAAAATGACATTTACAATGTACACAACATTATGTATCAACATTATAAATGTTGTTATAGTATTGTATTTTTTCAGACTGTATTAAAAATCATAAAATAAATATCTTTCTGAAACAATGTATTAAGTATCAACTGAAAAGTATAAAAATCCAAAACGAGTGTTTTTACCCCATTAACCATTTTTTTATGTCATGTCAAATAATAAGATAAGTTAAAAGTTTAAGAGGTCTCAGCACCTTTGAGGCCATAGTAAAACCATAAAATCATCGTTATGACTGTGAATCTTACGGTGGTTCCGGCTCAGAGGTGGGAGATTTCTGCTACGCCTCCAAGAATATTAAAGCCGTTGGCTTTGGTTCTAAGTTACTTTTCTTAGCCTCTACCACCAGGAACTCAATTTCATTGCGGTCACGTCTTGCAAATGATTCGGCAATAAGTCGCGCCACTTCTTGATGATGTAGTCCTATTTTTTTTTTTAATTATATTGATTTTATTATTAACTTATTGATAAATAAAAATTGTATATATATTAACATACCGTAAAATAAAGTGGTTTTGTGGCTTTGTTTCGCTGTAAGATGGATATTTGAATAGTTTTTTTTTTTTTTTTTTTTTTTTTACTACACATATTTAAAATTTAAGGGTATTTTGAGACAGTGCCCTCCCCCCCAATTTTTTTAAGATATTCGATGACTTTAAACTGTCATAACGATATTAGAATTATATTTATCAATTAAAAGAAAATTAGAGTACTCATTACAAAAAGGGCAAGGTACAGATGTGGTCATTGATGCCTGGTATATATTGCAGTGCTAAGTTTATAAGTTTAGTATACCAGGCATTAATGACCACATCTGTAGTTACAATTTCGCACGAGATATAGATTTTTTAAAAAAATTACTTACAGTTGTTATCAATTAGGAGTTTAAAAAAATTTGATAAATAAATTTTAGCCTAAAAAATTCGACATTTTGAATTATAATATTGACATGAAGATTTTACTGAAATTTAACAAATTTCGTTTAACTTGTAATTGATAACAACTCTAAGTAATTTTTTTGAAAATCTGTATTTATAAAAAATTGTAACTATACGTTGTCTGCTATGACGATAATGAAATTTCATTATCGTCATAGCAGTTAAAAATAATTGAATATTTTTATAAAGTGTGTTTGTGTAGGGGCGGGGGGGGGGGGGGGGGGTAATGTCTAAGAATGACCTTAAATAATAGTTAACTTTAATTCTTTTACAAGCTGTCATTCACTTTTTATTAATCCCTCTACTGTCTCATTGTATAAATTAATAATTATGTCAATTTATTATACGGTATTTAATAATAAAAAAAAAAAAAAATGATATAAACTAGAATTTTTTTATTAATTAATTTACCTTCAACTTTATGACCATCAACTTGAAGTATTAATTGTCCAACTTCAAGACCACCAGCTTCAAAAGCGGCTCCATTGTCCTTAATTATTATTATTATTATTATAAAAAAATAACTATTGAAATAAATAATAATAATGATTAAACTTACGTGTATATTAATAATGCGAGGTAATGGATGTTTAGTATTAGCACCACCTTCAATAGCAATACCAAGTATCGATTTTGTTTTTTTAACAGTAATACGTAAATTACCCTGATTATCTGGTACAACAAGTGCACCATCTTTTTCACGTCGATCCGCAATATCATTGCGTGTTAATCTTTGTGCGCTGTGATGACGTCTTGGTGGTCCATTTCCACTTGGATTGCCACCAGTACTACCAGTTGCACCACCTTCTTCCAGTAATTGGGCTTCTTGCATATCAAAACTTCGTGATAATTTGTGCGCAAGTTCCTATTAAAATTAAAGAATACCGATCCCCAATTAGTTACCTCAATAATTTAAATAATAATATATTAAAAATAATTTTTATAGATTATTTAAATTATAATTATTAGGCTTACTAATGTAACAACGTAATAAGTTTGTATTATTGCATTTGTAGTATTTTGTGCTAATTTATTTATTTATTTATTTTTTATTCAAGTATCATTGTTGTATATATAAAATAGTAATTACAGTATATATAGATAATAATAATAATAACAATAATGATAATAATAAAATATTCAAGACATGCTTGCTGATAGAGATTTATTTGGTAGGGTGTTTTTGGTGCTCGGAGAGTGGTGGTGTTTATTTTATTTATTATTTTATTATCTTTTAGTTACCATTTAAGATTTAAAATAAAATTTATATTTATAAAATTTAATAAAAATAAATAAATGATATTACTATTTAGTGTGTTATTAATAGTTTTAATTTAGTGACTAGTAAAAAGTGCACATTTGTTTCTTCAACTCTCAATAAAAAAATTTAATATAAATAAAGTTATATAATTAATGTTTTTTGTTGTTGTATTGTTGTGTTCTGTGAAAGCATGCTCAAGACATCTAAACAATCGTGCTTCTTAATTTATTGTAATATATATTAACACAAAAAAGAAAAAAAACATGATTAATTAATAATTAATAATAATTTTATACTTGTATTAATGATAATAATAATTACATATAAATTTAAAAGAGTTGAAGATTTATTTAAGTCAATCAAAGTGCAAATCTATTTATTATTTTATTATTTTATTATTTTATTATTATTAATTATAAAAAACAAAACAATGGCTATGTTGACTAGTCTAATTAGCACTAGATCTAGCCTTAATAGTGACATTTAGTATAATAATTCTAAATACATGCATTAACCGTTTTTATAAAATGCAAGTTTTTTTTTTCTTTATTAGGATAAAATTTTGAAAATTTTTTTCCCCACTTATAATTATTTACAAATGATAAAAAAACAACATTCATCCGTAAGCGTGCGGTTTTTTATATATATTATGTATTTAATAAAAAATAAATAATAAAATAATGATTGATAAAGAGATTGTATATATAAAAGTTTTATTAAATAATAAAATAAAGTGATGTTTATTAAAAAATTATGTGCGGAAGTTCTTGGAGATGAACTTACGAGGGGTCTGGCGCCCCAGTACCAGGACTTGACACGCTGGGTAAGACCACCAAGTAGGTGTGATCTCCAACCACCGAAACCTCCTACACTTCCACCCTCCGAGCTCCTCTCTTCCCTTCCTTCATCCTCATCCTCGGTATCGCGGTCGCGACGGCCATTACCGATCATCTCGACGTCGCTACCTTCGCAACCGCCGTCGCTTTCCTATACACATATGGTCGGGGGCCAACCCGCCAACAACAATAATATAACAATCATAACTAATAAATATAATTTAATTTAAATAAATTAATTAATTATTGTTTAATTCATTCCCCATTCAAATTTTTTTTCATTATTAATTAATACGTATTAGTATTAATTAAGTGGAGTAGGTGGCTGTTGACTTGTTTCAACTGTTTCATATGTTTCCCCAGGTTTTATCCTTTTTTACCATTTTATATTTATTTATTTATTTAATAACATCGCGGCGTTTATTAATGTTAATTATAATTATCTAACAAATTTAAAAGTTTTTCTTAAAAAATTTTAAATAATATACAATAATAATTGACCCCGATATTTATATACTGATATAATATAAAAATAAAAAATAAAATATTTAAGTTAAGTCAGCGCAGACGTTTTAAGAAGTAAAAGAAAACTTTCTCCGATTGACTCACGCTTTTTCTCAGTAAACAAATTATATTTTTTTTTTTCATATATTATTTCCTATATCCGCTCATCAGTTGACCTCTATTTTTTTTTTTTTTTTTTTTTTTTTTTTTTTTTTTAATTTAAATGCAATGCCAGTATCAAATTAAACTATAATAAAAATAAAGGATAACATCCACCAATTAAAATTAATTATTTGTAAAAATAAGTGAAAAAAATGAAAATATGTAATAGTCTTCCGCATTTACAATAGTATCAATTATGTTGATAAACAAAACAAAAAACGTTTTTGTAATAGTAGTGATAATTTTTCTTAATGTAATGTGAAAACTTGGCAACAATGTTAAACGCTATTTATATATATATATATATCTATATTTCTTACTCTTATTTACTCACTCTCCTTTCTCTTTCTCATTTTATCCTTAACGTTTATATTCTCTATCCTTTCACACTGACTTATACCATAAAATACAAAACTCTATCTTTGTTGAACAAGTGTTTTATTATTGATATTGTAGTTAGTCCTTGTTTAATACAACACAGTGTTTAGTTAAGAGTACCTGCCCTGATACTACTGCTAACTGCTACATCCGTATATAAAATAAACAACAACAACAACATCAACAACAACAAGACTATACACAGGTAACAACATATACACCAACCATTAAGTCAACTCACTCATGAGTTTTCAGTCTTTCACAGTCTTTCCTCAGTCAAAGACTGTTAAAATTATTTAGTCTTATCCTGTCTACATTTAAAAAGGTTCTATTATAACGTTTAAAATTATTATTGTTATTTAACAAAATTTATACTATTTTATCGTTTAAAATTTACTTTTTACTCGTAAGTATATTTATTTTTTTATTTTTAATTAAATTTAATTTTAAAAATTGTTGTTTTGTATTTTGCTTGGAGCTTTTAAATTATTATTTTAATTTTTCATTATTTTACAAGAATATAAATTATTTAAAAAATATTTAAAGATATGTGTATAAAAGTAACTGTATTTTCAATACGGTACACAATCTCGAGCTTGGTAAGAAAATATATATATTTTTAACCGGTTTCACGTTTTAAGGCTTATAAGAGAGATAAACGAGTGTTACTATATGGCAACGTATGGTTTTAAAATCCTTATATAATTTTTTTTTTTTTTTTTTTAAATTAAATAATTTATATTTGCTTGAATAATTACAAGATAATTTTAAAATAATAATAATTATTATTATTATTTTTGTTATTTAGACTAACCGAGTAGCTGCTATTGTTATTATTATTATTAAAATAATAATAAAAATGGAGTCATGGTTGAGCGATGTGCAACGAGTTAAAATTCCACGGCCTAAATTCGGTAGTGGTAACTCTGTTAGACGATCTAATTCAACAATTCAACACTGTGTCATACGTGTAGACACACATACGGCTAGACAGGTTCAAGACGTTGCTAAAGCTACCGAAGAATTACGACAAGCTATTCAAGACAAACTTTAATACAATCCATAATCTTATTATTTAATATTTACTATTTATTTTATAAATTATTATATTATCGTATTATTATGCTACTGTACCTATGTTATAAAAATTCATATCATCATTTTTTTTCTTTCCAATCATGTATTTATAAACATCATAGTTATATTTTACTGTTCATTTGTAAATAATCTCATTATTAGTATTATTTTTTTATAATTAAAATTAAATGTGTATTTATAAATAAATAAGATTTCATTTTTTAACGAGCTAAATAAAATTATTATTTTTATTTTAATATATTATTATAATACATGAAATAAAAAACAATGAACCAAACAAAACAGAAAAAAATTAAATAAATATCTTGTGTTGAGGTTTAAATTACAAAATATCTGCTAGCAAATAATTTAATTTTTAACGTTTTAATGTTAATATATTTATATAAAAAAACTAAAAAATTGAAAATAAATAATGATAAATCAGTTCTCTCGCTTTCCACATTAAACTTACTCGAGCGAATCGCAAATCGCAAAAATTATGTTAGTTTCACCTCCATGTATTATATTTTAATAATATATATAATATACTCTTCCCTTTCGATTTATATATATTAATAATGATTAATATTTTCCATTAAAATAAAAAATTTTTTTTATCGTTGCATGTAAATACTTGATATGTGGACGGAAGTTAATGAAATGAATAAAAAAAAAAAAAAAAAAAAAAAAAAAAAAAAAAAAAAAAAAAAATTGTACGACCGTGAACCCTCAGGAAAACATTTAATATATATATTTTTTTCTTATACTTGCACTTAATTTTTTTGTTATCTTTCTACTTATATCTTTAACACTACATACTATTACCACCACTAACACCATCTTTATAACTTATTACAACTTTATAACAAATTTATTTATTTTAAATACAATAAAAATAATTTATCAAGTCTCCATTTAATTATATTTATCATTTAATGTCAGCTATTATTAATAAACTTAAAAACTTGCTAATTAAGACTATATAACTACATAACTACTAATTTAAAATGTCACACGGTTTCTATAATTATAAACTAATAATTTTAAAAATAATAAATATTTATTTATAAATTTTTACCAAATTATCTGGATGTAAGTGATGATGAGAAGAATAATCACGTGGATTACCTCTCGATCCACCTGGTGAGCTGTGTCTTCTACCTCGATCGTTATCTATTTCATCATCATAATCCTGCAATGAAAAACATGTATGTATAAACATATATTTATTTAAATTTTTATCTAATGTAATTTCATATGTAATTTTGAAAAAAATTAAAAAATTAAAAAAAAAAAATAAAAAAAAACAAAACAAAATAAAAATTAAAAAATAGATAACAATAATAATCATAATTAATAAAGATAAAACAATGATTTGATTTAATGATTAATAAAAGTAAATAATTTCATCTCGCGTGACTTTTTTTTTTAATTATAGAAAATAATTTTTCCCAACTTGTCTCTGCCTTTAAATTGTCATCTGATTGACATTTAATTGTACCTGATTGTCGTACTCGTCATCATTAGAGAGTGTAAGATCAGATGTGGCAACTTGATGCTGTGTGTGTCTGCATCCAGCCCTGGAAGATCCAAAATTTTCTAACCACATCCTTTAATTATTATTTATTTATTTTATTTTTTTTTTTTTCCTCTTTATTTATATTTATCGAGTTCCTCGTGAAAACGTTTATTCATCATTTATATTTTTATAAATATATAAAATTTTATTTAGTCATAAACAATTAATATAAGTATAAAAAAAATAAATAAATAAATTAAAAAGTTAGCTGATGAGTGAAATAAAAATTAGCTGTGGCAATAAATAATAATTAAAACGTATTCTCGAGACTCTCAATGGCAACTTATGTAGTTTTATAATTTAAATAAAGACAAATGAAAGTAGACAAGATTTGAGATGTAATAAATAAAAATAAAAAGTGTATTGGCGGACCTCGTACGAGGCATATCAGAACCAAGACCGCTGTCCTCACTCGGTGACCTGTGTTCCTGGTTATCCCGAGGTAGCAGTGGACCAGTTACACCCAGAGGATCTCCCTCGAGGTCCAACAGTCGTCCTGGACGACAGCACGATCCGGTCTGCGCACCCCTCTAAGGCAAATCATAACACAAGACACAATAACCGGTATCAAAGCTGGCTATTTTATTTTTAATATTCTATCTGTGGTTTATGTCACCCAAACTCGGGAAAACCGAGTACATCACACTTCTCAAAAGTCCTCGTAATAGTTGTCAGTTTCAATTTATATGTGTATAAATAAATGTTTCCAACAATCCATAAATCAATCAGTCAACGAAATCGACATTATATATAATTGTAAATCATCTAGTCATCAATGTCCGAGTAAATTCTTCTGCCATATCAAGAGTTGATAAACCGATTCCACCATGCCAATAGTATTACATATTATTTTTTTTTTTTCTTTTTATTTCATCTTAGGGCTTGCATGAGCTTTGAGACTTTTGGTACTTTTATTAATATAAATTAAATGAAAATTTCAAAAAGTCACGCGAGAATTTTTTAAATTAATAAATAATTTTTCTGCACTTAAATACGCGGCAACAAAAAAAAAGTCAGCAAAGCTCAGGCAAATTCAAAAAGGGGAAAAAAATATTTTTCTTGTTAAAATTGTTTTTGAAATAGGATATTTATTATTATTATTATTATTATTATTATTATTATTATTATTTTTTTTTTTTTTTTTTTTTAATATATATAAGGACATAATGAAGCGTAATTTAAAAGCTAAAATTATTTTAAAATATCAATAGACAATACGTATATTAATGTATCAAACAGTGTATCAATAAATTTTAGACAATAAAAGCACTTGCAAGCATATTGAAGCGTTCAAAATAAATTTAATTAATCATTCAATTATTATAATTTTGATCAATTATAAATTAATAGTTAATGAGGTTTAAAAAAAAATTTTTTCATGCAACATTCAAAA
This sequence comes from Microplitis deprimator, assembly GCA_964016945.1. Taxonomy (NCBI): domain Eukaryota; kingdom Metazoa; phylum Arthropoda; class Insecta; order Hymenoptera; family Braconidae; genus Microplitis; species Microplitis deprimator. The sequence goes on from OZ024707.1 coordinate 24,664,866, forward strand.
CAATATTATTAAATAAAAATAATAATAACATTATTATTAGTTAGTCAATTGCAGCACTCCAGATAACAAGTTTTATCAAACTTTGTTTTTTTAATTAATCTTCAGTTAAAACCACTTTCACTAATTAAAATGACTACACTAATTAGAAAAAATATAAAAATAATAATAATAAATAAATAATTATTAACTATAAAAATTAATAATTAGATTTTATAAAATTATCCATTTATCTAATTTATTATCAATATAGTTTATCGTTGTTTTAAATCTAATATTTATATTATGCGTGTAAAGGTGATAAAAATAAAATACATAAGGAGTGTAAATTCCAAGTAGGAGACACGTAAGTGTTGTGTGTGAGTATGTGTGTATGTGTATACAAAAAGAGACAGAAAAAGACAGAAACAAGAAAGGAAATCTAATTTAAAACTTATTAAATCTACTAGTTTTTATTGTTAGTGAGTTATTGAGGAATTTTATTATTATAATTGCTGTGATTACGTACTATATATTTAAGTATTTATTTTACACTTAAAATTTATATTTTGGTAAAAACTTACTGATAAATCATGTATTGAAGGTGTTACAATAAGATCTGAATGTGCTCTATCACCTTTCCTCTGTAAAATATTAAATTTTAAATGATAATTGAAATGAAAAAAAGGAAAAAAAAAATACTTACTCTTGCTGTAAAAGTTCTTGGACGATAAACAAGATCATCAAAAATGGCTCGATCTTTGCCATCAATTATTTCACGTAATTCTGTGAGCAGTGTCAATTTCTCTTGAGTATTGAGTAAATCTGCAAGATTAGCAACAAGATCCTCAATATTTAATCGACGATTTCTATAATCACCAATTAATTGTGTTAATGCAGCACGCTCGCTACGGGCTAAAACAACACGTGCTTTTTCTTCAACCATTGCCGCTGTTGCTGACGATACTACTGTATGTACTCCACGATTCCTCCAATCACTTGTATTTGTTCTTATATAAAGAAAAAAAAAAAATATATATATATATATATATATATATATATATATACATATATATAATTAATATTAACAACTTACGGACTAGGTGGATGATTTCCCGGACTTTCTAATATTGACTGTGGATCATGATCAGTTTGATTATGATATCTTGGAACAACAACAGGTCTACTTGTTGTACATGAATGTGGTACTTTACCAACATCTCTTATAACTAAACTCATACGTTTGTTTGTTTTAAGTATTTCAACAGCTTCATCATGTGTTGCTTCTTCAAAGCTTGTACCATTAACTTCTATTATTTGATCACCTACCTATTTTTAAAACAAAAAAGAAAAATGTATATATGTATATTTATATAAGTTTTATTATTATTACTTTTATAATAAAAATTTATAAAATTTACCAAAAGACCAACACGATCGGCAACACTATCTTTATCAACACCAGTAACATATATTCCCAGTCCGTATTCCAGTCCACCACGTATCATCAGACCCAATGACTGCCCGGGTTCAATACAAAGCTCAACTTTACGAGTTCGTGATCCATGTCGTGAGTCACGTGGATGCAAAGGAGGTGGTGATGCTGGACGACCTTGACGATCCATCCACGAGCAAGATTGTTGTCTTCCCGATCCTGTTGACCATATTGGATGACCTCCACGGCATCGTGGATCTAATGCCGGTCCACGTACAGTCATACTCAGTGTTCTACATGACTTTAACATCTATGTTAATAAAAATATCAAAATTTTTTAATTACATTAATTATTCTTTATTTAAATTACTGTACGTTTATATATTTTTTTTTTTTAATTTATTTACGAGAAATAAAATTTTAAAAGAGCTTTTAGGGCTTTGAATATCAATGAGGGTTTTCAATTGACTGACAAAGTAATAAATTAAAGGAAAAGGAGAAAAAAAAAAAAAAAAAAAAAAAAAACATTGCTAAATGAACTGTAAAAGGAGCAGAGTAGAAACAAGTCACAAAAGTGACGCAATAATATTCCCCCACACAAATATCGATCTCCAGACTACTGCTACCCGTGACGTCACATCCTGCCTATCCTTGACCTGACTCCAATCTCTGATTAGTTTCTATATCTTCTTCAACTATCAAGATAATTTTTTTGGATAAATTTACTCCAACAATCAAATTAATATCAATAACTTTTTTATTTTTATTTAATTTCAATGTTTTATGAATCAACCAACACATTTTACGAAAAATAAATATTATAATTATTATTAGATAGTATGATGAACATTTGGCAAGTAAAATTGCTTGAATTCTATCCTATTGTTATCTAAGGTATGATTTTATGATTTACATGATCCGTGGATAAATTTAAATGAAATTCTGGAGGAACAAATATGTCGATTAATTTGAATCAGAATTATATGATTAATTTAATTAATTTTTATGATAATTTCATTTCTAAGCTTTATTAAAATTATAATAACGAGAAGAAAAAAAAAAAAAATAGGCAATGTATCCTTTGAATTTATAGATCAATGTCTGGAGTTTGCGCCCTTTATATTCTCAGAGAATTATATTTTTTTTTTCTGATATTATATATGTTTAATATTAAACTGATAATACTATTCTTATTGTATTTGTTTGTTAAATTAATTTTAGAATTATTAATTTTATTAGATTAAATGATTAACGTAGATGATAGACAACAGCCAAAAAGAAATAAAACAACGCCTTAAGGGTATAGTGGAAAAGATAAAAGTTTACTATTTTTATTAAAGATATATTAAAGCACATTTTAACGTAGTAGAATAATATAGAGAGTATATATACTGTTGAAAGAAAAAATATAAATTTTGTTGACAGTGAATATAACGCATGTGTACCGGGGACGACGAGAATCCTGGCGCCGGTTTTGTAATTCAAGATAGAAAACCTCTTATCAGGGTGAATATACCAATTTTAGGTCATCGCTATTATAATATTTAAGTAAAATATGCAATAACTACTTGTAATTATTTTTACTACCAGAATATTATTTATATATATATATATATATATATATATATATATATATATATATATATATTTTTTTTTTTCTTTAGTTTTTATATTAAAGAAGCAATTGTATAATAAAAAATTATTATAAAAATTAATCAAATTTGTGTTTAGTTTTGTTAATATTAATAATAATAATAATTAATCTTATGGAAAAGTCTGTAGCAGTTGACGACAGCTCAATAGTTATTTGCATTGTTCACAGCAATCGATTTAAAACGTGGGAGTTAACAAACTACAGCCCAGGGTTGACATACATCTATTGACAATCATAATAAAATTTTATTTTTATCTTACTACATAAAATAAAACAGTTTATATTTTCATTTATTATTAATATCTTATATCAATGAAACTATAAATAGTTTAAATTAAACTTGTACTATAAATTGTTGTTACTACAACTAACACATATTTGTCGCATTCTAGTTTAAAAAAAAAAAAAAAAAAAAAAAAAAAATTGTCAACTTTTTATTATTTTTTTCGTATAGATTTAACTTTTGTTAGTTACTTATTTCTCTTTCTTACTTTTATGTACGTCATTACTAAACTCTTCCAATAGTGGATGATGGGCTATTGTCATGCTTTAGCTTTGTCAAACGAAAAATCCACAAGAGCGTGACGAGTATTGAATTCCTTGTCATTTACAATCAATTCCTGAGCTTCTTTACTCTTTTATTACAGTTTTTTTTTTTTGTTTTTTTTTTTTAAATAATTTTCAATTACACCACGTAATTATTAGTAAATAATTTATTACCATTATTAAGACTTTTTATAATGAATTTAAAATCGTTCTTTTTAAATTAAATGATTTAATATTCTAGGAGGATTATCAATTATCAATATCTGTATCTTGAAAAATCCAATAATTAATAATTAATATCACTGAATATTAAAATTTTTTTTTTTTCTTTTCATCTTTTTCGAATACATTAAAGTGTTACTTATTTCAAATAACTCTTTGAAATATATTTTATTTATGAAACAATAATAAATTGTTTAAAAAATACCTTAAGCGCTTCTTCATGAGTAACAGCACGAAATGGTGTTCCATTGACTTCCAAAATAGTATCGCCTGGTCTTAATCCAGCCCTTTCAGCAACAGAGCCTTCTTCAACCCTTGAAATATAAACTCCTACGCCTATAAGCAACAATAATAATAATAATATAGATTAATTATTAAGGAAATTTAAATGTCACTCAACCCACATACTACTAGTAATACTATACATATAGTATTACTATGACTATTACCACCATCAGCACCACCAGCCCGCATTATCATTAAACCGATTCACTTTTTGTTTTTACAAGTGCCCACTAATTATCTTTTCATTTTTCATACTCATCTCTCTTAACAAAAGCTATTAACACACTCAACCTACCACCCACCCTTTACAAGGACATACCAAGGATTATTGATGTCAACACTCTTTATCACGATTAATACTCAGATCATAATTTTCAAATCAATAAATTATTATTATTATTATTTTTAAAAAAATAGACATGCACGTGATTGATGTATATTTTTAATCGGTGATTTAGCACATGCTGTAATACAAGATATACTTAAAAAACAAAATTTACTGTTAAAATTTAGACTAATTAGAAAAAAAAATGGAGTTGATTATTCGCAGTAAGTTTAAATGACAATCTCCCGAGGCTGACGAATTTCTGATGGGCAAAAGGCACCGTTTTAATTAATTATCAATGCAAGAGAGAGTGAATAATTTAAATCCCACAGAAACATGAGAAAATTATTGCCGTGATTAATTTATTTTTTAAAGACTAACAATTACTTAAATAATAAACTAATTGTTTTCTTTAATTCGAACTCATTTTATATATATATATATATAAATAATATAAACTTGACAATGAATAATTCGTTTAATATATTTTATTTTATTTATTTTTTTTTTTTTTTGTGATATATAATCGATATTTTCATGCAGTGCTGTTTTATTTATTAAATTTTAATAAGGGATAATTCTGTTTTTTATTGTTATAATTTAAGTTTACTTAAAAAAATCAACATATATTCAGTTAAATTACATAAATTTTCTAATAATACTATTTGCAAGTAATCTGTTAATTTATTTTGGAGAATTATTTTTATAAGTGTATAATTTATTAAAAATCAAAATAACCCCTTTTGATAAATCATGCAACTCAGTAGCCATGAATAAAAAAAAAATGATGATGAATGTATCATCATTATTATTAATTTTAACAATGAATGGTTAATAAATATAATAAACAAAAATAACAACAACTATAGCAACAACAACAACAACAACAACAACAACTCGCGAGTGTGATATTATGTTTACCTGACTGCGCTTCTGGGGTACAGCGAGAAAGAACAGAAATACATTGGCAGTGATTTATGATGACATTGCTTCACTTTAATACAGACTAAAGACAACTCAGAAGCTAATTGAACTCTCGAATCATTATCTTTAATATTATTATTATTATTATTATTATTATTATTATTATTATTATTATTATTATTATTATTATTATTATTATTATTATTATTATTATTATTATTATTATTATTATTATTATTATTATTATTATTATTATACACACTCTAAACATTTTTTTTCGGCTTAAATAATAAACAATCTCTTAGATTAATCAAAAATAATTTTAATAATCGATTCAAGAGATCGTTCAGCTTAATGTATGTTTTTGTTTGTTTTAATTTTATTTTTTATAAATTAAATCAATATGGAAAGCAAATTAATAATAAAATAGCAAGTAACATGTGTTATAATATAAATAAAAAATAATTTATAAATCACTTAAAAAAAAAAAAAAAAAAAAAAAAATGAAGTAAATAAAATGAAATAATATATGTATGTATATATATATATATATATATATATATATATATATATATATATATATATATATATTTTATTTACCTGCATCTTTACCACCCTTGACACAAATACCAAATCCATGATGCGAATCTGGTGGATCTCGTGTCATTGTTATAGTCCGTACAGTCAGCTCTTGAAGACTTAAAGCTTGTGGTACTGATGAGGATTGTGATGTTGGACTTGTTGCAACTGTTTGTATTCCTCCTGCTACTGCTGATGATGATGATGATGAATATGATGTTGTCTTAGCACCACGTAATGCTGATACACTTGCTGGGCTTGATGCTGGTGTTCTACGTTCATTTTGTCTTCTTTCAGCCACTCCGTTGTTAAAAATTCTGATAAATTATTTTATTTACTTTATATTATATTGCGTTATAAATTAATTTTTAATTTATTTTATATTTTTTTACCGTAAAACTTGTTCAGGTGAAATAGCACCACTATTACTGGTGGTATGACTCCGATGTCGATAAGGTGTCGCATGAGATGAATGATGATGGGGTGCACTCGGTGGTCTTTCTACAATAGTATAGCTAGTACCTGGAGGACTGTAGTAACCTCTATTTTGTCCGATGTGTCTACTACCACTACCACCACCACCACCACCACCACCACCACCACCACCACTACTACCACTACCACCCATCGGCTCCAAATCTTCAGCTTCATAATAACCAACAGTACTACTGCCCCCAGTATTTCTCAACAAATTAGTACTGCTACGTAAAAAGTGCGTTGATGAACCACCACCACCACCACCCCACTGTAATTCTTGGAGCTCCGAACCGTAATCCTCCGTACTACTTGCCATTTTTTTTTTTGACAATCAGATCTATACAGTTATATTATTATTATTATTATTATTATTATTATTATTATTATTATTATTATTATTATTATTATTATTATTATTAAATTTTTATTCTCATGTTCAGCGGCTATTTTTTATTTATCTACGAAAATTTAGATAAGATTTATGACCAAAAAAAATGAAAAACAAATAACACAGCTTACAGCTATACATTATTAGATTATTAATTATACAGACCCTGAATATATATGTAGGATATTCGGTAAAATTTATAAAATAAAAATAAAGTATTATATTGAAATAATAACAGTTAATTGTGTTGGCAGTTGGCACGTCTACAAAATATTGGGGAATCCCCTGGGGTTTTCGGTCACTACTCTATATTTTCAGTTGATTCAGTTGATTCAGTTGACTTCGTTGACTGTCTGTCTCAATAATATGTCACGGAGTGAAATTTGGCACGGCAAACAACTTGTCGCATTGCTTTATTTATTGTTTATTCTTACACTTAAAGTACTATTAAAACTATTTTTAATTTATATTATTTGTCCTTATAGATAAATATTTAGATATATAATAATAAATTGAATTAATTAAGATAGGGGAATAAAGTTGTGCACATATAAATGCTGATATTTATATAATATAAATATACGCAATTAAGTAAAAGCTATTTTATTATTGTATAAATATTTATATGTTTATTAATTTTTTTTAATGACCAGGATAAAATTACTCGTACACCAGGTCTTTGTCACTCAACAGGGGGTCAATAGAGTACCTGCCGTGACGTTGATACGTCGAATCTCAGATCGCGATCTTTACGGAGCTTGTATAATCGTAATTGGATGACTTCCTGCTGTTTCCACCTACGTCCGCCCTGATAATTCTTTAATGGCCGTGGCCGAGCTTTTAGTTTTATTTATTTATTTTCTCTAATACTCTTTTTTATTTTATACTTCAAATTTTTTATCAAAATATTTTTTAATTCATTTTAGTTTACAATTCATTTTAGCAAACTAAAAAAATTAAATTTTACATACATATTAAAATAGACGGCCTTGAAAATGATATAATACTCTGTTAAATTATGAACATGCTAGTTAGTAAGGACAGTAGTAATAGTAGTAGGGCCAGTTTTACCAATAATAATTTATAAGAAAGTAGCTTACTGGTATATATATATATATATATATACCTTTAAAGATAATATACCTGATAAAAAGCACGTGCTCATATCAATAACCGTGGCTCTTGAATAACCCACCCACACATCCATATATAAAACATATGCATACATTCTCGTTTATATTATATATAATCACTAAAAATCAATTGTATATATATGTATGTATGTATACAATTGAATATCACTTATTCTATATATTACAAAAAAAAGTCAATAATTTTGTGGTTTGCCTAAGCATAAGCCTGATTTTTTTTTTAAATTTTGATTCTATATAGGGAAGGGGGCAGAATGGGCACCTTAAGGAAAATAATTATAATATAATTAATTTTTTTAACGCGTTTACTTCTTTTTAGACTCTTGATACTTATTTTCACTTCATTATGCTGCGTCTATGGAAAATTGAATAATCGAATATTAGGGGCAGAGTGGGCCCTCCAAAAAATTTCGGATTTGATATTAAAACGACGATTAAAGTGACGAAGAAGACAACAATCAAAGGATAGGGAAAAGGAAAAAGTAAATAAAAACAATCGGTGGATGATACTGCTTGTATTTTTTTGTGGCATATTCTACTCGGAATCTTTAGAGCCATGGATTCACTGTGGGCAATGTAAAAATTGGACCCATGATTCATGTGCCGGTGTTCACAACAGAGTTGTGCCAAGTTACACGTGTGATATTTGCAAATAACTATAAAACAATTGTTTTTTAATAATATAAAAAATTATTTTAATAGCCTGCTGCGGTATAGCTTTAAAACGTAATTTTATTATCTAACTTTCTTAATAAATAATATATTTAATCAACAGTTTTAGTGGTCTATTTTAGCCCTCATTACATACGAAATTTCGATAAGCTTATTTATTATCATTATCCGTCCGAATTTATTGACGCATAGAAAAGTTTGAGGGGCCCACTCTGCTCCTCCCCTTCCCCTATTTAAGACATTATAATTAAATTAGTATTTCTTGGTATTCCTCTTTAATATTTCTTTATTATTTACAAAATAAAAAATATATATCAAATATAAAAAAATTTAGGCTTCTGTATACATGTTAAATTATTGTCTAGTAAAAAAAAAATTAAAAGGCATCATACTTTTACCAATTAAATATTTAAAAAAAAAATTAGAGATTTTTGTTGTAGGTCACAATCTCTTCTCTAACGCGGTTTGTTTAAACGACGCGAGCGCTCTCGTGAGAATTAACCGCGTGTTCTGCCTCTTAAACTACACTAGGCAACGTGAAATCAATGATGCTCCAAAGTGCACGTACCAAAAATAAAACCCGAGTTATAAATAGAAATAACTATTTACTATTATTAATAATGATAGTAAAAAAATATAAATACACATATACATAAAGGCAGAAAGAAAAAGTAAATAGTATCTCTATTATTTAAAAAATATTAATCATCGATCTATTGACAATTTAAATATTTTTATACTTGTTGATAAAAATAAATGAATAACGAAATCAATGTAACTAATAACGTTAATAAATTATTAATAAGTATATTATCTATAGGATAATCGCGTGTTTTGAGTTTGATTACTGCAGTAATAATATTTCATTTTGAAGATATTCTATCCAATGGTAGTATATAGGCTAGTTTCTCATTTCTCGTCTCTTAGCTTATTTATTTTCTTATCTCTTATCTATTTTGCCTCTATTTCACTTAAGCTTGAGCATATATGTATATATATAATATTCACTAGGTTTTAGTGATTGGATGCAGTAGCACCATGTGCACGGTTAAATGATCAGTAAAATTTTCAGAATACAACTTTACTTTAAAAAGTATCGTTAGAAATTTCATTTAATACATATGTATATTATAATGATAAAGTTCAAGTATCAAGAATTTTTTGTCATTTATTATTTACAAGGCTTTGATTACTTTCAGAAAAACAGTTAAAATTTCATCTACAAATGAGATATAAATTTATATTATTGGAATAACTATTATTAATAATAGAATAAAAAATAGAAATGTATATTGATTTGTATATTAGTGTCTTATTATACTTGATATTACTATTCAGGGATGTATAAAGGACAAAGGGTCAATCGATTTGTTGTATATGAGAATTAGGTGCTGATAATATGGTATTTCAATAGGTTCATACATAGATCATCTTGTTATTATTATTGTTTTAGTTCTTTTTTTTTGTCTATTTATTGATTAGTAATTCGTTATCAATTGCTGATTATACTGAAAGCAACACACACACAAATAAAGACAGTGTCGCTCTTGCCGTTGATTTTATTACTTGGTACGCTAGTTGATAGTATTTATACTTATTAAACGACAATATATATATATATATATATATATATGTATATAGATATAAATATAATTTTACAGTTAATAATTTGTAAATTATAATCAATCTACTGTTTCGTAAGTCATATATACAAGTAACAAAATGAAAATTGTATGTGATTATTTAAAATCTTAATTTTTTTCGGTTGTCTGATAAAATATAAAAATAAACATCAAGATATTAACACATATTACATAGAATTAGATGTATTCCGTTATAACATAAGGCTTCTTTAGGTGAAATTAAATTTTTATTTTTATTTCTACTTTATCTATTTATTTAATTTTAATTTTTGTTCTAGTTTAAACAAAGTAGTTTTAAATTACCTGAGATGTATATATGTATATATAAAAAATATAAAAAAATACAAATATAAATGAAAGTAAAAATTGATTGAATTGTTTGATGGTTTGATGGTAATGGGAGGGAGTAATATAGTATTAGAGTTGTAAAAAGGCAATCAGGTTCACATTTATAAAGGATAGACAAGCCAATTTCCTGTCATGTTTGGTATTCTTTTTATGTTACCATTTCGTGCGTACAAATCGAAATTTCTTTTACAGTACTATTGTAGACATGAACATGTACAACTATATACATCTTTTACTGACATTTTGATGTATGTTTACGCGTTAATGCCATGTCTAAAAATACTATTTTGCATGTCGGAATTCGTTATAAGTTATAAAGTTATAATAATCAAAGCATTATTTTATGTCAATTTATTGATACTTATTTTTTTTTATTTTACACACTATCCAAATAGAAATAAATAATTAATAATTAATAAATAAAATAAAATAAAATAATAAATATCTTAATGAATACGCTTGATGAAAAATTTTATTGTGGCATTAAAAATATTAAAATAATTGTTGTAAATAAATTTAATTCGTTTCAATTTCTGCCATCTATCACGCTATCTCTTTTGTACGAGTAAAGCTTTCTGGTCATGTCGATCGATCGTAACGTCGACGAGGTCGAGGACTGACGATACAACGACTACGAGTGTCGTCCTCACGAGTTTCTACCAATAATATCATTTTTTTTTTTTTTTTTAATTTCATTTTTAACAAAATTTAATATAAAAAATAATAAAGAAAGAGATAAAGATGCTGACACCTTTTCACATCAGCATATTTCAATATTTATACATCTAGTCACACACACACACATATAGATATATATTGTTTTTTTTGAGAGTACTTAATTATTTTAAACGCCAGTAAAAGTTTTTAAAAAAATTGGTGAAATATTTTTGGGTAAAATGTATATTCGGTCAAACTTTAGAATAAAAAAAAACTAAGCACTTTATATTGAGTTTTTTCAACCGTTATGAGGTTCTTCTAAATAAAAAGAAAAAAAAACATGAGAAGAATAGGTTTAAAGGCAATTGCTCGGTCTAATGGAAACAGTAGACTCTAGTTCAGAGTCAAATTTTACCTCAGGCTTTTTTTTTTCTTTATTTCTAAAAAAAAAAAAAAAAAAAAAAAAAAAAAGTTTTTTTTCAGTTAATTTTTCTTCTAAGTTTCTTTTCATTATTTTTCAATACTCCGATTGTAAAAATAATAGTTATAACTAGACTATTAGCAATTAACAACAACACCAACAAAACCAACAAGTATTGGAGGGAATAATTACATTGCGGTCGAATAGGCTCATTGTATTTATCGTATTATATCTATTTATTCGATTTACATAAATTCTATAAACAAATGAGAATGACACTGATGCTTTTCTGTTATTTTCTTTCTTTCTTTTTATAAATACAGATATATATATATGGACTGTGTAAAGTATACAGCTCTGATAGCACATCATTGAATGATTGCTGTAAAATGGCAACCGAAAAGGATCATACGAAACCAGTAATATAATGTAATAATACAATTTAAATTAGTAGGAAAAAAAAAGAGGGCGCGAGCTAGAAACTCGGTTATCAGGTTATCGTGGCGCTTCTATATTTTTCGTGGTCATCAATCGAACGAATATTTATTATTATATTTCACAATATTTATCCCCTACTATCATAAACATGCAACGAAATCAATACATAATTATCATAATATATATATACAACGATACTGTTGACTCTCAATAATTTTAAGCTCATAAAAAAAATTATTTATTCAAAAGTAAACACACGATTATAATCACGTAAAGAAAAATAAATAAATAAATAATAGTAATATTGAAATAAAATCCAAGAATGTATATACGGGTATGTTATGTATGAACACGCGATGTTAAACTGCAAAAAAATTGTGTCGAGGGTGCAGTCATTTAACCTTGTTATTAATTCTATTATTAAATAAATATTAAGTATTATTTATTGTTTATTTAATAATTTTTATTTAAAAAATTAATTACAAAAAAAAAGGAAAAAAAAAAAAGAGAAAAAAAAAATGAAATTATTGATATTTAAAATATATAATAAAATAGACTTACATCTCTCATGATTGTAAATAAATAAATTCACGTCCTCCGTTCGTTATTAATTTAACAAACGTCGCGACACGCGAGCGCAGAACGCAATTATTAAAATTAGTGAAGCGCATCGCAGCCTCACAGGGCGGGTTTGAGTTTACGACTGACTGCGACTGACTACTGATGTTAATACCAAGTTACCAAGTACCAACTCGAAACTCCAAGCTGCCCCAAGCCCTGAGCATGAGCATGAGCAAGAGCATGAGCAAGAGCATGAGCCTGAGTCTGAGCTCTTTGTCGCCCGACAGCCCGACTCGAGTATAATAAAACAAAATGCCATTGCCTACATGTCTACCACTACCACTACCACTACCACTACCTACCACCATCTAGAGCTTGCTCTGACTTTTAGATATACATACATATATATGCTAGTAACAAAATGATTGGCTAAAATTCTACCCCAGCTTTTTCAGTATATCAGTAATATCAGTATACTGATACCACCAGGGGTGGTATTCAACAGAAAACTCTGCCATCTTACGGTAACTTTTTGAAACTACTATTCAACTATTCAATGTCTGTTGTACTACTTTGTTTGATTATTTCAAAATTACTACCTTTATTTTACATTTTTACCACTAGAATAATGTAAATATATTTTTACTTGCTCAAATATTACATATTCATTTTTATATCATTCGATACAAAAATAAAATTAAGTATTTATTATTTTTGTTTCTTCTTTTGAACATAAATCAAAATTTTATAATTAATTTAGGGAACGAGTTTAAGAGTTAGATAAATTATTATATCAACAGGTTTGCGTGCCGGATGTGGTGATTTTATACTGCAAGTCCACTCATCAAAGAGTTATAGAGTAGTGGATGCATGATCGATAATCCTTTTTCATAATAATATTTTAATTTTTAAACACAATTGTTATATGGATAATACATCCATACATAAATCATAGATAATATTACCGAAAAAAAAGTCTTTAACTACAATAGTATTTTTTTTAAATTAACAAATGATATTGTCATTTTAATTTTATTTTTTTATTTAAAGATAATATATAATAAATTAAGTACAAGTTTTTTTTTCTTAGTTTATTATTATTTATATAATTATAAAAGCCGAATATTATATACTTTTTAAGAGATTCCAGTATCACAGAATTCCTTACAGTTTAATTGAAAGAAGAAAAAAAAATAAAAAAAAAAAAAATCAAATCAAATAAACTTTTTTTTTTCTTTTATAATTATTACAATTGTTGATATGATTTATTATTACATAATTAATTATAATTTTAATTTCGTACAAGTATTTACAAAAAATTAATTTTTTTTTTAATCATTTACATTTATACGTTAATTAAATTGAATATACTACATTATTATTGCCTTTTTTTTTCTTTTTCATATTGTTTTATCATAAGTTTAAGTAATAGAAAATTCTAATATATATATATGCCTGTATGGTTTATTGTAAATTTGGTCTTTATTAAATGTCATGTATTGGAGTGATGATAAAATGGTGAATATTGATGTTAATTTACTTTTTATTTAATGATTAATTATTGTCATGCAGAAAATAATACTAGATTGATTATTATTATTAACTGTATAATTACATAATTATATGTATTGTTATTTAATAAGTATAAATACTATCAACGAACGTACCAAGTAATAAAATCAACGGCAAGAGCGACACTGTCTTTATTTGTGTGTGTGTTGCTTTCAGTATAATCAGCAATTGACAATGAATTACTAATCAATAAATAGACAAAAAAAAAACTTAAAAAACTTGAAAATACTTGATCAATCAATAACATTAATCACTCACACTGACTCACTCAATTGATAATTTATACAATAACAATAACAACAATAATTTGTTTTTATCAATGGATAAAATAATAACACACACACAAATTAATAAGCTAAAGTCTCCATAATTAGTTAACTTAAAAAATAAATACTTTGTCATGATCATTTAGGTGATGCACTGACAAACATTATTATATATTATAAAATTAATTATGTTATTTTTTATCATCTTTTACTATTAGATTTATTTTTTGGACTGTCGAGCGCACTGTCATTTAAATCTTTACGTGGTCTAAGTATAAAATTAAGATTATGCTGAGTATTAACTGCGTAGTAAACATTTGCCGAACTAGGTAATACCATTTCTCTATCAGGTAATATTTGGGCAAGTGTATATTGATCCGGACTACCTTCAATACATAATTTTAACATTGCATTTCTTATAACCTGTGGTGTACGTTCATTATTAGATAACATTATTGATTTATACATAATAACACCTTCAGTTTCGACATTATCTGTTTCGATAGTTACTTTAATAATATAAAAGTCTGGTGGATTTTTATGTGAATTACTTGGACTTGATAAACCAATTAAATTTTGTGTACTACTACTATTACTAGTTATATTTAACATTGTTCCATTATTATTATTATTATTATTATGATTATTATTATTATTATTATTATTATTATTATTATTATTATTATTATTAATATTAGTGTTACTTCCTTCGCCAGAACCTAAACTGACGTCTAAGGAAGGCAATGATGAACTGGAAGACGAGCTAGACATTTGAGAGGGTGATGTTCGTCTATCTAGTGAATTATGGGGTGAACTTGGAAGTGAATCGAGGTCACAATAAAATTGAGATGAACTTGAACTAGAAGTTGATGCAAGAGAATCATTTTTACGATGACCTTGGTGATTTTTTTTCTTACGATGTTGAATAGTATTATTGCCAGGTGGTGGTGATTCTATTTGACAACTGAGTTTATAAGCTTCACGATCATCGAGAACAATTATTGAGTGAAACCACCGATCAAACAGTAGATCTATAGTAAAATTATAAGCATTAGCAGCACCTTGAAGTAAACGTATCCGTGCAAGTACTTCAAACTCTTTACGTCGTTTGTCAAAATTTATCAGTCCTTCAGCTACTGTATCAGGTATAGCGGTGTCAATCATTGTTAAATCTGTTAAAAATGTCCCAAGATACGGTATAGTACCATATGATATTTTCTGTAAATTTAATAAATATATATTTATATATTATTTATATAAAATATTAAAATTTATTTATATAGATTTATTTATATACTAACACCAGCATGAGTATTTTGTTTTTGGAATATTTTTTGCAAATGTCGATCACTTCTTCCAGCAGTATCGGCAAATTTAGCAGTACCCTCTTTTATTAATAATTCTCGTTGGGTCCAAGCATTATTTTCTTCCGAAAAAATTCTCTCTAATTCCATAAAAATTTCATGTTTATCACGTGGCATATATTGCCAACATTTTTCTAATCTATAAACTGGATTACTTTGTAATCCAGAAACTATAGCTTTTAAACTACTAAAATTTTTTAATATTCTCAGTTCTTGAGCAATATCAATCCAAGTTTCAATTATTTTAGCACGCTCCTGTGATTTTATTGTTGGATCAATTAAAATTGTTGATATTACTCGTAATGATACGGCATTAAATTGATTAACAGTTGCCAATACAGTTGCGGCATCATGACTACGTGATCTATCACGTCGTGACCATACGGCACCTAAACACTGATGTGCTATTAATTTTTTAAACACATCAGCATCCATACGTGTCAACTGTTCAGCAAAATGACGATGTGGTACCTCGGGAAATTTATATCCTCCATCTGACCGGTTATCATCACTACCAAATGACTCTGCTGCTGCTCCTGCTGCTACTACTACAGTATTATTTACTGACCCATTAAGTCTCCCACCATTTTCATAAATTGTACAATTATCTGTAATAATAAATACCGAAAATAGTAATAGATGTATTGTTAAAACAGTTAATTTTGAATATATATTTTAAATAATAAATTTATTCTTATACAAGCTAATTAACTATTGAATTTAATTATCCAGTTGGATGTAATAGACAGAATAAGCTAATAATCTACATTATTGTTTATTATATTTATTCTGGGATAGCGCGAACGCAGTCCCGACTAACAAAAATTTTACGCCCGAGATATCCACATTAGGGATATTCGCAAGGGTCAACTCTCGACCAGAGTGCAATGGTAGAGCCTCGCTTTGGAGGAATCGCCTTATTGATCACGGTAGCCTCTGCGCCAGGTAAGTATGATACTATATTGTCAAAAATTGTTTATAATACATTTATAATCCGTTTCTTACCACGAAAAAATAATAATAATTTAAACCATCTGTCGGATGTTTTGTTACCACAAAATTAAGTATTCAATACAAACTTGTATATTATATGTTACTGATATAGAGAAAAAGAAAAAAAATAGATATATTTTTAAAAAAGAAGCTTTTTTTTTTTTTAATTTAATCATAAACTTTTTCCTTTTTATTATTTAATATTTAAATATCTTATAAATATATATAAGTTATAGTAAATAATAAAAATAAAAAGTAACTAAAAATATTCAGTGTAAAAAATATCAGCAAAAGCGTTAAATATCACTGGATATATAAATAAAAAAATATTTTTTTAATACATTTCTTACCAATTTCATCTTGACATTGAAACCTATGAAGACGATGTCTTGTTTTAAGTTCTAATTCCGAACCAGGCAGTCTTCGGTGTGTAAAGTCAAGTAATCTTGTAAGAAGTTGATGATTTGGTGGTGATTTCCAATCACCTGGATAAGCATCCAACCATACATGTAACGCCTGTATCAAAGTTTTACGATGCTGCTCTGTACTTTGACCATTTTTACTGTCATTAAGATCATCGTAACGTGTCAAAAGTAATTCTAATACTTCCCTTGGAGTTGTAAATGCACGATATGTTGCTAAAAATACATTTATATAAGTTGATTCTAATTCTCCATCATCATTAGCAAGACTTTCAACTAATTTTTTTACTGTTCCAGCTTTTAAAAATCGTACACGCACTGTCTCCCATTCAAGATGTGAAATTTCATCGTCTGAATCCTAAAAAATTTTATATTTTAATCATGTATTACTATATATTTTTTATTACTTTTTTTTTTTTTCCAACTTACTGATGCTGTAATACTTTTTGTTGGTCGATGATATCTTACTTTCTTCAGGTACACTGTATAAATAACTCCATCGCATCTTTCCTCGCCCCATAAACGCCACGTGGGCTGAAAATTTTATTATTATTATTACTATATGTATATAATTTAAAGATTTTGTATTTTAATAATTATAAGTAATCAACCTTGGAACTTTGACCATGATGGGAACTTTTTTTTTTTAAATATATGTATAAATTAATTATAATATAGTGACTAATAATTATTTATATATATAATAATGAACTATGTTTTTAACATAATTTAAGTAATAATTTATATTTTTTAAAGAATAGACAAGTATATTCATATTTTTCCTTTTTTAACTATTTATAAGTATGTTTAATTATGACCCAAGGTTAAAAAAATATATATATAACTATACGTCTTGAGGTGTATATAACAAATGAAAAAAAAAAAAAAAAAAAAAAAAAAAAAAAAAAAAAAAAAAAAAAAAAAAAAAAAAAAAAAAAAAAAAAATGATAATAACAATAAATAAATAAAAGACAAAGTGCAAAGGCATTCACCCATTACACGTGTGAATCCCATTGAATATAAAGCCTTGTTTCCGGTCAGGTGACGTGTAATTGCTCATTTTAGCCCCTCCCGTACATTTCTTTAGATTCTTATCAGTGCTACCAATGCGCGACACACATACACACATTTTATTTAATTTTTTTCGTTTTCTCATTAAAATAAAATATTTACTTAAATAAACAAAGAAAATAAGAAATAAATGAAATATTTCATGCAAATAATAAATTTATTTATTAATTAGTGATTTAGTTAGTTGGTTAAATAACAAAAAAAAAAAAAGAAAAAAAAAAAGAAGCTATGAGTTATGAATTATATTTTATTACCTGGTGAACGTACCACTGAGTGGTATCATGATTTTTCTGTGTAACCGGCTTGCAAGGTGTGCACAATAATAATGGGCCAAGTTTACACGGTGTTTTATTGACTCGATGAGGGGGTAAATGAGGCGGAGGAGGAGGAGGCCCTTGAGGCAACGAGGGACTCAGCCCATCATCCCCCAACGTAGGCCACAGCATCCAGGGTTTCTTCTGTTACCTTTTTTATTGTTATGATTTTTAATTACTTTTATAATTTTTCTATAACCGATATTATTATGGACATATCATCCAAATTTATTATATATTTTCAGGTAATTTTTATTGTTATTACAGTTATTAATTATTTTTTTGTCTGTAAAAAATTAAAAAAAATTTTTTTTTTTTTAAAATAACATTGGTAATTTATATTTTGTTATCACTAGCAGGAGTTAATTTGTTTTATATTATGACAAAATAACTTTTGAGTTTGTTAATAACAATCAATTTTATCTAGTGTACACGAGTGTTATGGACAATAATAAATTATTAATTAGTTATTATTATTATTATTATTATTATAGATAGATTTAAAAAAAAATAAGTAAACAATAATTTATCAACTATGTACTCTAAACTAAATTTTAAATGTTTAAATTATTCTCAATAACTTTTTTTAAAAAAATAATTTAAACTAAACTATTATCAATTTTATTTTCGTGACACGTTCAACTTAATAAAACTAATTATATATTAAATTTACTTATTATTAATGATTATAGTATATAAATATATGTATTTGTGACTCATATATGAATTGATAAGCTATGTGACGCCTTATTATTATTTAGATAAATTTGTCAATTAAAAATATTTGTGCCTGTTACAATTTAATAAAATTTAAAAATAAAAAAATTATTTTATCATTAATGTCAATGATTATAATTTTTAGATTATAATATCCAATATCACAGTGACTTACTGACTTATTTTCATATTCATAACAAATA
The DNA here is from genome assembly GCA_964016945.1 of Microplitis deprimator. NCBI lineage: Eukaryota > Metazoa > Arthropoda > Insecta > Hymenoptera > Braconidae > Microplitis > Microplitis deprimator. The sequence goes on from OZ024707.1 coordinate 24,684,490, forward strand.
AATAAACAACATATACAATAAAATAAATAATAACTATCAAACTCTTGCATAATAACTAAATACAATTTATATATATTCTACAACTATAATAATTTAATGTTATGTTATGTTATGTTATGTTATGTTATGTGTTTTAGCTTATAGTGATTGTAAAAATAAGGTTTTATTAACAGAAAAAATTTTAAAAAAATTGAAGAGATAGATACAAACAAGATGGAAGATAAACACACATTAGACAAAAGAAATAAAATAAAAATAATTATAACAAGAGTAAGCTAAAAATAAATAAAAGAATCCGTTAATAATAATACTATGTTTTAAAATTTATTTGTATATACGATTATTATTGTTGAAAAAATTATTATTTTAAGATTTAGAAATACATACACCGAAAAGTAATTACTTTTAATTTTTTTCTTTAGATTCTATACTTATGGCTTACAGACGACAGAAAGGGTTACTAGATTATTTTTAGATTATCAAAATATATATTCTAGTCTATTTTGTTATATATTTAAATTTAATAATAAGTGAATATTTTATTTAAATTATTAACAATTGATTTATAACTAGTATAAATAAAAATTGTAAGGTATTTTATTATTAATTGATGAATGTGTGTATACTGACGGTGATTGATAAAGTTAAATGTTTGTCAAGGTTTTAGTTTGAGGTAACATTATTAACATTAATCGATTTGTATTACGTGCCCTTGAGTAATTTTTATAAATTATATATATATATATATATGTCATTTTAATTTTATAGTAATAATTTTTTTTATAAAAATGCTATGGTTTGTTTTTGATACTTTATTTTAATTTTTTTAAATATTTTAAATGAATCAATAACTCTATTGGTTATAAGTTAATAATATAATATGTACATCCATATTATCACAAAGGTCATAAAATAACAAAATAACAAAAAAAAAGGTATGATGATTAATAGTAGTGAAAATAAAATCTAATATAATGTGAAATGGATTTAGTCATCTCTTCTACAATACACGTGCTCTACTCTTGCTATAATATTTATTATATATAATATACAGTCATACATGCGTACATACCGTGCATACATATTGTATTTTAAACTCAAGCCTTGAATTTTACTCTGTAGTATACATATATATATATATTATATACGAATTAATGTGTAATAAAACAACTCTCACGATATACACACTCAACATACAAATACATACAAACATACTTAATATTAGTAGAAAATTTCAATTTATTTCAAAAAAAAAAAAAAAAAAAAAAAAAAAAAAAAAAAAAAAAAAAAAAAAAAAAAAAAAAAAGCTAAAGCCTATAAAACAACTGCACTTTTACTTATTATACTTACACTGCATACCGACTAATGTAAATTTAAATTTTTTAAAAATAAAACTATGTTCTCTATATACCCAGATCATACAATACATATTACTAACTATATATATATATCTATCACGGCTCATAAAAATCCGCGCCATAATACACATGCTTTTAAAACTCACGTACCCCGTATGTTTATTTTCTCTCATTAACTGTAACAATAATACACTAATTTTAAAATCCACAAACTAAATAAATGTAAAAAATTAAAAACAAAGTTAATTAAATGTTTAATAATATTTAAGAGAAGAAAAAAAAAATAAAAAAAGTGACTCACTTACTCATTACGACACATCTTATATTCAATGTAAAATCAATTCACACATCATTTTTTTTTTTTTTTTTTTTTTTTTTTTTTAAAGAAATAGTAAAATATAAATTAATTACACACGTTAAAATTATTTGTTTTTAGCAAATAAAAAATTATCCGAGTTTTATTAATAAAGTGATAAATTTTTTTACTTGTTTAAAGAGTTTACCTTTTTGAAGTAAAATATTGAAGATCTAATATTCATAAAATATTTATAAATTTATGATAACACTTTTAGGTATAATAAAAACAATAATAAAAAAAAGTAATAAAAGGGTGCAGCAGAGTGTTGTAGATGATACATTTATTATAACTTTTAAAAATTATTGTCTGTCTATTAAAAAAGAGAAAATTAATTACGTATAGAGCCTTGAGGACTCGATAGACGACTAAGCGTCAGAGCGGCTGAGTCGCCTGAGCGCGAGTATGCGGGAGTAAATGCGAGTAAGCGCAACTGAGAACTGAGAAGAAGTGAGCGCGAGTTTTCGAGTTGTTTAAAGAGTTGTCTAGACTTTAGACCCTATACTATTCTCTTTATTCACGTCCGTCCTTCTGTCATCTGGTTATCATTCGGTCTAGTCGTCGATATTATTATTATTATCATTATCATTATTAGTTCATGTTCATTGTTAACATTAATATAAAAAAAAAAATGAAATCTTTTTTTACTAGTTATGATAATAAAGAATTCCATGTTATCATTATTTATATTTATATCTGATAAAGTTGTTTGATAATATCTAAAGAATAATGATTATACTTGTTGTTTAATTTTATTTCTAAATCTATTCGCTGACGTTAATGTCAAAAACTAATTAACGTCTTAAATAAGGTAATCGTTTCTATTCTATATAGAGTATGACGTAATGTAGCGTATTTTATATAAAAGAATATCAATAATTTTAATTTAAATATAAATAAAAATTGATCATTAAATGTCCGTAATATAATACAAACATCTTCTTATTTTAGTGTATAGTTTATAATGATAAAAAATGATAGAATAAAATTATTAATAATGACAATGATTAAGGTAAAGGTAAAGGTAAAGTGAGTATAAAGCGTATACACTGATATTAATTTTTATTATTGTAATGTTGTGTGTTACTTAATAATACGATTGATCGACACTAAGTAATTCAACTTTAAAACAGATTTAAAATACCAAAAAGTACAGCTTACTAGATATAATATGATTATGTTAAAATAAAATCGATTTAACACTTTTCAAGTTGGATGAAGATTAAACCGTAGTAAAACAGATCTAGTAGCGCAGATAAGTCTATACTAGTCGCGATCGTAGTTGTTGGTTGCTGGTTGCGGCAACATACTGTGTGTTATGTGGGCTTTCTTTTCTCTATACTACTTTCATCCTAAATTTATAATCAATTGGACATTTTTTTTTATAAAATAATACTTACTACATTAGGTAATGTTTAATATTTAAGGCCATGTTATTAATAAGAACCGTATATAAGAAATATCATTTTTATTAGCTTTTACTAAAAATATACCATTAATTAATGACCTTGAATAATTGTTTTTGTACTGTACTAGTAAAATAATTCATAAAAGTACTCATAATCTTAATCTACTACTATTTCTTGTCATTATTATAATTATTGAAAAACAACATTTTTTTTTTATCTTTATAGTTTTTAAAACTATTTATATATATTTTTTTTTATGACGTCCGTCTTTCTTACTTTTTATTCTTAATAAATTAATTATGCATTAATTTATTGTATACAGTATATGAGGGTTTCTGTGTGAGTATTGTGAGGATTTCTTTTTGATGATTGAGATTGAGACTAGATTAAGTTTAAGATCAAGTTTCATAAATAATATGTTAAATAAATGTGAATAATCTCCTAATGTTAATTACAATAATGTATACTATATATATTAATGTCTTATGTATTTTAGATGGTCACAAGGAGTTACAACTTCATGGCTAATAAACAATAATAATAATAATAATAATAATATACTCAATTTTGTTGTTGTTGTTGTTAAATGCGATGTATGTATGCAATCTTCCCACTCTTATATATATATATATATATATATATATATATATATATATATATATATATACTAAGTGATGTGAGTAGTATAGTGTATATTTAATTGTATTGACCGAACGTGAGAATTTTGAAACTATTTTATTTACAACAATAAAAAATTTTTCCTACACTAAGATATATTTGTTTTAAAATCTCTATTTAGAGGCTATACATCAGTGCTATAATATAATTTATTACTGTAATTTTTCATTTTTTATAATAATAATATCAATCACAAATAAATAAATACATACTATTTTTAATATTTAATAATCAATGTTGTATTACTCATTAAAAAAATTTTTTATCCGCTTTTGAATAATATATGTTAATTCAAACTTGAAATATTTAACAAGAAAAGGAAAATAACTAGGTCATGTTCTAGAATGCAGAAAAAAAAAAAAATAAATAAATAAATAAAATAAACTTTCTCATGCAAATAATAAAATATATAAATCAATAACTTATTAGTTTTGTTTGTATGATTATCCCAAATGATTTATAATCAACAATTGTCAAAAGAAATAAATAAATTTTAACCAGTTTGAAAAATAATTTATAAATAAATATTTAAGTATTGTTTTGTTATTAATATAATAAATTCATGTCACGTGTTTTTTTTTTTTATTATATTATTTTTGGGCGCTCCAAGGTGAAAACTTAAAAAAATTCCAATCTCACCTTTTTATTTTTATTAAGGATAAACTAATATTTAAATAATAATTGTAAACTTACCAAAGAATCATCTCCATTTTCAGTGGTCATAGCCCGTATTCACAAATTCGTACTTCATCATCCTTCTTTTCTTCTTCTTAATAAATAAGACAATAATTTATCATTTATCATATCACTAGTAGTTAACAACTTATATTACTCAAATAATAAATTTAAATTTAAATTATAACAAAAGCGTTTAGTTATTATTAAAATGATTAACAGTAAACTTGTCTTGTATAGTTAGTTATTCGCACCTGTCATCCGGCATTGTACGATAATAATAACGACAATTTGACGTATCAGTACGTAAGTGAAACAACACCAGATATAAAGATTATTATTTTTTTATGACTCGAAAAAATCTGTCTAACAAGTTAAATATTATACTTAAAAAAAAAAAAAAAAAAAAAAAAAAAAAAAAAAAAAAAAAAAAAAAAAGAAGGGGATCTGACAGAAACGTCAACGACACGGCTTTCACGTAAACTCATATAAACTGTATCTATTGTTGATATTATTATTATTATTATTATTATTATTATTATTATTATTAAATTAAATATTTTATTCAAGTATTTAATAATTAATATAGTAGGTGATTAATTTGAATAACGTAGAAAAAAAAATATTATTTAATTGACACAAAGGTTGATCCATATGATAATAACAACGCAAACACAAAGTTTTATCACCACAACTTGTAGCACTTGAAACAATTCCAGCGGTAACCACCAGGTACCAGTATCCACAATTCTATACAGGTAACACAGTTTAATACAGCTAAGACAAGGCCTGAGCCTTACAAGAGTTACAAGCTGACGCCATTCTCTCTCTCTATAACAGACCCCCTCACCTTTTTTCCACCTCTTTACTTTTTTTTTTTTTTTTTTTTTTTATTATTATTATTATTAACGTTTCACACTATCCTACTGTTTGCTAATAATAATAAAAATAATACTTTATAATACCATATATATATGTATATATTATTCTTCAGTATTGTATGTATATAATAATAATTATACTTTACCTCTCTCAAATAAACTCAAAAGTTGTATATCAGTGGTTTGTCGATGTCAGACACACATACATATTTACATACAGGTAATTTTTTTTTTTTTTTTTTTTTTTTTTTTCAGTTACCTGCTGCTATTGGCTTGAATAATCTAGGTCATATACCTATATGTAAATATTTCAAATTAAGCGGGAATTTTAAAACGATATTAAATATGAAATAAAAATTTACCAGATTTTAGATTAAAAAGACAAAAATAATATTGTTTAATCCAGTAAATTAAAGTCGAAATTATATAAAAGTGTTAAAAATTTTAAATATAGAGATTATCTTTTATTATTTTAAATAACGAAATCAATTGGCAATAAGTACGCGTGCGTGTTTTATCGATCCTTTTGTTATTGTTTAAAGTGGAGATTTTAATGCTGGTGATATAGAAAAGTTATGAAAAAATTTATTTAAGAAGAATTTAAAAAATAATCACTTAGAAAATAAGTATTATTTAAAAATAATGTCTCTCAAACTGCATTCATACAAAAATATAGAAATTTAATCAATTAATTTACAATTAAAGAAATTTTTTTTTTTGTTTCCTGATATTTTTTCAATTTTAAAATAAACCATGTTTATATAAAAAACAAGATTACTTCGTTTAACTTGTAATTAATATAAAAAAGACAAACAGTAATTACTTTTTCACAACATTTAATAAAATGCTATAAATTATATGGCTTATTTACTATATTTTCCCTTACATTTATATCTTTCTATAATATTTATATTTATATTTATAGTAATTATTATTACTATTATTATATATAATTTTTTTGAGTGTCGCCGTGCAACTTTAATTATTATTATTATTATTAATACATGATGTACATAAATGTTTATTTGTATTTCAATTATTTACTTGTTCTATACAATAAAAAAAATTTTTTGATTATTTATTTTGTTAAATTTAAAATAATAAAAAATCAGTTAAATAAAAATTGCTTATAAATTTTTAAATTAAAATTTACTATATATATTATATAGAATAAATAAAAAATAATTTTTAAACACGGTATTATTATTATTATTATTATTATTATTATTATTATTATTATTATTATTATTATCATTATTATTAATCGTATGATTATAAGTGCGTATGCAATAGCACCGTAAAAAATTGTAAATATATTTAATTACTAATTATGGTAATTTAATTTATTCTAATCAATTGTTGATGAAATATTTGTGTTGTATATTAAATTGTGTGCATAGTTAATTATTTCCAGTTGTTTCAGTTATTATTAATTTTATAATTAATAATTATTAACGTGATATCAACGTGAATAAAATATCACAACCAATTTTTTACTTAACAAATATTAATTTATGAAACTTTCTTTACCTTCATTTAACAATAATTACTTATTACTTTTTATTATTATTATTATTATTATTTAATGTATATAATGCACGTTATAATTATTAATCTATGCATTAAATATTATGTTTGATATACTCGTCATATGAGTTTTATCCTTTATTTATTTATTTTTAATTATTAACATCTATAAATATTATGAGTATTATTTTAAATTTATGTTCAAAATATTACCTACAAAATCAAAAAAATTTTAATTAAATTAAATTAATTAATTATTAAAACATAATTAAGTAATTTTTAAACTGATCCTAATTGGTCACAACCTTTTTTTTAATATAAATATTATTTAATTTTTTTCTGTATCTATAATCTATAATTACAATAGTAATTATTCAATATTTTATTGTTGAATTAATCATTAAGGTAGCTTGGTTTCGTTTTTTCTATATACTTAATTAAGTTGTTTTTAAAAAATATTTAAACATTTTTTGTCATGTACTTCTGTTATGAAATTTTAAATAAAAAAAGCTGCTATATTTTAAAAATAATATATCTATATACTTGATTAGATATTAAAAAATAAAAATAAAATAAAGAAATTTATATATTTCCAATTATAATAATAGATCAAAATGTCATAAAAATATTTACAACTAAATAAATTCAATATAATAATAATCAAACTACCTGAGGATTAAAATGTTAATTAAGTCCATTGTCTCAGCCAAAATAGTAATGCAATTATAAAATATTAAGTATTGTTATTGTTATAACTACGTTCAATATTTATATTTTAATGATAATGGTAATAATAATTTACCATTTAATTACTATCTGAATCTATAACTGCATCTTTAACATCGGTCAAGATTGTCAAGTCTTATTAATACAGAGATATTAATAATAATAATAATCATAATCATCATCTGTTACTTTTTTTCATCATACATAATATTTAAAAAAAGAAAAAAAGAAAAAAAATAGTCGTTATTAAGCAGACACTGTTTCAACCATTGATTTTTTAATTATTTCTCCAAAATTTTCATCACAATCGTCATTATTGTCTGTTATTTTTTTACTAATTAGATTATTGATTTTTTTATTACCATCATCGTGATTTTTAACGTTATCATTATCATTCTTATTATTATCATCATCATCATCATCATTATCATTAACAGCATCGCCATTATCGACATCACCATTATTATCATCATTATCGAGATTTTTATCATTATGATGGTGATGGGTATGGTGATTATTACTATCTTTGATAATGTTAGCAACATGATAATTATTTATTGGCTGAGGTTCAATATCACCATAATAAGAATAACGTCCAGCTAGTAATTCTGAAAATGGTTCAAGTTTTCCCAATTGTTGTACAACACTCTGCATTGGTTGTTGTACTGAATTCAAATTAGTGTATTGCTGATGCGCGTTATCATCCTGTGAAAATCTTGTTGAATAAATTTGTTGTTGTTGTTGCTGTTGATGTTGCTGTTGCTGTTGCTGTTGTTGATGATGATGATGACAATTTGTTTGTATCGATATACCAGATATTGAAGACATTGAAGTTGAAGCGGATATAGATACTGATGATGAACCTGATATATCTATTGATGAATTTTGATAATTATTATAATGTATAAATGATTGATCAAATTGTTGGGTAAATTGTTGTTGTTGCTGCTTCTGTTGTTGTTGATCATGTATTTGTGGTTGTTGTTGTTGTTGTTGTTGTTGTTGTTGTTGTTGCTCGTGATGATGATGATTTTGTTGATGTTGATGTTGATGGTGATGATGATGGTGGTGATGATGATGATGATGATGATGATGATGTCGTGATGTCGATGGCATTGATTCATAAGTTGAGTAATCTTGGTAAGTTGGTTGAAAAGATTGACCGGTAAAACTTTGGAAAGCTTGATTGAATTCTGGATGGAGTTTATTGCGTGTGCTATCATCACTAACAGTCTCTTCATTTGAATAACAATCGTCACGTATTGCATACAAATCAAAACTATCCTCACGTGATGTGTGCAATGGTACTGATAATACGCCCGCTGCCGCTGCTACTGCTACTACTGATGATGTTCCTGTTGATGTTGATGTTGATGCTAATGCTGATGCTGATGCCGAAGCTGTTGCCGATACTGATGTTACAACTGCTGTGTCGGAATTGTCGTAGTGAAGAGTTGTAAAACCGGTACCGATACAGGGTTCTGATAAAGAAGATTCTGATGTATGATTATCTGGACAACTTTTATCAAAGTTTTTAGTTAAATCCCGTTCAGAAGTTATTGTTGTTGTTGCTTGTGTTGTTGTTGTTGTTGTTATTATTTCTTCTTCACGTTGTTTCTTCTCGAGCTCCAAACGCATTAATGTGTGAATAAAGTGTGTTCGTACGCGAACAGGATTAAATTCTATCCGTCCTGAACTATTTGCACACCCATCACGCGAACAACCGCATGGAAAACCTGCTCTATCAACCTTAAAAATAATAATTAAATATATATATATATATATATATATATATATATATATATATATATATATATATATATATATATATATATATATATATATATAAATGAAGAAAAAAAAAGTACTATACCTGACATTTAACATTGGCACGTGAACAGGGACAACTTTCAGGATCACAATATCCTTTGCAGCCACAGCCACAGTGTTCTCTACTGGCACGAATATCACGACAATCGTCTTTTTCAATACCATCTATTCTACGCACACCAGCAGCACGTAATAAAGCTCGCCTTTGCCAGGTTGGTACTGGTTGAAGAAAATAATAACTGTCAATATCAAGATCCTCGGTATCACTTAGTTCTTCATCGGTATCATCACTTGGATCTTCTGAACTTGAGGCAGCTTCAGCAATACAATTAGCCGCCCTTTCAGATCGTAATTGTGCTAATCGTGCTCGATGAAGTCTCCTTTGTTCAGCCGCATGCTCTGTCAATGAAAATCTTTCGGCGTGTGTGTGAGTTGCACTCATACCCAATGTACTACCACCCTGTTGGTAAAAATTTACAATATTATTAAATAAATTATTTTGTTATTTTATATTTAATATGAATAAAATAGAGCAAAGTGTTAAATTTAAGCTTAAGAAAATCAATACCTGGGATGGTACACAAGTAAAACCTTGGGCTCTTGGAAAATAATATACAGTGACGGCATCAAAGTGTATGTTGCGCTTTTTTGTTATAATCGGTTTTTGTTCATCTTTATTATTATTATCATTATTACTTTTATTATTATTATTATTATTATTATTATTATTATTATTATTATTATTATTATTATTATTATTGTTATTATTGTTACTTTTTTTAGCACTTGGTTCACCCTCCACACAGTCAATCATATGTCGTTTAAGATTGCTCTTTTGAGGGGTCCGATTATTCGACAATGGTAATAATGCCAATGGTGGTTCATTACTGACATTTGGTACCAAATTTTCAAGTGTATTTATTACTGAAAAAAATATAAATAAAATAAAATTTATTATTAATACATAAAATAAAAGTAAAAAAAAAAGAATAAATGATAATAATACCTTTTTCTTTATCTCCAAGAATATCATCAGGAATCCTGTCAAGAAAAGAAGTCTCCGAGTCACTTTCAGGTGCTGGAGCATTACCAGTATCACCAGGAATTTCACTTCCTAATCCCGAATCACTACCATCCGATCTAACTTCATCCCCAACAGTCCTCGTATTCAGCGTCAAACTTTCTGCAGAATCTTCTTCGGTAAATGCTTCTGGTTCTTCGGTAGCAGTGAGTCTTGTCAGCAGTGGAGCTTCATCACACGTCAATCCATCAGCATCAGTATCAGCATCTGGATAAACTTGATGAACATCAGCCTCAGTTTCTAGATCTAGTTCTGGCTCTAGCTCTGGCTCTAGCTCTGGCTCTAGCTCTGGCTCTAGCTCTGGCTCTAGCTTTGGCTCTAGCTCTGGTTCTAACTCGAATTCATCAACTCTACACCTCGTTATCGAATCCTCAACATTATTTCTTGTTTCCATAGAAATAAATTCTAAATTATTTGATTTTATTTCAGTTTCCGTTTCGATAATTTCTTTATTTATTATTCTCGATTCAACACTATCTCCCACTGTTTGTTTTTTTTTAATGTTATCTTGCCCCTTTTCATTAAATTCATTATAAAGTCTTTGATTTATTTTTAAATCATCCAGATTTGTTTTTAATTCAAAATTATCCGTTCGTTCGATTAATACCAATGGGTTTTTACGTGTTAATTGATCATTTTCGGAATATTTTGATGATATATTAAATGAATTATCTAATTCATCACTATTATTATTATTATTATTATTATTATTATTATTATTATTATTATTATTATTAGTACTACTACTACTACTACTACTACTACTACTACTACTACTACTACTACAATTAATAACGTTGTTATTATTATTAGCTCTATTGTTATTAAAAACACTAACACTTGCACTTGGATTATAACAATGATTATTATTTTTATTAACCTGTTCGGATTCAATTAATTCACAATCGTCTTTTGTTCTTAATTCATTATTATCATCAACGCGTGATAAGATAACCATTAACTCTTTTTGATTAACTGTTTCTTCTAATGATAATGTACTATTTTCAGTCAATAAACAATTACTAATTGAATCTTCAGTTACTATTACCTCTTCTGACTGCTCATTACTACTACAACTACTAATACCAACATTATTATTATTATTATTATTATTATTATTATTATTATTATTATTATTATTTTGTAAAATATTATTATTATCTGGTGTCAATGATATTTCACCAAGAGTACGTTCACGAAGACTCACAAGCACTGGAGACAATCTACGTACGTCATGTTTCAATTGTTTGGCTTCCTCAAGGCCTAATATTGTCTTATCATTAGTAATAGGCACAAATTCATCTGGTAATTTAATAATATCTAATTCTTTATCAGCTAAAACTTTATCATATTCCTCATTTTCTTTTTTTATTTTTTCTGTAGGTATAGTTGCTGGTGTTTTTGTTGTTGTCGTTGTCAATTTGTCTGTACACTTTACCACTGTTTCATTTTTTTCAGATATTCTTTTACTTATCAATATTAAACTATTGTCTATTAATTGATTGTTATTATCATTATTACATGATATTAATTGGTTAAATTGAATTGAAGGATTTATTCGAGTATCCACCGTATTAATATCCTCATGGGTTTCATTTTTAATTTGAGCACTATTTGTATCAGTTGTCGGCAATGATTTCATTCTTGATTATTTTATTTGATCTGGAAAAAAAAAAAGAAAAAAAGAATCAAATAAGTTATTTTAAATACATTAATTTTTATATTAAAATTATAATGAGGAGTAAAAGGGATCAATAAGTAACGCGCGTGGTAGTACAATCGCGCATACCAAAAAAAGTACAAAATATTTAATTATTAATATAAGAAATTATGATTACTAATAAATAATTTTAAAAATACCAGTCTTTGTGAAACTCAAAGTTTTAGCACATGTCAATATTTTCATACACATATTTATTTTGTTCGCGTAAGTATAAATATAAGTAATAACATGAGAAAATTATGAAAATACACTGAAAATTTTAATATTTTTAAATGAAAGAATTTTATAAATATTTAATATAAATGAATTTTATAATTAAAACTAAATAATTATCATGATATAAAAATAGTTTAAGACAGTATAGAGTTGAAAAGAAATCGCGTGGAATCCGTTGACCGGTTTGCGATTCGCGATTCGCGGTTCGCGTTAGAGTGAGCGTCGTTGC